>CM051353.1:37523642-38723642 GCA_028015215.1 Gynostemma pentaphyllum
AAAATTAATTCAATTAAACTTAAGATTAATTAATTAAAACTAAAATGAACTAATCAATTAATTTGAATTAAAGTAAATTAAAATTAGGTTAATTGAACTAAAATTAATTCAATTAAACTTAAGATTAATTAATTAAAACTAAAATGAACTAATCAATTACTTTGAATTAAAGTAAATTAAAATTAGGTTCATTGAACTAAAATCAATTCAATTAAACTTAAGATTAATTAATTAAAACTAAAATGAACTAATCAATTAATTTGAATTAAAGTAAATTAAAATTAGGTTAATTGAACTAAAATTAATTCAATTAAACTTAAGATTAATTAATTAAAACTAAAATGAACTAATCAATTACTTTGAATTAAAGTAAATTAAAATTAGGTTCATTGAACTAAAATTAATTCAATTAAACTTAAGATTAATTAATTAAAACTAAAATGAACTAATCAATTAATTTAAATTAAAGTAAATTAAAATTAGGTTAATTGAACTAAAATTAATTCAATTAAACTTAAGATTAATTAATTAAAACTAAAATGAACTAATCAATTACTTTGAATTAAAGTAAATTAAAATTAGGTTCATTGAACTAAAATTAATTCAATTCAACTTAAGATTAATTAATTAAAACTAAAATGAACTAATTAATTAATTTGAATTAAAGTAAATTAAAATTAGGTTAATTGAACTAAAATTAATTCAATTAAACTTAAGATTAATTAATTAAAACTAAAATTAACTAATCAATTACTTTGAATTAAAGTAAAGTATAATTAGGTTAATTGAACTAAAATTAATTCAATTCAACTTAAGATTAATTAATTAAAACTAAAATGAACTAATCAATTAATTTGAATTAAAGTAAATTAAAATTAGGTTAATTGAACTAAAATTAATTCAATTAAACTTAAGATTAATTAATTAAAACTAAAATGAACTAATCAATTACTTTGAATTAAAGTAAATTAAAATTAGGTTCATTGAACTAAAATTAATTCAATTAAACTTAAGATTAATTAATTAAAACTAAAATTAACTAATCAATTACTTTGAATTAAAGTAAATTAAAATTAGGTTCATTGAACTAAAATTAATTCAATTAAACTTAAGATTAATTAATTAAAACTAAAATGAATTAATTTTAGTTTTAATTAATTAATCTTAAGTTTAATTGAATTAATTTTAGTTTAATTGAATTAATCTTAAGTTTAATTGAATTAATTAGTTATAACTAATCAATTCATTTGAATTAAAGTAAATATAAATTAGATTAATTGAACTAAAATTAATTCAATTAAACATAAGATTAATTAATTAAAACTAAAATTAACTAATCAATTAATTTGAATTAAAGTAAAGTAAAATTAGATTAATTGAAACTAAAATTAATTGAATTTTAGTTTAATTCAATTAATTTTAGTTCAATTAATCTAATTTTACTTTACTTTATTTCAAATTAAATGATTAGTTTATTTTAGTTTTACTTAATTAATCTTAAGTTTAATTGAATTACTTTTAGTTAAATTAATCTAATTTTAATTTACTTTTATTCAAATTAATTTGATTAGTTTATTTTAAATTATTTACTTAAATTTATGTTAGTTTAATTTACATTATTTCATTAATTAATTAATTAATTAAATAAACTAATCAATATTTTACTTACGTATTTTGGTTGTAGGATTATGACGGGCAGACGACGTCCTCCCCAGTCAGACGAGCCTGACGATGCGGGTGATGAGGGTTCTCCGCGGACGCCTACTGGCGTTGCCCCTGATGCGGCGCTGACTACGGAGGAGTTGGACATCCTCTTCAGTTCACGATACGCGACTTGCCGCCACGCTCGATGATAGAGTCCCTGAGACCGAGTCTTCGACACCACGGCTGCCGCAGACTCCCTTGCCACGCCTCCGGGGCTTAGCATCAGGGTATGCGTCCGGGTCAGCGTCCGGGCCTGCATCAGGGTCGGATCCAGCTGGCCCCTCGACTTCATGCACGCAGCCGTCTCGGGCCGCAGATTCTACCCTTCGATTGAAGGGGATACGTAAGTAATTTTGTTTACTATTTCCCTTAAAGTTTTCTATTCTTTTTAACTAATAGTTTCTAATATATAGCACAATAATTTTTTGTGATTTTGCAGAGTACAGCCGCATACGACCGTTTCAAAACGGTTTCGCGAGGTCCTGCAGAGCATGCCTCTACCAGGTGACCTTCGCTGGGCGAAGATTCCGACGACGGAGAAAGCGTTGGATGTACGGCGATTGGAAGGTAAAAACATAATTTATTTTCATAATTAATTAATTTTGAAATTTATAGAAATAAATTTATTACTTTAACAATTTTTTATTTCAATTTTTTCAGGGCAAGTTTCCTGTTATCGATCCCGATATCACCGACGGTAGATTGTTCCCCCTATGGGACAGTCACGTCCGGGATCGATTCAAGGACCTCATGTTCCGGGCGCGCAGAAGGCAAGCAGCAAACCGCCCCGTGTGGATGAGCCCGGAGGACCACGCGCGGCTTCGCTAGCTTGATCACTCCTCCGGGTAAGGCGGTGTCAAGCAGGAATAAGGCCAACCGCGCGAAGAATCCAGTAAAACACACAGCGGGGGCGCGGACCCACGACGAGCACCATCGTCGATTGGTATGCTTTTTTTTTCCTCGTTCTGTTTCTCGTTTTCTTTTTTCTAGGTTTTTTTTTCAATTACTAATTAATTTATTATGTTTTATTCTTCACTATTTGATTTTTTAGGAAGCGAAGCACGGCGCCCCGTCCCGCCCGATGAGCTGCACCGAGTTCTTCACACGAAGAAGGACGGGACGTTCGTCGACGATAAGGCGAAAGAAGTTCAGGTATTTAATATTTTTTTCAATTATTATTCTTTCTTTAAAATTTTTCATAATTCTTTCTTTAAAATTTTTCATACATTATATATTAACCATTTTATTTTCTGAATTTTAAATGTTTAGGAACGTTTCACGGAGTCCTTGACTCAGCGGTTGCCCACACCAGACTCGCAACCGACTCAGGAGGACCGTATAGAGGCGTTCTTGGAGGCTGCTGGAGGGGTTCGGCCTGATGGGTCAGTTCCTGGGCTCGGCTCGTACGGGCGACGCCTTTATGCAGATGTGCCCCGGCCTCAGCGGAGCGGAGCGAGCACTAGCTCCGGCCCTTCTCCGGGTGAGCAGCAGCTGCGCGCGGACATGGAGGCTATGCGTGAGGACTTCGTTGCTCGAGTCGCTACTATTGAGGCTGACATACAGGCACGAGTCGAGGCCGACATACAGGCACGAGTCGACGCCCAGGTCGCATCCGCTTTGGCCGCGTACTTCAGATCTCTAGGCGGCGGCCCTTCTACATCGACGCCTCCTCCCCACCCCCGCCTCCGCAGTAGTTCTAGGATTCTTTCGATTGTATAAAACATTTTTTTAATATTTGATATATATTTTTTTTATTTGAATTCCAATTTTTTTTTTTATGAAATTTTAATATTAATTAAATAAATAATTAGTAATTAATAATTAATAATTAATAAATAATTAAAAATTAATAATTAATTAATAATTAATAAATAATTAATAATTAATTAATAATTAATTAACTAATTATTAAAATTTAAATTTAAAAAAAAAAATCTTAAATGCGACCAGATGGTCACTTTTAAGCGACCATCTGGTCGCATTTTAATTGAGACTAAAAGTGACCATTTGGTCGCATAAAATGCGACCATTTGGTCACTTTTTATGTGACCAAGTGGTCACTTATCTTTCACATAAATTACGACCAGATGGTCGCTTTTTAAGCGACCATCCGGTCATATTTTCATCGAGCCAATAAGTGACCATTTGGTCACAAAATTTACGACCATTTGGTCACTTTTTTTGGGACCAAATGGTCACTTCTATTGAAGATAAAATGCGACCATATGGTCCCTTTTAATGCGACCATTTGGTCGTATTTTCAAAAGTTTGACTTTTTTTGCTACCAAAATTTTTTACGACCATATGGTCGCATTTTTGTGACCATGCAGTCGCATAATTGAAATCCGACCAGCTTTTTAGCAACCACTCTGTTTGGTCGCATTTTGGTCGCATTTTAGGTGAAAAACGACCATTTGGTCGCAATTTTCTAGTCGCAAATTGGCAGTTTTTTTGTAGTGAAACAAGTTTCATCGTAACGTGTTACTGTATGGATAAACATCAGCATATTAACCCGTACGGTCTTACCATATCACAAGTCATCGTAACGGGATACCGTATGGATAAACATCAACATACCAACCCGTACGGTTTTACCATATCACAAATCATCGTAACGGGATACCGTATGGATAAACATCAACATACCAAACCGTACGGTCTTACCATATCACAATCATCGTAACGGGATACCGTATGGATAAAACATCAACATACTAACCCGTACGGTCTTACCATATCACCAGTCATCGTAACGTGATACCGTATGGATAAACATCAACATACTATCACGTACGGTCTTACCTTAACACAAGTCATCAAGTTCCCTAGTAAGTTAGATTACTTAAATGAAAATCTACTATAGTACTAAAGAACATAAACTACTTGATTTACACGAGTTAACACTCAAGTGTAACTTCTAAGCCACTTTGACTCCCAAACCACTCAAAGTTCCTTAAGCTTCCATTTTCATCTAAAAACTCCAATTTCGTCTAAAATTCTTCAATTCATCTTACAAGACTTCCAAACCACTCAAAGTTCCTTAAATTTCCAAATTCATAAGAACTCCAAAGTCACTCCACTCACTTCCGAGCTTAAAGTCACCAACCAAGTATTAATTTTATGAAGTTAGTTCCCCTCTTAACCTCGATAAACAATATCATAACGAAACTTAATGCATAAAATTACTAACTTCCATTTTAAACTCACCTTAGATTGTGAAGTCCAAGTTCCCAAAGTGCCGAGATCAAAACCACACGAGCAATCACAATCCTACAAATCAAATACACCTAACAATCATTAATTATCCGAAAATCGAGCCAACGACATCTAAATGCATAAAACGACAAAAATCCCGGAAATGGACCCTATGTAGCTCTCGGACAAACAAGGATAAATGAGGATCGGGTTCGGTTTTTCGGCTTTTATGAAATTCATAGGCATTTCGGGTTGGTTTCGAATACTTTGAAAGTCGATATATCAATGGGTAACCATATTTTAGGGTTTTACACAATAATCGATTTCCGAAAAATTAAGTAAAATACAAAATAATAACAAACTAAACACCCTAGCCATGGCCAAGTGAGAGAAAATCACACGGGACGGGTTTTTGACTCAAACTCGATTTTAGGGTTAGAGAAAGTTTCTAAAATTTTCTAAAACGACTTCCTCGATTGAAATCTTCAAGCTTCGGTAAGTGAATTTGAAGATTTCAATCTCAACCTCCATTAAAACACTATTCAAAGCTTGATTTAGAAACTTTGTCATACCTTGAGGCTTTTGGAAAACGGACGAAAACCTCGATTGTTAGGTTAGAATCGATTCTCGGGTCTCAACGCAACTGAAATTACGTCGATCCACCGAGTAATTAAGAAAAACCAAAGAGAGAGGGATGGAGAGGTGAAGTTTCGGCCAAGCAAGGGAGGAGAGAAAAACATGAATGCTTTATTTGACCAAGGTTGACTTATTTAAAGAAGGAGATGAATAGTTAAATGAGATTTTTTTAAGAAATTGGAAAATGACGATTACGTCCTTTTTAAATGATTTAGTTTATAAAATTAAACCCGAAAATCTTAAATTAATCTAAAGGTGATTAATAATTATTAATTGGCCTGTTAATAATTATTGATGTCACCGAAACTAATTTAAAGTAGTAAAAGGGTTAAAAGGGTTTTCAAATGAAAATAACTACTAAATTCGAAGTTACTAAATTTAAACTAACCTTAAATTCTTTAATTAAATAAAATAAATAATAAAAAAAAATACCTCTAAAAGTACCGGGACGTTACAGAAAGCAAAAACTTGACAATGCTAAGGATGACTGGGAACCAGGTACGTGGTGAAGTTCTATATAAGATTACTCAGTTGAGTAATTTAGTTGAACTTGAACCCTCTAACAAAAATCTCTCAGGATTAACTCTGCCAAGTACTGGGAATTTTTCTACATTATCGATACTAGGACTGAAGATGGCAAAGGAAGTAGCAAGCTAAGTGTAACGACCCAAATTTTTGTTAAATCCTTTAAATTTAAATGTACAGACTTGTTTTTTTTTTTAAAAAAAAAAAGAAAATCGGCGTGGGTTCGTTTAAATCTCGAATAAACCAAAACATGTTTATACATGGGCCCAATTCAGAGAAAGCGATAAACATAGAATGCATATTCCAGATTATGATATAAACTTCCAAAAGAACTTAAAACCAGGAGACATTTACAATTTTTAAACAAATGCCCATTAGAGCTCAAAATTGTAAAGTATGAAGGATGATAACATATTACAAGCATTTCAAGAATGCTAAACCAAAATAAGACATGTTCCTGTCCATCCATCATCTCAATATGTCACGCGGTGCCACCTCCTCTACCACGTCCTTTGCGACGAGTTTTACCTTAAAAAAATTGTAAGTATAGCAACATTAGCATAAAAATGCTACTGAGAGTAAAATGAAAACAAGTAATCCTATGAACCAAATTCCATACCGGAAATTGTGTCCAAAGGCCTAAGTAACATTTTACCACACATTCCAAACTTTCAATTTCCATACAATCATATAATAGTAGTATACCTTACAAGATATACTTTCAATCCCGTATGAAAATGAAATAAAGACTATAAATAAGAATAATAACGAATACTAAGTGTTACTACACAATTCTAATGCATATATGTGAATGTAACACTAGCTTGCTTTATTACCAAACAAATTTCATCGTAACGTGTTACCGTATGGATCAACATCAACATACTACCACGTACGGTCTTACCATATCACAAGTCATCGTAACGGGTTACCGTATGGATCAACATCAACATACCACCCCGTACGGTCTTTCCATATCACAAATCATCGTAACGGGTTACCGTATGGATCAACATCAACATACTACCTCGTACGGTCTTACCGTAACACAAATAATCGTAACGGGTTACCGTATGGATCAACATCAACATACTACCCCGTACGGTCTTACCATAATACCAATCATCGTAACGGGTACCATATGGATCAACATCAACATACTACCCCGTACGGTCTTACCATATCACAAATCATCGTAACGGGTTATCGTATGGATCAACATCAACATACTACCCCGTACGGTCTTACCATATCACAAATCATCGTAACGGGTTACATCAACATACTACCCCATAAGGTCTTACCATATCACAAATCACCATAACAGGTTACCGTATGGATCAACATCAACATACTACCCCATACGGTCTTACCATAACACAAATCATCTTAACGGGTTACCGTATGGATCAAGATCAACATACTACCCCGTATGGTCTTACCATAACACAAATCATCGTAACGGGTTACCGTATGGATCAACATCAACATACTACCCCATACGGTCTTACCATAACACAAATCATCAAGTTCCCCGGTAAGTTAGAATACCTAAATGAGATTCTACTCAAGTACTAAAGAATATAAACTGCTTGAATTACACGAGCTAACACTCAAGTGTAACTTTTAAGCCACTTTGACTCCAAAACCACTCAAAGTATCTTAAACTTACACTTTCATCTAAATTCTTCAATTTCATCTAAAACTCTTCTATTCATCGTACAAGACTTCCAAACTACTCAAATCTGACCTTTTTCACCCAATTTCAGTAGAACTCCAAAATCACTCCACTCACTTTCGAGTTTAAAGTCACCAACCAAGTATTAACTTCCAGAAGTTAGTTTCCCTCTTAACCTCGATAAACAATATCGTAACAAAACTTAATTCATAAAATTACTAACTTCCATTTTAAACTCACCTTAGAAAGTGAAGTCCAAGTTCCCAAAGTGTCGAGATCCAAACCACGGAAGCAATCACAATCCTACAAATCAAATACACCTAACAATCATTAATTATCCAAGAAATTGAGCAAACGACATCTAAATGCATAAAACGATGAAAAACCCTTGAAATCTCCCCTATGAGGCCCTCGGCCATACAAGACAAAACGAGGTTCGAATTCGGTTTTCCAGCTTTTATGTAATTTAGAGGCATTTCAGGTTGGTTTCGGATACTTTGGAGGTTCGTAAAGTCAATGGGTAACCGTAATTTAGGGTTTAAGGCTTAAATCATCCACCCAAAATAAAAGAAAAATAAATTAAAGCAACTTTAGGAATACCCATAGCAGCCACGGTTTTGGGGTTGTTCAAAGAGGGTCGGGTTTCCGTTTTCATTCGATGTTAGGGCCAATAATGGACATACATCAACCCTAGACACTTTTATTTTAGCTAGAAACTTCAATTAATCAAAGGATAAAGGAGGGATTCAAGCATGAATCAAATATGGAATTTCAAAATCAATAATACCCATATTTTAAAGAATTTCCCTCACCTTTTCGTCCCTTTCAAGTGGATGTAAAGGCTTCAAATGTAGGATGGGTAGAAAGCTTGTTGCGAGAGTTTTCCAACGAGCAAAGGCACAAAGAAATCAGCCAAGAAACGAGGGAGATCCGACACTTTCTTTCTCCTCTTGTAACGTCCCGTTAATTTTGAAATGAATTATTTTATTTGATTTTATTTATTTCAATTTAAGTATTTAGTTTAATTATTATTTTGTAATTTCGATTTTAGTAGTTAATTTCGACCGAAATTCGTTTTTAATTGTTTTAATGCTCTAAATTCGTTTCGGTGACATTAATAATTATTAATAGGCCAATTAATAATTATTAATCACTTTTAGATTTATTTAAGAGCATTGGGTTTCGATTCATAAGTCAAAAGTCATAAAAGGACGCAACCGTCATTTCCAATTTCTTAAAATATCTAAACACTATTCCCTATTCTTCTTTAAATGACCATTGACCATCATTGACCAAGAAAACCTCTCATTTTGCTCCTCAAGGCCGAAAGTTCAAGGGGGGGAAGAGAATTTTTGGGTTTTCGTTCGTTTCTCGGCGGATCGACTCGATTTCGGTTGCATCGGAAAGGCCTCGAGTCTAGGATTCTTTTCCACCCAACTATCGTACTTGCCATCCGAGATCCACGGAGTTCTCGGTAAGTTTCTCTTGAAACCCTAAACTCCAAATAGTGTTTTAATGGAGTTTTCTTTGTTTCCTTTCGATTTCTTGCCGTGAAACTCGGTGTTTGTAAATACGGGAGTAGTTTTAAGAGTTTTTGGAAACTTTCCCATAACCCTAAAACCGAGTTTCAGTCGAAACCCTTCCCGTTTGAAATTTACCTTTTGGGATTTGAATATGGGTTATAAATTAGTGAATTAATGTTTATTTAAATTCAATTCGGGAAGGGCTTAATGTTCAAAAACCCTAATTATCGATACCCATTGAAATCGGGAATACCGAATTTGCTTAAAACCAACTCGAAACACCTCTAAAGTACCTAAAAGCCGGAAAACCAAACCCGAGACCCACTTTTTATGGGGGGGCCGAGAGCCTCATAGTGGGGTTTATGGGGTTGTTCGTTGTTTTGAGCTTTTAGATGTTAATTGATCGATGTATGTTTATTTATTAATTGTAGGTGTTTCGGATCATTGTTTGATCGTGCTTTCGGAAACTTGGAGCGAACTCTTATTTGGCTAAGGTGAGAATAGTTAGGATTTAAAGTATTTATAGAAAACGAATAAGTACGATGATTTGTAGAATCGGAAACTAAGATTAGAATCCAATCTAAGATTAGAGGGAGTGAGATAGTGCCTTAGGATTTGAAGTTAATCCTTTAAGCGAGAAACTTAGGATTTCTCTATGAAAGCCTAGAATCTTAGAAGATTCTAAGTTAGATTAGTTTCGGAGTTTAAGACGGATCTTTGGAAGCTAAAGGATCTAAGACTTTAAAGAACGATTGATAGAACCTCGGATTATTGGAAGTTTAGAATCCTTGAAGGTTTAGGTTAATCGTTATGTTAAGATCTTTACTTTTATTATTGATACCGGAGTTCGATCGACATATCGTTCGTCCGAGATTACTATCTATTTTACTTTATGTCATTTACCTTACATCCTTTACTTATTGCCCCTTTACTTTATGTTGGTCGTGATTTCTTTAATATTCGCACTTTACTTTATTTACTTTTGCAAGTACATGCAAGCATATGTGTAACGTCCCGTTATTTTGAAGTGAATTTTTATTTTATTTTATTTATTTATTTATTTAATGTTACTTATTTATTTATTTATTTCAATTTAAGTATTTAGTTTAATTATTATTTTGTAATTTCGATTTTAGTAGTTAATTTCGACTGAAATTCGTTTTAATCGTTTTAATGCTCTAAATTCGTTTCGGTGACATTAATAATTATTAATAGGCCAATTAATAATTATTAATCACCTTTAGATTTATTTAAGAGCATCGGGTTTCATTTTATAAGTCAAAAGTGATAAAAGGACACAACCGTCATTTCCAATTTCTTAAAAATATCCAAAAATCACTATTTATCTCTTTAAAATCTCAAGTTGACCAAGGATGGACCATTTCTTCCTCTCTTCTTCCTTGGAGCCTTAGCTATCAAAGCCATGGAAGAGTTTTGATTTTCTCTTGGCTTTTCTTCGTTTCTCGACCGTTTTCGATGAGGTCAGTTGCGTTGGATTTCTCGGGACGAGGGCTACCTATCCAACCTAGCCTTGTAGCGTTTCTCGTTCCCTTAGGGAAGTCCTAAAAAGTAAGTTTTCAAAACTTTTTAGGTGGTTTTGTTCATTTTTTATTATAAATGAGTTTTGAAGTTGAAATCATGAATTTCTATCATGAAAAATGACGATTTTGAGCCCGGATTTTCGAAAAACACTATTCACCCGAGACACTATTCATCCGAAATCACTATTCACCCGAAATTGCACATTTGTTCGCATATTAGTTGTGAATTGTAATATGTTGTGCAATTGATGAATTGTAGGTGCATTTGCTCGGTTGTTGAATTGTGAGAATCGAATATTTGGAGAAAATATTATTTGGCTAAGGTGAGAATAGTTAGAATTTAAAGTAATTATAGAAAGCAAATAAGTATAATGATTTATAGAATCGGAAACTAAGATTAGAATCCAATCTAAGGTTAGAGGATGTGAGATAGTGCCTTAGGATTTGAAGTTAATCCTTTAAGCGAGAAACTTAGGATTTCTCGATGAAAACCTCGAATCTTAGAAGATTCTAAGTTAGATTAGTTTCGGAGTTTAGAACTTTGGATCATTTGGAAGTTTAGAATCCTTGAAAGTTTAGGTTAATCGTTATGTTTTGACCTTTACTTTTATTATTGTTAGCGGAATTCGATCGATATATCGTTCATCCGGGATTCTATCTATTTTACTTTATGCCCTTTACTTTATGTTCTTTACTTTATGCCCCTTTACTTTATGCTTGTTTCGGTTGTTTTATCATTTACATTTACTTTATTACTTTTGCAAGCATATGCAACCATATGCATAACATCTCGCATTATTGAAAAGAAAAGAAAGTAAGAAAGAAAAACGAAAGGTTAATGGTGGAATACGAGAAAGTCCACATTTCCTCCATGCATAAGTTTTGGTGGGACGCTATAATTGCCCACACTACTTCCATGCATAAGTTTTGGTGGGACGCTATAATTGCCCACACTACTTCATACATAAGTTTTGGTGGGACGCCATAATTGCCCACACTACTTCATACATAAGTATTGGTGGGACGCCATAATTGCCCACACTACTTCATATATAAGGATAATGGTGGATAGTATGTAAAAATCCACATTACCTCCACTTCATGCATAAACGGCGAATGCGTATCCTACGGGATGTATTCATTACTTTTATGCATTTAATAAACGAGAAAGAGAATCGAGATGTTATATTTATGTAAAGTTTATTTATTTACTTTTCTTACTCATGTTATGACAAGTTAATGGATGAACAATTAGACTAAGCGTGCTAATTAGTATCATCACTTGGAGAATATGGAAATAGAATTACCTAGAGTTTGGAGAACTTTAGGATTGTTTGTGTTATTTAATTGGATACAAATCGAAATGCGAGTTTGAGGTCTATTCTTACTTTTTATTCTTATTATTCTCACTGGGCTTAAGTTGTTAGCTCATGATATTACAAACATTTCAGGTAATGTTTGGGATCGTGGAAGAGGAGCTGGTGTGCGCTTGATCGAGAGGATGATGATTTTTGAGATGGACTATGTGTTATGTAAAAATCCATGTACATGGTTGTTTTGTGAAATTTATATCATTTTGATGATTTGAACTTTGTAATTAGCTCATAAGAGCTTATGGTCGTTGTTTTATGATTATGATCATTTTAAACTCCTGGATGGAACTTAATGTTCCTTGTGTTTTTAGATGTCTCAATTTAAGATGTAAACAGGTTTTGGCTAGCCTATTTTCAAACATAACCACGCCAAATTTTCTTAAAATAAAATACTTCCGCTGTTTTCTCTGATTTAAATTATTTAAAAGTGACGGGTCGTCACAATATGCATAACATTTTGCACCATTATTTATTGTACCATAACATCTCGCATCATTGAAAAGAGAAAAAGAAAAGAATGAAAGGAATGGTGGATGAGTTGAATACCCACGTTACCTTCATGCATAAAGAATGGTGGATGAGTTGAATACCCACGTTACCTTCATCATGCATAAGGAATGGTGGATGAGTTGAATACCCACGTTACCTTCATGCATAAGGAATGGTGGATGAGTTGAATACCCACGTTACCTTCATTTCATGCATAAATGGCGAATGCGTATCCTACGGGATCTACTCATTACTTTTATGCATATGATAGATGAGAAAGAGAATCGAGATGTTATAATTATACAAAGTTTATTTATTTTTCTCATTTATGTTATAACAAGTTTATGGATGAACAATTAGACTAAGTGTGCTAATTAATATCATCCTTTGGGAGAATAAGAATTTAAAGTAAACCTTGTATATAGTATAAGATATATATGGAAAATGAGATATAAATGCTATATGCATTTATGAAACCATATCAGAAATATTGGAATGTAGTTCCACAATTATATTGAAGAATTGGTAAGTAAAAGTGGAACACTTCGTTATAAACTCTTTGAATGGATGGATAGCAAAGAGTAAGTATGTTCTTGGACACAAATCGAAATGCGAGTTTGAGGTCTATTCTTACTTTTTTTTCTTATTATTCTCACTGGGCTTAAGTTGTTAGCTCATGATATTACAAACATTTCGGGTAATGTTTGGGATCGTGGAAGAGAAGCAGGGCGCGCTTGATCGAGAAGATGATGATTTCGAGATGGACTATGTGTTATGTAAAAATCCATGTACATGGTTTTGTGAACTTTATATCATTTTGATGATTTGTACTTTGTAATTAGCTCATAAGAGCTTATTGTCGTTGTTTTATGATTATAATCATTTTGAACTCCTGGATAGGAACTTAATGTTCCTTGTGTATTTTAGATTTTGAAATTAAGATGTAACAGGTTTTGGCTAGCAAATTTTCAAACATAACCACGCCAAATTTTCTTAAACTAAAAGACTTCCGCTGTGTATTCTAATTTAAATTATTTAAAAATGTCGGGTTGTCACACCTCTTCTTACTCGGGTTTGGGTTTGGGAGAGAAAAAGATGAGCAAATTTCTAATTTTTGCTAAGGATGGGTTTTTAAGGAGATGATGAATAGGATTTTGATATTTTTAAGAAATTGGAAATTACGCCTACGTTCTTCTTTTACTTTTTGCTTTTTAAACGAAACCCGAAGCTCCTAAACTAGTCAAATGGTGATTAATAGTTATTAATGGGCCCATAATAATTATTAATATGACCAAAACTAATTTAAGCTAATTAAAATGATTAAAAAGGTTTTAAAACGAAATTAACTATTAAATTATAAATTACTAATTCTAAACTATAATTAAATACTTTTATACATATAAAAAATTTACCTCAAAAGTAACGGGACGTTACACTGAAGCTTGCAACTATTCTTGTACCTTCTTTGGTGGGAGCATTGTAATTTCTCTCGTAATTTCTAGAACTATTTTATGTATCCTACGGAAGAAAGACAAGCGAGTGCCAGAAAGCAATAGGACATCGGCGAAGGAGAATTAAACCTACAGAGGAGTTTGATGACAAATACTGTATAGGAGAAGGAGGATGAGGAAAAGTTTACAAAGTGGAAATGTCCGGGGTAAATGCATTGACCGTGAAGAAGCTACATTCGTGGGACGAAGAAATCGAGATGCAGGACATGAAGAGTTTTGAAAATGAAGTAGCAGCTTTAACAGATATAAGGCACAAGAACATTGTCAGGCACTACGGATTCTGTTGTAGAGGAGATCACACATTTTTAGTTTATGATTATATTGAAAGAGGAAGCTTAGCTCTTGTACTGAGCATTGAAGAGGAAGTCGATGAGTTTAATTGGTCAAAGAGATTCGAGGTTTCGAAAGGCATTACCAAGGCATTATATTACCTGCATCATGACTGTAAGCCTCTGATTATACATCAAGACATTACAAGCAACAATGTCTTGTTGGACTCAGAGGTTGAAGCACATGTTGCAGATTTTAGCACATGTTGCAGATTTTGGCACTACAAGGTTTTTGAAGCCCGAGGCATCGAACTAGACTTCAGTTGCAGGCACTCATGGCTATGTTTCCCCAGGTGAGATTTAAATCCTTTTTTATAAGTTTTTGATATCATATGGATAAAAGCCTAAATACTTTAATTAAAACAAATACAAAAAATCACTTCAAAAATAACGGGACGTTACAGCAAATGGTGTATATTTGTAAATAGGAAAGAATAACAAGAAAATAAACAAGAATAAACTTTCCTTAAAGAGAAAAATTCAAGTTAAGACTTCCGTAAAGTGTTTTTGAATCAAAAATAAGGCTTTCCTAAACCAAAAGATGCATATAATCAAATATGGGACAAATTTGATACTTTCCAAAAACAGTTTTGGCTATTTATGGTTAGTTCTAGCTTTTTTCGAAACAAACAAATTTGGCTCATTCAACTTGATAATTTCGGATTCAAGATGCATAAATAATGAGTTTAAGATAATCTCTTCAAGAACAATAAGAACACAAATCACTTTTTTTTTTTAGAAACACAAACAATTCAAGAAAGAACAATTTTTTTTTTATTTCAATTTTCTGGACAATCCGACAGTCTGCAAAGATCTATATTTTTCTCAATTTTATACTTTTGTTTTGACAAACATTTTGGAATACAAAATACACACGACAGACTGATAAAGATATTTGTAGTTGATGACTTTCTAAGAATCGGATTACAACTATACTAAAAATAACAAATTTAGTAGTTAAATATGAAAATTCTGGAACTATGATTTTTTTTTGTTTTTTTTGGAATTTTCGATGAACGAAGAACAATAAGTAAGAAAAATTGAAATAACAAGAAATAAAGTAAGATAAAAATCTTCCCTTGAGCCTAAGCTCTGATACCAAATGATATGAAATACTAGAAATTGATGTAGAAACCCTTTGAACACATAGAACCACTATATGCAAATCCCTAAAACCCCAAATAACAATAAGGTAAAACCCTTGGAAAACAAGAAGAAGAAGAATCCAATGATCTAAGATCTTGAAATAAGAGAACTTGTTCTTATTTCCAGATTGAAACAATTCACAAACAAACTAGATCATGTTTTGCTTGAATGTTTCTAAAGCATGCAACCTAAGAACAAGGCTACAAAAACAACGCAATTTCGGCTAAGTAAAAAGCAATATTATTATCATATGAATTCTTGGTATTTAGGGCTACAAATGACCCTTTAAATAGGCAAAAGAAAACCCTAAAATCAATAGGAAATTCAAATTACAAGGAGGCACAAAATCTGCCAAATCTTTCCTTAAGTGCATTTGGTGTATTTTAGGAAAGTTTTACCCTAGAAGATATTATATTATTCCTAAACTATTCTAAGCATTTAAACTGATAAATAAAGGCCTAAAACATGTCCAAATATATTGTTAATTCGTGGACATCATATATGGCAAGTTCGGGAACAAATATGGAAAGTGGTTCAAATAAGGAAAGTTTGCAAAAGTGATGCAACTTTCCTAATTAGCTCTCTTCTTCATTTCTAATTGAACAAGTCTTCAACACTCTTCTTCCAAATGAATTTTTCATTGATTAATGTGCATTAAGTCTTCTTTATTAGCCTCCATACTCGGATCTTCAAAGCTTGTCTTGACTTTGCTAATGTAGGCTTGTAAATGGATGTCCAATGCTTCTCTTGATCTTTGAACTTGTGATTGGACTTGAGCTTTTTGTGAGGTTCCATGATTCATATCATTTTCTTTATTTCTCGGCGGATTGTCATGTTTTCGGTTGCGGTTGATTGCTCGTGACGAGGGCTACCTATCAAACCTACCTTTTCGGTGTTTCTCGTTCTTTAAGGAAAGTCCTAAAAAGTGAGTTTTCAAAACTTTTTATATGGTTTTGTTTGTTTTTGTTTCTAAATAAGTTTCAAAGTTGAAATCATGTATTACCATCAACGAATTTGACGATTTTGAGCTAGGATTTTTTAAAAACACTATTCACTCGAAAATATTATTCATCCGAAAACACTATTCACCTGAAAATCACACTTTTTCTCATATTAGATATGAGTTGTAATATATTGATTGATTGATGAATTGTAGGTGCGATTGCTCGTTTGTTGGTTAGTGGGAACTTGGTTGTCACGGGAGCATTCGAGGTGAGAATAAATAGAACTTAAAGTAAACTTAGAAACTAAATAAGTTGAACGATTTGTAGGATCGAAAGTTGAGATTAAGGTTTAAATCGAAAGGATTAAAGTAAGTAAGCTAACATGCTTAGGCTTGGGAGTTAGTTCTAATTGAGTGAGAGAACTCATGGATTTCTCGAGGGAAATGTTTAGCTCTTGGAAGTTCTAAGTTTAGATTCGTTCCGGAGTTTAAGAATGATTATCGGAAGTTGAAGGTTTCAAGTATAATTGGGTGAATAAGAAACTTGATAATGGAACTTCGGATATGTACTGAAAGCAATAGAATCATTTTGAATTAGAGACTTTATGATAAAGTTAGTAATTCAAGTTTAACTCGAGGCCGTTTGGCTTGATTTATTTATTGTTTTCTTATCCAAAGTTCCTAATTTTCTTATTTTATGTATAAGAGTAATGTGTGATCCATTTATCTTTATGCCTTTCGATTACTTTGAATGTGTATATTTATTTTTTATTTGCACTTGAGAGCATATTCATATTCATATTCATATTGCATAATCGATTATTGGAGGAATAATGAGGCAATTCATAGCTTGAGCGTGCATGTATTGTCTGGTATAATTCGTTTTATGTTTATGTATATGTATCATGAGGAATGCTAAAGGTTACAGTACTTTGCATGATCGGAGGAGATGGATAATGAGATAATGATGGAACTATGAGAGCTCACATTATCTAGTATTATCCATAATTACTATGATACATATACGAGGATACAGGGGTGCATTGAACCTTGTATTCGGTGGGTGAGTTAATGAGGTGAATGACTTAGCCTGTGGGAGTATCATTACATGTCATTATTCGCTAGAGGTGGGAAGATATTATTGAAAAGACTTCATATGTTTTATTTTAGAAAGCGAGATAATGAAGTATTGTTAGCCGGCGAGAGCTTCAATACTGTCATTTTGAGTATGTGATGGTTATATTGATGTAAAGGTTGTGTGTCCTTTACACTAGCTGGGCGAGTTAATGAATAATGTTTAGACTGCGTGTGCTAACATTATTGTTGTGACGACCCGACTCTTTTTAAATAATTTAAAATCAGAATGACAGCGGAAGACTTTAAATTTAATAAAAATTTGGCATGGATATATTTAAAACTCGGACTATCCATAACCTGTTTACAATTTAAATTCTGAAATCTAAAACACGAGGAACTCAAGTTCCTATCAAGAGTTCAAAGAGGTTTATGATAATAAAAGTGAAATGAAAATCTCTTAAGAGCTTATAACAAATTTACATCTCAAAGATCGAAAATAAAACAAAATAAGATAAGATAAGCCCCGGGACTTTTAAATGACATCTAGTCCATCTCCGCATCATCATCCTCTTGATCAAGCCGCACCAGCTCCTCTCTCATGACCTAAACACCTGAAAATGTTTGTAATATCATGAGCTAACAACAAAGCCCAGTGAGAATAAACAAAATAAAAAGTAAAGTTAGACCCCAAACCCGTATCCGGATTCGTGTCCAACAACTTACTTACTCTTTGCTATCAATCCATTCAAAGAGTTGTATATCAAGTGTTCCACTTTTACTTACCAATTCTCCAATATAATTGTAGAACTACATTCCAAGCATTTCTGGGTATGGTTTCGTAATGCATATAGCATTTATATCTCATTTTCTTTATATACCTTATACTATATACAAGGTTTATATTCAAATGTTTAATCTCCAATTTCAAGATCTTCCAATTTATTGAGAATCTAGTTCTCTTACATATATAACATAATAATTATACAATTCAATTTCCTTTATCTTTCTTATAGCACTCGGCTATCATCATATTTCATTCTTTTCTCTATGGAAAAGTATAATATACATAATGTTTCATTTATTTTCTTTAATAAATAATGCCAAGCTCACTCGGTCTTAACATATATAAACATTCATTAACTCACTAAACAAGTATAAAAGGCACACAACCTTTACTTTAATATAACTATCACATGCAAATAATGTCAGGTAATGAAGCTCCCGTAGGTCAGTTCATTCACCTCATTATCTTGCTTTCCAAAATAGAATATACAAAGTCCTTTCAATAATAGCATTCCATCTCTAGTGAATAATGACAGGTAATGAAGCTCCCGTAGGTCAGTCATTCACCTCATAAAACTAACTTTCTAAAATAAAATATACAAAGTCTTTTCAATAATATCTTCCCGTCTCTAGTGAATAATGTCAGGTAATGAAGCTCCCGTAGGTCAGTTCATTCACCTCATTAACTCACTCATCGAATACAGGTAATGAAGCTCTCGTAGGTCAGTTCATTCACCTTGTATCTTCGTATATGTATTATAGTAATTATGGATAATACCAGATAATGTGAACTCGCATAGTTCCATCATTATCTCATTATCCATCTCCTCCGATCATGTAAAGTACTGCAACCTTTACATTCCTCATGATACATATACATAAACATAAAACGAATAATACCAGACAATGCAAAGTACTGCAACCTTTACATGTCTCATTATTCCTCACAATTTCGATTATGCAATATGATATGATATGAATTATGCTTTCGAATGCAAGTAAAGTAAATTTAAACATTCAACATAATCGAAAGGACATAAAGTAAAGGACATAAAGTAAACTGCATAAGGTAAATGGATCATAGATGTCCTTATGCATAAAGTAAATAAACAGGAATTTTGGAAGAACAATAAGTAAATCAAACTTCTGATACTTTAATAAAAGTAAGCTCTTATCTTAAACAATAATCTTCGCTTTCAAGGATTCTAAACTCCCAAATAAAATCCAAGGTTCTATTTTCAAGTTCCTTTAACCATTCTATCTAAAAGTTTAGATCCTTTAACTTCCAATGATCCATTCTAATTTCCGAAACGATTCTAACTTAGAACTTTCAATGTTTTCCTCGAAAAACTCCAAAACTTCTCACTCAAAGAACTAGCTCCTAATCCTAAGGTCACTAGCGCACTTTTCTTTACTCTTAGATTCGAATCTTAATCTCAACTTCCGATCCTACAAACCGTTCAACTTATTTGGTTTCTAAAACTACTTTAAATCCTATTTATTCTCACCTCGAATACTATCGTGACACAAAGTTCCCACGAACAAAAAAACGAGCAATCGCACCTACAATTCATCAATCGATCAACGAATTACAATTCGTATCTAATAAGAGAAAAAGTATGATTTTTGGGTGAATAGTGATTTCGGATGAATAGTGTTTTTCGAAAATCCGAGCTCAAAATCGTCAAATTCCTTGATGGAAATTCATGATTTCAACTTCAAAACTCATTTATAATAAAAAACGAACAAAACCATATAAAAAGTTTTGAAAACTCACTTTTTAGGGCTTCCCTTATAGAACGAGAAACGGCAAAAGGTTAAGATGGATAGAACGCCCACGTCCCGAGCATTCCAACGCAACTGAAATTACGGAGATCCACCGAGAAATGAATGAGAAACGAAGAAAACAAGAACTCTCCCATGGAGAATGAAGGTCACGGCAAGGAGGGAAGAAGAAGAAGAGAAAATGTGATTTTTGGTCAAATTTGTGATTTTTAAAGATGAGTGAATAGTGATTTTAGATATTTTAAGAAATTGGAAAATGACGGTTTCATCCTTTAATGACTTTTGACTTATAAATCGAAACCCGAAGCTCTTAAATTAATCTAAAGGTGATTAATAATTATTAATTGGCCTATTAATAATTATTAATATCACCGAAGCGAATTTAAAGTATTAAAACGATTAAAAAGAATTTCGGGCGAAATTAACTACTAAATTTTAAATTACAAAAATAATAATTAAACTAAATACTTAAATTGAAATAAATACAAAAATAATAACATTAAATAAAAAAATTCACTTCAAAATTAACAGGATGTTACAGTCTACCCTCCTGAAAAGACTTTTCGTCCTCGAAAAGTGCATTCACTAAATGAAAAAGTGAGGGTACTTAGACTGTATCTCATCTTCACGTTCCCACGTTGCTTCCTTTGACACTTGGTTCTCCAAAGAACCTTAACCAAATGAATTCCTTTTTATTTCTCATCACTTTTGTTCGAATGCTCTTATCTTAACGGGTGTCTTCTCATAAGACTTATTAGCATTCAAAACATCCAGTTCATAATCAATCATGTGGAACGGATTCACCATGTATTTCTGAAGCATCAATACATGGAAAACATTACAAACGGCCGATAACGAAAGTGGTAAAGCTAAACAATAAGCTACCACTTCTACTCGATTGAGTATCTCGATAGGCCAATAAATCTAGGGCTCAACTGACCCTTATTCCCAACTTTCATAACACCCTTCATTGGTGCTATTTGAAGTATACGAGATCCACTACTACAACTTGAACGGACTACACCGAATTCTTCTGTCAACTTCAGTTAACCCTTAACCTTTCTCTAAACAAATGATAGACTCGCTAGTCATTTGTTACAACTTGAGTACTAAAAGTCTCTTTTTTCTCCAATCTCATCCAAATGAGCGGGAGAACAATACTTTCTACCACGAAGTGTCTAAACAGTGCCATCTCGAAAACAAGTCTGTAAGTCTTAGAAACCATAGAATCTTAGGCACACTCGTCAGTCTAGGCCAACTACTATATGTTTCCATCTTAGAGGAATCAATATAATCCTCTTCTTGATACCACATGGCTTAAGATGCCATTTCTTTTAGCCAAACTCACACTTTGAGAACTTGGCATACACTTCTGATTTCTTAATAATGTCAAAATTTCCTTCAAATGCATATCATGCATCTCCTCAGTCTTAGAATAAATTCGACTGCCATCATTAATCGCAACATCAATAGAATTGATGAACCTCTTGAATACAGTATGCATAAGATCCATCAAAGTTGCAGGCGCGTTGGTTAAGTCAAAAGACATTATTACAAACTCATAATGTAAATACTCGAATTTTCTCAAATCTTTAAATCAGAAGAAAATAGCGGAAGACTTTGTTTTTATAAAAATTTGGCATGAAACCGTTTAAATATAAACTATCAAAACCTGTTTACATGGGCCCATTTCAGAGAAAGTAAAAACAAAGATGTACATACTCCATTTCATGACAAAATCAAAAGAAATAGACTCAATAATATGTACAACAATCTTAGGCTCTCATTAGCCACAAAGTATAAGTTTAAAGACAACAACATATAATGTTTCATCTAGCATTCGTAGAATGCCCCAAAATATACACGTAAAGTCCATGTCCCGAAAGCCATCCACTCGTGATCAAGCAACACCATCTCCTCCACCTCGTACCCTACTAAGAGTATTACCTGAAAAAGTTTAAGTGTAGCAACATTAGCATAAAAATGCTAGTGAGAATAAGATGGATGCAAGCACTCCCATGGACCGAATCCCATATCGAAAAATGTGTCCAAAAATCCTATTGTGCTCTTACTACCCATTTCATATTCCCAAGTACTTTACATAAGAAAATCAATCCCATTCTACTATATCATAATTTCGAAAAGTAAACATTCAAGCTCGTAATTAAAGTACTAAAACAACGAAATAGTACTAAAGCATAACAAAGTAAATAGAAAAGTAAATAACAAAGTAAATTTCTATCATTTACGTCATTCCACATGTTATTTCACATTGTGACCATATTGTCACATTTCATAATTTAACCGTGACCACTTATCACCATTCACATTCACATCGTGACCTCACTGTCACCAAACACAAACCATACCGTGACCTCACTGTCACCAAACATAAATCATACCGTGACCTCACTGTCACCATACACAAACCATATCGTGACCTCACTGTCACCAAACACAAACCATACCGTGACCTCACAGTCACCAAACACAAACCATACCGTGACCTCACTATCACCAATCACAATCCATACTGTGACCTCACTGTCACTGTGACCTCATAGTCACCAATCACAATCCATACCGTGACCTCACTGTCACCAATCACAAACCATGCGTATCATAACGCCACACGTACTACTCCCCTTTGGTAGTAATAAATAGTGAATCTCATCGCTAATAATATCATACTAACTCGATTCTACACGAAGAATCATTCCAAAGTCTCTTTTAACTACCTTATAACCACTCGAAATAAACAGAGTAATTTAATACTCATCTCCAATCTCCGGAAACCTAAGTCTCCTTGAGAATACAACTTAATCTACCAATGACATTTCACTTTAGACAACAACCAAACTTAACTAATTTTCCTTATGCACTTTCCTTAACTCCCAAATTATATACATTCTTGGAAAGTCTTAAAGTCTATTATCACTCTTAACCTCAATCAAACATAATCGTCAAGCAATTCGAAAACATAAAAGTAATCGCAACCATTTTAAACTCACCTTATAATTGAAGTCAACTCTGAAACACCGGTTGACCGAAATCACGAACGATGCACAAAACCTATAATTAAAATACACCTAAAGTATATTAATTAGCCGAATCGAATAACGATCGTCACGATACTAAAATAAAGGACAAAACAACCCAGAATTAAGCTCACAAGGCCCACGGCCCAAAGGAAGTTCAAGGTGAAGTTGGTTTTCCGGATTTTTAAGCACTTTAAAAAGATTTCGAGTTGGTTTCGGGAACTTTGAAGGTTGGTAACATCAATGGGTAAACGTGATTTAGGGTTTAGGTCAAAAGTTCAATCCCGAACAATTAAGAAAAACATCATAACATAACAATTTCAAAACCCTAATCATCATAAAAATGAGAATAACTCAAAGAAATGGCTTTTGGCTCAAACCTGATTCTAGGGTTTAGGGAAAGTTCTAAATATACATAAAACAACTCCCTCGATCTAAATCTCCGAGTTCCCGAGCAAGAATTGGAAGATTAAAACTAAAAACACCATTAAAACACTATTTGAAGCTTTAGGTTTTGAACTTAAACATACCTTAAAGCCTTGAGAGAACAGATGAAAACCTCAATTGTTGGAATGGGTAGAAAGTACGTCTCGAGAGCTTTCTAACGAGCTAAGGCACGATGAAAACGGTCGAGAAACGAAGCCGAGGTGACAATTTCTTTCTCTCCTCTTTTTTTCTCTAAGCTACGGGTTTGGGAAGAAAAGATGAGAAGAAATTTATGATTTTTGTCTAATTTTGGCTTATAAAAGGAGAAGGATGAATAGTGTTTAGATATTTAAGAATTCGGAAATGACGCATACGTCCTTTTCTTGCCTTAAGCTTTTAAAACGAAACCCGAAGCACTTAAATTAACCCAATGGTGATTAATAATTATTAATTGGCCTATTAATAATTATTAATACCATCGAAACTCGTTTAGGCTAATTAAGCGATTAAAAAGGTTTCTGAACGAAATTAACTATTTACTTCTAAATAGTCAATTCCAAAATTAACTTAAATACTTTAAATAAATAAATAAAAAAATTAATAATAAAAAAAATTTACCTCAAAATAATGGGACGTTACACATAATATCCATAACGCGTCCTGAAAGCAGTTTTAGGAATATCTTAATCCCGAATCTTCAACGAACTTAACCGGATCTCAAATCCATCTTTGAAAAGATAGCGGTTTCTCACCAACTGATCATATAGATCATCAATCTAATGCCATTGATACTTGTTTTTCATTGAAACTTGATCCAACCCTTGATAATAAATATACAGTCTCACTGTACTGTCTTTCTTTTCACAAACATCAAGGTGCTCCTTACGAGGACGCACTAGGATGAATAAACCCTGAGTTTAAGAGTTCCAATAACTGACTCTTAAGCTCTTTTAACTCAGCTAGTCTCCGGTACAGAAGTATCGACAGCACTAGCTACTCGATCCATCAATTCTATTTGCCCATAGATCATTAAATATCCATTAATAAGTTTAACCATGCATAAGTTTAACCATGCATGGTTATATCTAACTTTGATCCTTGTGAAGAGTCTACTCTCACTCTTCCAATCTCTTGTACTTTTTTCCTTAGAGAATTCATGAGCAAATTAAATTGCTTCAGCTTTATAACATACAATTCTATTTTAGGATCGAACGAGTTTCTTATCGACCTAATAAATATCAATATCCATCTAGACCATCATGCCTTTATACATACAAGTTAAGTTGAATTAATCAACTTCAATCACATTCACGGGCTCATCATTCAATCAGAACCCAATCGAGTTTGCTCCCATCTAATCAAATAAACATATCGTCTAGTTATAATGATTAAATTCAATCAATCATCTATAACCATTATCAGATGTTAAAGGAACCACTTCCATGAATCATCATTCTCGGAATTCACAAATGAAGCAACAATAAGAAATATAGTATTGTTTGCATCTGGTTCATAGTCTTTTACAGAAGAAAATTTAATCTTCAAAAAAGTTTCATCCATTGATAACATGGGCTACACATGTCTCTGTTGAGAATGGAACCCCTGAAAGAGAACCAGGTTTATATCGATGAATCGATTAAAACTGCAGCGGAAGCACTCATGTAACACTTATTGCAGTATATTACTATTCTAAAACATAAAGCATAAAAGAAAATACTAACCCTTGTAAAAAAGTGTCTTCGTTTTTCTTCACGTTCTTGGTTGCTATCCTAGGACTACATAAAAAAAATCTTCCCAACTATGGCTCAAAAGGAAAACAGACTCGTGGGCACCACACCAAATATTAGAATAGAAAAAAAAATATCTTATTTTCTTCTTCAACTAAGGTTGACGGCAAAAGGAAGAGAAAGGATGAGTTTTCCAAAGAAATTTCCAATTTTTCTGATGCTCTACAGTTTCTAAAAACGCTTCCCATTTTATATGAGAGTTAGAAAATCTTAGAGAATATTTAAATTTAAAATAGATAATATCAAATAATTATTTAATTATATTTTCTAAATCGCCTGCAGTATTTTATGTCATGTCTTATGTCATATCTAAATATATTTAATTAATCAACTTAATTAAATTAAAAAAATTGATATTTACCATAAATATGAAGATGGTGACTGGGTCACCACTCTTGGTAGTCCACACGTCTCAATCCATTTTCTACGGGCTTAGACTAAAGACCTGGACCCTTAAAATGGGTATAGGCATTTTTCATTTTTCTTCATCTTTTTAATCGATTTAATCCATTAATATTTAAATTGAAACAAGCTATTTTTTTTAGCCTTTTTAATTTGGAAATTTCAAATTAAACTAATTCTAAATTAATTAGTCTAATTAATTAATGTTTCCAATTACATGAGTTAATTAAGGGACTCAATAAACCTTTAGTACCTAGGTGAGCTTCAATGATCCATAATTAACTAATTAAATCTCATTTAAATTTTTTTTTTTAAGAAAAGAGATTATTTAAATTAATAATAAATATTAGAGAAATTTAAATCCAATTCGTTTCATAAAACAATTTGGTTTTAGCTTGAAATAATTATATTGATTTTTGGCTGACATTTTAAGTTATGAATTATTATTTGAATTTTTTCCCATTTAAAAAAAAATAAAGAGAATTATCAAATTACAAAAAAGGAGGAAGAGATAAACTTTATCTCCCATCACAAATTTGGGAATTATTTTTGTGGTTAGTAAATAAGAATTCTAATGAGATTAGAATACCAAATTTTCCTATTAATGACCATTGGTGATAAGAATCATGTAGCATCACAACTAGTTCAAAAACCAATCAGAAGTTCAAGAACAAATGAGCTTGTTAATTGAGAGCCAACCTAGAAAAAACTTGTCAACATTATGTACGTGTGAATTGCATCAATATAGGTGAAAAAGAGGTCAGATTTACTGAAGGAAGGGCAGGTGCTTATTAGCAAGTGGTTGTTGGACTCGCACCCCCGTTTCCCGATAGGCAGCCGGCCAGTGGCAGCATAAAAGAAACCCAGGTGGGCGTTCATTAACAGATCATACCAATTTGGAGTTTCAAATTTAATTTAGAGACGTCAAATTTTAATTGATATAAATTTTAATAGCATTTGATTTTTTTTTTTCTTTTTTGAGTAATTTATAATTAGTAAAGATTGCACTTCTAGATCGGTTTTCAGCTGTTATCTTTTCTTTTTTTTTGTCTTACAAATTAAAAACTCCTTTAGATAACTCTTTCAAAAATTATCATGAATTTAAAATAATAATAACTATAATTATTTTCCTTCTCAAATTCATAGATTTGTAAATAATAACTTCAAATATATGAATTTCCAAATATCCAGAGTTATATTTTGAAAACAAAAAACAGAAAGCAGTTTTTAAAAAAGGTTCCCAAATGACTTGAGATAAACCATTAGATAGAAACTAAAAATAAGAACACTTTTAAAAAAGCAGCCAAAATGAAAAAGGGGTGCTTTTGGATCACTATGAGCAGCAGCCACCAGTAGGTGCATCCGATTGAGGAGGTTTCTCTTTGAAGATGTTCTTTTTCAAACCCGTTGAGCCATCAGCTAAAAGACTAGGGGTGTCCAAAATCTGCAAACACATTAGTTTTAATAATAATGTCAAACAAAATGAAAGCAGTATTTAAATGGAAGACCTCAGAGGGTTTGTTATGCAGCTTCAGATATTACTAAAAAATCGAACAAAATGTATGGCCTAACAAAATTTGTATAGAAGAAATACCGATTGTTTACAGAGCCTATATAAGAAATACCCAAGCAATGCTAAATTTATTTGTAGCATAATGTGATATAGCAGTTTGCTTCCAAGTTGACAAAAGCAATACTACCAAAAACTTTTAGTTCTAGAAAAGACATCTTTCTTAATAATGCTCAGAAAAAATTAAATCTTACGTTCCTAATCTATAACAGAGGTAATTCTCCAAAATATGCTATCAGTATTTAACCACCCAAGAACTTTATAGTAGTCTTATAATGATGTTTACATTATTAATGCAATTACTATTCTTCGCCGTTATCCTGGACGATCACCATATTTAGTTTCTGAATACTGATCTCATCTTGCTTCAAGTGATGAGGTCAGAGACAAATTAAATAAGTTCTAAGAAAAACATCAAATTAATACCTTGCCCTTGGGCTGAAGCTACTTAACCTAGAAACCGCCACATTGGGGCAAGAAAGGAAACAATACAAAGAGTTCACTTTTCAAAATCAGTTACAGTCTATTAATTGTTAATTCACATGAAAGTAGAAGACAGTGCAGCTTTTTGTTTACCTTTAATACAAGCTCATCAAAGCATTGCTCCACATTGACTCGAGTTTTTGCACTGCATTCAAGAAATAAGCAACCATATTCTCGAGCAAAGTCAATTCCCTCTTTCTTACTGACTACCCTTTCACTTTCCTGAAAGATTAGATCACTTGAATTTGAATATCTAAAAAAAAGGGTATAGCTTGATTTGGAGTACAAAAATAGAGGTTCTTCAAAAATGGCATTTTAAGAATTGATATTTTAAAAAATAGCAAAGTTTTGAAGATTTTCAAATATGGCACTTTGAAGACTGAGATTCACTAATCGCAGTCAATCTAGAATCCAAGTCTGAAAAACGCGATTTTCGAAATTACACATTGTTAAGAGGCTGTACATATTAAGATTGGAATAATATAGTCCCTCCCATTATTTAGGACTAATTAGTAGGAATATATTAATTACTATTTCCTTATTTATACTTTATAATTCATTGGAATAGACATCAATTCATGCTCTTCAATTCTCTGGTTACATGGTATCAGCGCCTAAAGGTTCATAGAATTTTGTCTTTTTTTTTAAGAGTTGGTAGAGGAAATATTTTTCAAGAGGGGTTAGGGTTCGAGTTTGGGTCTCGATTAAAGTGGCCATTTGTCGACACCCCTGTAGGAAGAAATTTGTCCGCCGGAGATCCAAGTCGCAACCACCGTCTGCCGAAAACCGCCGTACGTGGAGCCCACGTGCCGCCGTTCTGTCCGCCTTCTCCTTCTCCTTCACATGCCGCCGTGAGCTACTGTTTCTCGCCATCGTTTGTTTGGTTTTGATCCGAATATTATTTCCGGTTGATCTGGGGTGGTTTTGGGAGCAAACCGTGCCTCGAAAACGAGGTTTTGAGCTTGCTGTCAGTCTGTCTTCTGCCTTGCTGTCCATATCAAATTCCTATGGTTTTTTGGCTTGCTTCCAGATCTGATTTTGAGCTTTAATAATCAGGTTTTGCGTTCTAGTTTTTCAATCCTTTTGTCAAGTGTTTTAGGCTATTAGTTAGCCCGCCGTTTGTTGGGCTGTTTCCGTTGGCTATTTGTTATTTGTTTGTTGATTCTTTCATTCAACTTGATGGCTGAAAAACTCGAGATTGTGGAGAAGAAATATGTGGTTATGACTGATGTGGTTCATTCAATGTCTAGAATCACGGACTATAAGTTGGATAGGACCAACTATTTGGATTGGTCTAAGACTTCATTTTTATCTATTGAGTATTGCTATAGATGGTCATTTGACTGACGAGTCGTCAACTGATGATACTCGAGTCGTCGACTGATGATACTCGAGTCAAATGGGTTCGAGAAGATGCTCATTTGTTTCTACAGATTCGTAATTCTATTGATAGCAGTATGATTGGTATAATCAGTCATTGTGATTATGTGAAATTCATAATTGACCTATTTGGAATTTGTGCATTCAGGTAAGTAAAGGTAATAACCGTATTTATGATACTTGTCAAGCATTTTATCATGCAGAGAAGGGAGATGAATCAGTTACTAATTACTTCATGGAATGAAAAACTCAATATGTTGCTTCCTTATAGTACTGATGTGACAATCCTACAAAGCCAACGAGAAAAGTTGGCAATCATGTGCTTTTTGGCTGGACTCTATGAATTTGAAGCTACAAAATCTCAAATCTTGAAGAGGCTTTTAGCAGTCTCCCGGTACGAAAATACTACACCAATGCCTCCAAGTGCTTTTGTGAATCATAAGGGGTGTGGATCTGGTACATCTAGCAACTATGATCGAAATTCAGGCAACAAGGGATATGACTCGAGGAATATCATCTGTCACTACTGTCATACACCTGGTCCAGTGTTTTACGAGAGGCACACTCTGAGGCGACGACCTCTTTGATTGCCTTTAAGGCGAGAGGCAATAATAAGGCGCCGCCTTAGTGAAGTGAGGCGCATATGAATAAATAAAATTTAAAAATATATTTAACTTTTATATATAGATTAAAATATCCTTAGATTATCAAAACTTCAAAAATCAATATATTTAATACAAAACCATGTTAAAAAAAGTTCTAAAAAAATTCCATAGAGGTGAGATGAATGACAAATAAGGAAAGTAGGAGAGAAAAAGAAAGATTTAGGTGGGTAGATTTTATTGTATTTTCATAATTAAAAATTAATATCTTTAGAGGGACAGGTGGTAGGAACTTGATTGGACTTAGTCTTTTTTCTGGGAGTTGGAATACGTAAACGTTAGGACTTACACATGCCCATGGTAAATAAAGTGACAGGTGGTAAATAGAGGGACAGGTGATAGTTTGAGAGACAGCCAGCAAGCATGAGAGAGAGAGACACACAGAAAGACATGTTGTATAGAGATCAAATCTCTATAGACTGGGGATGTAAAATTTTCAAAACACACTTTAATAGTTTAAATTTATCTATCAACTTCTGTCAAGCTTCCAAAAATCGCTGCATGTCACTTCATCGCCATGCTTATGGCAACAAAAAAGTGAGAAAAAGCAAGAAAGGCGAGAACACTTTCTAAAAATGTGCACCATGGACAACCATAAGGCGCAGCGCAAGAGGCTGAGAACGCCTCGCCTTTCGCCATAGGCGCTCGTCTCTCTGCACCTCAACAACACTGACCTGGTCATATGAAGAACGAATGTAGAAAGTTACTAAAGAAGAAGAAGCAGTTTGCCCATGTTACATCTACCAATGAAACTCTTGATCAATATCAAGAACCTGTAGATCATCAGTCTACCCCTGTTAATGCTCTTGCTCAGTCAGGTAAATCGATATCATGACTTGTTTCCTCTTTCTCCAAATGGGTCATAGATTCTGGTGCTACCAACCATATGACAGGTAAATCGCTTTCTACATTCAAGCCACACACATCTTCCTCTCATGTTACTTTAGCAGATGGAATCCACATCCACTGTATTGGATCCGGTCAAGCTATTATTGTTTCTTCTTTACCTTTGTCTTCTGCTCTTAGTCTACCTCATCTGTCCCTTAATTTGATATCGGTAAGTCAGCTTACTCGTTCATTAAATTGTTGTGTCTCATTTTTTCCCACTCACTCTAAAACTGGATTTCGTATTTTGTTACATTTGTAGACGACTATTCTCGAATGACATGGTTATATTTAATGAAAAATCATTCAGAGTTATTTTCTCATTTTTCTCCTTTTTGTGCTGAAATTCAAATACAATTTAATATATCTATAAAGACCATTCGAAGTGATAATGGAAAAGAATATTTGTCCTCAACTTTTCAAAATTTTATGACAAAACTGAGTATTCTGCATCAAACATCGTGTGTCGATACTCCATCTCAAAATGGAGTTGTTGAACGTAAAAATAGACATTTGTTGGAAATTGCACGTGCTTTACTCTTCCAAATGCATGTTCTTAAATCTTTTTGGGCTGATGCTATTTCAAGAGCTTGTTTTCTCATCAACCACATGACCTCTTCTGATCTTAATCGTCAAATCCCGTATCACTCTTTGTTCCTCAATAAACTTCTTTTTCCTATTAAACCTAGGATTTTTGGTTGCACATGTTTTATTCTGGATGTTCACCCCCAACTTTCTAAACTTGACTCCAAAGCTTTAAAATGTATTTTTCTTGGCTATTCTAGAGGTCAAAAGGGTTATCGTTGTTTTTCTACTGTTCTTAATAGATATCTAGTTTTCGCGAATGTTACTTTCTTGGAAAATACACCATTTTCACCATTTGTCTCATACATCTCTCTAGAGGAGGAGTATACCTTCTTAATCTACATCATTACGTCCACCATACCAAACTCTGATCCTGCCCCATTGTTACTCCTTTGCCCACAATTCCATTCCCACATGTGTATACCCGTCGTGCACCTATTGTACCGGACTCGTGTCCAGATACCACTATCCAAGAAGCTTCATTGTCAGATGCGGTCTCCGATATTGATCTCCCTATTGCCCTCCATAAAGAGAAACGAACATGTACATATCCCGTTACTTCTTTTATATCTGATAACAATTTGTCTTCCTCTTCGTGTTCTTTTATTACATCCCTTGATTCTGTGTCTTTACCTAAGACTGTTCGTACTCCTCTTACTCATACTTGATGGCGTAACGCCATGCTCGAGGAAATACGAACCTTAGAGGAAAATGGTCCATGGATTTTGGTCGATTTACCCACTATTAAGAAAGCTATTGGTTGTAATGGATCTTTGCAATCAAAGTTAATCCTAATGGTTCCATTGCTCTTTTGAAAGCTCGCCTTGTGGCCGAAGGGTATGCTCAAGTCTATGGGATTGATTACTCTAATACATTATCTCCCATTGCCAAATTCACTTCACTCAGATTGTTTATTTCTCTAGTTGCTACTTATGGTTGGCCTTTTCACCAATTAGATATCAAGAATGCATTTGTTTATGGGGATCTTTAGGACGAGGTATATATGGAGCAACCACTTGGCTTTGTTGCTCCGAAAAAGAATGGGAAGGTTTGTTATCTGAGAAAATCATTGTATGACTTGAAACAGAGCCCTCGAACATGGTTTGGCAAATTCAGTTTGACAGTTGAACAATTTGGCATGAAGAAATGTAAATCTGATCATTCTGTTTTTCATCGAGTGTATGCGGTTGGGATCATTATGTTGGTTGTGTATGTAGATGGCATTGTTATTACAAGCGATGACGTTGCAGGTATCTTATCCCTCAAAACTTTCCTTCATAGTCAATTTCATACAAAAGATTTAGGGGTGTTAAAAAAAAATTTGGGAGTTGAAGTGACAAGAAGCAATAAAGGAATTTTCCTATCTCAAAGAAAATACGTGCTAGATTTATTGTCAGAAACTAAAAATTAGGGGCTAAACCATGTAGCACCCCAATGATTCTTTAATTTGCAGCTAACAAAAGATGGTGAATTATTTAAAGAACCTGAAAGATATCGGAGGTTGGTTGGAAAGCTAAATTATCTTACTATAACCCGTTCAGCCATTGCATATTCAGTGAGTACAGTGAGTCAATATCTGTCATCGCCTACTATTGAGCATTGGAAGGCTGACGAGCAGATTTTGTGTTACTTAAAACGTGCCCCTGGACGTGGAATTCTATAAGGCAATCATGGCCACACTAAGATTGAACGCTGATTGGGTGGGTCTAATTAAGATCGGAGATCTACTACAGGTTATTATGTCCTTGTTGGATGAAATTTGGTCTCTTGGAAAAGCAAGAAGAAAAATGTAGTGTCACAGTCTAGTGCTGCATCATAATATAGGGCAATGGCTAAATCTATGTCTGAAATGGTTTGGATCTATAATCTTCTCTATGAGGTGGGTTTGAAGCATTCATTGGCAGCCAAGTTGTGGTGTGACAACCAAGCAGCTCTTCATATTGCATCGAATCCGATCTTCCATGAACGAACTAAACACATCAAGATCGGTTGTCACTTTGTTCGTGAAAAGCTTCAACGAGGATTAATTTCTACACGATATGTGAGAACGGGAGAACAACTAGGCGATATCTTCACAAAATCTCTAAGTGGGTCTCGGTTGATTATCTTTGTAACAAGTTGGGCATGACAAACATCTATGCTCCAACTTCAGGAGGAGTGTTAAACGCTGTACATATTAAGATGGTAATAATATTCCCTCCCATTATTTAGGACTAATTAGTAGGAATAGATTAATTACTATTTCCTTATTTATACTCATTGTATTACTATTTATACCTACACAATTCATTGGAATAGACATCAATTCATTCTCTTCAATTCTCTGATTACACATAAAAAAGTGTCATCTATTGAAATTTCCCATAAAAATATCATGTTATTAGTGGCTACATTAAAATTGGACATACTCAGCCTGATTTATTCAAATCCTTACCTAAATTGAGCATGGTAGTGATACAGAAGTTCCACAGAGTCGAGGGCATACCTTATCCACTTTGTTTCCAACAAGCATCTTAATGCAATCTTGATTTGTAGAGTACAGATCAATTTCTTTAGCCCATATATCAGACAGATTTGTGAATGTCTCACGCCGGGTCACATCATACACTAAACATTTTTTAGGTTGTAATAACATTTGGTTAGTTGTTGAGAACTAATTGAACAAAAGGGGAAAAAAATTCACTCGCTAAAAGTAAAGAAAAATTTATAGAAATACCAAAAATAGTACCAAAATTTATAAACTAAATTCATTTTCCCAGAACAAATGATCATTTGGAATCATAATGAGAAGAAAGAAAAGGGTGCTTAGTCAATCGATATTATTTTTATAATTATCGAACACCCACAGTTCGATAAGGGCAAAATAAATAGAATAGAGTGCACTGATTATTATATCCCAACAAATTTACAAGGTTTCTCATACCCTTCTGAATAAATTCTTTACTTCCCTAGCTTAAGCTCGCTACTCATATTTCTTAAAGCTACAAACCCATTTATTTCCACTATTAGATGTCATTGTCCACTTCGAATCTATATTTGATAGGATTACTTCTGATTATGAGCTTAAAGTGTGTTTTCATTTATTTTCGTAGGGCAGTAAAAAAGTGAAAAATACACTTTTGATCCCTGAGTTTTCACGACAAATATACCCGAAAGTTTTGATTTTAATATCCATTTTGGTCCCTAGAGTCAAAATTATGTAAAATACTAGAAAGAAATATGAAGTGCCATTATTTTATTGATATTTTATTTACTTATTTGGCAATTTAAAATGGTGTGGCATGTGAGCATAATTTTATACTAATATTTTTGTTTATTGTTATGATTGATTTTTAATGATATTTTAAATGATTTTATAGTCTCTCTCTGTCCTCACGTCTCTCTCCTCACTTTCTCTATCATCCTCTCTCCTCCATTGATGTCTCTTTTACATATTCAAGATCATGAAATATTGTAGATCATAACCATTAAGATACGCAAATTCAATGATTAAAAATAATCAAAGTAAATCACTAATTGACGAACTCAATTAAATAATATTTTTAAAAATATTATTGAAAATTGTACTAAATTTGTTATTTTTTAAGGAAAAAAATGATCAATTTACAAATATATAAAAAAAATAATAGATTTGTCATAACCCCTTTTAATAATGGTATCTTTTCCATGTCCGTGGACCGTGGTCTAATTTTAGAAAATGATGTGTTTCCTTGTTTGTATCATGTTTATGTATGAATTTTGTAGACATCACCTTATAAACTAGTTCTACACCATTCCAGTTAAATACATGAGACTAAGTTAGCTTTTTCATTCCAATCTTTTCTTCAGTATTAGTATATAATCTTGTGACACAATAATGAATATAGGTCATTCATAATTACTAAATATCTTCAGAGTACAGATAGAAAGAGATGAAGTTTATAGAAGATACCCATAATAATCCCTTGAGCTCCTCTGTAATATGAACCCGTTAATGTTCGAAATCGCTCCTGCCCAGCTGCAAGTATGCCATTTAAATACACTTAATAATGGAAGCTAGCCGATAAACAAATAAAGGTATGGGATATCTGCTTTGCATAATTGCAGTTCTCATCTTCGATATCATGAACAAAATAGATTATCCAAAATAGAAATTAATCTCTGTCAAGTCTTTCACCTAAGTTTTCTTTCCAGAAGAAACCATGCTGTGATGGAATAGCTAAAGATTTTGCTTTCCACCCTAGTTTTTAGTTCCTTTATTGATGACAATCAAGGAAGCTCTATCATCTTACCTCAAGGTCCAATAACAAGATCAAGGGCAAGGAAGCTTCAAGCCAACCTCAATCTACATGTACAAGCACTAGTGAATTCGGCCAAGGACTATTTTGCAAATATGGATTCTTCCAAGGGCTGTCTTACAAGGAAAGGAGTTTGTATTGAAGAAGCATACAATGTTTTCAAGATTAAAGTCCAAAATGAAGATGCATTTATTGCAAGTTCGGTTGCATTAATGACAACTCCAGTTACATTAAATGCAACTCAAGACTAGCTCATTACAACTCAAGGCTTCATTAAAGACTTTCATCAAGACTTGTGATCAATGAGTTTAAGTTACAAAGTCTTTAAAATCAGATTTGTAACTCCTTCAATTTCAGTTACAAGTTTTTAATTAGTTAATGTCTTAATTATGTTGTTTATGACCATTTTCGGTTACAATTGTAAGTCTTTATGTTTCTAGCCGTTTTTATTCCTTTCCTTCATGACAATTTCGGTTTTATCTTGGCTTTGTAAGGCTGATATAGCCATGTTTCAGATTAATCATGAGATAAAAATACAAAAACTATTTGAGAGCTTTTCTTTGAAATTGTTGTGAGCCGAGCTTACCATTTCAATTTTGTCATTCCTTATGTTTAGGGTGGCTGTAGAATCAAGCCTTTAGGATTGATCATTCTAAATTGGTGGATTGATTCGAATCTAGAGCAAGAAATTCAATTCTTGTCTTTAGATCATTGATCATAAGGATAATCATTTTCTAGCCTTTTTCCTTGGGTTGTTTCAAATGGCATATGTGGGTTCTTTGGTTGTGAACTTTTTGGGTCCTTAGTTAATTTTAAGGGTTCTTAAAGCATTTCGAAAGGGTTTTCATATCATTTGGTATCAGAGCATAGGTTGCATCTTAGTGGCCGATCTCTAGAATTGATTCTATCTTACTTTTATGCACTTGTTTTTCAATTCTACACTTTCTGTCCATCGAATTCATTTCTGCCTTTTCATCCATTTTTCTTCATCTTTTATTCTGATTTCATATCCATCTTAAAGATCACGATTAGATCTTGAAAAAAAAAAAAATAAAATAAAATAAAAGAAAGAAAGTGGAGAGCAATTGCATCCGAGAGCACTAATTTGTACATCTTGTGTTCTTCTTGAAAATTCTTCACTTTTCTGAGTTTGATTCATATAATTTCGTGTATAACTGATATAATTGTGTTTCTATAACATTTACCATTGAAATATATCAGTTTCACATTGATTTAAAGTCTCAGAAATGGCTATAAGTTACATTTTCCAAAACTGTCCCGTTTTGTAACTGCCGCATTTAATGCTACTGTTTGCTATTCAAACTCTGATCTAACGTCTGAATTTGCTTTTGTTGTTTGAAGAAAAAAGTTTTTCCTTCTTGTTAGCTTCCAAAGTTCAGAAGGGCTCTTTATCAATTTCATAACGGAAGCATACCAAATCTGGATTTTTATTTCTGTGCGCAGGATTTGCCTAATTTCCAGCAACTTCAATTCTGTGAGTTAGTGTTTTCAATTCTGAACAAATTTTTGAATTTGACTTTTTGCTTGATTTTTATTACCATCTAAATAAGCTACATCTTGGCTGCCATTTTAAAATTCATCCTTGAACTCTACGAATTTGGAAATTTGTTGCTACAACTATTCTTGACTTCTTTGCATCAAATTTCTGATTTTTCTTTCCATTTAAGTTTTCACCTTTTCTAATATGTTTTTCTTGTTTATTTTTGTTTCTTTTCATTATTTTAGGTTGTTTAAATTCTGAATGCTTGGTTTTTAGTACTTTAAACACAAGTTGCTTCCAACTAATCCAATAGCCTTACTTGATATTTTGGCCTACCTTGAGTGATTAAACACGAGAGTTCCCTTGAGTGAAATTTTGTGAGGGCGTGTTGTGAGGTCCAGAATCATGTCACAAGGGGAAAATAATCAGGGTGAGATTAGTGATGCTAGGTGGAGGGAGGCACAAACCGGGGCTTTTGTTAGACTTACTCAAACTCTAGAAGAGCTTAGTGATCGCATAGGTAGATTGGAGTTAGCTAACAATCAGTGGGTGGAAGACAACTTAAATGAGGGTGTTGAACATGAAGAGGAAGACAATGTTACCTTATTGGCTGGAGTAAACCCTAGGAGAGAGCAAGGAGGGGGCCGAGGAAGGGGTAGAGGAAGAGGTAGAGACATAGGACCACCTAGGAGGCTTATGAGGGAGTTACGAGAAGAAAGAGTGGAAAAGAGAAATCCAGGGGGTGTTAAGCTTAAAATTCCGTCTTTCCATGGGAGGTCTAACCCAGAGGAGTACTTGCAATATGAAGATAAAATAGAGCATGTCTTTGATTGCCACAGGCCCACAATTTTAGTGAGGAGAGGAAAATGAAGCTTGTCGTGGTTGAGTTTTGTGATTATGCTAGTATTTGGTGGAATCATCTTAGGGCTGAATGGAGGAGAAACTATGAGCAACCAATTGAAACTTGGGAGGAGCTTAAGGTTTTGATGAGGAAGAGATACATACCAAAGCACTATCATAGGGAAATCAGAAATAAGTTGTTTTCCTTAAAGCAAGGATCAAAGAGTGTTGAAGAATACTATAGGGAGATGAATGTTCTAATGACTAGATCACATATAGAAGAGAGTGAGGATGATACTATGTCACGGTTTTTAGGAGGAATGAATGAAGAGTTGGCTCATAGAGTAGATATGTATCCTTACTTTGACATGGAGGAACTCTTGCATAAAGCCGAGAAGATTGAGAAACAAATGGCTTGGGAGAAAGATAACTCCAAGAAATACACTTCTAAATCCACTTTTCCACCATCCAATCCTTGGAAAAAGGGAGTTAGTAGTTCCAAAGGAGACTTTAAACCTAGAGGCATATTTGAGGCTGCCAAGAAGGATAAGGGGGAGTCTTCTAAGGGGAAAGGGAAGGAGAGGGTGGATGAAACAAAAGTTGAGAGAAATAGGGATTTTAAATGTTGGAAGTGTCAAGGAGTTGGGCACATTAGCATGCATTGTCCTAATAAACGAACTATGATTATTAGGAATGGGGAAGTAGTCACGGATGATGAAGATTGTGAAGTTGAGGAGGACGAGTGTGATATTGATGAGGATAGTGATGCAAGCATAGAAGAGGGAAATCAAGTAGCACTTGTTACTAGAAGACTACTTAGTGCTCAAGTGAAGGAGAATGATATTGATGATCAAAGGGACAATTTGTTCCATACTAGATGTTTGGTGCAAGGGACTCCTTGTAGTATGGTGATTGATAGTGGGAGTTGTACCAATGTTGTGAGTTCAATTCTTGTCAAGAGACTCAATTTGCCTACCATTCCACATCCCACACCTTACAAGTTACAATGGCTAACATTTATTTTCATCTTGGGAAGTATAAGGATGAGATAGTTTGTGATGTAGTGCCAATGCATGCCGGGGATATACTTTTGGGAAGACCATGGCAGTTTGATAGGAAGGCTATTCATGATGGTTACCTTAATCGATACACTTTTACCAAGGATGGAAGGAAAACTACTTTGGTGCCTTTGTCTTCCAAAGAGGTTTTCATTGATCAATGTAAGCTTGAACAAAGGAGGCTTGAGTTTGAGATGAAAGAAAAAGAGTTGAAAGAAAAAGAATTGAGTGAAGAGATGAGTAAGAGAGAAAAGAATGTTTTAAGTGGAAAAATCAAGAGTGAAAATAATGAGAGAAAAGAAAATGAAAACAAAAGAGACAGAGAGAAAAGTGAGTTTAATTGCTACTAAGAGTGAAGTGAGGCATGTTTTGTTTTCAAAACAAAACTTCCTTGTACTTTTGTACAAAGGAACTTGTTTTATGACTAACACACCTAACCCTACTTTGCCTAGTGTTTTTGTGTCTCTTTTGCAGGACTTTGAGGATATATTTCCCGATGAGATACCGAGTGGTTTGTGTAACGTCCCGTTATTTTGTGATAAAAAAAAATTTATTTATTTTATTTTAATTTAAGTAATTAAAGTTTATTTTAGAATCGGTAATTTAGAATTTAGTAGTTTATTTCGGTTTAAATTTTTTTAAATTACCTTTTTAGTTTAATTTCGTTTTAATGGTATTAATAATTATTAACGGGCCAATTAATAATTATTAATCACCATTGGGATAGTTTAAGAACTTCGGGTTTCGATTTATAAGTCAAAAGTCATAAAAGGACGCAACCGTCATTTCCATATTTCCTAAAATATCAAATCAGTATTCATTTATCTCTTTAAATTGCCTTTGACCAAAATTGACCAATTCATTCATCCATTTTCTTCCTCTTTGCCGTGGGTGAAGTCTTTGGGAGAGAAAAATTTGAGTTTTATTTATTTCTCAACCGATCGACTTGATTCCGGGTGCGTTGGAAAGATCTCGGGTCTAGGATTCTTTTCCACCTAACCATCGTGCCTTTCTCCCGTGATCCACGGAGTTCTCGGTAAGTTTATCTTGAAACCCTAAGCTCCAAATAGTGTTTTAATGGAGTTTTCTCTTTGATTCTTCGATTTCTTGCCGGTAAACTCGATGATTTTAAGTACGGGGGTTGTTTTAAGTGTTTTTGGAAACAAACCCATAACCCTAAAACCGAGTTTCAGTCGAAGCCCTTCCCGTTTGAAATTTACCTTTTGGGGTTTGAATATGGGTTATAAATTATTGAAATAATATTTATTGTAATTCAATTCGGGAAATTACATATTGTTCAAAAACCCTAATTATCGATACCCATTGAAATCGGGAATATCGAAATTGCTTGAAACCAACTCGAAACACATCTAAATTGCCTAAAAGCCGGAAAACCAAACCCGAGACCCACTTTTCATGGGGGCTGAGAGCCCATGTTGGGGTTTGTTGAGTTTTTCGTCGTTTTGTACGCTTAGATGTTGTTTGATCGTTATTTGGTAAATTATTGATTGTTAGATGTAATTCTAATTGTAGGTGGTTTGAACTTTGCTTGATCGCTCTATCGGAGGTTGGGAGCGAAGTCTTCTTTTACAAAGGTGAGAATAATTAGGATTTAAAGTAATTTTAGAACGCGAATAAGTATAATGATTTGTAGAATTGGAAACTAAGACTAGAATTCGAATCTAAGAATAGAGGGAAGTGAGTTAGTGCCCTTAGGATTAGGAGTTAATCTTTTAAGTGAGAACTTAGGAGTTCTCAAGGAAAACATTGAATCTTAAAAAATTCTAAGTTAGATCCGTTTCGAAACTTAGGATGGATCATTGGGAGTTAGAAGATCCATACTTTTAGATAGAACGGTTAAGGAACTTGAATGTACAACCTTGGATCTTATTTGGAAGTTTAGAATTCTTGGAAGATAAAGATCATACTTTAGTATGTATCGGTTGTATGGTTTACTTATCGTTCTTCCGAAAGTTACTATCTATTTACTTTATGTCTTTTACTTTATGCCCCTTTACTTTATGATTGTTTCGGCTACTTTAATGTTCGCACTTTACATTTATTTACTTTTGCGAGCATACCATGACATATTGCACCATAACATCTCGCATCATTGAAAAGAAAAGAAAATGAGAAAGAAAAGAAGGGGAGAATGTTGGACCCTACAAGGAATGTCCACATCACCTTCAAAGAAAAAGAAAAGAAAGTGAGAAAGAAAAGGAAGGTTGAATGGTGGATACTACGGGAAATGTCCACATTACCTTCTTTATTCATAAGGTTGAATGGTGGATACTACGGGAAATGTCCACATTACCTTCATTCATGCATAAAGGGCGAATGCGAATCTTACGGGATGTCCTCATTACCTTCATGCATATGATCGATGGAAATATATATCATGGATAGAGAATCGAGATGTTATTTTTATGCAAAGTTTATTTACTTTCTTATTTATGTTGTAACAAGTTAATGGATGAGGATTTGACCATGAGTGTTAGTAATATCATCCTTTGGAAAGTAGAGAATAAAATTTACCTAGAGTTTGGAGAACTTTAGGAATAATTGTGTCAGATTGATTGGACACGAATCGGAATACGAGTTTGAGGTCTATCTTTACTTTTTATTCTTATTATTCTCACTGGGCTTAAGTTGTTAGCTCATGATATTACAAAAATTTCAGGTAATGCCCTGGCTAGAGGTCGTGGGAGAGGAGATGGTGCTGCGTGATCGAGGGATGATGATCTCGAGATGGACTATTGGTTGTAAAAGTCTATGGATTTAATTTTGTGAACTTTAAGGATTTTTGTGATTTGTACATTTGTATTTAGCTCATAAGAGCTTATTGTCTTTATTTTATGATTATAAGTCTTTGAACTCTTGATTTGGGACTTAAAGTTCCTTGTGATTTTATTAGATTTTGAAATTAGGATGTAAACAGGTTTTTGGCTAACCAATTTTCAAACATAACCACGCCAATTTTCTTAAAATATAAAGACTTCCGCTGTGTTTTCTAATTTAATTTATTTAAAAGTGTCGGGTCGTCACAGTTTGCCCCCAATAAGAGGCATTGAGCATCAAGTGGATTTCATTCCCGGGGCAACTATACCTAATAGGCCAGCTTATAGGGCCAACCAATCGGAGACAAAGGAAATTCAAAAGCAAGTGGAGGAGTTGCTTGCCAAGGGCTATGTGAGGGAAAGTTTGAGGCCATGTTCGGTTCCGGTGATTTTAGTTCCAAAGAAGGATGGAACTTGGAGGATGTGTGTTGATTGTAGAGCCATCAACAAAATAACAGTAAAGTATCGTCATCCTATCCCTAGGCTAGATGATATGTTAGATGAATTGCATGGTTCTATTTTATTTACAAAAATTTATCTTAAATCTGGTTATCATCAAATTAGAATGCATATAGGTGATGAATGGAAAACAGCTTTTAAGACTAAGTATGGCTTGTATGAATGGCTTGTGATGCCTTTTGGTCTTACTAATGCACCTAGTACTTTTATGAGATTGATGAACCATGTTCTTAGGGAATTTTTGGGAAAGTTTGTTGTGGTCTATTTTGATGATATTCTGATTTACTCCAAGAGTTTAGATGAACATGTTGAGCATGTTAGACTTCTCTTGCTTACACTTAGGAAAGAAAAGTTGTATGCTAATCTTAAAAAGTGTAGTTTTTGCATGACTAAGGTGGTTAACTTTCTTGGTTTTATAATTTCTGGAAATGGGGTTGAAGTTGATGAAGAGAAGATTAAGGCAATTAAAGAATGGCCAACACCCAAGAATGCAAGTGAGGTAAGAAGTTTTCATGGTTTAGCTAGTTTCTATAGGAGGTTCATTAAGGACTTTAGTTCTATTGCTTCTCCATTGAATGAATTAGTTAAAAAGCATGTTGTATTTGTTTGGGGAGAGTCACAAGAGAAGGCTTTTAATGAACTGAAAGCTAAGTTATATAATGCACCTTTGCTTTCTTTGGCTAACTTTGAGAATACATTTGAGATTGAATGTGATGCTAGTGGTGTAGGCATTGGAGCCGTTTTGATGCAGGAACAAAAGCCTTTGATGTACTTTAGTGAGAAACTTGGAGGGGCTGCCTTGAACTATCCAACCTATGACAAGGAGCTTTATGCATTGGTTAGAGCTTTGCAAACAAGGCAACACTATCTTTGGCCAAAAGAGTTTGTGATTCACACGGATCATGAGAGCTTGAAACATTTGAAGGGACAAAACAAGCTTAACCGAAGGCATGCCAAGTGGGTGGAATTCATTGAGACATTTCCTTATGTTATTAAGTACAAGCAAGGTAAAGAAAATGTGGTGGCTGATGCATTATCAAGGAGGTACAATCTCTTTAACTCTTTAAGTGCAAAAGTTTTAGGATTTGAGCATATTAAAGAATTATACATGCATGATTTTGATTTTGGTAATACTTATGCATCTTGCATTAATGGGGCTGTTTTGAATGACTTTTATGTGTTTGAGGGATTCTTGTTTAAGAAAGACAAATTATGCATACCCAATTGTTCTATTAGGGAGCTTTTAGCTAAAGAAGCTCATGGAGGGGGTTTGATGGGTCATTTTGGTGCGGCTAAGACATATGCTATGCTAAATGAACATTTTTATTGGCCTAAAATGAGACATCTTGTGCATAAAGTTTGTAATGCTTGTTTTGTTTGTAAAGAGGCTAAATCTAAAATGAAACCACATGGACTGTATACTCCTCTTCCCGTGCCTAATGAACCTTGGACAAAAATTTCTATGGATTTTGTGCTTGGTTTGCCAAAAACTAGGAAGGGTCATGATAGCATCTTTGTTGTGGTTGATAGATTTAGTAAAATGGCTCATTTCATACCTTGTCACAAAATTGATGATGCAAAGCATGTGGCTGATTTGTTTTTCATTCATATTGTTAAATTGCATGGCATTCCAAAGAGCATTGTTAGTGATAGGGATGTAAAATTTCTTAGCTATTTTTGGAGAGTGTTATGGGGGAAGCTTGGAACTAAGTTGTTATTTTCTACTACATGTCATCCACAAACTGATGGGCAAACAGAGGTAGTAAATAGGACTTTAATTCAATTGCTTAGGGCTATACTTGATAAAAACATAAAAATGTGGGAGGATAGTTTACCATTTATGGAGTTTGCTTACAATAGGGCTATACATAGCACTACTAATTGTTCTCCATTTGAAATTGTTTATGGTTTTAATCCTCTTACTCCTATTGATTTATTGCCTATGCCTCCTAACAATTTTGTGAGTGATGAAGCTATTTCCAAGGCTGAATTAGTAAAGAAGATTCATATGGAAGTCAAGGAACAGATTGAGAAGCAAAATGCTAAGGTTGCTTCAAGGATTAACAAAGGTCGAAAGGAGTTGATCTTTAAACCAGGTGATTGGGTTTGGGTGCACTATAGGAAGGAAAGGTTTCCACTTCAAAGGAAATCAAAGCTAAATCCAAGGGGAGATGGTCCTTTTCAAGTTCTTGAGCGGATCAACAACAATGCATACAAGATTGATCTACCCGGAGAGTTTTCTATTAGTGCAACTTTTAATGTCGCTGATTTGAGTCCTTTTGATGTAGGGGATGGTCAAGATTCGAGGACGAATCCTTTTGAAGAGGGGGGAAATGATGACAACCAAGGAAACTCTATCATCTTACCTCAAGGTCCAATAACAAGATCAAGGGCAAGGCAAGCCAACCTCAATCTACATGTACAAGCACTAGTGAATTCGGCCAAGGACTATTTTGCAGATATGGATTCTTCCAAGGGCTGTCTTACAAGGAAAGGAGTTTGTATTGAAGAAGCATACAATGTTTTCAAGATTAAAGTCCAAAATGAAGATGCATTTATTGCAAGTTCGGTTGCATTAATGACAACTCCAGTTACATTAAATGCAACTCAAGACTAGTTCATTACAACTCAAGGCTTCATGAAAGACTCTCATCAAGACTTGTGATCAATGAGTTTAAGTTACAAAGTCTTTAAAATCAGATTTGTAATTCCTTCAATTTCAGTTACAAGTTTTTAATTAGTTAATGTCTTAATTATGTTGTTTATGACCATTTTCGGTTACAATTGTAAGTCTTTATGTTTCTAGCCGTTTTTATTCCTTTCCTTCATGACAATTTCGGTTTTATCTTGGCTTTGTAAGGCTGATATAGCCATGTTTCAGATTGTAAACAATCAGATTATTCATGAGATAAAAATGCAAAAACTCTTTGAGAGCTTTTCTTTGAAATTGTTGTGAGCCGAGCTTACCATTTCAATTTTGTCATTCCTTGTGTTTAGGGTGGCTGTAGAATCAACCCTTTAGGATTGATCATTCTAAATTGGTGGATTGATTCGAATCTAGAGCAAGAAATTCAATTCTTGTCTTTAGATCATTGATCATAAGGATAATCATTTTCTAGCCTTTTTCCTTGGGTTGTTTCAAATGGCATATGTGGGTTCTTTGGTTGTGATCTTTTTGGGTCCTTAGTTAAGTTTAAGGGTTCTTAAAGCATTTCGAAAGGGTTTTCGTATCATTTATAGTCCATGTTTCAACCACACAACTCTACAATACATAGCGTCAAGAAACTCGTAGTATAATTGTAACGCCCCGTTACTTTTGGGGGTAAATTTTTATTTTATTTTATTTATTTATTTTAATTAAAGCATTTAAGGTTAATTTAAAAATAGTGATTTCGATTTTAGTAGTTATTTTCGTCCGAAAACCCTTTTTATCCTTTTAATACTTTAAATTCGTTTCGGTGACATTAATAACTATTAACGGGCCAATTAATAATTATTAATCACCTTTAGATTAATTTAAGAGCTTTGGGTTTCGTTTTTAAAGTAAAAACAAAAGAGGGACGTAGGCGTCATTTTCCAAATTCTTAAAATATCTAAAAACACTATTTATCATCAGTTTAAAAAGTCAAAATTAGACAAATTTGCTCATTTTTCTCTTCTTTTCTTCCCTTGGAGCCGAGCCTATCAAGGAGGATTTTCCAAATTTTGGTTTTTCTTCAATTCTCGGTGGATCGTCTCGATTCTTGTTCCATTGGGAAGCCCTCGGCCTGTAGATCATTTCCAACCTACCAACCGTGATTTTCGCCCGTTTTCTCGAGGCCTTAAGGTATGTCAAAGTTTCTAAAACTTGAAGTGAATAGTGTTTTAATGGAGGATTTGAGTTGAAATCTTCAAATTCATTCATTGAAGCTTGAAGATTTCAATCGGGAAAGTCGTTTTGGGCAATTTTAGAAACTTCCCCTAAACCCTAAAACCGAGTTTGAGCCGGAAACCTGTCCCGTATGAATTTCCCTCACTTGGCCATGATTAGGAGGTTTAGGTTATTATGTTTTTGCTATTTATTTAATTTTTCGGAAATCAATTAATATGCAAAACCCTAAATTACGGATACCCATCGTTGTTACGAACCTCCAAAGTATCCGAAACCAACCCGAAACACCTCTAAAGTGCATAAAAGCCGGAAAACCAAACCCGAGCCCCATTTTTCCCTTGTATGGCCGAGAGCACCATAGGGAGGAAATCCGGGATTTTCGTCGTTTTATGCGTTTAGATGTTGTTTGTTCGATTTCCGGATAATTAATGATATTAGGTGTAATTCATTTGTAGGATTGTGAATTGTTCGGGTGTTGACAACCTCGGATTAATCGGAGCTTTTCTACAAGCTAAGGTGAGTTTAAAAGGGAAGTTAGTAATTTTATGAATTAAGTTTCATTACGATTTTGTTTATCGATGTTTAGAGGGAATTAGCTTCTTAGAATTAATGTTTGGTTGGAGACTTTAATTCGGAAGCGAGTGGAGAAGATTTGGAATTATGGTTAGTTCGGTGAGAAGGAAATATCAGAGTGGTTTGGAAGTATTGTGAAGTGAATTGGAGATGTTAGTCGAAAGTGGAAGTTTAAGTACTTTGAGCGGTTTGGAAATTAAAGTAGCTTAGATGTTACACTTGAGTGATAACTCGTGTAATCTAAGTAATTAGGTTCTTTAATAACTTAGTAGAATTCCTTGGAGATTATCTAACTTATTGGAGAGCTTGATCACATTGATTTGGCACATGATAGTATGTTGATATCAATCCATACGTATCATAGTGCGATGATTTGTGGAGACCTTGAGCACATTGATTCGGCACATGATAGTATGTTGATTTAGATCCATACGTATCATAGTGCGATGATTTGTGGAGACAGTGAGCACATTGATTCGGCACATGATAGTATGTTGATATCGATCCATACGTATCATAGTGCGATGATTTGTGGAGACAGTGAGCACATTGATTCGGCACATTGATTCGGCACATGATAGTATGTTGATATCGATCCATACGTATCATAGTGCGATGATTTGTGGAGACCTTGAGCACATTGATTTGGCACACGATAGTATGTTGATTTAGATCCATACGTATCATAGTGCGATGATTTGTGGAGACAGTGAGCACGTTGATTCGGCACATGATAGTATGTTGATATAGATCCATACGTATCATAGTGCGATGATTTGTGGAGACAGTGGGCACATTGATTCGGCACATGATAATATGTTGATATCGATCCATACGTATCATGGTGCGATGATTTGTGGAGACAGTGGGCACATTGATTCGGCACATGATAGTATGTTGATATCGATCCATACGTATCATAGTACGATGATTTGTGGAGACAGTGAGCACAATTGATATGGTACATGATAGTATGTTGACTTCGGTCCATACGGTATTATGGTAATATGATTTGTGATATGGTATGACCGTACGTGGTATGTTGATATCGATCCATATAATAGCACGTTACGATGAAACTTGTTTGGTAATAGAGATAGTTAATATTACATTTACATATTCTTTAGAATTGTGTAGTATAGCTTAGTAATGGTTGTTACTTTTACTTTAAGTCCTTAATTCAATTTCATGGTATTGAAAGACTATCTCGAGTAATATTTTACTATCATTTGATTGTATGGAAATTGGAAGTGTGGATATGGGTAGTAATGAGCATTTTAGGCTTTTGGACACGATTTCTGGTATTAAATTGAGTTCATAGGATTACTTGCTTTCGTTTTACTCTCACTAGCATTTTTTGCTAATGTTGCTACACTTACAACTTTTCAGGTAAACCTCGTCCCAAGAAGCGTGGTAGAGGAGATGGTGCTGCTTGACTTGCCGAGATGGTGAATGGACAATATTGAACCATTTTTGGTTTAGCATTCTTAGAAATGCTTGTAAATTATTTCCAACTTCCATAACTTGTGTCGTTTTGAGCCCGAAAGGGTATTTGTCTAAAATTGCATAAGTTCTTATGATTCAAAGCTTGTTTGAGAGTTTAAATTATATGATGGAATACGTATTCCCGATTTATAGCTTTCTCTGAATATGGGTTGTAAAAACAGGTTTTGGTTATTCGATTTTTAAACGAACCCATGCCGTTTTTCTTTAAAAATCGAGTCTTTCGCTGTGCATTTGAATTTAAAGAATTTAACGGAAAATCGGGTCGTTACAATAATATCCTAAGTAGATGGTCATGGTCCAAGTTTATTTTTCTGGATGGAAAAACAAAAATTTTTTTTATCATCTCCTTCATTAGTCTGTAAGTGTGACATCACCACTAGACCCAACATGTGAGCTGCTAGTATGAAATGGGATCAAACAACATAACAACAGTTTGAACTCAAGACCTTCAGCTTCATACGATATTAAAAGCCTATACTACTAAACTATGGCAAATTTAGATTTTCAAAAGTTAGCCAACACTAAGAATTAAAAAAATCATATGTACTTGATCATGTTTCCTTTTCTTTTTTACAAATTAAATGAGAAGAAAAAACTTCATTGATAACCAGTCCATATCAAGTTTTGAGAGTCCTATTTATTCCTTAAGAAACATAAACCACAGTTATTTTTTTCATTGATTTAGTGAAAATATACAAAAAAAAATATTGCTTCCTTTAAGAGCTTAAAAAAGACACTTCAATTGGAATTAATTATATGAATTTTCAGTAAAATACTAAAACGAACAAGGAAACTTAGCCAAATTGAACATCAGACTTGCTATTCAAAACCCAATTGTTTCTCCAATGGTACTGCTTTGATAGCATTGATCCAGATACTCTTTGGTTTCTTTTTAAATTTGTGGCCACACATTCCTCTAGGCTGATTTGTGAAACCCCTAGGAAATTAAAGTTCTTTAGCATAGTATCGCGGAACTTCCTAAAGTAGTACACTAAAAACCAAGATGATTTAAATCCTCTGTTGATCTCCAACATAAAGCAAACCCACTAGTACAGAAATATATAAGGTCGAATTCGTGCATTTCCTTCAGATCCTATCAGCAGTATGATAGGCCCCCAATCCTCCACACATATGAAAGGAAGAACAGAGGCAGTACACGTCATTAGTATGGGGGGTATGACAGTTAGTTGGTTACTTCTATGTTGTGATATATATGTTCAGTTTAAGTTTGTAAGAGGCACTTAATAATTTCTATCTTATTTGGTCAAGGAACTTTGTAGAGAACACTCATTGATCCCTGGAGTCGTGTTGTATTAAGTGTATTTTCTTGTAATAAGTGTGGAATGTGGTAAATTAACTTTAGGACATATCACAATATTGATGCTTCCTTTGCTGACCGTCTTCTTCGACTCTTTCCCTTTCCATATTGCTTTTGAGAGTTCTTTGGATAGGGAGCTTCCACTATCAGTTAGTTTGAAGTAGAGACTTGACTAAGAATGCTTCAAGGGGTTGAAGCAGCAAACTTATATCTTCCATTCTCCTTGGAGTTGCATCATCCAATAGCTATATAGTTCCTTGACTCATGAACTCCACTGCAGTAAAGTTCCTTCTAGCCAATATTCTCCACAAATTTGTCTCCACCTCTTATGTTTCTTTGACTTATATTTCTGGGTTTTGTAATTACTTAGAAATTAGAAAATTTAATCATAAGAGGCTAGTTTGGTTTCCAGTCCATCTTTTTTTTCTCTAGTATTAGAGAATTCTATTGCTTCTGACATTACTATGAATCGCTCAGTAAGCCACATAAAATTTAGAGTAAAGATGGCCAATTTTGCAGAAAGATGGCAAGACAGAACCGAGCTCTATTCAGGAGAGAAGAAAAAAATAAAAGATCATTTTTTCAAAAAATGGGACCAGATTGCAAAGAATAGAAAATTAAAGGTAAAATTAAACTTCATTGGTGAGACGAGACCACAAATTTCCAGCAAGGTCGAATTTGGAGGATTGGCAATCACCCAACTCGATCCACCTCCATCATGCCCCAAAGTTCTTCAAACGTGATCGACTTTATCTCTAACACTAGGAAGTAGCACCCACCTGGCTCTGCAACGCCTCTAAGCGTCCTAGACTAGAGATTATCAATTCAAAAGAGCGCCACAATAGTCTTCCAAAAGTGGAAAAAACTCGAATACCATGACAATTGGTAAGAAAAAATGCTGAATATATTCTCTATAACTAAGAAGCACGGATACAAATACATGATACGGATATGACACGATCCAAAAACGGCGACACCATTTTATAAAAAAACTAGGACACAGACACACAACAAGAGCATGTTATTATAATATTATTAATCTATAATTGTTTTTTAATATATTAGATTTTTTTATATTTACAATGATTTTCACATTAAAAATTGTTTTAGTTTAAGATAAAGGAAAGACCATATGTTACATTTCTCCTTTATTTAGTTTATATCCATAAATTTTCAAACAAAACTAAATAAATGAAGATTTTATAGATCAAGTGCCCAATAATTGTACGGCATATGTTCATAAGTATCCAACACATACCTAGAATGCTCAACAAGTGTCCGACACGTATCTAATGTGCCTAATACGTGCAAACACGTGTCCAATATGTTCAACAAGTGTCTAACACATGTTTAATGAACTATAACAAGCATCCAGCATGTGTTGTAGTAACGGAGTGTCTGATATGTGTCAACGTCACCCAAGTTGAAGTGTTCATGCTTCATAACTCTATTCAATAGTGGTCCTAAAATACATTAGTTACAAGGAATTATGATCAGGCGAATTGCCTAGGATGATGGAGCTAATTAAAATAAAGCAAATAAGCAGAATTTCCATACAAGATAAGTTATCCACCTAGCTGTACGATGGCTACTTTCATATTTAATGCGACGATTCTATCATTCTAACAGTTAAAATACACAGCATTAACATAATGGGAAAATCCCGAAATGAACAGTAAACCATATTTCATCATTAGTTTTATATATGCACATCTGGCAAGGAGTTTTACCTGTGTCCCATATTGCCAGCTTCAACTTCTTGCCCCCAATTGTAACATGCTTAATCTTGAAATCAACACCTAAAAATATTAAGAAAACTGTAAATTCAACATACAACAAGATGATGAATAGATTCATTCTAATATTTTAAGACTGCATAAATCAAAAAACTACAACCAGTTACTTATGAGAGACGAAAAAAAATAAAAAACGGCAGAAAGAAAATTGCTTGCATGCTTGTTCTTTAACTATTTCAAGCAAGCAGGAGATATAAACATATTTTGAAAAAAAAAAAAAAAAAATTGGAGAACAGTTAAAGGTACACAAAGTTTTGGCTTTACGGTGACCATATAAAAATGTTTTAGGAAATCACCAAAAACTTTCAGAACGACCAAAGATGATGACAGCACAGAGAAGTTTGACGGTGTGTAGTAGCACTAGCACCCTAACAAAGCACGCACCAAATTTGGATAGTGGCACAAATCCAAATTTCATGTAGAGAGCTAGTCGACTAAACTTGTAATTCTTTACCTGTTAGTTGTTATTTTTAATTGGTTGGTTTAAGTAGTTTTCTAGTTACTTACTTCCTAGTTGGTTAATAAGTGACCTGTTGAAATATGGTGGGTGCAAGCTGGCTTATTTCTCTCTATTACATCTAGCACCACCACCATTTATTAGCCATTTATTTCATCTCTATTTCTTTCCTTTACATCCCTTTCTTGCCCGTTATACTTTTCCTTGTATGCATTTCTTCCCGTTGAAATGTTTCCTTTTATGGATTCTATAGCTTGTAAAATTAGGGTTGTAATCCTTGTGTACAGAGATCAAGAAATATATACTGAGTATTCTTTTACCTATTGTCTAAAAACCAACAAAATACCAGAGCAATGAGTGCCCTCTTTAACCTTTAACTTAAAAAGTAAAAACAAAGGAACTTCTTTCCAAATACTAGATTCTTATACCAAATCTCCTTTAGAGTCTCAAGATCCTCAGCCTTTGTCCAAAATCATCAATCCAATAAAAAATATTCCTTGTTTATGAGTTTGAAATCAAAGACTTGTCAAATTTAGACTTTGAAGTACAAGTTTTCTTGAAAAAAATAGATCATCAAAATGTTACTGTAAAATTTATAGATCAAAATAGGCCAAAAAAGTTCATAAAGTAGTGATTGTTACATATTTTTTTAAATAGAGAAGACGAATAAATTGAATCAACCCAACCTAATTATACAAGATTTGGTTGAGTTGTATACATAATCTAATTAAAGTCATTTGGGTTCAATAAAATGGAGTTATTAAAACATTATTCAACACAACTCACAAATAACGCTACAAGTTATTATTCTGGGCTGCTAAGTGTTACCGATCCATCTCTCTCATAGTCTGATGCTACATTAGTTTGCAGAAAGATTATACTGGATCCTGCCCTATACGAGTCACTTTATAACTGATCCCAGCCACAGTACACTAAGCTTAAAAATTGAAATGAAATCTTTGCTATTCAGCTATGTAAGAACGAAATTCATACATCAATTGCAGATAAAAATCTTGAGGAAACTGCTGCATTGGTTAAATTTCAATTTATCTCATGCTTAAAGATAAAGCTTCTAGAAATTTGAGCCAGAAAAAATATCCAAGACAGATTCAAATTTCGGACAAGAAAAAATTTGGTTGAGCGTTAGATACCAGCATAAACCCTTCACCAAACCAGCATAACACAATACAGAAACTTTAAGTAAAAAAAAAATCATCAAAAACTGTCCATAATTCGCAAAATGGATAAGTCTGTTAAAAATCTAGTGTTACCAATAGTGGGAGAAAGATCCTCAAAGGTATCGGAAGTGAAACGCAATAGAAGCGTGCTTTTCCCAACTCCAGAGTCCCCAATCAACAGCAATTTAAACAAATAATCGAACTCCGGCTGACTCGAAGAAGAAGACGACGACGACATCAGAAATACAAGAATCACCTTAAACAATCACCATTCACAAAACCATCATTCAGTTGCAAGCAACGCAGTTTGTGATCAATAAAAAAAAAAACAATTGAGAAAATGAGAGTGAGAGTGAGAGTGAGAGAGAGCAGAATACCTTTAGAAAATGGAGAAAGAGATGGAACTTGATTTCAGAACGAAGATTGAAATATGAAAAACGAAGAAGGGAAAGTAAAGGGGAAGAAACTGTAGAGAGGGAAAGAAAGAAAGCTCTAAAATATTCTACTTTCTGTTTCTGTTATTGTAAGAAAAAGAAAGTCTCGCAAGTTTCTTTCCCACCGATTCTTTCTTCAATTATTTTGAAATATGTGCCCAACATTTTAATTATTCTAACTGCTATCATCCGCCGTTGGATTGAGGCAAGACCTGTAATATTAAAAATATGATCTGTATTATGTAATTAGTTTTTTCTTAAGTATTTTTTTTGGAAATTTCATTAGGTGGTAGATTTTTATGCAATATTTGTAAAAATATTAATTCAAAAAAATATTTACAAATATAGCAATTTTTATTATGTTTATCAATGATAAACAATAATTTATGTGTTTATCAGTGATAAACTTAGTGTAAAAATATATAATTTAATGTTTATCACTGATAAACCAGATCAAAATTTGCTAAATTTGCAAATATTTTTTTGAGCTTTTATTTTTACAAATATTACTCCAAAAATTGCTAGATTGCAAATGCCCCTATTTTTTTTGGAAATTTCATTGGGTTGCAGATTTTTTTTAATAAATCTAGCGGTTTTATAAAGTATTTGTTAATATAGTAGTTTTTTAATAACCCTCATTAAGTGAATAAAAAAATAAGTGATAACTTGGAGGTAATCAGTGATTAACTAAACTAAATTAACATAAACATTAAACTAAATTATAAAACTAATATTAACTAAATTAAATTAACATAAATAAACACTAACATTAAACTAAATTATAAAACTAATATTAACTAAATTAAATTAACATAAACATTAAACTTAATTATAAAACTAAAACTAACCAAATTAAATTAACACAAACATTAAACTAAATTATAAAACTAATATTAACAAAATTAAATTAACCTAAATTAACATAAACAATAAACTAAATTATTAAACTAATATTAACTAAATAAAAGTAACAAAAATAAACTCTAACATTAAACTAAATTATAAAACTAATATTAACTAAATTAAATAAACCTAAATTAACATAAACATTAAACTAAATTATAAAACTAATATTAACTAAATTAAATTAACCAAAATTAACACTAACAAACTACATTATAAAACTAAAAAAATGTAATTAAAACTAACATAAACATTAAAAGAAAAAAATTGAAGTAAATTAAAAAGTTGAAAAACAATAAATTATGGAAAAAGAAATTTAAAAAAAAAAGGAAGAAAAAAAAACTTACTTGAAATCGTTCCAATGGATGGGAGAATTTCAGGACATGAAAGGAAAAGAAAGGGAAGTAAATAGAAAAGAAGAAATGAAGAAGAAGAGAGAAAAGTAAAGGAGAGAAAAAAAGAAAAAAAAGAAAAGAAATGGAAGCATTGTGAAAATAGTAGCCACGGTTGGAATTTAATCGCGTTTTAACTACGGAATCCGTTGCTAATCACTTAAAAATTTGTCGTATGTGTTTTTTTAACGAATGAATGCGTCGTTGAGTGCTATGAGTTACCTTGTATGTGTTCTTGCAGAAATGAAGAAGATGACAGAACCGTTGCTGACATGAGGGAGGCGACACAGTCAATCGCTAAACTTCAAACCAAATTTCAAACTTTGTGTCTACTCATATTCCCTGGCGAAGTATTAATCACACTTAGCGACCGATTCCGTCGCCAGAGAAGATGGACAGTCACCAACATTTAGTCACAATATATCCATTATAGGTATATTAGCGATGTAATGAGTCGTTAACATCCATTAACTGTAACGACCCGTTAACAAGTAAGACTATAAAAAAATTTGGAAATTATTATTATTTTCTCAAAATGATATTAATGAGGTTGGATTTTTAAATTGGAAGAGAAACAACTCATTATCTCGTAAGGGTATTTTTATAATTTCTCAAACCTCAAAATTAAAACCACAAGTTTTATTTAATATTTATGGATGATGTCGATCGTCTCATTATTACAATAGCAATGCAACTGACGAATCATCATTCTGAGTTCCGGTGAGTGAGTTATGACCATTGCAGTCCAATGGCATTTTCATAATTAACAGAAATCGGGATTCAGCCCAAAAATCATCCTCCCTTCCTCAATTTTCCGAAAATCAGCCCCCATTTATCATATTTTCTCCAATTTTTTCTCGAATGAAATTCCCAAGCGTACTTTTGCCATAACTCACTCACCCGAACTCCGATTTACGGAGGTAGTTAAGCTTTCTATTTCTATCAGTTTTTCGTTATCTTTCTATTGAGCATAGTTTCTTAGTAATCTAACTTCTGTAGAAAACGTTATGAGCCAAAAACATTTGGGACCTATTATGTTTTTCTCTAATTCTTGATCGATTTTCTTCGTATATTTTTCGTATAGCTGTAGAATGGATCTTCATTGTAGTGGGTAATTGTTTGATGAAGTTTGACAAAGATTTCTTCAACTTTCAAGAGAGGTTGTAACGACCCAAATCCGTTAAATTCTTTAATTTCGAAGGCACAACGGAAGACTTGGTTTTTTTTAAAAAAAACGGCATGAGTACGTTTATATTTTGGACTATCCAAAACTTGTTTTACATATTCACAACCAGAGAAAGCATAAAAACTTGGAAATGCGCATTTCCGATTATTAATAAATTTCTAAAATAGACATAAAATCATAAAGACAATCACAAGTTTTTAAAACGCTGCCACGAGCTCAAAATACAAAGTAAATGATGATGGAAATATACACAACGAGCATTTCTAGAATGCTCCACAAAATCCTTGTTCAAGTCCAATCCATCATCCTCCGGTCAAGCAACACCACTTCCTCTACCACGCCCTTTCTGACGAGAAGTACTTGAAAAGTTGTAAGTGTAGCAACATTAACATAAAAATACTAGTGAGAGTAGAATGGAAGCAAGTAATCCTATGGACAAATTCTATATCGGAAATTGTGTCCAAAAGCCTAAAATTCTCTTTACTACCCATTCTACAATTCCAATACAACTTAAGGATACACCAATCAAATTCTCAATTCCGACTGATATCGAACCACATAAGATGTTACAATTGAAATCAAAACACTTGTATAACGGAAAAACATGACATAACAACTAAAAAACAAGTTGGGAAGCTCATGTCATGAACACGATTTATCATAGTACCACAATCCACGATATAGTGACGTCCATAGCCTATTTCATCCATATATGGACTACACGTATCCATCAGTATCTCGATATAGTGACGCCCATAGCCTATTTCATCCATGGAGTACATGTATCGATCAATATCTTGATATAATGACGCACATAGCCTATTTCATCTATGGACTACACATATCCATCATTATCTCGATATAATAATGCCCATAGCCTATTTAATCCATGGACTACACATATATCCACAAGTATCCCGATATAGTGACGCCCATAGCCTATTTCATCCATGAACTATACATATCCATCAGTATCTCGATATAGTGACGCCCATAGCCTATTTCATCCATGGACTACATATATATCCACAAGTATCCCAATATAGTGACGCCCACACTACAACAAATAATAGATACTATCTTTTTACAAAAAGCTATTATTAAATTATACTTTTTTTTTAACTAAAACACTTTTTTCTTTCAACCTGCCCCGTACGTCTCTCTCTCTAACTCAAACAAAAATTGAGACAATAAAAAACTGAGACGAATGAAGGCGATTTTGGGGCTTTAGAAAATTTCTCAAACCAAGCTCACTCTTCCAATCTTGAAGACAAGACGAGGATATCAAGCCAGACGACGATCAAAAATTGAGACGAATGAAGGCGATTTTGGTGCTTTCGATTTTGGGGCTTTCAAAATTTTCTCAAACCATAATCACTCTTTCAATCTCGAAGACAAGATGAGGATATCAAACCAGACGACGATAAATAGAAACTTTATTTAGGATGGAGTCTAAATTTTTCATCGTTAATATCCATGAACACTTAGTCAAAAAAATCACCTCCTCTGTGTTCATTGATATTGGCGACGCAATGCGTCATTAATATCCATGAACACTTAGAAAAAAATAATTAAATATAAGTGTTCATGGATATTGGCGATGCAATGTGTAGTTAACATCCATGAACACATAGAAAAAAACAATTAAATATAAGTGTTTATGGATATTAGCGACACAATGAGTCGTTAAAATCCATGAATACTTAGGTAAAAGAACAATTAAATCTAAGTGTTCGTTGATATTGGCGACGCAATGCGTCGTTAACATCCATGAACACTTCGATTGAATACAATTTAATCTTAGTATTCATGGATATTAGTGACGCAATGCGTCGTTAACATCCATGAAGACTTGAAAAAAAACAATTAAATCTTAGTGTTCATGGATAGTGACAACGCAATGCGCCGTGAACATTAAATTTATTTATTTATTAAACATTTTCCCCTTTTCCACTTATATTTTATCTTCAATACAAATAAAACATTTCAATCATCGTCATCATAATCATCACTATTGTCTTCTTCAGTTTCGCTTGAGTCATTAGTGTCTTCTTTAGTTTCTTCTTCAGATGTTTCGTTTGGAGAAGATTTTTTGTCATTTTCAGTTGGAACATAACGTTTGTTTGATCAAAAAGTGTCTCTATTGCATCATTCAATGGACGAGGAAGTGTCAACATTAATACTTTAATCAATTTCACGATGTTGCACTTCATCCTCCTGGAATGCAAAGTAATTCTCACAATCTTTGTCAGGAAGGCTGTTATCTATCATCATCGGTCTTACTTTAAGACAACTAACCAATCAGATAGATCTCTACGATGCGGGGATAATTTAAATAGTAAACCTGGATTGCTTGTTGTGCCAACATGAAACGATCTTGGGTGCACATGTGTTTTGTCCGGTTGACCTCAACAATTTCTAGATTTGGATGCTTGCGAATCCCACCTTGTCTTGTTGTTTTGAACCATGTGCAGTTAAATGCAATCATACGCTTAAGACTCAGACCTGTAAATTGAAGCTCAATAATCTCGTCAATGATTCCATAGAAATCTTCTGCATTGTTCCTGAACAGTTGACCCTTTATGCATACGCCCCTGTTGTTTGTTGCTCGGTTAACTGAATGACCTTTGGTTTGAAATCTATACCCTTGAACGAGATAATTGGTGTATGCTCTTGAGATTCTTGATGGACCTTTTGCGATCCATATTATGCATGGATCAGATATCGATAGTGTGAGGGAATCAACGTAATTGTAAAACCATGAATGAAAATCTCTATCGATGATGTTCCCTTCCCCTGAGTCACTAATTCCAGGGTGCGATGGTCGTACAAAGAAATTCACATATAATTTGCGATCGATTTGATGTGAAGTTAAAAACAAAATTCACTTTTTCAATTTAAAAATTTGTTTGTAATTAGATGAACTTACTCAATATAGGGCTCAACTTCTTCATGATACTCTTCATCGCTTCACATAGATTTGCCTAAAGCTTTGTCTAGTATGGTAAAAATATTCAGGTCGTTTAAATCTACTCCTTCTGGAAGTTTTTCAACCATGTCATAGTTCACTAGGTGAAACTAGTCAGTGATATGTTGATCGAAGTAATATGAACAAAAGGTTGTTGTCTCATGTGACCCTTCCACTCTAGCCTTATTTCCAACAGTTTTCTTCAACCTATGCAAGTATCTGAGAATTGTGCAGATTGAGTAAACATATATTGATATAATTATGAATTAATATAATAAGAAGGGACTATATATTATGTGTTACCTTTCAAACGGATACATCCATGTGTATTGAACATGATCGCCTAGTATTGCCTCATACGGTAGATGCACTGGAAGATGCTACATTGAATAGAAAAAAGTTTGTGGAAACATTCGCTCCAGTTTACAGATTATAACTAGAATCTCCCGGTTTAATGATTCGATTGTCTCTCGTGTTAAGTCTGCGTAAGTCAACTCTCTGAAAAACACACTCAACTGCGCCAACGGTTCCTAATGTTTCTACTCGAGGAATGGTCTGAATGCAACATGCATCAATTGTTACATGAAAACGTGATAATTATGACTCTTCATTCTGAAAACAGTATGACTCTGCACGTCAATGCATCTAGAGAGATTAGAAACATAAACATCAGGGAACTTAATTGATCTCATCCATTCAAACAATAATTTTTTCTCTTATATATTCAACATGTATTTGGCCTTGGCGTAGTGTCCACTTTCATCTGGCTCTAACTCAGGGCGACGACATATTTCCTGGATGTCAACCATGCCTTCATTTGTCTTTCGTCTTGTTTGACACATTTAAAACTGTATTGAAGACATTGTCGAACAGGTTTTTTTCGATATGCATGACATCCAGATTGTGTCTGATTAGCAAATCTCCCCAATACGGTATATCCCAAAAAATACTTCGTTTCTTCCAACCACTATTTTTACCAGCAACTTTGTTTGTAACCTCAACCCCAATCTCAATAATTTTTTGCATGCCAAAAGAATCTAACCCATGTAAGATTTGGATTCCACTGAAAACTTGAGGATGACCTTGGTTGCGTGCACTTCGACCCTTATACCAATATGACTTGTTTGTTCAAAACGAATGGTTGTTCAATAATAATCTTCTATGACAATCGAACCAACAAGTTTTTCGTCCATGTTTCAACGAGAAAGCTCAAGTGTCAATATGTAATGAGGACAAGCAAATTTTACGGATGTGCTCCAACCTACGTTAAGTGTAAATTATATTATTATGCAGTTCATACCTCAAAATTATAATAATGAATAAAAAATATTATTACCGGATAACATTGAATATGCCGGGATGTCTTTAGTCATCCAAATTACAGCGGCTCTCATCCACAAATTTTATTTTCTCTATACATCGTAAGTCAATGCTCCATTATTCCACAAATTAATCAACTCAATAATAAGGGGTTGAAGATAGACATCTAACCTTTGTTTCAGATTTTTTGGACCCGGTACGATAATCGTTAAGAAAATAACAGGATCTTTCATACACATCGATAGAGGCAGGTTATACGGGGTCAACATAACAGGCCATAAAGAGTATTGTTCTCTAGAAGCGCTGAACAAGCTAAACTCGTTAGTGCATAACCCCAATTTGATATTTCTAATCTCCCCTGAAAATTCTGGATGACAACGATCCAAATGCTTTCACGTGTCAACATCAGATGGATGTTTCATAAGACCATCCTCTTGGGACTGCTAGTAATGCCATCTCATGTGAGAAGTTGTGACTTCTGATGCATACAACCGTTGAAGACGAGGAGTGATCGAAAAATAAAACATACGGGTATGTGGAATGAGAGTGCGTTTACCTTATTTATATCTCGGGTGGAAATAAAATTTATAATTATGAAGACTCGAATCTCCGTCCCCCCAGAATATCATGCATCCATTCGGGCAACAATCAGTCTTCTTGACAGGTAATCTGAGACCCTCAACTAATTTTTTCGTGTCGTATAAACTTTCAGGCAACATGTTGTTCGTAGGGGCGCAACAATGAAACCTTTGTGAAATCAAGTTGAAGCCCCTTTCTGGGATATGATATGACGCTTTTATATTAAGAAGCTCTATAGTTGCAGCCAGTTGACTGACGTCACAACCCAGGTACAGTGGCCTACTTGCTGATTCGATCATATGGTACATTCATTGTGCTTTTGGATTCATTTCCTTCTCCTCCATCATAGTATGACTATCATCTTGAGTATGATTAAACGTACCTTCAAGTATCATTTGCTACATCTGTCCATACTCTTGCTATATGTCATCACTCGGTTCTTCCACAATTGACACCGCATTGGAGCTGCTACCTTCGTACAACAAGGATCGCTCCAACGCCGCATTATACTGATTATCAGTTTCCCCTTGATACACCCGCTAGTAATAATTTTCCACAAACCCACGACTATAAAGGTGTTTCTTCACATCAACATCAAAAAATATCTTTTTATTTCTTCACTTTCTGGATGGACGTCGTATCATCTTTCAATTGCAATAAAACAAATCCGTACTTTCACAAAACTCTACGAACTGTTCCACCCTTGCTAGAACTAGTCGTTCAAATAACCTTCTAACAGACAAAAATACATCCATTCACGTATTTTTTTTATACAAAATAACAAACACAACTCTGACTCACTTGAAATGAAAAATTTCAAAACGTAAGTATGCAAATTTTTTAATGATAGTGATATCTTATAAGTAGTAAACTGCAACATTAGCAATGAAATCCGTCGTCAATATGGCGGGAAATTTGTTAGCAACAGAATTCCTCGCTACATAGTGCAGAAACCTTCGCACCATTTATAACAGCGTATTATGTCGTTCATTATTTCCACGGGAACATTTGGCGCCATTTTGAGCAACGAATTATGTTGGTAAATTTGGATCAAATTCTCGGGGCCAACAATTCCGACCAAATAGGCGACGGATTCCGTCACCAATAGTCAACGCTCCTCTGGGCGACAAAATCCGTCGCTGATTGGCGACACATTATATTCCGTCGCTAGACTTGCGTCGCTATTACAGTTTTTTCTTGTAGTGTTTGTGTAACGACCCGCTTTCCGTTAAATTCTTTAAATTCAAATGCACAGCGGAAGACTCAATTTTTAAAGAAAAACGGCATGGGTTCGTTTAAAAATCGAATAACCAAAACCTGTTTACAACCCAAATTTCCAGAGAAAGCTATAAATCGGGAATGCGCATTCCAAAAGAGAGTTTAATCATAAAACATTGAAATACTTTATACAAACACCCTTCGCGGGCTCAAAAAGACACAAGTATGTAAAAAGTATATGATTTACAAGCATTTTTACGAATGCTTAACCAAAAGAGTTTTAACATTGTCCTTGCACCATCTCGTCAAGTCACGCGACTCCACCTCCTCTACCACGCTTCTTGCCACGGGGTTTACCTGAAAATATTGTGGTGTAGCACCATTAGCAAACAATGCTAGTGAGAGTAAAATGAAAGCAAGTAACCCTATGAACAAAATCTCATAACCAAAATCGTGTCCAAAGGCCTAAAATGCTCAATACTACCCACATCCACACTTCCAATTTCCATACAATCTTTCAATAGTCATATATTACCCTTAATCGTCATTCGATACCATAAGATAAAAACAAAGACTTAAAGTAAAGTACAATCATACTACGCAATTATAAGGAATATGTAAAAGTAACATTATCTATCCTTATTACCAATCAAGTTTCATCGTAACGTGCTATTGTATGGATCAAAATCTACATACCACGTACGGTCGTACCACATTACCATCATCGCACCATGATTACATATGGATTAAAATCAACATACTACCATGTGCCGTATCACAAATCATAGTACCATGGTTACATATGGATCAAAATCAACATACTACCATGTACTATTTCACAAACCCTCGCACCATGATTACATATGGATCAAAATCAACATACTATCATGTGCCGTAGTGCCATCATCGTAACGTGCTCGTATGGATCCGAATCAACATACCACGTACGGTCGTACCATATTACCATCATCGCACCATGATTACATATGGATCAAAATCTCATACTACCATGTGCCGTGTCACAAACCATAATACCATGGTTACATATGGATCAAAATCTCATACTACCATGTACTATTTCACAAATCATCTCACCATGATTACATATGGATCAAAATCACATACTATCACGTGCTGAATCAATGTGCTTAAGGTTCCCACAAATCATCACACCATGGTTACATATGGATCAAAATCAACATACTACCATGTGTGAATCAATGTGCCCTAGGTCTCCAAAAGTTAGCTAAACTCCAAAGAATTCTACTAAGTTAAAAAGAAACCTAACTAACTAGATTACACGAGTTATCACTCAAGTGAATCTTCTAATTACTTTAACTTCCAAATCCATCAAAGTAACCTTCATTCTCACTTTCATCTAACATCTCCAAATCTCATTACCATACTTCCAAACCACTCCGATGTTCCATTTTCATCGAACTCATTATAACTCCGAACTTTCTCCACACATACTTCCGAATTAAAGTATCCAACCAAACTATAATCCTAAGAAGTTATCTCCCTCTTTACATCGATAAACAATTACATAATGAAACTAAAATTCATAAAACCACTAACTTTCACATTAAACTCACCTTAGCTTGAAGACAAGCTCCGAATAATCCGAGGTTGTAAATTCACAAACAATTCACAATCCTACAAACGAATTATTCCTAAAGAACATTAATTAACCGAAAAACAATCAAACAACATCTAAACACATAAAACCGCGAAAATCTCGGATTCTACCCTTATGCTGTTCTCGGCCAAGCTAGGGAAAAAGGGGTTCGGGTTTGGTTTTCTGACTTTTATGCATTTTAGAGGTGTTTTGGGTTGGTTTCGGATACTTTGGAGGCTTGCAAAATCAATGGGTAACCGAAAATTAGGGTTTTGCATATTAAACAATTTTCGAAAAAAATAACTAAAAAGCAAAAACACAAAGAACCAAACATACTAAACATAGCCCAAAGAGGAAAAATCACAAGGGACGGGTTTCCAGCTCAAACTCGATTTTAGGGTTTAGGGAAAGTTTCTAAAATTGACCATAAAGACTTCCCCGAATGAAACATTCAAGCTTCGGTGAACGAATTCGAAAATTACAACTCAAAACCTCCATTAAAACACTATTCACATCAAAATTTAGAACTTTAACATACCTTTAAGCCTCGAGAAAACGAGCGAAAATTACGTTTGGTAGGTTGGAAATGATCTACGGGCCAAGGGCTTTTCGATGGATGTAGAATCGATACGATCCACCGAGAAATAAAGAAAATCAAAATTTGGGTTTAAGGTTTTGGTCTTCACGGCAGAAAGGAGGAGAAAAAATGCAGAATTTTCTAATTTTTTGTCTAAGTGTTGATATTTAAGAGAAGGTGAATAGTGAAATTTAGATATTTAAGAATTTGGGAAATGACGCCTACGTCCCTCTTTTACTTTTGCTTTAAAAACGAAACCCGAAGCTCGTAAATAAATCTAAAGGTGATTAATAATTATTAATTGGCCCGTTAATAATTATTAATATCACCGAAACATATTTAAAGTATTAAAACGATTAAAAACAAATCCGGACGAAAATAGCTACTAAAATCGAAGTTACTAAATTAAAACTAATCTTTAAAAGCTTTAATAAATAAATAAAAAAAATTTACCTCTAAAAGTAACGGGACGTTACAGTTTGTGACGTTCTGCATCACGAACTCTTGCAACCCAGTGCAGTACGTCACTCATTTATGACGCACTACGTCACTTAAAGTCAAACACGTTTATTTGCGACGCACTACATCGTAAAACAATGACGCAGAAGTGTACGTGACAAACCTTGCATCGCAAATCGACAGTTTTCTTATAGTGGTTTGATTTTTATATGGTATATAAATCTTTTCGAAATGATTTTTGTTTTTTTAATTTTTCAATTATTAAACATATTATTATGTTCTATTTAAGATTTAAATTATTGTATAATTTAGTAATTAAACAATTTATATGTAGTTGATTTCCTTTTATTTAAGGCAATTTTTTTAAATTCTTTATTTTTGAAATTTATACTACCAAATAAAGAATAAACCGTTTGTTCTAAATATATATATATATATATATATATATATATTATTTTTTTAGTTAATTTATTTATTTTTAATTTTAATTTCAATTGAAGAAATTATATTAGTTTTTTCTATTTGATTTTTAAATTATTTCTTACTAATAATTTTTTTTTAAATATTATAAAATACTATGCCGTTACTAATTCAATAAATTTTATTTTGTTGTACTTTTTTTTTTGTAAAACAATTTAAGTTTTTTTAGTTATTTTAAAATTAAATCACTGTAACGTCCCGTTATTTTGAGGTAGAATTATTTTTTTATCTATTACTATTCCTTTATTTATTTAATTTAAGTTTAATTAGTTTAATTCCGGTAATTTAGAATTTAGAAGTTGTAATCTTTATTTGGTAATTTTATATTTCAAGTAATTATTTGAACTAGGTGCATTAATTATTATTAAAAGGCCAATTAATAATAATTAATTACCTTTTAGCCTAGATTAATTGTGTTGATTAAATTTAAGAGGTGGGTTATGTTTTAAGAGCATGGGGTAATTTTTATAAGAAAAGGAAAAGGAAAAGGGTCTTTTTGCAAATTGAAAAGTGCACCTTCAAGTTTAGGTGTCTTCTTCCTCATCTTTCATTCGGAGCAAAAGAGGAAAAATTAGAAAACACTCTCTCCCAAACCCTCTCAAGGCTCGGGATTTTCCCATCCCTTCTCCGATTCGGGTGTTTTTGGGTGCGTTGGATGTTCGGCCCCCGATCTATCTTTTGAACTAACCTTGGAAGCATTCCTCCAACTTTCAAGAGGCCTAAAGGTAAGATTACTCATTTTTCCTATTGGGTTTTTATTTCCTCTTTTAGCTTTTTGTAAATTTGGATTGAAATCTTCAATTCCATTCCATGGAACTTGAAGATTTCAAATCAAAGTGTGTTTAAACTTGCCTTGGGTAATTTTGGCTTAAACATCAAAGAGATTCACACAAACCCAAACCATTGAATGTAGATTTGGCCAAAATCCTTTTTCTTTTCTTTTCTTGGAGTGTAGTTAAATTTTAAAGTATTTTGGTCATAATTTCTTCATTCGAACTCCGTTTTGAACCCGTGAGGTATCAAACTCTTCGTTTTTCCGAGATCTATCTTTTGAATCTAATTTTATAGCCATCCAAGTTCTGTAAAAAAAGTTATCATCAAAATACCTCTTGACCTGTTGGGGAAAAAACCAGGCTTTTTCTTCGTTCGTTTCGTTTTACGCGTCGTTTGTTGTTTGTTTGAAAATTAATGCAATTAAGATATATTTAATTGTAGGTAATTCCTAATTGCTAGCTCGATTGCTCACTTGATTGTTCAATTGGGATTTTGATTTCAAATTAATTGCCAAAGGTGAGGATAAATAGAATTTTACAGTAAATTTAGGAACTAAATTCTTGAACGATTTGTATGATTCAGAAGTTAAGTTAAAAATTGGAATTAAGTGATTTGAGCATGCTAATTTTATGAATTAATAGGAATCAGGAGTATAGAATTGATATTGGGAATTATGGATTTTGCATATTCTTGGAAGTTAAAGTGTGGGATTACTGGGTTCGAGATACTATGATTACTTGGAACTTTTTACTGAGACTAAGCCTTCCCAGCAATGGTTATCTTATGTTCTTGGAGATTATTTACGATATCGAGGTTTTCTAATTACTTTGGGCTTTTACTGAGATTGGGCCTTCTAGCATTGGTCCTTAGTACATAAGTCATTTGATGATTTCAGGATTTTTGTGATCGATAGAATATGGGCTTATAACCCTACACGTTCTCATGTTCTTGATTATTATTTCTCTGATGAGATGTTCTAAAATTGGTTCTCTGCTTATATTTGATTCTCGAATTTCTGACTCTATATTATCACACTTGTTTGCATGGTGATGAATAATGAGATAATGCATAGACTACATGTGCTTGCATTGTTTGATATTATTCATGGTTCGATATATGTATCATGAGGCATGCATAGACTATGTGAGCTGCATGAACGGAGGAGATGAATTATGAGATAATATAGTTGTGTGAGCTAGTATTATTTGGTATTATTCATAATTACTATGATACATATATGTTCTCGACTGCTAGACTGCGTGAGCTATGCATGTCATTGGTGAGATCGTGCATTGACTGCGTGTGCTTGCACCATCTGGCGATTATTCACCTAGGAGATTTTGGTTCTGATTTTGGTTCTATAATGCAAAGACTACGTGAGCATTTGTTCTTGATAAAAAAGTAAAGGCTTCGTGAGCTTTACTTGATATTGGAGTGAGATAATGGGATCGTGCATAGACTACGTGAGCTTGCACCATCTTGAAGGGATGATTTACTAAACTAGCGGAAATTTATTTAGTAAATTTATTAACATTTAATAACGGGTCTATTAACATCATGCAATTTGTGATAAAACATGTAGATTCATGCTTAATTTCGAAAATTAAAACCCTTTTACTTACATTGAGTAATTAATGGAGAATCGGTTGGAGGTTTCTTTACAGCATCAAATCCTCAGCAACACCGGATCTTCTATGCTATATCCCGATCGAACAAACGAAACCCGATTGTGGGATCGAACTTAAGAAGAAATTGGGAAGAAGAAAAAATATTTTCTTCACAATGATTGCAGGAAAATCGGCCAAGGGGGGAGGGAGAAGGAAGAGAGAATTCCGAATTTCTAGGGAATTTAATTGTGTGATTTATGAATGACCCAAGCCTCCTATTTATAGGAAAATAGGAATCCTAATCACATTAGGATTAATCCATGGAGATAAATACAAAAAGAAAAAAGAATTATCTCTTTCCTTTATCTTGGTATTTCTAAAATGCCATAGATAAATAAGAGAATATTTTCTTTTCTTTATTTTATTTATCTTGGGTAAATAAATCTATATAATTATTATAGGATATAATTCAAATAATTATCTCCTACAAATTATCTATGATGGCCAAAATTAATAATAAATAATTAATAAATCAAATTTATTTAATTAATTATTTTGGGCCAATTGCAATTGGGTTCATTAATCCAATTGGGCTTGAAACTCTCTCTTAAATTAATAAGTTCAACTTAATTAATTTATTTATTAATTACCATTTAAATAAAATATTTTATTTAAATAATTAATAATATTAATATTTTCTCCCGACTAAATATTATCAAATTATATTTAATTATTAATTTCCATTTAAATAATTTTCATTATTTAAATAATCAATAATAAATATTTTAATTATTAATTTCCATTAAATAAACTCATTATTTAATTAATAACTTTATTGATAATATTTTATTATTAATTAATTAATTTTAATTATTAATTTCCGTTCAAATAAAATTAATTATTTAAACAATTAATAATTGTCAATTAATTTCAATTATTAATTACCATTTAAATATACTCAATATTTAAATAATTAATAATGTCTAATTAATAATATTTCATTATTAATTTTCTGATTAAATAAACTCATTATTTAAAAATTAATAATGTTTATATTAATTACCATTTAAATATACTCAATATTTAAACAATTAATATTGCCTATTTAAGTAATTCACTTTACTTAAACTTTCCATTTCTTCTACTTGATTTCGTGACTACGATATTTGGGCTAGCATAGGGATCCGATGGACCTATAGATCATGGGCTTAATAATTAGTCAATTAAGTAATTAACACATTGTAACGTCCCGTTACTTTTGGGGGTAATTATTTTTTTATTATTATTTTATTTATTTATTTTAATTAAGCTTTTAAGATTAGTTTAAATTTAGTAATTTCGATTTTAGTAGCGTCCGAAATTCATTTAAATCGTTTTAATACTTTAAATTCGTTTCGGTGACATTAATAATTATTAATGGGCCAATTAATAATTATTAATGACCTTTAGATTAATTTAAAAGCTTCGGGTTTTGTTTTTTTTAAAGTAAAAAATAAAAGAGGGACGTAGGCGTCATTTTCTGATTTCTTAAATATCTAAACACTATTCATCCTTCTCCTTTAATAAGCTAAAATTAGGCAAAAAATCATAAAATTCTTCTCATTTTTCATCCCAAACCCGTAGCTTAGAGAGAAAAAAAGAGGAGAGAAAGATTTTGTCACCCCGGCTTCGTTTCTTGACCGTTTTCATCGTGCCTTAGCTCGTTGGAAAGCTCTCGAGATGTACTTTCTACCCATCCTAACAATCGAGGTTTTCGCTCGTTTTCTCGAGGCCTTAAGGTATGACAAAGTTTCTAAAATTTGATGTGAATAGTATTTTAATGGTGGTTTTGGATTGAAATCTTCAAATTCGTTCACCGAAGCTTGAAGATTTCCATCGGGAAAGTCGTTTTGATCGATTTTAGAAACTTCCCCTAAACCCTAAAACCGAGTTTGAGCCGGAAACCCATCCCATGTGATTTTCCCTCACTTGGCCATGTTTAGGATGTTAGGGTTATTGTGTTTTTGCTATTTACTTAATTTTTCTGAAATCGATTGTTGATCAAAACCCTAAATTACGGATACCCATTGTAGTTGCGAACCTCCAAAGTATCCGAAACCAACCCGAAACACCTCTAAAGTGCATAAAAGCCGGAAAACCAAACACGAACCCTATTTTCCCTTGTATGGCCGAGAGCACCATAGGGAGGAAATCCGGGATTTTCTTTGTTTTATGCGTTTAGATGTTGTTTGTTCGATTTCCGGTTAATTAATGTTATTTAGGTGTAATTTGTTTGTAGGATTGTGATTTGTTCGGGTATTTGCAACCTCGGATAATCAGAGCTTTTCTACAAACTAAGGTGAGTTTAAAAAGGAAGTTAGTAATTTTATGAATTACGTTTTGTTATGATATTGTTTATCGATGTTAAGAGGGAATTAGCTTCTTAGAATTATTATTTGGTTGGAGACTTTAATTCGGAGATGAGTGGAGAGGATTTGGAATTATGGTTAGTTCGGTGAAAAGGAAACATCGGTGTGGTTTGGAAGTATTGTAAAGTGACTTGGAGATGTTAGTTGAAAGTGGAAGTTAAGTTACTTTGAGTGGTTTGGGAAATAAAGTAGCTTAGATGTTACACTTGAGTGATGACTCATGTAATCTAAGTAGTTAGGTTCTTTAATAACTTAGTAGAATTCCTTGGAGATTATATGATTTATTGGAGACCTATGATTTATTGGAGACCTTAGGCACATTGATTCGGCTCATGATAGTATGTTGATATCGATCCATAGGTATCATGGTGCGATGATTTGTGGAGACAGTGGCACATTGATTCGGCACATGATAGTATGTTGATATCAATCCATACATATCATGGTGCGATGATTTGTGGAGACAGTGGCACATTGATTCGGCACATGATAGTATGTTGATATCGATCCATACGTATCATGGTGCGATGATTTGTGGAGACAGTGGCACATTGATTCGGCACATGATAGTATGTTGATATCGATCCATACGTATCATGGTGCGATGATTTGTTGAGAGAGTGGCTGTAACGTCCCGTTATTTTGTGATAAAAAAAAAACTTTTATTTATTTTATTTTAATTTGAGTAATTAAAATTCATTTATTTATTATTAAATTAGAATATAGTAATTTATTTCATTTTAATGGCTTTATTTATTTAAATACGTTTTAATGGTATTAATAATTATTAACGGGCCAATTAATAATTATTAATCTCCATTGGGGTAGTTTGAGATGTTCGGGATTCGTTTTTAAGCCAAAAGTCATAAAAGGGCAAAGTTGTAATTACCCAATTTGCAAAATATCTAAAAAACACTATTCATTTGTCTTTAAAAACACACTTTGACTCAAAATTGACCAAAAATACTTCTCATTTCTCCTCCTCCACCCGTGAGCTTCAAAGACCAAAAGAGAAAATTTTCGATTTCGTTCGTTTCTTGCCGGATCGAATCGATTCTCGTTCCAGTGGAAAGGTATCGATCCTACGATCATTTTCCACCTAGCCTTCGTACTTGCCGCTCGTATTATACAGAGTTCTCGGTAAGTTTTTCTTGAAAACCTAAACTCCAAATAGTGTTTTAATAAAGTTTTACTTGTTTTCTTTCGATTTCTTGCCGTGAAACTCGGTGTTTGTCAATTCGGGAGTAGTTTTAAGTGTTTTTGGAAACTATTCCATAACCCTAAAACCGAGTTTCAGTCGAAACCCTTTCCATTTGAAATTTACCCTTTTGGGATTGAAAATGGGTTAGAAATTAATGAATGAATGTTTATTTAAATTCAATTCGGGAAAGGGATTAATGTTCGAAAACCCTATTTATCGATACCCATTGAAATCGGGATTATCGAATTTGCTTAAAACCAACTCAAAATGTATTTAAATTGCCAAAAAGCCGGAAAACCAAACCCGAGACCCAATTTTGATGATAGGGCCGTGGGCCTCTTTGTGGGTTTTGTTGGGTTTTCGTTGCTTTATATGTTTAGTAGTTGTTTGATCGATAGTTGGTAAAGTTATTGATTATATGATATAATTCGTTTGTAGGTGTTTTCGAACCGCGTGGTTGATTGCTCTTTCGGTGTTTAGGAGCAAAGTCTTCACTTTTATTAAGGTGAGAATAGTTAGTATCTAAAGTAACTATAGAAAGCAAATGAGTGTAATGGTTTGTAGAGTATGAGACTAAGATTAGAATCCGAATCTAAGATTAGAGGGTTGTGAGTTAGTGCCCTTAGGATTAAGAGTTAATCCTTTAAGTGAGAACTTAAGAGTTCTCGAGAAAGACTTGAATCTTAGAAGATTCTAAGTTAGATTCGATTCGAAGCTTAGATTGGATCATTGGAAGTTTAGAATCCTTGAAGGTTTAGGTTAATCGTTTATTTTATAATTCTACTCTTATTGTTACCGGAGTTCGATCGATATATCGTTCATCCGAGATGCTTATCTACTTTTATATTATGTCATTTACTTTACACCTTTACTTTATGCTTGGATTCGATTACTTTAATTCCGCATTCTATTTATTTACTTTTATAAGATATGCAGGCATATGCATATCATTTGCACCATACCATTATCGCATCATTCTTGAAAAAGAAAAGAAAAAGAGAAAAGAAAGTGAAAGAGAAAAGAAAGTGAAAAAGAAAAGAAAGTGAAAAAGAAAGAGAAAATGAAAAGAGACGGATGGGACCCTAAGGGATCTGCTCATCACTCTATATGAAAAGAGACGGATGAGACCCTACGGGATCTGCTCATCACTCTATATGAAAAGAGACGGATGGGACCCTACGGGATCTGCTCATCACTCTATATGAAAAGAGACGGATGGGACCTTACGGGATCTGCTCATCACTCTTGATGAAAAGGAAGTGAATGGTATCCTATGGGATTGACACATTACTTCATTCATGCATAAGGGTATATGCGAGCCCTACATTGCATATGATTAATGATATAGAGAATTGAGATGTTATATTTTATGCAAAGTCATTTACTTTTATTACTCTATGTCATAACGAGATAATGTATGAGATTTGACTACAAGTGTAGTAATGGCATATTTTGGAGAAAATGGAATAGAATTACCTAGAGTTTGGATAACTTTAGGAGTGTTTTGTGTCAGTTAATTGGACACAAATCGAAATGCGAGTTTGAGGTCTATCTTTACTTTTTATGCTTATTATTCTCACTGGGTTTAGTTTGTTAGCTCATGATATTACAACTAATTTCAGGTAATGCCTTGGCTAGAGGTCGAGGAAGAGGAGGTGGTGCTGCTTGATCGAGGGATGCTGACCTCGAGATGGACTAATGGATTGTAAAGTTTATGTCTTATTTTGATGAATTTTAAGGAATTGTATTTTGTACTTGGCTCCTAAGAGCCTAATGTTGATGTTTTATGATACTATATATTTGAACTCCTGATTTGGACTTAAAGTCCATGAGATTTTATTAGATTTGAAAATTAGGATGTAAATAGGTTTTCGGCATGCCAATTTTCAAACAAAACCACGCCAATTTTTCGTAAATTAAAAGACTTCCGCTGTTTTCTCTGAATTTAATTTATTTAAAAGTGACGGGTCGTCACAGTGGCACATTGATTCGGCACATGATAGTATGTTGATATCGATCCATAAGTATCATGGTGCGATGATTAGTGGAGACAGTGGCACATTGATTCTGCACATGATAGTATGTTGATATCGATCCATACGTATCATGGTGCGATGATTTGTGGAGACAGTGGCACATTGATTCGACACATGATAGTATGTTGATATCGATCCATACGTATAATGTTGCGATGATTTCTAGAGACAGTGAGCATAATTGATATGGTACATGATAGTATGTTGACTTCGGTCCATACGGTATTATGGTACTATGATTTGTGATATGGTACGACCGTACGTGGTATGTTGATATCGATCCATACAATAGTACGTTACGATGAAACTTGTTTGGTAACAAAGATAGTTAATATTACAATTACTTATTCTTTAGAATTGTGTAGTAAGGATTATTAATGGTTGTTACTTTTACTTTAAGTCCTTAATTCGATTTCATGGCATCGAAAGACTATCTCGAGTAATATCTTACTATCGTTTGTTTGTATGGAAATTGGAAGTGTGGATATGGGTAGTAATGAGCATTATAGGCCTTTGGACACAATTTCGGGTATGAAATTTGGTTCATAGGATTACTTGCTTTCATTTTACTCTCACTAGCATTTTTATGCTAATGTTGCTACACTTACAAATTTTCAGGTAAACCCCGTGCTAAGAAGCGTGGTAGAGGAGGTGGTGCTGCGTGACTTGCCGAGTTGGTGTACGGACAATGTTGAAACATATTTTGGTTTAGCATTCTTAGAGATGCTTGTACATTATTTTCATTTTCCATAACTTGTGTCTTTTTGAGCCCGAAAGGGTGTTTGTCTATAATCTCATAAACTTTTATGATTTAAAGCTTGTTTGTGAGTTTAAAATTAGAAGATGGAATACGTATTCCCGATTTATAGCTTTCTCTGAAATTGGGTTGTAAAACAGGTTTTGGTTATTCGATTTTTAAACAAACTCATGCCGTTTTTCTTTAAAAATCGAGTCTTCAGCTGTGCATTTGAATTTAAAGAATTTAACGGAAAGCGGGTCGTTACCCACATAATCAGTTAATTACTTATTATCTAACTATGAATAATTCCACTATAGATTCATAGCTGAACTCCCCTCACTATAGATGAGTTATTGTCCATTTAGTTTATCTTTATTTGTATCTGTGATATTATCCTTCACGTGGAACACTCATTGTAACGTCCCGTTATTTTATGATAAAAAAAAAACTTTTATTTATTTTATTTTAATTTAAGTAATTAAAGTTTATTTATTAATCGGTAATTTAGAATTTGTAGTTTATTTCGGTTTAAGTCCTTTTAATTACCTTTTTAGCTTATTTTCGTTTTAATGGTATTAATAATTATTAATGGGCCGATTAATAATTATTAATCACCATTGGGATAGTTTAAGAAATTCGGGATTTGTTTTATAAGTTAAAAGTCATAAAAGGACGTAACTGTCATTTCCAAAATTCCTAAATATCTAAACACTATTCATTAATCTTCTTTAAATGAACCACTGACTCAAATTGACCAAAAATCACTCCCCATTTCTTCCTCCATACCCATGGGTCTCAAGAGAGCAAAGAGAGATTTTTGATTTTATTCGTTTCTTGCCCGATCGACTTGATTCCGGGTCCATTGGAAAGGTATCGGTCCTACGATCCTTTTCCACCTAACCATCGTACTTGCCACCCGTGTTATACGGAGTTCTCGGTAAGTTTCTCTTGAAACCCTAAGCTCCAAATAGTGTTTTAATGGAGTTTTCTTTGATTTCCTTCGATTTCGTGTTGTAGAACTCGGTGTTTGTAAATACGGGAGTTGTTTAAAGTGTTTTTGGAAACAATCCCTTAACCCTAAAACCGAGTTTCATTCGAAACCCTTCCCGTTTGAAATTTACCCTTTTGGGTTTGATTTTGGGTTAGAATTTAATGAAATAATGTTTATTTAAGTTCAATTCGGGAAAGGGATTAATGTTCAAAAACCCTAATTATCGATACCCATTGAAATCGGGATTATCGAATTTGCTTAAAACCAACTCAAAACGTATTTAAATTGTCCAAAAGTCGAAAAACCAAACCCGAGACCAAATTCTTTGAGAGGGCCAAGAGCCTCTCCTTGGGGGGTTTGATGGATTTTTCGTCATTTTGTGTGTTTAGTCGTTGTTTGATCGATAGTTGATAATTTATTAATTTTTGAGTTATAATTTCAACTGTAGGTGTTTTTGAACCGTTCACTTGATCGTTCTTCCGGTGTTTAGGAGCGAAGTCTTCACTTATAAGGTGAGAATAGTTAGGATTTAAAGTATTTATAGAAAGAGAATAAGTACGATGATTTGTAGAATCGGAAACTAAGATTAGAATCCAATCTAAGATTAGAGGGATGTGAGATAGTGCCTTAGGATTTGAAGTTAATCCTTTAAGCGAGAAACTTAGGATTTCTCGATGAAAGCCTCGAAGCTTAGAAGATTCTAAGTTAGATTAGTTTCGGAGTTTAAGATGGATGATTGGAAGTTAAATGATCCAAGACTTTTATAAAGAATGATTGATAGAACCTCGGATTATTGGAAGTTTAGAATCCTTAAAGGTTTAGGTTAATCGTTATGTTTTGACTCTACTTTTATTATTGATAGCGGAGTTCGATTTATAAATCGTTCGTCCGAGATTCTTATCTATTTTTACCTTATGTCTTTTACTTTATGTTGGTTTCGATTACTTTAATATTCGCACTTTACTTTATCTATTTTTGCAAGCATATGCAAGCATATGCATAACATTTTTTTTCACCATTATTTATTGTACCATAACATCTCGCATCATTGAAAGAAAGTAAAAAAGGAAAGAAAGTGAGGATGAAAATGTAAGGAATGGTGGATGAAATGTGAAATATCCACGTTACCTTCATCATGCATAAGGAATGGTGGATGAAATGTGAAATATCCATGTTACCTTCATGCATAAGGTTGAATGGTGGATGAAATGTGAAAATCCACATTACCTTCATTTCATGCATAAATGGCGAATGCGTATCCTACGGGATGTACTCATTATTTTTATGCATATGATAGATGAGAAAGATAATCGAGATGTTATTTATGCAAAGTTTTATTTATTATTCTTAGTTATGTCATAACAAGTTAATTGGATGAGGATTGACTACGAGAGTTAGTAATATCATCCTTTGGAAAGTTTAGAATGAAATTACCTAGAGCTTGGAGGACTTTAGGAGTAAATTGTGTCGGATTAATTGGACACAAATCGAAATGCGAGTTTGAGGTCTATCTTTACTTTTTATGCTTATTATTCTCACTAGGCTTAAGTTGTTAGCTCATGATATTACAAAATTTCAGGTAATGCCCTGGCTAGAGGCCGTGGAAGGGGAGATGGTGCTGCGTGATCGAGGGATGTTGACCTCGAGATGGACTAATGGATTTGTAAAGTTATTGTCTTTATTTTGATGAACTTTAAGAACTTTAATGATTTGTACTTTGTATTTAGCTCATAAGAGCTTAATGTTGATGTTTTTATGATATACATCTTTGAACTCCTGAAATGGAACTTGATGTTCCTTGTGGATTTTTATTAGATTTGAAAATTAGGATGTAAACAGGTTTTGGCTAGCCAATTTTCAAACATAACCACGCCAATTTTTCGTAAAATAAAAGACTTCCGCTGTGTTTTCTAAATTAAATCTATTTAAAAGTGTCGGGTCGTCACACTCATAATTACAGATGGATAAGATTTATTGTTTTGCCCCTGTAATTACCGCTTTATCCTTGTTAGGGAAGTAAAAGTCGCCGATATCGGCAACATTGTCGCCGACTTGTCGCCGGAGAAGGGAGGAGATAAGTCGACGGGGGGAAAACGAATGTCTTATACGGAATCGGTGACTTGTCGTCGATATCGGCGACTTTGCAGCTTTCGGCGACTTTAATCGACAACTTTCGGCGTGGCTTCGGGTTGTTCACGTGGCTTCGACAGCTTTAGGCGACTTTAACCGACATTGACTGAAAAGTCGGCGACTTTTGGAGACTTTGCAGGGAGGAAGGCGACTTTCGGCGAGACTTGGCAGGGAGAAAGTGATTACAAGTTTTTTTTTTTATTATTTATCCTAAATTCAATTGGTTTCCTGAGTCCTTCATCTATAAATTGAAGGACTTGCCCTTCTTCTCTTTCACAGTCTCTAAGTCCTTCCTTTCCTACCATCTACATTTTTACCAAGTAAGTTTTAATGTTAAGTTGATATATATATATATTAGTATTAGCATATTCTGTTTAATTTTTATTTTAAATAATGTTGATCATATTCTTAATCATTTAAAAGAAATTACATATATAATAATTTATTAGATTACAAGTTTTGTTTAGACTGGTATATTAAACTTAACTAAAAAAATAAACGTAACTGTTAAATGGTTTTTAAATTAGTAATATGGAGGAAAAAAATTAAGTTAGTTTTGTTTTAGTAAATAATAGATATTTTAAGTTTTAAAATATCTATTCTAGGATCTTTTGCTTCCTCCCTACTCATGTGTCCTTAAAAACAAAGGTTAAAATTAAGTTAGTTTTGCTTTAGTAAATAATAGGTATTTTTTAAACTTTAGAGTAATAGTTAGTTTTAATGTTAAAACTAAAAAAAAAAGATGAAAAAAAGTCAGAATTACGAATTACTATTAGTTTTAAACTTAAATGTATTGAGGAAAAAAAAGTTAGTTCATTAGGTTTTAACTTTTAAATTAGTAAACAACATATCCTTACTATATTAAAAGTGGGGATGTTGAAAAAACATTTTTAGACACTTCTAACCTTTATCAATTTTTGGATTTACAAAAATACCATTTCAAATAATTATTAAATCCTTCACTAATTATTGTAAATTTATCATAAATTCATATAAATATTTTTTTAATTATCAATTCTATTACTCTTTTTTTTTTCTTTTTGGCTTTAACTCACGTTTTTATTTTTTTATTTTACTTTTCCATTCTATTACTCTTTTTTGTTCTTTTTGGCTTTAACTCACGTTTTTATTTTTTTATTTTACTTTTCCATTTTCCATTATTTTTCTCCATAAATATTCATTAGAAACAATAAACATATTAACTTAAATGTCAATAGAACTTAAACATTGATAGTAATCTAGGAAGATGAGAGGGCTTTACTCATAACTACACTTTAATTTTTAAACATGTGAGAAGATGAAAAATTAACCAACATTCATCACTTAAAAAAATCTCATTCTTAATATATATATATATAACAATTATTTTTGTTATTTGATCAATTAAAAGGTATCAACAAATCTTAAGAAATGAAAATTTATTAGATAACCGTTTTTTCTTTTCTAAATTTTTATTTTACATAAAAATAATTATTTTTAAGTTTCTATTTGATAAATTAACAAAAGAATAAAAAAAATATTAACTAGCTTATATGATTTGTAATATTAAAAATTTTCTATATATATATATATATATATATATATATATATATATATATATATTATAAATTGAATTAATTAATTAATAAATTTTACTACTCATTTTCCTATCGTCATTCAATGTAAAACTGCAACAACCATTTTACCATGGTTCATGGAATTTATACTTAATTAATTTTGGAAATAAATGGAAAAGGGAAGTAAAAGGGTGTATTGATATGTATTTATTTTAGAATAGTTGTCTCTTCAACTTCTCTTCTTTCCTAACTTAAAAAATAAATCTACTATTTGCTATAAATTGGGGTGGCCTATTGAAAAAATTACTACAGAAAAAATTTATGCATGAATCTGTATTTTCGTATGCAAAATTTTATAAATACTTTTGATGTATAACTTCAAATAAATCATATGACAGATGAATAACTAACGTGCAATACACGTGTTAAAATACTATCTATTTTTTTCATATAGTTTTATTTATAGAAATTTCATATAATTAATCTAATTATAAAATTAAGTTAAAACCTTCACGTGCATCGCACGTGTTTAAATCTAGTATATTTAAATTTTTAAAGTTAATAGTTAGTTTTAATGTTTTAATTGTAAGAAAAATTTAAAAGAGTCAATATTACTAATTAGAATTAGTTTTCAATTTCGTACTTTAATACTTTAAGTTTAATTTATTTTCATAACCATATATGTTGTGACTGTGATTTTATGTAGGTTGAAATGGAGTCTAATTGTATCGATTCTGCATGGACCTATTGTGCACCAATTGAGGGCAATAAATTTGGGACTGTCTGTAATTTTTGTGGTGCAATTAATAAAAGCAGGGGAATATCACGATTTAAGTATCATCTAACAGGAAAAGATCCTAGAAAAAACATAAAGGCATGCAAGCAAGTACCACCGGAGGTGAAGGCAGAGATTGATCAAGCTATAAAATTGAAGGCAAAGATGAAGATGAAAAAGGTAGCGAAAATGGATGAGATACCACACGAGCTTCGTAAAGATATGAAAGGCAGTCAGGATGTTTCTACCGATGATTCTGATGATGTTGAAATGTATGCGGCGGATATGGACCCAATCCAAAATAAAGAATATAGAAGGGCACTTCGTGAGTCAAGAAAGACGGCGATGGAAGAAGAACACCTCCGTCGAGAGGGATTTCAGCGAGGTCAAGGTTCTGGTACTCTACCACGGTCTACGAGTAGTAGAGAACCATCATATTACAAGTCGGAAGTCATCAAACAAAAAAATATTAAAGATGTGTTTAAGAAAGGTGGACTTAAAGAGACGTTGGGTAAACTAGTCTCACGCTTCTTCATATACGATAATATTCCCGTGTGAAGGCTAAATCTCACCACTTCAAGAATATGATTGTGGGAGCACAACAAACGGGTAAGATCTGTTTTATATTATCTATTTTTCACCAAGTTCATTCATAGTTTTTTTTTAATATTTATATAATTTGTATATTTTTCATATAGGCGTTGGGATTCCGACACCATCTCCTTATGAAATTCGAAATAAATATCTGGATATGGAGTACAAGGGGATGGATTCTTATGTGGAAGAGATGAGGAATAAGTGGCCAACTTATGGTTGCACTATAATGTGTGATGGTTGGACAGGGCCGACACGAAAATCCATAATCAATTTCATGGTCTACTCTAAAGGTAACTCCGTGTATTTAAAATCCGTTGATGCATCTGATATGATAAAGGATAGCAAATACATATATGGCCTCTTGAAAGGAGTTATTGCCCATGTTGGAGCTGACAACGTAGTTCAGATAGTCACTGATAACGGTTCTGCGTTTAAGAAAGCTGGAGAGAAAGTCATGAGTAAATACAATATATACTGGACTCCATGCGCTGCTCATTGTATAGATCTCATGTTTGAAGATATTGCTAAGCGCACAATGGTAGTAAAATTCGTAACGGAGGCGAGATCAGTGACGAATTACATATACAATCATGGGCAATTGTTAGCATAGATGCGGGAATATTGTGAAAGAGACATCATTCGACCGAGAGCTACAAGGTTCGCAACGAACTATATCGCTCTCAATTCTTTGTTAAAGAAGAGAGGTGGGTTAAGGAGGTTATTTACGAGTGAAGACTGGCTCAACAATAAATTGAGTAAGACCGCAGGTGGCCGTGCAGTTGAACAAAATGTTCTTTCTCATTCTTTTTGGGATGGAGTTGAGGTGGTTGTCAGCATATTCGAGCCGATGTATTCAGTTTTGCGAATCATCGACATAGAAGTGATCCCAACCATGCCTCTTCTTTACGACATAGTTAAGACCATGGAAGGAAGAATTGCAAAACTTCAGAGCAAGGCTTGGGTGCTTGGAATAATTGAAGAGCGGTGGGATAAGACATTATCACATCCCCTTCATGCGGCAGGTATATTCTTAATCTAGATTAATATTTAACAGTTTTGTTATCAATAATTTTTAATATTAATGCATGTGAACCTATGTAGCTTATTATTTAAATCCAAGATTTCATTATCGTGATAACGTTGGTGAGGATGTGGAGTTAGTACAAGCTGTGCATCAAGTGTATAACAAACTTTTTCCGAATTGTCCCGGAGTTGCATATTTTGGGATTGAGGTATGTATTTATCAAGAATTTAAAATGTATTTATTATTATTATTTAATTGATAGAGAAATATCACATTCAAATTGCAGCTGACGTATTTTCGCGATGCTAAGAGAGGATTTGGCGATCGAGCTGCTATTGCGTCTCGACAGAAGATGGCCCCATGTAAGGATTCATTGATATTGCAATTCATCTCTTATTTAGTTAGTTACTCACTCTGTCTATATTATGAAATTGATAATTATGTACATGTGTACAGTGAATGGTGGAACATGTATGGAAATAGTGCCCTGATTGTTCGACAAGTGGCAATAAGGATATTGGTACAAAAAACGGCTTCATCATCTGCTTGTGAGAGGAACTGGAGTACATTCGCTCTCATACATACAAAGCTCCGTAATTGGTTGGCATATGAAAAGCTTCATAAAATTGTATTCGCTACTACAACATGAAGTCAAATTAAGAGACATGGAGGTCAAGCGATAAGGTTGCCGAAACCGATTATGTAGATATGCTGGACTTAGAAGTTGGAGCAGAGGCGGATGACGGTTATGAAGATCCCATGTTTGATTGGGTTCGACCTGCACATTTAGATGATGAACATGAAAATCCTGATCCACGAATTGTAAAAAGGGCTGCAGAAGTTGGAGTTGATGTGGAGAGGGTCATTCGGGAAGAGGTACAACCCGACGTGGATTTCTCTATCGATTCTGTTGATAGGGAAAACTTGCTTCAAGCCGGCTATACCCTGAGCCAAAGACTTAAAGACAAAGGAAAGAGACGAACGATAACTATTGACAATGATGACGATGACGATGAGACTCAAGGACCATCACATGATGATGGAGGTGATGGTGGAGGTGGAGATTATGAACAAAGAGGACAATCATCCGAACAACCAATGAGTTCTTTTTCTTGTGAGGGTAATTTTGATCACGCGACCCATGATTCAGACCATGGAAATCGTGAAGGTGGTGAGGGGATAGCTGCAATCGGAAAACCTTTTAATCGAATTCAAAGACCAATACATGATTACGAGTCGGATAAAATGGGGTATGGTGACAATGACTCATTGATATCGAGTATGGGGACCATTACTCTTGGTAATACTCAATATGGTGGGGGTCTTTCTGATTTCATGAGTACGGGAAGATCAGAGCACGATCGATACTCAATAGCATCTTCTCATGCATCGAATTTTGTGCCTCCGGCTCAAGCTCATATTCCAGATGCGGAATCACGGTTTGTGCCTCAACAAAATTACCCTGAACATAATTTTGGCTTTAGAGTTGGAGGGACACAATTTCAGCATAATATCCCTCAATATCAAAACTTCCTTCAGGCTCAAGCTCAATTTCAGCAAAACATCCATCACAATCCAAACTTCCCGATGTCTCCCATGACCTCTCAACATGGATCTCAATCAAATGATTCGTCATTTATGTATGTCCCATTCTCGATCCCTGTTCCGATGCTTGTTCAAGCTCGAAATTTGGATCATTATCCACGACAAGGGTCTATTTGTGCAAGTGATGACTCGTATCTATGATATGTCGATAATTTTGTTCGCAATTACGAGGGTCGATTGACATGGCAAGGGTACTTAAATTGGAAACAAAATGAGAGTGATGGTGTTGTTGACCCACCGAGGTATTCATGTCGTTTTTAGTCATATGTATTTTGAAGTCATCGTTGTAATAAAAATGTTTAATGTGATGTGAACGTTCGATACATTTTCTCCAATTTTTCATAATTTGACATATTTCATGCACTTATAGGTGTATATTGTCATTATATGGTAGATTATGACTTAAATATCCTACTGTGAAAGTTTCATTTATGAAGTCCAAAAATTAATATAAGTTTCCATCGTTTCCGTGATTTTTATGGGAATATCCGTCGACATCGACAACTCTGTCGACAAGTCCGTATATTTGAACCTCGACATCTTGACCGACATCGACTTTTACTTCCTTGATCCTTGTGTTCCCGCTGATTCTCCAATGAACATTATCTTTAGTCGAACTATAGATAATATACTTCTGTGATCAATAGAAGTCGTGGCGCCACTTGTTCATGTCTTGAATCAGTACATCAAGGGAGCTTCCTAAAGTTCCTAGAATGGTTAGGTATCGCACTGATACCATTAATTCTTTAGGAAAGTTATGAATTCCATCTCATGCAAATGAGTTCCCAGCTACTTATCTAGCCATGTTCCCAAAACAGGAGTGTATTGAGCGTTCTTACAGATCACTCTCAACCATGTGAATCAAAGAACATAACTCCATAAATAGGAGTCCGCATTTCACTCAGGATTGAGATCTATCACGGTTGATAAACTTAGTTTGATATTCGATCATTTCTCGTAAACGGTACTAATGAGAAATTTGATCGAACATCGTGGTCCTGTCTTATACAATCAACATTGCATATGATACTTCCATTTCATGTCTCCCACATGAATGATCAGGATTAGATCATTTGTCTATAAACAAAATGCGAAGCTATCAACAGTGTTACCAGGATAAGGTTCCCAAACGTTATCCATTTACTGTAGACACTTTTAAGTTACTCATCTCGACTTTAATCCTCTCGTATGACTCACATACTAAGTCGTGATTTCATAAGAGTAACTTAGGGTTTACTATTTGAATGTTTGATATTAATATATTTTCATATATTCTTAATATCGTCAATTGAATCAATCTAGATAATACAAAGAACTTATGTTTATTTATTTAATTTATTCGAAATAAATTATTATACTTTAATAATTACAAGTTCTAGCTAGGACACCATTCCTAACAATCTCCCACTTGTCCTAGATCTTTGGAGATTTGACTTGTAATTCCAGTCAAACTGGATGACTATCAACTACTTAGCCATGGTAGTCATTTTAATACTTTATCAATAACGTTTTCATCTGTTTAGTATGTATTTCTTTTGTCTGATGTTAGTTTCATTAAGTGTAATAGATTCCATATTTTATCGCCATAAAATAAACTCTATTAACTATTGATTTGAAACCATCATGTTCAACCACCTTTCATTTACTAACAACTTAGTAATCATGCGAATTTAGAGTTTAGTCAGTAAAAACTCATTTTACTTATACTTAACTCATTTGATGTTTAATTCGCAAAGGTCTTTTGTCGAATTCTTACATGGAAGTAAATTCATGTTCGAATTTGAGCCCGTGCAACTCATAAAATCTCCCATTTTATCTATGTGCACTAACATACTATTTGTAAATTTTATTTTAGTCACATTGGTTCTAGGATCCTCGAAATTCTTAAGCTCCCACTACAAAGTAATTCTCCATTACTTTCATTTGTTTAATGATTACAATTTTATACTTGTTATTATTTCAAAAATAATGTATAAGTATAAGTGACTCTTTTCAACTCTACCATTGAAAATTCGTGTCGGTTTTATTTCACTTATTTTGAACTTTATTTATTGATTTTTGAAGTCAATGAGTTTCACCTTGACTTCAAAAGTCCTTTGGTTTGTACTATGACGCTCCCACTCAAATAAAGTTCTACAAGTAGTTTAACCATTTAAACTTTTAAATAACAACTTGTTTTTATTGTGAAATAAAATCATTGTAATTCTTTTCTATCTTAAGTAAGGTTTAAAGCCTTCACTATCACTGTGTCACGACCCGTCACTTTTAAATAAATTAAATCAGAGAAAAACAGCGGAAGTCTTTTATTTTAAGAAAATTGGCGTGATTATGTTTGAAAATAGGCTAGCCAAAACCTGTTTACATCTTAAATTCAAATATCTAAAAACACAAGGAACATTAAGTTCCTATCAGAAGTTCAAAATGATTTATAAACATAAAAGTAAAGACAAAAGCTCTTAAGAGCCATTTACAAATATACAACTCCAAAATTATATAAAATTCACAAAACCATGTACATGGATTTTTTACAACTACTTAGTCCATCTCGAAATCATCATCCTCTCGATCAAGCGCACCGCCTCCTCTCCCACGATCCCAAACATTACCTGAAATGTTTGTAATATCATGAGCTAACAACTTAAGCCCAGTGAGAATAATAAGCATAAAAAGTAAAGATAGACCTCAAACTTGCATTTCGATTTGTGTCCAAGTAATCTGACACAATTCACTCCTAAAGTCATCCAAACTCTAGGTGATTTCATTTTATACTTTCTAAGGATGATATTGCTAATAATCATAGTCAATACTCATCCATTAACATTGTTATGACCTAAGTAATAAAAGTAAATAAACTTTGCATCAATTAAACATCTCGCTTTTCTCTTTCATCGAACATATATATGAATGCATGAGAGCATCGCGTAGGATTCGCATATGCCCTTACGCATGAAGAAGGTAACGTGGTCTATCCCGTAGGATCCATCGTTCTCCCTCCTTTTCTTTCTCACTTTCTCTTTTCTTTCTATTAAGGTAACGTGGTCTATCCCGTAGGATCCATCGTTCTCCCTTTCATATATTTTCTCACTTTCTCTTTTCTTTCTATGAAGGTAATGTGGTCTATCCCGTAGGATCCATCATTCTCCCATTCATATCTTTCTCACTTTCTCTTTTCTTTCAATGAAGGTAACGTGGTCTATCCCGTAGGATCCATCATTCTCCCATTCATTCTTTCTCACTTTCACACTTATTTTCCATGATGCGAGATGTTATGATACAATATGATGTGTTATAGTGTAAATAAATAAAATGCGGAATTTAAGTAGTCGATGCAAGCATAAAGTAAAGGGGCATAAAGTAAAAGATATAAAGTAAATGACATAAAGTAAAATAGATAAGTATCTCGGACGAACGATATGTAAATCGAACTCCGCTACCAATAATAAAATAAAATCATAACTTAAACGATTAACCTATACCTTCCAGGATTCTAAACTTCCAATAATCCGAGGTTCTATTAATCGTTCTAATTACAAGTTGGATCTTTTAACTTCCAATGGTCCAACCTTAGTTTCAAATCAAAACTAACTTAGAATCTTCTAAGATTCAATGCTTTCCTCGAGAACTCTTAAGTTCTCACTTAAAGAACTAGCTCCTAATCCTAGGGTACTAGCTCATTCCCTCTATTCTTAGATTCGGTTTCTAGTCTTAGTTTCAAATGCTACAAACCTTCATACTCATTCGCTTTCTATAGTTACTTTAAATCCTAACTATTCTCACCTTAGCCAAATAAGAGTTCGCTCCAAGTTTCCGAAAGCACGATCAAACAATGATCCGAAACACCTACAATTAAATACATCTACAATTAATAAATAAACATACATCGATCAATTAACATCTAAAAGCTCAAAACAACGAACAACCCCATAAACCCCACTATGAGGCTCTCGGCCCCCCCATAAAAAGTGGGTCTCGGGTTTGGTTTTCCGGCTTTTAGGTACTTTATAGGTGTTTCGAGTTGGTTTTAAGCAAATTCGATATTCCCGATTTCAATGGGTATCGATAATTAGGGTTTTTGAACATTAAGACCTTTCCCGAATTGAATTTAAATAAACATTAATTCACTAATTTATAACCCATAATCAAATCCCAAAAGGTAAATTTCAAACGGGAAGGGTTTCGACTGAAACTCGGTTTTAGGGTTATGGGAAAGTTTCCAAAAACTCTTAAAACTACTCCCGTATTTACAAACACCGAGTTTAACGGCAAGAAATCGAAAGGAAACAAAGAAAACTCCATTAAAACACTAATTGGAGTTTAGGATTTCAAGAGAAACTTACCGAGAACTCCGTCGATCCCGGGTGGAAAGTACGATAGTTGGGTGGAAAAGAATCCTAGACTCGAGGCCTTTCCGATGCAACCGAAATCGAGTCGATCCGCCGAGAAACGAACGAAAACCCAAAATCCCCCAACTCCCATTGAAGCCCACGGCCTTGGAGAGAAAAGGATGAGAAGAAATGAAGACTTTTGGTCAATTGCTTGATTTTTAAAGACAAATGAATAGTGTTTTGATATTTTTAAGAAATTGGAAATGACGGTTGCGTCCTTTTATGACTTTTGACTTATAACCCGAAACCCGAAGCTCTTAAATAAATCTAAAGGTGATTAATAATTATTAATTGGCCTATTAATAATTATTAATGTCACCGAAACGAATTTAAAGTATTAAAACGGTTAAAAAGGATTTCGGGCGAAATTAACTACTAAAATCGAAATTACAAAAATAATAATTAATCTAAATACTTAAATTGAAATAAATAAATAAATAAATAAGAAAATAAAATAAATAAATAATAAAAAAAAAATTCACTTCAAAATAACGGGACGTTACACACTGATTTACTGAATTTATCTTTACTAATTTGTGAAATCAATTATTCACTAATTATTACTTTCTGATTTCTGTTTTGTTTATTCCATATCAGTTATTACCTTTAAAACATCCTTTTAAATAACTGAATGTTTGGAATATAAGAAATCGATTTAATGTTTACTTATCACTTAAGTTCAAACATCTAAATGTCCAACTTTAGTGATGTTTAACTTTGATAAATCAAAGATATTCGATTTTACTTATCCCATAAGTTCGTGGATTTAATATTGTAACGACCCGAACCCGTTAAATTCTTTAAATTCAAATGCACAACGGAAGACTCAATTTTTAAAGAAAAACGGCATGAGTTCGTTTAAAAATCGAATAACCAAAACCTGTTTACAACCCAAATTTTCAGAGAAAGCTATAAATCGGGAATGCGCATTTCAAAAGAGAGTTTAATCACAAAACATCGAAATACTTTATACAAACACCCTTCGCGGGCTCAAAAAGACACAAGTATGTAAAAAGTATATGATTTACAAGCATTTTTACGAATGCTTAACCAAAAGAGTTTTAACATTGTCCTTGCACCATCTCGTAAAGTCACGCGGCTCCACCTCCTCTACCACGCTTCTTGGCACGGGGTTTACCTGAAAATATTGTGGTGTAGCACCATTAGCAAACAATGCTAGTGAGAGTAAAATGAAAGCAAGTAATCCTATGAACAAAATCTCATAACCGAAATCGTGTCCAAAGGCCTATAATGCTCAATACTACCCACATCCACACTTCCAATTTCCATACAATCATTCGATAGTCAAATATTACCCGTAATCATCATTCAATACCGTACAATAGATATAAAGACTTAAAGTAAAGTAACATTCACTACTAAGTCTTACTACACAATTTTAAAGAATATGTAAAGTAACAATAACTATCTTTATTACCAAATACATTTCATCGTATCGTGCTAATAATGTCGCAACCACACACGCTCAAATCTTCGAATGCCACCCGTATCACCGCATGTGTAGTACTATAATAATGATAACAATAATAATGCATCCATACACGCTCAAATCTTCGAATGCCAACCTCACCACAGCGTGTATAGTGCTATAAAGTATAATGCATCTATAACGCTCATTTCGTAGAATGCCCACCTTACCACAGCGTATATAGTGCTATATCACAAATCATCGCACCATGATACCGTATGGAGCGTATCAACATACTATCATGTGCCGTATCACAAACTCTCGCAACATGATACGTATGGACCGAAGTCAACATACTATCATGAGCCATAGTGCCATCATCGTAACGTGCTCGTATTGATCGAATCAACATACCACGTACGGTCGTACCAACATCACACCATGATTACATATGGATCAAAATCACATACTATCATGTGCTAGTTACAAACCATAGTACCAACATCACACCATGATAACATATGGATCAAAATCACATACTATCATGTGCTAGTTACAAACCATAGTACCATGGTTACATATGGATCAAAATCACATACTACCATGTACTATCCCACTAATCATCTCACCATGATTACATATGGATCAAAATCACATACTATCACGTGCAGAATCAAAGTGCTCAAGGTACCCACAAATCATCACACCATGATACATATGGACCAAAATCAACATACTACCATGTGTAAATCAATGTGCCTAAGGTCACCAAAAATCATCTCACCATGATTACATATGGATCAAAATCACATACTATCACGTGCAGAATCAATGTGCCGTAGGTCCCCAAAAAGTTAGCTAAACTCCAAAGAATTCTACTAAGTTAATTAGAAACCTAACTAACTAGATTACACGAGTTATCACTCAAGTGCATCTTCTAAATACTTAACTTCCAAATCCATCAAAGTAACTTTGAAATCCATCAAAGTAACTTTCAAATCTCACTTTCATCTAACATCTCCAAATCTCATTACCATACTTCCAAAACTCCCCGATGTTCCCTTTTCATCGAGTTCATTATAACTCCAAACTTTCTCCACACACACTTCCGAATTAAAGTCTCCAACCAAACTATAATCCTAAGAAGTTATCTCCCTCTTTACATCGATAAACAATTACATAACGAAACTAAATTCATAAAACCACTAACTTTCACATTAAACTCACCTTAGCTTGAAGACAAGCTCCGAATAATCCGAGGTTGTAAATTCACGATCAATTCACAATCCTACAAACGAATTATTCCTAAATTACATTAATTAACCGAAAAGCAATCAAACAACATCTAAACACATAAAACCACGAAAATCCCGGATTCTACCCTTATGGAGCTCTCGGCCAAGCTAGGGAAAAAGGGGTTCGGGTTTGGTTTTCCGGCTTTTATGCATTTTAGAGGTGTTTTGGGTTGGTTTCGAATACTTTGGAGGTTCGCCACTACAATGGGTAATCGTAATTTAGGGTTTTGCACATTAAATGATTTCCGAAAAAATTAAGTAAATAGTAAAAACACAATAAACCTAACATCATAAACATAGCCAAAAGAGGGAAAAATCACAAGGGACGGTTTTCCGGCTCAAACTCGGTTTTAGGGTTCAAGGAAACTCAAGAAAAAGTTACTCAAAGTGTTTCCCAACATGGATTTAACAAGTTTTGGAAATGGATGAAGGTTTGGCCAAGGAAAACACAAGTTTGAATCCAAACTCATAAAAAATGTTTGAAATTTCGAAATCTAGGGCTTACCTTAGAGAGGTGAAAATGTTCCAATGGTAGAATGGATAGAAAGGTCTCGGCGAGAGCTTTCCAACGCATCCGAAATCACGTAAAACGGACGAGAAACGAAGCCGGGGCGATGATTTCTTTCTCTCCTCTTTTTTTCCCTCTAAGCTACGGGTTTGGGATTGAAAAATGAGAAGAAAATGATATTTTTTTTCTAATTTTGGCATAATAAAGGAGATGGATGAATAGTGTTAGGATATTTTAAGAAATTGGAAATGACGTCTACGTCCCTATTTTATTTTTGCTTTAAAAACGAAACCCGAAGCTCTTAAACAAATCTAAAGGTGATTAATAATTATTAATTGGCCCGTTAATAATTATTAATGTCACTGAAACGAATTTAAAGTATTAAAACGATTAAAAAGAATTTCGGACGAAAATAACTACTAAAATCAAAATTACTAAATTTAAAATAATCTTAAAAGCTTTAATTAAAATAAATAAATAAAATTAAAAAAAATTTCACCCCCAAAAGTAACGGGACGTTACAAATATGGTTATCATCTCAAACTCCTTGAGAACCATCTTTAAGAGATTAATCCCTCTAACTTATTTAAGTAATTTTAGACTTAAATATTTAAACATTTTTAAACCTTATAACTCATTTAGATATACCGGAGTTTAGAATTTGGATTTGGAATTTATTTGTTTTATACTAAGTATTTTGAATAAACATCCAATCACACTTTGGAACTTTGTAATATAATTGTAAAGGAATATCTACCTAAATAACTCTTATTTAAAATATTCCCAAACTTGGTTCATAGGAAATGAGAACCAATAGTTATTACATAATTCAAAATAAAAACAAATTGATAATTAAACTAAACTAGAAAACTATGGTTTGAAAAAAATATTTTTCTTCCATTTAGACTATAGTAAATCGAATATGAGGAAAAATAGGAAGAAATTTTTTTTTCAATTTTGAGAATTGAAATTAGAAGCTTTTGAATGAACAACCAAGACGTTTGTATTTATACGCAAAACAGTTTTCCAATCGAATTAGGAAGTACTATCAAAATAAATACAAGATAAATGCCAAGAATAAAATCAAATTTTATTCCTTATTTATCTTACGTGCCGATTTTATGTGCATAAAATCAATAATTCAACAATAAGAAAAACTAATTTTTTCTTTGTTTAATTTGTCTTTGGTTAGACATTCTTTTATATATTTATTTTAGACAAAATAATTCAACAATCATTTCCTAAAATATCATATATGTGTCGATTTTGGTATATAAATAATTTGAACCAAAATCCATTGAATTCATTAATTCAATTCTAGATTCTTCCTTATTAATAAATATTATTTATTAACTCTTGATATTTATTTCAATAAATCAATTATTCAAATAAAATATCATATTCCGATTTTTATACTTTATTATTAATAAATATTTATTATTTTCTATTTAAATAATCGATATTATTTAAATCAATAATAAATATATTATTTACTATTATCCTTTTAAATAATCGCTATTATTTAAAATTAATAATAAATGTTTAATTATTAATTTCCATTTAGGTAAACACATTACCTAAATAATTAATTATTATTTATCAATAATATTTTATTATTAATTACCATTTAAATAAACACATTATTTAAATAATTAATAATAATGATATTAATTTCTATTTAAATAAACTCATTATTTAAACAATTAATATTGTCATTTATTTAAGTAAACTACTTTACTAAAATTATTCATTTCCCTTTTATAGGAAACATAGTTCTCATCTTTCAGTTTGTTCTTCCCAAGTATGGTGACTAAAACAGATGCTATATTACTGAAATTTAAATAAACTTTATCTTAATAATCTAATATGCATTCAACATTCAAATACTCAAAGTTTCGAAATATAATTAAATATGATGCATGAATGTGAACATATTAATGAACAGAAAAGCCCTAAAACATGTTACTATGTCACGATATTTTAATGATATCAGTAAAGTGTCGGCGAATGATAGGTCAGTTACCATCATTAAAACGAGATGCCACTCGAACAATTGACAACTCCAGAATAACTCATATTCCTATGTCATTGTTTACCGTGTGTTTGGTCAAGAATTTCGATAACAAACTTTATCAAATTTCTTTTTAAGTGTGACCCACCAATTTAGTCATTTAAATAAAAATTGAAGAGTGTCTACGAAGTGTAGATTCCGTCTTCAACCGCATTTAAAATTCTTTATCACTTTCGGGAGACCCAACTTGATATTGATTTATATAATAAACCTTCCTATTGGAATGAACACCTGCAACAGTGTTACAGAGGCCATGTATAAATCTCACGTTTTCGAGCCCATTAGTGGAGACCATAGGAGATACATTGACATGTTTCCTTCTCCCACTTAATATTTCAAGTTAGGGTTTCATAACTTAGACTAATTCAGGCTAACTCATTAATCCAAGTTTTAATTAACTTAATCAACTTTAACTCTTAAATTGGTTAGATTAATTTTATAAATGTGATTGTTCAAGTTTTCCTAATTAAAACTAATCACATTATGTGCCGTCTTAATAATTTCGATTTGTTAATTTGAACTTTTCTCCCAGATCGCTCCCAGTTAGAGGCGCTCCGTGTTAGGGGAACTTTATGAAACCCCATCGCTTGGGCAGAGCTTTCTCGCCAGAGATCCATTCAATTCAATTAATCTCAATTATTAATTTTTAATTAACCCTTAATTAAAAGTTTCTATTTGTTTATCTTATATGGATTTTGGCCCAATTATTTAAACAATAATTCCATATTACAAATAATTCATTTAGTTTATATTCAACTTTTAAACTAGATTTAACTTTTGAATTTTAACTAAATAAGCATGCTTTTAATTCTAAAAACAATTAGAATAAAATACATAATTTTTCGATAATAACACTTTATAAATAAAAATTATGGCATGCTTCACATACATTAGCATATAATAACACATATTATATCATGATGCATTCATGTATAATTAATTAAAATCATACAACCTATGGTGGGATTTTCTACATGACATACTCTTATGCATGAACATTATTTAAAAATTATATCATACTTATAAAACAATTTAAATAATAAATAGCTAAATTGACCGGTATTCTTGGCACTATTTCTAAAACGGAAAATTAAAATTACAACTTAATTTAAATCTTCCATTGTAGAACTCGAGGCTCCAACTTTCTCTCTCCTCCATGGTGTAGGCGTGAATAGGGTATTTATGGAGGCAATATTATCTCCTATAATATTTCCATAAATACTTGTTTTAAAATAATTATCTTTTAACTATATGGAAAAAATAAAGAAAATATTTTCCATATAATCTTATATCAATTTCTAAATTCATAATTTGAAATATGGAGATAATCTTTAAAAAAGATTTTATCCTTATCTTAAATATTTGATTTTTTAAATTGATATAATAAAATAATTATGATAAAATATCTTACCATATCTTACCTTATCTCCTTTTTCTTTTCCTTGGGCGTAGACTTCATGGAATGGTGGAAAAAATTTTCTCCTCTTCCTCCCCTTTGGTGTAGCCGATTTTTGCCTCTATTGGTATGGGAAAATTACAATTTTTTCCTATACCCTAAAATTAGGGTTTACAAATTTTCTACTAAAACTTAAAACCTAAGTGTCTCAAGAATACCTAAATAGTCAATTAGCAAACCTCCACAATTTATATAGCGCAATTTATATAAACATACATAAAACAACTTTTTATGCAACCCACCAAAATTTTCGAAAAATCACAAATTTTGCATGATTATTAAAGACTAGCTATGATACCAATTGAAGGGATGATTTACTAAACTAGCGGAAATTTATTTAGTAAATTTATTAACATTTAATAACGGATCTATTAACATCATGCAATTTGTGATAAAACATGTAGATTCATGCTTAATTTCGAAAATTAAAACCTGTAACGACCCGATTTTCCGTTAAATTCTTTAAATTCAAATGCACAGCGGAAGACTTAATTTTTAAAGAAAAACGGCATGGGTTCGTTTAAAAGTCGAATAACCAAAACCTGTTTTACAACCCAAAGTCCAGAGAAAGCTATAAATCGGGAATGCACATTCCAAAGTAAAGTTTAATCATAAAAACATCAAAATACTTTACACATACACCCTTCACGGGCTCAAAATGACACAAGTATGTAAAAAGTATATGATTTACAAGCTTTACTACTAATGCTTCAAAAGTATTTAATATTGTCCTTACACCACCTCGGCCAGTCAAGCGACACCATTTCCTCTACCTTGCTTCTTAGGACGGGGTTCACCTGAAAATATTGTGGTGTAGCACCATTAGCAAACAATGCTAGTGAGAGTAAAATGAAAGCAAGTAATCCTATGAACTAAATCTCATATCAGAAATCGTGTCCAAAGGCCTAAATGTTCATTTCTACCAATAACCACATTCCAATTTCCATGTAAACATAAGATAGTATCATACTACCCATATTCGTCATTCAAAACCATGAGATGGAAATAAAGACTTAAAGTAAAATTAACATTCACAACTAAGTCTCACTACACGTTTCTAAAGAATAGGTAAAAATAACATTAACTATCTTTATTACCAATCAAGTTTCATCGTATCGTGCTATTGTATGGATCGAAATCAACATACCACGTGCGGTCATACCATGTCACAACCATCGCACCATGATACGTATGGATCCGAATCAACATACTATCATGTGCCGTATCATAGATCATAATACCATGGTACATACGGATCCGAATCCACGTACTACCATGTACCATATCACAACCATCGTACCGGGTATACCATATGGATAAATATCGCATACTAAGCCCGTACGGTATTACCATATCACAACCATCGTACCGGGTATACCATATGGATAAATATCGCATACTAAGCCCGTACGGTATTACCATATCACAACCATCGTACCGGGTATACCATATGGATAAATATCGCATACTAAGCCCGCATGGTATTACCATATCACAACCATCGCATATCAGGAGTTTCACCATATCGGATATCAGGAATTTCACCATAGGTATCAGGAATTTCACCATAGGTATCGGAATTTCACCATAGGTATCAGGAATTTCACCATATCGCAACATGATATGTATGGATCGAAATCGACATACTATCATGTGCTAGTTACAAACCAAAGTACCAACATCACACCATGACTACGTATGGATCGAAATCAACATACTATCATGTGCTAGTTACTAAGTGCTCAAAGTTCCCACAAATTCATCACACCATGATACGTATGGATCGAATCAACATACTATCATGTGTGAATCATTGTGCCCTAGGTCTCCAATAAGTTAGCTAAACTCCGAAGAAGTCTACTAAGTTAAATAGAAACCTAACTAACTAGAATACACGAGTTAACACTCAAGTGCATCTTCTAATTACTTTACTTCCAAAGTCATCCAAATGACTTCAAATCCATCAAAGTAACTTCTAAATCAACCGAAGTAACTTCCAAATCAACCGAAGTAACTTCCAAATCAACTTTCATCTAACATCTCCAAATCACGTTACCATACTTCCAAACCTCCCCGATGATCTCTAATCATCGAACTAACCATAAGTCCAACTTTCTCCACACACACTTCCGAATTAAAGTTTCCACCCAAAACTTAATTCTAAGAAGTTAACCCCCTCTTAACATTGATAAACAATTACATAATGAAACTAAATTCATAAAATTGCTAACTATCATATTAAACTCACCTTAGCCAAATAACTCCAAATCACCACTTTTCACGAAACAACAACCGAGCAATCGCACCTACAATTCACCAATTGCACAACATATTACAACTCATAACTAATATGCGAACAAGTGTGCAATTTCGGGTGAATAGTGATTTCGGATGAATAGTGTTTTCGGGTGAATAGTGTTTTCGGGTGAATAGTGTTTTTCGAAAATCCAGGTTCAAAATCGTCAATTTCCATGATAGAAATTCATTATTTCAACTTCAAAACTCATTTATAATAAAAAACGAACAAAACCATATAAAAAGTTTTGAAAACTTACTTTTTGGGACTTCCCTTAGAGAACGGGAAACTTCGAAAAGGTAGGTTGGATAGGTAGCCCTCGTCCCTACCAATCCAACGCAACCGAAAAACACTGACGATCCGCCGAGAAACGAATGAGAAACGAAGAAAAGAAATTCTCATCCATGGCTTGAAGTTGCTCACGGCAATGGCAAGGAAAAATGACAAGTTTTGGTCAATTTTGTGACTTTTAAAGATGATGGAATAGTGAATTTAGATATTTTGGTAGTTGGGAAATTACGGTTTTGCCCTTTTTGACCTTTTGCTTATAAAACGAAAACCGACGGTCTTAAATAAATCTAAAGGTGTCTAATAATTATTAATTGGCCCGTTAATAATTATTAGAGTCACCGAAACGAATTAAAACGATAAAAAGGATTTTCGGACGGAAATAACTAATAAAACTGAAATTACTAATTTTAACTAATTTTAAAAGCTTTAAATAAATAAAAATAATAAATTAATAAAATAAAAAAAAAATTTTACCTCTAAAAGTAACGGGACGTTACAAAACCCTTTTACTTACATTGAGTAATTAATGGAGAATCGGTTGAAGGTTTCTTTACAGCATCAAATCCTCAGCAACACCGGATCTTCTATGCTATATCCCGATCCAACAAACGAAACCCAATTGTGGGATCGAACTTAAGAAGAAATTGGGAAGAAGAAAAAATATTTTCTTCCCAATGACTGCAGGAAAATCGGCCAAGGGGGGAGGGAGAATGAAGAGAGAATTCCGAATTTCTAGGGAATTTAATTGTGTGATTTATGAATGACCCAAGCCTCCTATTTATAGGAAAATAGGAATCCTAATCACATTAGGATTAATCCATGGAGATAAATACAAAAAGAAAAAAGAATTATCTCTTTCCTTTATCTTGGTATTTCTAAAATGCCATAGATAAATAAGAGAATATTTTCTTTTCTTTATTTTATTTATCTTGGGTAAATAAATCTATATAATTATTATAGGATATAATTCAAATAATTATCTCCTACAAATTATCTATGATGGCCAAAATTAATAATAAATAATTAATAAATCAAATTTATTTAATTAATTATTTTGGGCCAATTGCAATTGGGTTCATTAATCCAATTGGGCTTGAAACTCTCTCTTAAATTACTAAGTCCAACTTAATTAATTAATTTATTAATTACCATTTAAATAAAATATTTTATTTAAATAATTAATAATATTAATATTTTCTCCCGACTAAATATTATCAAATTATATTTAATTATTAATTTCCATTTAAATAATTTTCATTATTTAAATAATCAATAATAAATATTTTAATTATTAATTTCCATTAAATAAACTCATTATTTAATTAATAACTTTATTGATAATATTTTATTATTAATTAATTAATTTTAATTATTAATTTCCGTTCAAATAAAATTAATTATTTAAACAATTAATAATTGTCAATTAATTTCAATTATTAATTACCATTTAAATATACTCAATATTTAAATAATTAATAATGTCTAATTAATAATATTTCATTATTAATTTTCTGATTAAATAAACTCATTATTTAAAAATTAATAATGTTTATATTAATTACCATTTAAATATACTCAATATTTAAACAATTAATATTGCTTATTTAAGTAATTCACTTTACTTAAACTTTCCATTTCTTCTACTTGATTTCGTGACTACGATATTTGGGCTAGCATAGGGACCCGATGGACCTATAGATCACGGGCTTAATAATTAGTCAATTAAGTGATTAACACATAATCAGTTAATTACTTATTATCTAACTATGAATAATTCCACTATAGATTCATAGCTGAACTCCCCTCACTATAGATGAGTTATTGTCCATTTAGTTTATCTTTATTTATATCTGTGATATTATCCTTCACGTGGAACACTCATAATTACAGATGGATAAGATTTACCGTTTTTCCCCTGTAATTACCGCTTTATCCTTGTGTTCCCGCTGATTCTCCAATGAACATTATCTTTAGTCGAACTATAGATAATATACTTCTGTGATCAATAGAAGTCGTGGCGCCACTTGTTCATGTCTTGAATCAGTACATCAAGGGAGCTTCCTAAAGTTCCTAGAATGGTTAGGTATCGCACTGATACCATTAATTCTTTAGGAAAGTTATGAATTATATCTCATGCAAATGAGTTCCCAGCTACTTATCTAGCCATGTTCCCAAAACAAGAGTGTATTGAGCGTTCTTACAGATCGCTCTCAACCATGTGAATCAAAGAACATAACTCCATAAATAGGAGTCCGCATTTCACTCAGGATTGAGATCTATCACGGTTGATAAACTTAGTTTGATATTCGATCATTTCTCGTAAACGGTACTAATGAGAAATTTGATCGAACATCGTGGTCCTGTCTTATACAATCAACATTGCATATGATACTTCCATTTCATGTCTCCCACATGAATGATCAGGATTAGATCATTTGTCTATAAACAAAATGCGAAGCTATCAACAGTGTTACCAGGATAATGTTCCCAAACGTTATCCATTTACTGTAGACACTTTTAAGTTACTCATCTCGACTTTAATCCTCTCGTATGACTCACATACTAAGTCGTGATTTCATAAGAGTAACTTAGGGTTTACTATTTGAATGTTTGATATTAATATATTTTCATATATTCTTAATATCGTCAATTGAATCAATCTAGATAATAAAAAGAACTTATGTTTATTTATTTAATTTATTCGAAATAAATTATTATACTTTAATAATTACAAGTTCTAGGACACCATTCCTAACACATCTGACATTATTCACATGTTCTATGTTCTATGATCTATGTTCTAAGTTCTATGTTCTTGGCTCTATGATCTTGATTTTGATCTTATTCTTAGTTAAGACTACGTGAGCTTAACTCGTTCTAGATATTTTCCTGAAAGTTAAACGTAAGATTACGTGTTCTGTTTACTAAGAGTTTGGGAGACTTGACTACTTGCATGATCTTCATTATTGTTCTTTATTTTTATGTTCTTGGGAGAATTGCATGACCTTATGTTCGGAAGTCTGTTTGGGTAGTCAAGAGACAATATGTCATGACCCGACTCCTTTTAAATCATTTAAAATCCAATTGGCAGCGGAAGACTTATTATTTAATAAAAATTTGGCATGGATATGTTTAAAACTTGGACTATCCACAACCTGTATACATTTTTCACATCAGGAAATTTAAAAGTAAGAAAATGCAATTCCTTTTCCAAAATTAAAGAAGTTTATAATCATAAAACTTAAGACGAAAAACTCTTATGAGCTTAAAAACAAATTTACATCTCAAAGACATAAGATAACAAAATAAATCCATGGACTTTTAAATGTACATCTAGTCCATCTCAGCATCATCATCATCCATATCAGACTACACCAGCTCCTCTCTCCACGACCCCGAACATTACCTAAAAATGTTGTAATATCGTGAGCTAAAAGCAAGCCCAGTGAAAATAAATAGAATAAAAAGTAACATTAGACTCCAAACCCGTATCCGGATTTGTGTCCAAGTAAAACTCACATTCCCTTACCTTTCAACCACCAAAATGGTTTTACATCAATATTCCACTTTTACTTACCAATTTTCCCAAATAATTGAGGAGCTAACTTCCAACCATTAGGAGGATGTGTTTCATAACACAGATAACATTTGAATCTCGTTCTCTTTAATACCTTAGACTACACATAAGGTTTACATCAAATCTTACTCTCCAATTACAAGATCTTCCAATTTATTGAGAATCTAGTTCTCTTACATATATACCATGATAATTATACAAGGTTCAATACACCCTTGTATTCTCTCATTATCCAATTCAATCTCATTCCTCTTTCCTATAGCACTCGGCTATACATCAATTTCATTTCTTTTCTCTCTAGAAATGTACGTCTTACATAATGTTTCATCTCTTTTCTCTATAGCAACTCAGGCTATAAAAAGTTTACATTTTCTTACCAAAACTTCCAAAACTCGAGAATAATAACTTCCAACATTTAGAAGAAAGCTGTCATATCACAATTCTCTCTCTTATACTTTATTCTTAATAACTCTTAAGAAATATATGGTTTATTCTTATTGGTCCTTAATAACTTATATAAGTTCTCATGGTCTTAACATATTCAAATAAACACAATTTGTGATGAATGACAATAATCTTAGCTCCCGCAGGCTATATAAAAGCTCCCGCAGGCTATATGATAGCTCCCGCAGGCAATGTGAAAGCTCCCGCAGGCTATGTGATAGCTCCCGCAGGCTATGCGTGGTTATGTTTGAAAGTTGGCTAGCCAAAACCTGTTTACATCTTAAATTCTGAAATCTAAAAACACAAGGAACATTAAGTTCCTATCCAGGAGTTCAAAAGAGTTATAAACATAAAAGTAAAGACGAAAAGCTCTTAAGAGCTATATACAATTTACATTTCAAAAGACACAACGTAACAAAATGAGACCATGGTCTTTTACAAGTATCTAGTCCATCTCTGTGTCATCATCCTCTCGATCAAGCGCGCACCAGCTCCTCTCCCACGACCCCAAACATTACCTGAAATGTTTGTAATATCATGAGCTAACAACTTAAGCCCAGTGAGAATAAACAAAATAAAAAGTAAAGTTAGACCCCAAACCCGTATTCAGATTCGTGTCCAAGAACATACTTACTCTTTGCTATCAAACCATTTAAAGAGTTTATATCAAGTGTTCCACTTTTTCTTACCAATACTCCAATAATCGTGGAACTACAATTTGTTGAGAAAATAGTTCTCTTACATATATCACTAAATAAATATACAAGGTTCAATACAACCTTGTATTCTCTCATTATCAATTCAATCTCGTTTCTTTTCCTATAGCATTCGGCTATCAAAAGTTTACTTTCCGTTATTTTTAATATATTAATGTTAAGCTCACTCGGACTTAACATATTCAACAATCACAAATTTCGATTAATGACGATAATATTAGTACACGTAGTCTAATCATTATTCATTAATTCGCTAAACAAGTGTAAAGGACATATAACCTTTACATCAATATAACTATCACATGCGAATAATGTCAGGTAATGAAGCTCCCGTAGGTCAGTTCATTCACCTCATTATCTCGCTTTCCAAAATAAAATATTCAAAGTCCTTTCAATAATAGTATTCCATCTCTAGTGAATAATGACAGGTAATGAAGCTCCCGTAGGTCAGTTCATTCACCTCATTAAACTCACTTTCCAAAATAAAATATACAAGGTCTTTTCTATAATATCTTCCCATCTCTAGTGAATAATGTCAGGTAATGAAGCTCCCGTAGGTCAGTTCATTCACCTCATTATCTCACTCACCGAATACAGGTAATGAAACTCCCGTAGGTCAGTTCATTCACTCTGTATCTTCGTATATGTATCATAGTAATTATGGATAATACCAGATAATGTGAACTCGCATAGTTCCATCAGTATCCCATTATCCATCTCCTCCGATCATTCAAAGTCCCGCAGTCCTTTAGCATTCCTCATGTACATATACGGAAATATTGTGACGACCGACACTTTTAAATAAATTTAATTTATAAAACACAGTGGAAGTCTTTTATTTTAAAAAAAATTGGCGTGGTTTTGTTTGAGAATTGGCTAGCAAAAAACCTGTTTACATCCTAATTTTTCAAATCTAATAAAATCACATGGACTTTAAGTCCCAATCAGGAGTTCAAATATTTCATATCATAAAAACCACATCAAAAGCTCTTATGAGCTAAATACAACATATACATCATCAAAGTCTTTGAAATTCACAAAATAATTACATAGACTTTACAACAACGAGTCCATCTCGAGGTCAACATCCCTCGATCATGCAGCACCATCTCCCCTTCCACGGCCTCTAACAAGGGCATTACCTGAAATTGGTTGTAATATCATGAGCTAACAACTTAAGCCCAGTGAGAATAATAAGCATAAAAAGTAAAGATAAACCTCAAACTCGCATTTCGATTTGTGTCCAATTAAACTGACACAAACTTTCTTAGAATTCACCAAAATCTAGGTAATTCTATTCCATATTCTCCAAAGTACGATAATATTAACTCTTAAGGTCAAAACCTCATCCATTAACTTGTTATGACATAAATAAGAAAAAAAATAAATAACTTTGCATAGAATATAACATCTCGATTCTCTTTCTCATTAATCATAAACATGAATGCATGAGAGCATCCCGTAGGATTCGCATACGCCCTTATGCATGAAGAAGGTAACGTGGTCTATCCCGTAGGATCCATCGTTCTCCCTCCTTTTTTTCTCACTTTCTTTTCTTTTTCTATGAAGGTGATGCGGACACTACCCGTAGGCTCCAACATTCTTCCCCCTTCATTTTCTTTCTCACTTTCTTTTCTTTTTCTGAAGGTGATGCAGACACTACCCGTAGGCTCCAACATTCTTCCCCCTTCTTTTCTTTCTCACTTTCTCTTCCATGATGTGAGATGTTATGGTGCAATATGATATGTTTTGGAGTAAATAAATAAAATGCGGAATTAAAGTAGCCGATACAAATATAAAGTAAAAAGCATAAAATAAAGGACATAAATTAAATAATATGAAACTCCGGACGAACGATATATCAATCGAACTCCGCTAACAATAATAAAAGTGAAATCATAACTTAAGCGATTAACCTACACCTTCAAGGATTCTAACTTCCGACATAATTCGAGGTTCTATTAACCGTTCTAAAATACAAGTTTGGATCTTTTAACTTCCAATGATCCAACCTAAGCTTTGAAACGAATCTGACTTAGAATCTTCTAAGATTCGATACTTTCCTCGAGAACTCCTAAGTTCTCACTTAAAGGATTAACTCCTAATCCTAAAGGCACTAACTCACTTCCCTCTAATCTTAGATTCGAATTCTAATCTTAGTTTCCAATTCTACAAACATCACACTTATTCAATTTCTATAAATACTTTAAATCCTAACTATTCTCACCTTAAATAAAAGATGACTTTGCTCATAAGTCCGAAGGATCGATCAAGCGAGTGGTTCAAAAACACCTACAATTGAATTTTATCACACAATCAATAATTTACCAACTATCGATCAAACAACAACCTAACATACAAAACGACGAAAATCCATCAAACCCCCATAAAGAGGCTCTCGGCCTTCACAAGGAAATTGGGCCTCGGGTTTGGGTTTCCGGCTTTTAAGCAATTAAAAGTGTTTCGAGTTGGTTTTAACCAAATTTGATATTCCCGATTTCAATGGGTATCGATAATTAGGGTTTTTGAACATTAAGCCCTTTCCCGAATTGAATTTAAATAAACATTATTTCACTAATTTATAACCCATAATTAAACCCAAAAGGGTAAATTTCAAACGGGAAGGGTTTCAACTGAAACTCGGTTTTAGGGTTAAGGGATTGTTTCCAAAAACACTTAAAACAACTCCCGTATTTACAAACACCGAGTTCCACAACACGAAATCGAAGGAAATCAAAGAAAACTCCATTAAAATACTATTTGAAGCTTAGGGTTTGAAACTTTACTTACCGAGAACTCCGTATAACACGAGTGGCAAGTACGATGGTTGGTTGGAAATGAATCGTAGGACCGATACCTTTCCAATGGACCCAGAATCAAGTCGATCGGGCAAGAAACGAACGAAAATCAAATTTGGGAAATGGGGAGGTGAGACCCTCGGCCTTGGGAGGAAGAAAGGAAGAAGATGAAGATGAAGATTTGGTCAAATGAAGTCAAATGGCATATTTAATATGAGGTGAATAGTGTTTGGATAGTTTTTTTAAGAAATTGGAAATGACGGTTACGTCCTTTTATGACTTTTGACTTATAAAACGAATCCCGAACTTCTTAAACTATCCCAATGGTGATTAATAATTATTAATTGGCCAGTTAATAATTATTAATACCATTAAAACGAAAATAAACTAAAAAGATAATTAAAAGGACTTAAACCGAAATAAACTACTAAATTCTAATTTACCGATAAATAAATAAACTTTAACTATTTAAATTAAAATAAAATAAATAATTTTTTTTTAATCACAAAATAACGGGACGTTACAAATATAAAATGAATAATACCAGACAATGCAAGCACACTCAGTCTATGCATTGCCTCATTATTCCTCCCAAATACGATAATGCAATATGATATGATATGATTTATGCTTTCGAGTGCAAGTAAAGTAAATATAAATACTCAGCATAATCGAAAGGGTATAAAGTAGAGGACATAAAGTAAAGTGCATAAGGTAAATGGATCATAGATGTCCTTATGCATAAAGTAAATAGATAGGAATTCCGGAAGAACATTAAGTAGATCGAACTTCCGATACTTTAATAAAAGTAGCTCTTATCTTAAATAAGTAATCTACACTTCCAAGGATTTCAAACTTCCAAATAAAATCCAAAGTTCTATTTTCGAAATCCTTTAACCATTCTATCTAAAAGTTTGGATCTTTTAACTTCCAATGATCCATTTTTAATCTCCGAAACGATTCTAACTTAGAACCTTCTAAAGTTCAATGTTTCCCTTGAGAAACTCCAAGTTTTCACTCAAAGAACTAGTTCCTAATCCTAAGGGCACTAGCTCACTTTCTTTTACTCTTAGATTCGAATCCTATTCTTAACCTTCGATTTTACAAACCGTTCTACTTATTCGGTTTCTAAAGTTACTTTAAATCCTATTTATTCTCACCTTAGCCAATAGTTTTGCTCCAATTCTCCGAAGCATGATAAATCAACGATCCGAAACACCTACAATTTAAAAGTATATCTAACGATCATTAATAAATCAAACATCGATCAATTAACATCTAAAAGCTCAAAACGATGAAAAACCCTATAAACCCCACTATGAGGCTCTCGGCCCCCCCCATGAAAAATGGGTCTCGGGTTTGGTTTTCCGGCTTTTAGGTATTTTAGAGGTGTTCGAGTTGGTTTTAAGCAATTTCGAAGTTCCCAATTTCAATGGGTATCGATGATTCGGGTTTTTGAACAATAAATGATTTCCCGAATTTAATTACAATAAACATTATATCAATAAAAGTAAACCCCAAAACAACCCCCACGATGTAAAAATCAAACGGGAAGGGCTTTGACTGAAACTCAGTTTTAGGGTTTAGGGAAAGTTGTCAAAATTACTAAAAACAACTCCCGTAATAAAAGTCATCGAGTTTAACGGCAAGAAATCGAAGATACAAAATGAAAACTCCATTAAAACACTATTTGGAGCTTAGGATTTTAAGTTTAATTTACCGAGAAGTCTGTAGATCACGAGTGGAAAGCACGATTGTTAGGTGGAGAAGAATCCTAGACTCGAGGGCTTTCCAATGCAACTGAAATCGAGCCGATCCGCCGAGAAACGAGCAAAACCCGAATCTTTCTCCCCCCCAAGCTTGCCCACGGTTTTGAGAAGAGAAAGGATGAGCAAAATGAAGTCAATCTTAGTCAAAGGCAATTTAAAGAAGAATATGAATAGTGTTTTGGATATTTTAAGAAATTGGAAGTGACGGTTGCGTCCTTTTATGACTTTTGACTTATAAATCGAAACCCGAAGCTCTTAAATTAATCTAAAGGTGATTAATAATTATTAATTGGCCTATTAATAATTATTAATGTCACCGAAATGAATTTAAAGAATTAAAACGATTAAAAAGAATTTCAGGCGAAATTAACTATTGAATCCTAAATTACAAAAATTATAATTAAACTAAATACTTAAATTGAAATAAATAAATAACATTAAATAAAATAAAATATAAAAAAATTCACTTCAAAAAATAACGGGACGTTACATATGTGAAATGATATGAATATGTTTTCAATTGCAAGTAAAATAAATATAATCATTCATCATAATCAAAAGGACATAAAGTAAATGGATCATGAATTACTCGTATACATAAAACAAACGATTAGGAATTTCTGAAAAACAAAACAATGAATAAATCGAGCCAACCGGCCTCCAAATAACTCAAGATTAGACTTAACGTAAAAGTCTCCAATTCATTACTCCATTGTTTATTAAACAAACGAAGTTCCTTATTCACAATCCTTATTACCTTTGGATCCTTCAACTTCCGATAAACATTAGGAAACTCCGAAGTAAGTCTAAACTTAGAACTTCTGAAAGTTACTCATTTTCTTCGAAGCACCCACTACAAAAAAACTGTCAAATTGCGACCACGAAATTGCGACCAAATGGTCGTTTTTTACCTGAAATGCGACCAAAAATGCGACCAAATGTGTGGTGGCCAAAAAGCTGGTCGGATCTGAATTTGTGCGACTGGATGGTCACAAAAATACGACCAAAACATTTTTGGTCGCAAAAAAGTCAACCTTTAAAAAATGTGACCAGATGGTCGCATTAAAAGTGACCATCTGGTCGCATTTTATCTTCAATAGAAGTGACCATTTGGTCACATAAAAAGTGACCAAATGGTCGCATTTTATGTGACCAAATGGTCACTTCTAGGCTCAGTTAAAATACGACCAGATGGTCGCCTAAAAAGCGACCATCTGGTCGTAATTTATGTGAAAGATAAGTGACCAAATGGTCACATAAAAAAGTGACCAAATGGTCATATTTTATGTGACCAAATGGTCACTTTTAGACTATGTAAAAAAGTGACCAGATGGTCGCTTTTAAAGTGACCATCTGGTCGCATATAAGAATTTTTTTAAAAAATTTAAATTTCAATAATTAGTTAATTAATTAGTTAATTATTTATTAATTATTTATTATTTATTATTTATTAATTATTTATTAATTATTAATTATTTATTTAATTAATATTAAAATTTCATAAAAAAAAATTGGAATTAAAATAAAAAATATATATATCAAATATTAAAAAAACGTTTTATACAGTCAAAAGAATCCTAGAACTACTGCGGAGGCGGGGGTGGGGGAGGAGGCGTCGATGATGAAGGGCCGCCGCCTAGAGATCCAAGTCGCGCCCAAGCGGATGCGACCTGGGCGTCGACTCGTGCGCATGTTGGCCTCAATAGTAGCGACTTGAGTAACGAAGTCCTCGCTCATAGCCTCCATGTCCGCGCGCAGTTTCTTCCCCCACCGGAGAAGGGCCAGGAGCTAGTGCTCGCTCGCATTCCCGCCGAGGCCGGGCACATCTGCATAAAGGCGTCGCCCGTCTGAGCCGAGCCCAGGAACCGACCCATCAGCCGAACCCTTCCAGCCCTCTCCAAGAACGCCTCTATACGGTCCTCCCCGAGTCGGTTGCGAGTCCGGTGTGGGCAACCGCTGAGTCAAGGACTCCGTGAAACGTTTCTAAACATTTAAAATTCAGAAAATAAAATGGTTAATATAAAAGGTAGGAAAAATTTTAAAGAAAAATTAATAATTGAAAAAATTATTAAATACCTGAACTGCTTTCGCCTTATCGTCGACAAACGTCTCGTCCTTCTTCGTGTGAAGAACTCGGTGCAGCTCATCGGGTGGGACGGGGCACCCGTGCTTCGCTTCCTAAAAAATTAAAGAGTGAAGAATAAAACATAATAAATTAATAAGTAATTGAAAAAAGAAAACGAGAAAAAAGTACGTAAGTAAGAAAACGACGAAAAAAAAAACATACCAATCGACGATGGTGCTCGTCGTGGGTCCGCGCCCCCGCTGTGTGTTTTGCGGGATTCTTCGCGCGATTGGCCTTATTCCTGCTTGACACTGCCTTGCCCTCAGGAGTGGTCAAGCTCGCGAAAAGCCGCGCGTGGTCCTCTGGGCTTATCCACACGGGGCAGTTTGCTGCTTGCTTTCCGCGCGTCCGGAACATGAGGTCCTTGAATCGATCCTGGACGTGACTGTCCCATAGGGGGAACAATCTACCGTCGGTGATATCGGGATCGATAACAGGAAACTTGCCCTGAAAAATTGAAATAAAAATTTGTTAAAGTAATAAATTTATTTCTATAAATTTCAAAATTAATTAATTATGAAAATGAATGATGGTTTTACCTTCCAATTGTCGTACATCCGACGTTTCTCCATCGTCCGAATCTTCGTCCAGCGAAGGTCGCTGGGTAGAGGCATGCTCTGAAGGACCTCGCGAAACCGTTTTGAAACGGTTGTATGCGTCATGATCTCGCAAAATCAAAAAAAATTATTGTGCTATATATTAGAAACTATTAGTTAAAAGGAATAAAAAACACTTTGAAAAATAGTAAACAAAATTACTTACGTATCCCCTTCAATCCGAAGGGTAGAGTCTGCGGCCCGAGACGGCTGCGTGCATGAAGTCGAGGGGCCAGCTGGATCCGACCCTGATGCAGACCCGGAAGCTGACCCGGACGCATACCCTGATGCAGACCCTGATGCTAAGCCCGGAGTCGTGGCAAGGGAGTCCTGCGGCAGTCGTGGTGTCGCAGACTCGGTCTCAGGGACTCCATCATCGAGTGTGGCAGCAAGTCCCGTCTCGTAACTAAAGAGGATGTCCAACTCCTCCGTAGTCAGGTCCGCATCGGGCGCGCGCGATGGCGTCTGCGGAGACCCCTCGTCACCCGCGTCGTCGCTCGCCTCGACCTTGGGGAGGACGTCGTCCTGCCGTCATAATCCTACAACCAAAATAAACTAATTTAATACTAATTACGTAAGTAAAATATTGATTAGTTTATTTAATTAATTAATTAATGAAATAATGTAAATTAAACTGACATAAATTAAGTAAATAATTTAAAATAAACTAGTCAAATTAATTTGAATAAAAGTAAATTAAAATTAGATTAATTGAACTAAAATTAATTCAATTAAACTTAAGATTAAGTAATTAAAACTAAAATAAACTAATCAATTAATTTGAAATAAAGTAAAGTAAAATTAGATTAATTGAACTAAAATTAATTGAATTAAACTAAAATTCAATTAATTTTAGTTCAATTAATCTAATTTTAATTTACTTTAATTCAAATTAATTGATTAGTTTATTTTAGTTTTAATTAATGAATCTTAAAGTTTAATTGAATTAATTTTAGTTTCAATTAATCTAATTTTAATTTACTTTAATTAAAATTAATTGATTAGTTTATTTTAGTTTTAATTAGTTAATCTTAAGTTTAATTGAATTAATTTTAGTTCAATTAATCTAATTTTAATTTACTTTAATTCAAATTAATTGATTAGAATACTTAAACAAAATTATTACAATTAATTAATCTAATTGTACTTTACTTTAATCAAATTTAACTAAAATTAAGTAATTAAGCAATTTTTATTTAATAATTAAACTAAAATTAATTAATTAAATTAGTGTAATTCATTAATTTAAACTACTTAAGTATAGTTGAAGTTAAACTATTTGAATTAATTACCCTACTTTAAATTAATTGATTTAATTAAAGTAATCTAAATTACATTAATTAAACTAAAATTAAAAGTTAAACTAGTGTAATTATAAATTAATTTAGTTTAATTTTATTAAATTAAAGTAAACTATCTTAAATAAACTAAATACGTAATTCAACTAAGTTAGATTAAGTAATTAAATTAATTACTACTTAAATTGAATTAAAGTAAACTAAGTTAGATAATTAATTAAACTATTAGATTAATTAAACTAAAATTACTTAAAGTAACAAAATTAAACTAAACTAATTAATTAGTTAATGTAAACTAAAATGCTATGAATTAAACAAAAGTAAACTAAGTAATTGATTACACAAATTTAGATTCATTAAACTAAAACTAATTAAATTAACAAAACTAAACTAAACTACTTAATTAAAAACTAAAAACTAAAACTAAGTAAACTAAATTCTTAAACTAAACTTCAATTTGATACGAAAACTAACCTCGTAATCAAAACCGGGATTGGGGGTTGAGGGTTTTAGGTTTAGAGTAAGAATGGGAACGGGAAGGGGAAGAAATAACGGGGAACGGGAGAGGGGAAAGAGAGAAAAGAACAAAAAGAGAGGAAGAAAAAGAGAAAGACAGAAAAGAAGAAAAGAAGAAACGGAGAAAAGAAAAGAAGAAGAAACGGGGGAAAGGAAAGGGAAGAGAATTTAAATCATAATTTGCGACCAACTGGTCGCAAATATGTAATTATGACAAGAAACGAAAGGTCGCGCGTGCTGGGGAAAATGCGACCATATGGTCGCATTTGCAGAGAGATTTGCGACCAAATGGTAGCATTTCTTGAAAAAGCGACCATTTGGTCGCCCAGTTACCATTACCAAGAACAGCTGTCATATCACGAGTCCCATCAACAATTGCGACCATCTGGTCGCAATAATGAAATTCACCGCCAAATATTGCGACCAGATGGTCGCATTCTTTAAATTCACCGCCCTAAATTGCATGAAAATTTAAACTTACCGCTCAAATTTGCGACCATATGGTCGCAATTTCACTTGTATTTTTCAAAAAATATAATTTTACATTTCCAAAAATGCGACCATTTGGTCGCCTTTCTCTCCAACATTAACACCCTAAACATTAAAAAACCCTAAACCCTAAAATGCGACCATTTGGTCGCATTTCCCTTCTAAATTACTACCATGTGGTCACCTTTTTTGTAAAATTGCGACCACCTGGTCGCAAATATTAATATTTATATACTTTTTTTTTTTTTTATATATTGGGTTACTTTATGATATTTACATATGACGGGAACTCTTGTTTCCATGTTGTTATATTTATTGATATTTTTCTTCATGATTTTTGAGATAAATTTTTGTATAATCAAGTTAACGAAATATCTCATTCATCATCGTCTCCAAGTAGTCCGTCACATAAAGTCTTCTTCTTCTTCTGTTTTTTCATCGGATTCATCGTCTCGAATAAACTCTCCAACATTACTACCCTAAACCCTAAAAAACATTGAAAAACCGTAAACCGTAAACCCTAAAATGCGACCATTTGGTCGCATTTCCCTTCTAAATTACTACCATGTGGTCACCTTTTTTGTCAAATTGCGACCACCTGGTCGCAAATATTAATATTTAAATTCTTTTTTTTTTTTTATATTGGATTACTTTATGATATTTACATATGACGGGAACTCTTGTTTCCATGTTGTTATATTTATTGATATTTTTCTTCATGATTTCGAGATAAATTTTTGTATAATCAAGTTAACGAAATATCTCATTCATCATCGTCTCCAAGTAGTCCGTCACATAAAGTCTTCTTCTTCTTCTTATTCTTCTTCTTCTTTTGTTTCTTCATCGGATTCATCGTCTCGAATAAACTCTCCAACATTACTACCCTAAAACCTAAAAAACCCTAAACCCTAAAAAACCCAAAACCCTAAACCTTAAACCCTAAAATGCGACCATTTGGTCGCATTTCCCTTCTAAATTACTACCATGTGGTCACTTTTAATTGTGACCACTTGGTAGCTTTTTTCCCTCCAAAATTTTAAGCTACCAATGCCCAATAAAGGTCACAAAAATTGCGACCAGGTGGTCACTTTTAATTGTGACCACTTGGTAGCTTTTTTCCCTCCTATTTTAAGCTACCACTGCCCAATAAAGGTCACAAAATTGCGACCAGATGGTCACTTTTAATTGTGACCACTTGGTAGCTTTTTTCCCTCCAAAATTACGCACCATTTTTTCCTACCAAGGTATATTTTAGTCACAAAAATGCGACCAGATGGTCGTTTTTTTAGGTGACCAAGTGGTCGTTTCTTTTGCGCCATAATTTCGCGCCATTTTTTATGACTACTTCTACTTTTGGTCGCAATCTGGTCGCAAAAAAAGTGACCAGATGGTCACTTAAAGTCAACCTTCAAAGGAAGTGACCAGGTGGTCACCATAAAACTACCACTTTTTTTTGGTCGCAAATTTCTGGTCGCATTTTGACAGTTTTTTTGTAGTGACCTACTAATTCTCTCACTCAAATAGAACTAACTCCCAAGCCTAAGCCTGTTAGTTCACTTACTTTAATCCCTTTGATTAATCTTTAATCTCAACTTTCGATTCTACAAATCGTTCAACTTATTCGGTTTCTAAAGCTACTTTAAATCCTATTTATTCTCACCTCGAATGCTCCCGTGACAACCGAGTTCCCACGAACCAACAAACGAGCAATCGCGCCTACAATTCATCAATCGATCAACGAATTATAATTCGTATCTAATAAGAGAAAAAGTATGATTTTTGAGTGAATAGTGATTTCGGAATTCGTATCTAATAAGAGAAAAAGTATGATTTTTGAGTGAATAGTGATTTCGGATGAATAGTGTTTTTTGAAAATCCGGGCTCAAAATCGTCAAATTCCTTGATAGAAATTCATGATTTCAACTTCAAAACTCATTTATAATAAAAAACAAACAAAATCATGTAAAAAGTTTTGAAAACTTACTTTTTGGGACTTCCCTTAGAGAACGGGAAACTTCGAAAAGGTAGGTTGGATAGATAGCCCTCGTCCCTACCAATCCAACGCAACTGAAATCAAGCCGATCTATCGAGAAACGAACAAAGGCCAAGAAGAAAACCCAAGGTTTTATTCTCATCCATGGTGATGAAGGCCACGGTTGAAGGAGAAGAGAAAAAAATGGAATTTGGTCAATCTTGGTAAAAGTTGAGAATTTAAAGAGATATGAATAGTGTTTTGGGATATTTTAAGAATTTGAAAATTACGGATACGTTCTTTTAATGATTTTAACTCATAAATCGAAACCCGAAGTTCTTAAACTAGCCCAATGGTGATTAATAATTATTAATACGACCGTTAATAATTATTAATACGACCAAAACTAATGTAAGCTAATAAAGCAATTAAAAGGATTTACGAACGAAATTAACTCGTAAATTCTAAGTTATAAATTCTAAATTAAATCTAAAATTTAAATTAATAAATTCTAAAATTAAATTAAGTGCTTGACATCAAATAATAATAATTAAATTAAATAATACATAAAAAAAAATTTCGGGTTAAAATAACGGGATGTTACACAATAGGAGTGTAATGTCCCGTTATTTTGTGATAAAAAAAAACTTTTATTTATTTTATTTTTATTTAAGTAATTAAAGTTTATTTATTTATCCTTGAATTAGAATTTAGTAATTTATTTCATTTTAATGGCTTTATTTATTTAAATACGTTTTAATGGTATTAATAATTATTAACGGGCCAAATAATAATTATTAATCATCATTGGGATAGTTTGAGATGTTCGGGATTCGTTTTTAAGCCAAAAGTCATAAAAGGACAAAATCGTAATTTCCCAATTTGCAAAATATCTAAAAACACTATTTGCCTTCTTCTTTAAATGACACTTTGACTAAAAAATTGACCAAAATGCTCATTCATTTCCCTCCCCAAACCGTGAGCATCAAAGAGGAAGAAAGAAAAATTCGATTTCGTTCGTTTCTTGCCCGATCGACTTGATTCCAGGTCCTTTGGAAAGGTATCGGTCATACGAATCTTTTCCACCTAACCTTCGTACTTGCCACTCGTGTTTTGCGGAGATCTCGGTGTTTTTGAACCGCTTACTTGATCGCTCCTTCGGACTTAGGAGCAAAGTCATCTTTTAATTAAGGTGAGAATAGTTAGGATTTAAAGTAATTATAGAAATCGAATAAGTGTGAAGGTTTGTAGAGTTGAAATTAAGACTAGAAACCGAGTCTAAGATTAGAGGCTTGAGAGTTAGCGCCCTTAGGATTAAGAGTTAATCCTTTAAGTGAGAACTTAGGAGTTCTCGAGGAAAGTATCGAATCTTAGAAGATTCTAAGTTAGCTTCGTTTCTAAGCTTAGGTTGGATCATTGGAGGTTAGAAGATCCAAGCTTGTTCTTAGAATGGTTAATAGATTAATCGTTCATGTTATGATTCTACTTTTATTATTGGTAGCGGAGTGCGATTTACATATCGTTCGTCCGAGTGGCTCAATTATTTTACTTTATGTCATTTACTTTATATCCTTATTTTATGCCTTTACTTTATGCTTGCATCGACTATTTTAATTTCGCACTTTATTTATTTACTTTTACAAGATATGCAAGCATATGCATATCATTTGCACCATACCATTATCGCATCATTCATGAAAAAGAAACGAAAAAGAGAAAGTAAGTGAAAGAGAAAAGAAAGTGAAAGAGAAAAGAAAGTGAAAAAGAAAAGAAAGTGAAAAAGAAAAGAAAGTGAAAAGAGACGAATGGAACCCTAAGGGATCTGCTCATTACTCTAAATGAAAAGAGACGAATGGGACCCTACGGGATCTGCTCATTACTCTAAATGAAAAGAGACGGATGGGACCCTAAGGGATCTGCTCATTACTCTAGATGAAAAGAGACGAATGGGACCCTACGGGATCTGCTCATCACTCTTGATGAAAAAGAAGTGAATGGTATCCTATGGGATTGACGCATTACTTCATCCATGCATAAGGGTATATGCGAGCCCTACATTGCATATGATTGATGATATAGAGAATTGAGATGTTTTATTTTATACAAAGTTTATTTACTTTACTTATTCTTTGTCATAACAAGTTAATGGTTGAGAATTGACTACAAGTGTAGTAATGTCATACTTTGGAGAAAATGGATTAGAATTTCCTAGACTTTGGAAAATTCTAGGAAAGAAAGTGTCGGATTTATTTGGACACAAATCGAAATGCGAGTTTGAGGTATATCTTTACTTTTTATGCTTATTATTCTCACTGGGCTTAGTTTGTTAGCTCATGATATTACAACCAATTTCAGGTAATGCCCTGGCTAGAGGCCGTGGAAGGGGAGATGGTGCAGCGTGATCGAGGGATGTTGACCTCGAGATGGACTTGTTTTTGTAAAGTATATGTAAATATTTTTGTGAATTTCAAGACTTTGATGTTGTATTTAGCTCATAAGAGCTTTTGTTGATGTTTTTATGATATGAAATATTTGAACTCCTGATTTGGGACTTAAAGTCCATTTGAATTTATTAGATTGAAAAATTAGGATGTAAACAGGTTTTCGGCATGCCAACTTTCAAACAAAACCACGCAAAATTTTCTAAAAATAAAAGACTTCCGCTGTTTTCTCTGAATTTAATTTATTTAAAAGTGACGGGTCGTCACAAGGAGTCATTGGACACAAATCCGGATTGGATTTGGGATCTAAAGCTACTTTCTATTCAATTTATCTTCACTGGGTTTCCCGCTCATTATATTACACTTTCAGGTACGGGATGCGGTCGTGGTCGTGGAGCTGGTGCAACGTGATTCACAGATCGATGATGATGGATGGACTTGAGTCGATGTAGTCCATGAACTTGTTTTTCTTTATTTCGTTTTATTCTTATGGATTTGTTGAGCTTTTTGAGCAACACTATTTTATGCTCACTTGTCTTTATGGATTTCCGGATTTATGAGAGTTATCTTACTTTATGTTTGAAACTTAAAAAGGGAAGCGCTTCCCATCTTTAAATGTTAAGGATTTCAGATTTTATTTTGAAATGAAGGATAACATTCTTTGAATACAGTTTTTTAATTTGTTAATTAAAGTCTTCCGCTTGCGCTATTATTTAATTCTATTTTTAAAGAGTCGGTTCGTTACAATCACCATCACCTTTAATATTTGAATACTTAAATATAAATATTTTCCACAAATTTTAGATAAATCTAAACAATGAATAGTTATTAATTTTAATATCACATTCATTTTCATATGTTGTATTTAATTTTTCAACTATTTTTTGATTTGATATTGTGGAAAATAATAAAAAGTCAAGGAATTTATTTTTTAAAAATGACCATTTCTTATTCATTGAAGAGAAATATTTTAATCTTATTATATAAATGAGTTAAAAAGGAGAAAAATCCAAATTACGTTAATATATAAGAAAAATATAAATATCTAAAGCAAACACTACAACAAATATGGTATTCTATAGCATTTTATTATAACATTTTCTTCCTCACGTTATTAATTTATAATTAAAAATTTGGGCGCGAGGATCCCCGCTCGTTTCATTCTTTTCGTTTGAAAATAAGCTCGACCTCTGACCTATGTATCTCTCTCAAAATTAATCTTACACATAAAAACGTTGCTTCAGATCTCTCTCTCTCTCTCATGGAAGACGTACGGTGTTAGAGCTCTCCCTCTCTCTCTAATGGAAAACGCAGGAAAAGAAGAACATCGAGGAAGACGAACTGAGAATCTCAAGCCAGAATCACTCTTTCAATAAATACGAGGATCTCAAACCAGGTGAATATTAAAAAAAATTCAAACCAAAACATGCTCAAAAATTTCTCAAACTCCAGTGTAGGGCTTTCAATTAGAAATCCAATTCAGAATGGAATCCAAATTTTCAAGCAATTTGAGGTTAGTTTATACATAATTTCATATATTTTAATTGTCTCTGTTCCATATTCATTCTTTCCCAGCTTTACTCTTTCAGTTTTCAAAATATTTACTCTAATTTTGTTTAACTACCCAAAAACCAAACAGACAAAGGATCAAACTGGTTTCGTTTTGATTGAAATTAATCGAGTGGGTTTTTAAATCGAGTGGTGTTTGACTTCAAATATATAAATGTGTAATGCTCACTTGAGAATTTGATTGAAACCAATAACCACTTTCAATCTGCAACGAAAATACAAATAAAAAAATGTTGAGTTTTATCTCTATGTGATAACACTGGATTTGGGGGGTCTTGAGCTTTAATGATAAAAAAAAAATAATTCTCTAGATCTCATTTAGTGCTTCTTGGAAAAGATGATAAAAAAAATATTGTTAGATTTAATTGAGTACTTCAATTTTTGGTGGAAAATTCACCATGAATGTGATTTGTTAATCTATACCAATTTGCAGATCTTCTGGAAGAACGATGCTTTACTAAAGTGGAATTTCATCCCCTTGTAGTTATTGGTGCTATATTCCCATGGGACTATTCTTTTTCATAGCATTTTAAATCCATATCTTGCATTAGTCTTTCTAGTTAAGGTATAAATGTTGTGAGGCTTCTTTAAATATTTTGATATATGTTAATTACTTTTTTAGTCCTGCTAGCAGGTATTTGCTGCATAATTTTTTTGATATGTTTCATTTATTTGTTACATGTGCCCTTGGGTATTCTTAGGATGCTATGCATCATTGGGATGCATATCCTTTAAAAGATTTCAAAAATTGAGCTTTGTTTTTTTTTTTTGGGAAATAACCACTTTATTGTAGGGTTTGTAAGGGTGGAGTTTTATAAATCTGACATTATCTTTTTTATTGAAGGGACTATGTTTGTAAGGTGTGCATTATGTTAGCCTTTTTAACCATCTTTAGAAGGCTGTTTATTTGGTGACTTTAATATGATATTCTTTTATCAGGTTTGTTGAATCAGGGGAAGCTCTAGTATCTTCAATAGATAAAATGATATTTGTTGGATCTTCTAGTGTGGGTAAGATGGTATGAACTTTTTTTTGTAATTGAAACAGTTTTTGGTATTCAAACTAAAAAAATAAAATAATAAAAGCCAATCATTTCCAAAGGCCATGTTGCAATAGAAAGGAACAGGTTTGGAGGAGTTCATAAGAAAATCTATTGAATTCATAATTATGGAAAAGAGAATATAATTTATAATTTTTCTTGGTTTCTTACTTGTAAAGGAATTTTCATTTAGCTAGGCAGTTTGTTTTGTTGCTTCTCCTTGAATGTTAATACACATTGTAGATTTTATACAAGATTTTTTGAATAAAAAGAGATGGAACATGACTTGTTGTCTAGCTCTAACTTTTATTATGTTTACGTACTTACTGTTTAGAATGACTCTCTACACATAATGAAAATTGATGCTGACACGTTTATACCAGTTACTCTTGAGCTGGGTCGAAAAGTTGCATTTATTGTGTGTAAGGATGTGGATTTGGATCATGTATTACTTTGTTTCTACTTTTTTATTATACAAGTGACTATTCAGTTATCGTGGATTAATTGTCATTGAGAACTAAAGGAGTTCATTTACTTAACGTAGGTTGTAAATGTTGCTCTCAAAGCTGTTTTTACATCAAGTGGACATAATTGTACCGGAGCAGAGAGCTTTTATGTCCACAAGAATATTTATTCTTCATTTGTCGATAAAGTATCTGAACGTTTAAAGTCTATTTCAGTTGTAAGTATGGCATTTGAATTTGTTTTGTCTATCTGGATTTTAGAGATTTTGTGGCCTTTTCGTCTTTTCATTTTTTCCCTTCATAATGCTGGACACTTTAAAAGTGTGTGATATCCTGCAATATGGATATTTGGAGTGGGAGATAACACTGAATTGATGTGAGCTTCCACAAATAAAATTTAAAAATGATCATGTCAAAAGATAAATTTTATTTGATATTTAATTATTGCTTTAGATCATTTCCTCTAGAAGGAAGATCATAATAATTGTAAAATGGTAATTTAGTGCAGTGGTGTATACATTCTTATGTATTTACTTTAGTTTGCCTCATTTGGCTCCTGCTAGTAAGTTTGTGGCTGCGTATGCCCATTGTTTTTTTGCTTGCTATATGATTCATGGTTTGAAAGTCATGCATTATCTACTTTCATTAAAATGTGGTTGTGTTACCTCATTCGATATGCTCTATGCAAGAACCTTTTTCTTGATCAGGAAAAGCATAAAATTATATTACCATAATTTATGATATATGGTCACTACTTTCCTATCTCTTTCCCATTCCTTTCTTTCTTATTTTCCCCGATTTTTCTTCTTTCTCTAGTTTCAATGTTTGTATTTAGTGTGTTCGGCCAAGAATTTATTTCCATATTTTGGAGTAATTCCTTTTTTTTCTCTCCCAATCAATTTGGTAAACTATTTCTCTTTCTTCTTTTGTTTTGCTCAATTAGATCTGTTTATGGATAATTTTATTTCCTTTATTTATTCTTTATTTACTTGCTTTTGCTTCATTTTTACAAATTTTACTTGAATTTACTTCTCATGGATTTAATTTTGATTTTTTTAAGGTTAAATCAGAGCTACTTTGTGTTTTGGATTTGTATTTGGTCTGTGAATGAAGTTCTATTTTGGATTTGTATTTGGTCTGTGAATGAAGTTCTATTTTGGATTGTTATTGTTGAAAAACACAGTACCTTGGAACTTTGGGTGTTTGGATGTTATGATCAAGGTAAAGTTTGGTGGTTCTTTCCAGAAAAACATTTAAGTTAAAAATAATTGGAATATGTTTCTTTTCCCCGAAATCAAATTTCTCATTCTGTGATTAAGCATCCATTTTAAGTTTAGTAGCTCAATTTCATGAGCTAGCCTGTAATCTATAAAACTGTATTTAATAATTTTTTTTATACATAAGCTAAGTGCGTCAAAAAAGTTAAAGTTGTGATCATTTGGAAATTCCCCACAGCATTCAATCTTTGAGTTTTCCTCTAAAATGTAGGGTTTTTTTTTTTTTAAACAGGCATATTGATTTTAAAAAAAATGCTAAAATATTTTTGCTTTACATATTCATGGGACCGTCAAATATCAAACTAATTTACCCTCTCTCTAAATTTTTCTTATTATAGGTTCACTTTGTGATGAAAAGGTGTGTCGCATAATATAAAGCTTTCTCTTTGTTTGGATATTTACATTCAAGGTTTGTCCCTCTTCATTGTTAATTATTTCTATTATTTTAAAAACTTACCATTTTAGAATTGATTGTTTGGATATTTTACATTTTCAATTATATTATATTGACAAAAAATTTAACTTTCTTTTACGAAAAATTTAACTTTCTTTTATGAAGAAGTTAGATGGTTCTTTAATATTGACGAAAATGCTATGACCTCTGACCCCCCTCTCTCCAAATTTGTTTCGATTTGAGTTTATTTTAGATTTGATTTCTCTCGCCCCTATTGTCTCATAATCTCTGGTTTCATAACCCAAAGGAGTTTGTGATTATAATCTAGGGTTTTGACTTCGAATTGGAAAGCTTAAAAAGATTCAATAGAGTTCGTGATCGTCGAATTTTCTCACACATTAGGTTGCCTTTCACGCACAATAGGTATTCAACTATTGACTTTTTTTTTGTTTAAGAATTGGCTAGAGAAATTTGTTGCTTCCTGTTTTCTGCTCTGATTAAGCTTCCATTTTAAGTTTAGTAGTGTGTTTATCTTGTTTTCTTCATATGATTGATATATAGAGTAAAAATAACTCAACTTGGTCACTTGTGAATTGGCTTATTAATACTTCTTCCCTTGAAATAGAGATCAAGTTGAATGCTTCCTCTCTTTGTTTATGCTATTAATCCTTTTGTTCCCTCCTTCCCATATTGGAGAATTAATTAATTATACAATTTAGCCAGTAAAAGATGATTATGCTCATTTAATTATTTGTAGCATTACCTAAGTGGTCTGGTTTATCTAATCCAATCATTGGTGGTTGTTGTTTGTCACATTCTTTCCAGCAAAATCTGCAGCAACACTTGATCTTGTCCTTTTTCTCACTGCCAATTCTTGATTACCATTTCCTCTTTCCACCCATTTTCCACCACTGTTATGAACCAAGGGCTCAACTTGATGATTGAGATTTGGGATTGGATTTTGATTTTGATTTTTAGTTTGAGTTTGAAGTTTTGCCTGATTCACTAGTAATTCTAAAGTGTCATTGGCTCTGACCCATATTGGCTTTTTTGGGATTTTTTGAGTTTGTTGTAGCCCATCAATTTCATGAATTGAAAGCTGCCCATTTTACCATGTTACTTCTGTAACTCCTTGTTTGCTGCCTTAAATTCAATTCGCAAGAAAAATATAAATGTAAAAATCTCATCTTTGAAATTTTGTTGTTTATGTTATTGTAGAATATGGTGTAAAAAACAAAACTTTTTAGATTTCATGTCAAGGGTAGAGCTAAAAAGTTAAAAAGGAAGTTGTTTTTTAAGTTTGAACCTGAAATTTGGTTATGAATTCCCTGAAAAATTATTCAAGGGGGGGGAAATGGGATCCTTTTATCGAAGCAAATCAGAAAAAGAACTCTTAGAGTAGAAAATGTACAGGAAAAACCAAATAAAGCTAGACTTTTTTTAAAAAAAAAGGAAAAATTCCGTTAATTCATAGAAAGGAAAGATATTTACATATGGTAGTAAAAAGGATTTGTGGCAGTGTGGTGATTCTTCTAAGGTGCAACTTGGCTTTAAAATCACCACACAATAATTTCTCTCCCTACCAAATTGAATAGATTTTTCTGGTATTATCCATTCAACTCTACTACTAAACATCTAATAAATCAATTGCCTTAACTTAGTTTTTTTTTGGTAATAAATGATAAGAAATTTCATTGATGAGTGAAAAAGCCCAAAAAGGCAAAGAAAGTTATAAAAAAGCATTCCAATTGAAAGCTATAATGGACGGGAAATAATTACAAAAAAAGCTTATAATTTGTACTTCAATTGGATGCATTAAGTATACTAAACTCCCAAACTTCCTCCCATGGTTTACAACAATCTCTAAAAATTCTATTATTTTGTTCGAACTATGTATTCCAGAGGATTTCTCTAATAGTGTTGTCCCAAAGGATTCAGCCCATCGTTTAAAATAAGCCATAAAAACACTTTTATTTTTTTGGGAACTTCCCCTTCCAAATAATGGAGGCAAGAGAATCTCTGTCAAAGCCATCCTCAGCCCAAAAAATGTTAAGGGCTGACTTGCAAGAGAATCCTAAATTACTGTCCGGAATTCATACACGTTTGTCATTCTGATCGCTAAAGGAAACAGGCTCCAACAAAGATAACAAGGAAATCCAATCATCCACTTCCCAATCATTGAGGTTTCTCCTAAACTCAATAGCCCAAGAGTTATGCCCATTACTCCTAAAATTGCTCATAGGAAGATTCTTTTTCCTAGCTATTGAAAACAACAAAGGGAATTGGGAGGCTAGAGTAACCTCCCCTATCCGAACTTACTCCCAAAACAAAATTTTGCAACCATTCCCAACAAGAAAAGTGCTATTGGAATCCATGTGCTGCTTGAGCTTATATATATGTTTCCAGGGACTTCTCTTAATGCAGCAAGGGTTAAGATTGGAGCACCATCCCCCTATACTAAGGCCATGAATGTTAGAGATCACCATATGCCATGAGAGATGCGGTTCCCTTGAGAAACGCCACAACTATTTAAGTAGCGAAGCCCTTTAGTAAGAAGAAGGGGAATTTATTTCCATTTCACTAGGTGCTCCCCAAAATCTCCATCTATGCCTTCCCAAAAGAACTTACGAAGAACTTTGTCAATTCTTTTGATCACCTGATCAGGGCCCTTGAAAACAGGGAAGGAGTATGTAGGCAAACTACATACTTCCTCCATTTCGAAATTCTTCTCTCTATCTTATCCACCACCAAAATATCTAAAGAGAGATATTTCAATGTTAAAGCCCTTTTTATTCACTATTGTAAGTCTCAAGATCATTCATTTCCCCTTTTCAGTTATGATATAGTCTTCAAAGTTCAAGCCTTCCAAAAATGCATCTTATCGGATCATAAAGTCTAGATAACTAAATTATCCAAACTTATTTGATTTGTTTTGTATGGTATTCACTGATTGTATTGCATGGGGGTGATGATGTTTAAAACACACAGACAAAACACTTAAAAACTAAAACCTTTGTTTCATATAGTATTCACTAATTTTATTGGCCTTGCCATTTTGATCCATAAATAAATTTTAACATTGTTTACTTCTTCTTGTCTATTCTAATTTCCACTTTTTTTCATGGTATTCCTTCAATTTGTGTAGGTCTCGCTCCTTAAATTTGTGAGGATTTGTACCACCCTACCAAGAAAGCATTGCCAAATAGGAAACATTTGGAAAGGAACAATTTGTTTGGAAATAGTAAGTAAGATCTGTTCATTTTCAATTTCTTGTATTATAGTGATAAGAACCAAAGTGATATTATATTACAATAGAACAATCACAAGAATTTTCTAAGTATTCAACAGGCTTAACTAATCTATTGTTTGTAATTGTTACACACTTCACAGTTCACAATCTAGTTAATGGAGTAATTTACACCATATTGAGACGATAACTTCTTAAGACATGAGCTACCTTTTTTTCCTAAAGGCTGCTTTAAACTTGAAGTTTGTTTGATTTTTTTTTTTTACTTATGAAGTTCCAGTTTTGCGGCTATTTCTGTCAGTAAGAAGTTGTTTTTGGTCATCTTTTGCTATTTTTAAGTGTTGTTGCTGTATTGGTCATTTTTACACTGTTTTGGGGCTTAAAATTGATTTTTAATGATGTTTTTTTTTCTTGAATAGTTGATTTCTACTATTTTAGGTCTTAAAAAGCTGTTTACTGCTGTTTTTGGGGGCATTGAAAGTTGGTTACTGCTGTTTTTGGGACTTGAAAGCTGTTTATTGCTGTTTTGGGGGCATAAATAGCTGTTTTACTGCTGTTTTGGGGCTCAAATAGTTGTTTTACTGCTGTTTTGTGCTAAGAAATATTTTTTTACTGCTGTTTTATGCTTAGAAAATTGTTTTTACTGCTGTTTTGGGGCTTAAAAAGCTATTTAATTACTGTTTTTTGATATTCCATATTATTTTACATATAAAGTAGCAGTTTTCTTGTTGTTTTTGTCAATAAGAAGCTTTTTTTTTATCATTTTGAAAGTGTTGCTGCTGTTTTTTTTTTGTCATTTTTACACTTTTTTTAGACTACAAGTTGTTTATTGCTATGTATTAATGTTTTGGGGCTTAAAATTGATTTTTACTGCTGTTTTGGGGCTTAAAAAGTTGTATACTACCATTTTGATGCTTAAGTAGTTGTTTAACTACAGTTTTTTGATATTCCATATTATTTTACATATAAAGTACCAGTTTTGCTAGTGTTTTTGTCAATAAGAAGCTATTTTTGATCATTTTGAGAGTGTTGCTGCTACTTTTGGTCATTATTACAATTTTTTTTGGACTACAAGTTATTTATTGCTATGTATTAATGTTTTGGAGCTTAAAATTGATTTTTAGTGCTGTTTTGGGGATTAAAAAGTTGTATACTGCTATTTTGGTGCTTAAGTAGTTGTTAAACTGCTGTTTTTGGATAGTCCATATTATTTTACATATAAAGTAACAGTTTTGCTGGTGTTTTTATCAATAAGAAGCTGGTTTTGATCATTTTGAAAGTGTTGCTGCTATTTTCGGTCATTTTTACGATTCTTTTTGGACTACAAGTTGTTTATTACTATGTATTAATGTTTTGGGGCTTAAAATTGATTTTTACGGCTGTTTTTGGGATTAAATAGTTGTATACTCCTTTTTTGGTGCTTAAGTGGTTGTTAAACTGCTGTTTTCTCTGATATTCCATATTATTTTACATATAAAGTAGCAGTTTTGTTGGTGTTTTTGTCAATAATTGTAACGTCCCGTTATTTTGAAGTGAATTTTTTTTATTTTATTTAATTTTATTATTTATTTATTTATTTCAATTTAAGTACTTAGTTTAATTACTATTTTTGTAATTTCGATTTTAGTAGTTAATTTCGCCCGAACTTCTTTTTAATCGTTTTAATACTTTAAATTCGCTTCGGTGACATTAATAATTATTAATAGGCCAATTAATAATTATTAATCACCTTTAGATTTATTTAAGAGCATCGGGTTTCATTTTATAAGTCAAAAGTCATAAAAGGACGCAACCGTCATTTCCAATTTCCTAAAAATATCCAAAACACTATTTGTAACGTCCCGTTATTTTTGAGGTGAAATTTTTTATTTATTTTATTTTATTTTATTTTATTTTAATTATTTATTTATTTATTTAAAGTGTTAAAGATAATTTTAGAATTAGTTATTTAGATTTAAATAGTTAATTTCGTTCGGAAACCCTTTTAACTGTTTATTTAGCCTAAACGAGTTTTGATGGTGTTAATAATTATTAATAGGCCAATTAATAATTATTAATCACCATTGAGCTAGTTTAAGTGCTTCGGGTTTCGTTTTTAAAGCTTAAAACAAGAAAAGGACGTAGGCGTCATTACCCGATTTCTTAAATATCTAGAATACTATTCATTCTCTCCTTAAATAAGCCAAATTAGACAAAAATTGTCATTTTCTTTCCTCATCCAGCCGTGGGCTTCACGAAGAGAAAAAGGGATTTTGGGTTTTTCATCATTTCTCAACGGATCGCTATAATTTCGGTTTCGTTGGATAGCCACGAGCCCGGGTATCATTTCCAACCTACCAATCGTTCTTTTCCTCCATCATTTCAAGGCTTTAAGGTATGTTTTTGTTCAAAACCTAAAACTTCAAATAGTGTTTTAATGGTGTTTTTGATTGAAATCTTCCGTTTCTTGCCCGGGAACTAGGAGATTTAGATCGAGGGAGTTGTTTTACGTATATTTAGAACTTTCCCTAAACCCTAGAATCGGGTTTGAGCCAAACGCCATTTATTTTAGTTTTTCTCATGTTTGTTGTTGATGAGGGTTTTGAATTTGTTATGTTTTGTGATTTTACTAAATTGTTCGGGATTGAACTTTTGACCTAAACCCTAAATCATGTTTACCCATTGATATTACCAACCTCCAAAGTGCCCAAAACCAACCCAAAACCCTTTTAAGGTGCTTAAAAATCCGGAAAACAACCATCACCTTGAAATCCCTTTGAGCCGTGGGCCTCTTGGGAGCATTTCCGGGCTGTTTTGTCTTTTATTTTAGTATCGTGACGATCGTTGTTCATTTCGGTTAATTAATATACTTTAGGTGTATTTTAATTATAGGTTTTGTGCATCGTTCGTGAATTTCGGTCAACCGGTGTTTAGGAGTTGACTTCTTTAATAAGGTGAGTTTAAAATGGTTGCGATTACTTTTATATTTTCGAATTACTTGACGTTTATGTTTGATTGAAGTTAAGAGGGTTATTAGACTTTAGAACTTTCCAAGAATGTATGTTATTTGGGAGTTAAGGAAAGTGCATAAGGAAAATTAGTTAAGATTGGTTGTTGTTTAAAGTAAGATGTTATTGGTGGATTAAGTTATATTCTCGAGGAGAATTAGATTCCGGAATTTGGAGAAGAGTATTAGGTACTCCTTTTATCTTCGAGTGGTTATAAGGTTGTTAAAAGAGACTTTGGAGAGATTCTTGTGTAGAATCGAGTTAGTACGATATTATTAGTGTTGAGGTTCACTTTTCGGTGTTACCAAAGGGAGTAGTAAGTATGGCATTATGTTATGCGCGATTTATGATTGGTGACTGTGAGGTCACGGTGACAGTGAGGTCACGGTACGGTTTATGATTGGTGACTGTGAGGTCACGGTGACAGTGAGGTCACGGTACGGTTTGTGATTGGTGACTGTCAGGTCACGGTGACAGTGAGGTCACGGTACGGTTTGTGATTGGTGACTGTGAGGTCACGGTGACAGTGAGGTCACGGTACGATTTATGATTGGTGACTGTGAGGTCACGGTGACAGCGAGGTCACGGTACGATTTATGATTGGTGACTGTGAGGTCACAGTGACAGTGAGGTCACGGTATGGTTTGTGATTGGTGACTGTGAGGTCACGGTGACAGTGAGGTCACGGTATGGTTGAGATTGGTGACAAGTGGTCACAGTTGAATTGTGAAATGTGACAATGTGGTCACAATGAGAAATTTACTTTTTTATTTACTTTGTTATTTACTTTGCTATTTACTTTGTTATGTTTTAGTACTATTTCGTTGTCTTAGTACTTTAATTACGAGCTTGAATGTTTACTTTTCGAAAGTTCGATATAGTAGAATGGATTGATTTTCTTATGTAATGTACTTGGGAATTTTGAATGGGTAGTAAGAGTACGTTAGGATTATTTGGACACATTTTCCGATATGGGATTCGGTCCATAGAAGTGCTTGCACCCATCTTTTTCTCACTAGCATTTTTATGCTAATGTTGCTACACTTAAACATTTCAGGTAATACTCGTGGGAGAGGACGAGGTCGTGGAGGTGGTGCTGCTTGATCTTGAGGAGATGGCTTTTGGGACATGGACTTGCATGTACATTTTGGGAGCATTCTATGAATGCTTGATAAAAAAAGTCATATGTCATTACTTTTAAACTTGTATTTATGGCTCATGAGAGTTTAACAACTGTTGTACATTATGTCGTGTTAATTCTCTGATTTTGGGTATAAATGGAGTGAAATGTTGTTTGTTTTAAATTCTCTGGATTGAGCCCATGTAAACAGGTTTAGAAAGTTCGTATTTTAAACGGATCCACGCCAAATTTTGGTAAAAACAAGTCTTCTGCTGTTTTGCTTATGATTTAAAGATTTGAGAAAATACGAGTCTTTACACTATTCACTCATCTTTAAAATCACCACTTTGACCAAAATTGACCAAAACTGACCAAAACTTGTCATTCTTTTCCTTGCCATTGCCGTGAGCTTCTCATCCATGGATGAGAAGAAATTCTTCTTGGCTTTTCTTCGTTTCTCAGTGGATCGTCGTGTTTTTGGTTGCGTTGGATTGGTAGGGACGAGGGCTACCTATCCAACCTAGCTTTTCGGAGTTTCCCATTCTCTAAGGGAAGTCCCAAAAAGTAAGTTTTCAAAACTTTTTAGATGGTTTTGTTTGTTTTTTATTATAAATGAGTTTTGAAGTTGAAATCATGAATTTCTATCATGGAATTTGACGATTTTGAACCCGGAATTTGGAAAAACACTATTCACCCGAAAACACTATTCATCCGAAATTACTATTCTTCCGAAATCACTATTCACCCGAAAATGCACACTTGTTCACATCTTAGTTATGAGTTGTAATATGTTGTGCAATTGGTGAATTGTAGGTGCGCTTGCTCGGTTGTTGATTCGTGGAAATTTGGAGATTTGGAGAAAATCTTATTTGGCTAAGGTGAGAATAGTTAGAATTTAAAGTAACTATAGAAAGCGAATGAGTATGAAGGTTTGTAGCATTTGAAACTAAGATTAGAGGGAAATGAGCTAGTACCCTAGGATTAGAAGTTAATCCTTTAAGTGAGAACTTAGGAGTTCTCGAGGAAAGTATTGAACCTTAGAAGTTCTAAGTTAGATTCGTTTCGAAGCTTAGGTTGGATCATTGGAAGTTAAAAGATCCAAACTTGTATTTAGAATGATTAAAAGAACCTCGGATTATATTGGAAGTTTAGAATCCTGGAAGGTATAAGTTAATCGTTTAAGATAGGTTTTACTTTTATTATTGTAGCGGAGTTCGATTTACGTATCGTTCTTCCGGAGTTTCCTATTTATTTACTTTATGTCCTTTACTTTATGCCTTTTTCTTTATGTTTGTATCGGCTACTTTAATTCCACACTTTATTTATTTACAATAAAACATATCATATTGCATCATAACATCTCGCATCCTGGAAAAAAAGTGAGAATGAGAAAGACATGAATGGGAGAATGATGGATCCTAAGGGATAGACCACATTACCTCTATAGAAAAAGAAGAGAGAATGAGAAAGACATGAATGGGAGAATGATGGATCCTACGGGATAGACCACATTACCTTCATAGAAAAAGAAAAGAAAGTGAAAGAGAAAAGAAGGAAGAATGATGAACCCTACGTGAAGTTCACATCACCTTCAGTGAAAAAGAAACGAAAGTGAAAAAGAAAAGAAAGTGAAAAAGAAAAGAAAGTGAAAGAGAAAAGAAGGAAGAATGATGAACCCTACGTGGAGTTCACATCACCTTCAGTGAAAAAGAAACGAAAGTGAAAAAGAAATGAAAGTGAAAAAAAAGGAAAGTGAAAGAGAAAAGAAGGAAGAATGATGAACCCTATGTGGAGTTCACATCACCTTCAGAGAAAAGAAAGAATGTGAAAGAAAAAGAGACGAATGGGATCCTACGGGATTTGCTCATTACTATAAGTGAAAAAGAGACGAATGGGATCCTACGGGATTTGCTCATTACTCTAGATGAAAAAGGAGTGAATGGTATCCTACGGGATTGACGCATTACTTCTTCATACATAGGGAGTTGAATGGTATCCTGCAGGATTGACGCATTACTTCCTCATGCATAAGGCTGAATGGGATCCTACGGGATATTCTCATTACCCTTCATTCACGCACAAAAGGGCAATTGCGAAGTCCTACGGGATGCTCTCATGCATTCATGTTTATGATAGATGAAAGAGAGAATCGAGAAGTTGTATGATGTGCAAAGTATATTTACTTTTCTTACTTAGGTCATAACAATGTTGATGGATGAGTATTGACTATGATTATTAGTAATATCATCCTTAGAAAGTATAAAACGAAATTACCTAGAGTTTAGAGAACTTTAGGAGTGATTGTGTCAGATTAATTGGACACGAATCGGAATACGAGTTTGAGGTCTATCTTTACTTTTTATGCTTATTATTCTCACTAGGCTTAGTTTGTTAGCTCATGATATTACAAAATTTCAGGTAATGCCCTGGCAAGAGGTCGAGGAAGAGGAGGTGGTGCTGCGTGATCGAGGGATGCTGACCTCGAGATGGACTCTTTTGTTGTAAAGTTTATGTAATTATTTTTGTGAATTTAAAAGACTTTGATGTTGTATTTAGCTCATAAGAGCTTTTGATGTGGGTTTTATGATATGAAATATTTGAACTCCTAATTGGGATTTACAGTCCATGTGATTTTATTAGATTTGAAAAATTAGGATGTAAACAGGTTTTTGGCATGCCAATTTTCAAACAAAACCACACAAATTTTCTTAAAATAAAAGACTTCTGCTGTTTTCTCTGATTTAATTTATTTAAAAGTGATGGGTCGTCACAATAATAAGCCGTTTTTGATCATTTTGAAAGCGTTGCTTCTGGTTTTGGTCATTTTTACACATTTTTTTGGTCTACAAGTGAAATTTCATAATGGGTATTCTTTTAATGCAAATCATATTTCATTATTAACCGTTTCATTTTGCTATATTGTCCCACTTATTGCTTCAATGTTTCATAGTGTAAAATTACATTTTGATAACTTTTGGAAGTATTTTTTAAGATTTTAATTTAGCAATAATATAATTTATTAAAGCTTAATTAATCTATGAAAGGCTAATTAACCATCACCTTTCCCTCTCTTTGAAAGCCAACGTAATCTCAAATATGATGAACTTAATTCATTTTAGTTTTGATAGAAAAAAATGTCTCTATAACTACTTGAATGTTTTAACTTTCAAATATTTATACCCTTTTCTTTCAATGCATAAGTTCATTTATCTTTTTTTATAGGCTATGTATAATTTGGGTAGAGAGTACACTCATATGACATTCTTTCATCATCATTCGGATTATGATCTTTATTATGTTCTCGCTCTTATGCTAATTATGGTACTCGCTCCATATCTCTCTTTTTCTCAACAAGGCAGTGTCAATTAGAAAGCATTTGATAAGGAACAAGAAGAATAAAGGGTTCTCTTTGTTTAGATTTTTACTCATTATATTCAGGTTCATCCCTCTCTTCCTTGTTACTTTTTAATTATTTCTATTATTTTAAAAATTTACCATTGAAGAATTGATTGTGATGCTTAAAAAGGCTATTATGTAGTTATTATATTTTGTGTGTTATGTCTATCCTGCAGTTATGGTAGCCATGGCTATAACAACGTGCTAAAGCTATTCTAGGTTTCATTGTTGTGATCAAAAGAGTTTAAGATTTAAATTATTTATATTAATAAAAAAAATTTCGATTGAAGAATTGATTGTGATGACTTAAAGGTAATTTTGTAGGTATTGTATATTGTGTGTCATGGCTATCCTGCAGTTATGGTAGCCATGACTTTAATAGCATTCTAAAGCCATTCTAAAGTCATTATGGGTAAAACACGAAATGTTATGACATTTGTTATGATTTGTATGTAAAATAATATAATAGTTTGTTTAAACTGACTTGTGATTGTATTTTTTGTAGGTTGATAGAGCGGAATCTTGATGATCTTGCTTGCCATAGCCTTTTTTGTCGGAGTTTTGTTTAACCTATAGACTTATGTACTTGATGGATGGATATTTTATTATGTACTGGATGGATGGATCTTTTATTATGTAATACTTCCTTTAGACTTATGTACTGGATGGATGATTATTTTATTATATATGACTTATGTAATTTTTGTTAAGTTATAAAAGTTGGGAATCAAGAAGTAAATTTTGTGTGAACTAGTTCAAAAAGCTTAGTTTTATATAACCTTCTTTTATAAATATTCTTGATTACATGTTTTTTATAGCAAACTAGATAACTTATTGAAAACGCTATAAAATATAAATGCTTATCAAATATAAGAAAATATACAATAGCGTTTTAAAATAGCTATCGTAAACGTGATAATAGCGTTAGTAAAAAGCTCAAATTATGCAATATATATAGATACGTTTATAGCGTATGTGATAGCATGTATCCAACACTATCAAATGACTAAGACTTTTAATTACGTGGGCAACCATGACGTGTTCAAAAAGCTATGAAATATAAATCATAGCGTGAATCTGACGCTATTGTTATATGTTTTTATAGCGGATTGTAAAACGCTATGGTATGTTTTCATAACAATTTATACATGCAATCAAATTGATATTATTATAGCGTATACAATAGCGTAAGATGAACGCTATCAAAAGTCTCATACTTTTAATTACGTGGGCAACCACGTCGTTTGGTAAAACGCTATGATATGTAGTTCATAGCGTTTTTTAGACGCTATAAAAAGCCTTTTTTGTTGTAGTGAAAAAAAAAGGCTAAGATCGGTAAATGTCAATTTACAAAGTAAACCTATTTTTTTTTTACAACTCCACAATTTATTTTTCTAAGGGTATATGAGATATGGCCTTCAATTTAAAGATATAAAATAAGTATAATAGTCTTAAAATGTAAATGGTCATTTAATAGAAAGTGGAGAATAAATAACAATGACATGATTAGTAATTCTGATATTTTAAAAAGGTATATATAATGGCAAGGGTATAATAGTCCAAAAATATTTCTAAAAAAATCACTCCATTTATATATTAAGGATAAGGATATGTTTGCAAAGAAAAGTAATATAAAATATATCAGTGTTATATTTTCAATAAATGTGTTATGATACGCTTGTTGATAAGTAATATAAAGTATAACAATATTATACATGTGTTTTATACTGATGTTCTTGCTAATCATATGAGTATTATACATGTATAATACGAGGTATATCTGTATTATACTTATGAAAAGTAAAAACCATTGTTGGCAAAAAATATTTAGAGAAAGTCTTAATTTATAATTCATAATTGGACATTAAATATGAATTGTAAATGATTGTTTTAAGAAACCAAATTCTCTAATTTATGGGATCATGACTTTTGCTGCTTTAATTCATTTTAAAAAATTATAAATTAAATTAGATAAGGTCAAATCAATCATTAAAAAAATTAAACTATTAATACGCAAGTCTGGCTATAAATGTTAAAAATCATATGTGGTGGCTATATTTTTAAATAGGTAGGTAAAAATTGTCTATTTATGTGGTTATCTCTAATAAGAACCAAAGGAGCCCAAAACTTGAGTTTTTTCCTTTTGTTTGAATCCCCATGAAAATAGAGATAATTTAGAAAATAGCCACTTTTCCTTATGTTGTATAAAATAATTAGCCACATCTCATCATTTATCATTTTTTAGCCAACAATTACTTTTTTCTTTTTCATTATACCTTTTATACCCTTAGTGCAATGATTATTTTATTTGACTTTTCATTGTAATTGTTCTTCATGACTCTCTCTCCTATTTTTTCTTATTTTCAAACTTTTCTTCCCAGTGTAATTATTTCCAATTATTCTCCCTCTTCAATTTCCCAAAATTTAATTGTTTTACCCTCTCATTATTCCATACATTCAGATTTTTAATCCTTTGTTTTGTTCTTGCATTTAAAAAAATGAGTTTATAAACTTAAAATTAATATATTGTACATATTGTACATAATATACTGTATTTTACATAATACACTGAACATATAGAATAGTATAATATATTGTACGTTTATCTCCGATAGTGTGGAATCGTCGTGCGCCATATGTACTAATATTGTTCCGGAGACATGGTGTAACGTCCCGTTATTTTGAAGTGGATTTTTATTTTATTATTTAATATTGTTTATTTATTTATTTATTTCAATTTAAGTATTTAGTTTAATTATTATTTTTGTAATTTCGATTTTAGTAGTTAATTTCGCCCGAAATTCTTTTTAATCGTTTTAATACTTTTAAATTCGCTTCGGTTACATTGATAATTATTAATAGGCCAATTAATAATTATTAATCACCTTTAGATTAATTTAAGAGCTTCGGGTTTCGATTTAGGAGTCAAAAGTCATAAAAGGACGCAACCGTCATTTCCAATTTCTTAAAAATATCCAAACACTATTCATTTGTCTTTAAAATCACAAGTTTGATCAAAGTTGACCATTTCTTCTCCATTTTTCTTCTCTTGGCCGAGAATTCAAGGGATCTTGGGGGAAGATTTGGGTTTTGCTCGATTCTCGATGGATCGACTCGATTTCGGTTGCATCGGAAAGCCTTCGGTCCTAGGATTCTTCTCCACCTAGCAACGTGCTTTTCTCCCGTAATCCACGGAGTTCTCGGTAAGTTTATTTTCAAACCCTAAGCTCCAAATAGTGTTTTAATGGAGTTTTCTCTTTGATTCTTCGATTTCTTGTCGGGAAACTCGGTGTTTGTAAATACGGGAGTTGTTTTAAGAGTTTTTGAAAACTTTCCCTTAACCCTAAAACCGAGTTTCAGTCGAAACCCTTCCTGTTTGAAATTTACCTTTTGGGGTTTGAATATGGGTTATAAATTATTGAAATAATGTTTATTGTAATTCAATTCGGGAAATTACATATTGTTCAAAAACTCTAATTATCGATACCCATTGAAATCGGGAATATCGAAATTGTTTGAAACCAAGTCGAAACACATCTAAATTGCCTAAAACCCGGAAAACCAAACCCGACTTTTCATGGGGGGGCCAAGAGGCTCATGTGGGGTTTGTTGAGTTTTTCGTCGTTTCGTACGTGTAGATGTTGTTTGACCGTTATTTTGTTAATTATTGATTGTTAGATATAATTCTAATTGTAGGTGGTTTGAACTTGCTTGATCGCTCTATCGGAGGTTGGGAGCGAAATCATCTTTTACTAAGGTGAGAATAGTTAGGATTTAAAGTAACCTTAGAAAGTGAATAAGTATAATGATTTGTAGAAATTGAAACTAAGACTAAGATTCGAATCTAAGAAAAGAGGGAAGTGAGTTAGTGGCCTTAGGATTAGGAGTTAATCCTTTAAGTGAGAACTTAGGAGTTCTCGAGGAAAACATTGAACCTTAGAAAGTTCTAAGTTAGATTTGTTTCAAAACTTATGATGGATCATTGGAAGTTAAAAGATCCAAACTTTTAGATAGAACGGTTAAGGACCTTGAATGTACAACCTTGGATCTTATTTGGAAGTTTAGAATCCTTGGAAGATAAAGATCATATTTTAGTATGTATCGGTTGTACGGTTTACTTATCGTTCTTCCGGAATTTCCTATCTACTTTACTTTATGTCTTTTACTTTATGCACTTTACTTTATGATTGTTTCGGCTACTTTAATATTCGCACTTTACATTTATTTACTTTTGCGAGCATACCATAACATATTGCACCATAACATCTCGCATCATTGAAAGAAAAGAAGGGGAGAATGTTGGACCCTACGGGGAGTGTCCGCATCACCTTCAAAGAAAAAGAAAAGAAAATGAGAAAGAAAAGAAGGGGAGAATGTTGGATCCTATGGGGAGTGTCCGCATCACCTTCAAAGAAAAAGAACAGAAAATGAGAAAGAAAAGAAGGGGAGAATGTTGGACCCTACGGGGAGTGTCCGCATCACCTTCAAAGAAAAAGAAAGAAAGTGAGAAAGAAAAGAAGGTTGAATGGGATCCTACGGGATGTCTCATTACTTTCTTCATTCATAAGGTTGAATGGGATCCTACGGGACGTCCTCGTAACCTTCATTCATTCATAAGGTTGAATGGTATCCTACGGGACGTCCTCGTAACCTTCATTCATTCATAAGGTTGAATGGGATCCTATGGGACGTCCTCGTTACCTTCATTCATGCATAAAGGGCGAATGCGAATCCTACGGGATGTCCTCATTACCTTCATGCATATGATCGATGGAAATATATATCATGGATAGAGAATCAAGATGTTATTTTTTATGCAAATTTTATTTACTTTTCTTACTTATGTCATAACAAGTTAATGGATGAGTATTAGACTACGTATGTTAGCAATATCATCATTTGGAGATTATAGAATAAAATTACGTAGAGTTTGAAGAACTTTAGGATTGATTGTGTCAGATTGATTGGACACAAATCAGAATACGGGTTTGAGATCTAACTTTACTTTTTATTCTTATTATTCTCACTGGGCTTAAGTTGTTAGCTCATGATATTACAAAATTTTAGGTAATGCCCTGGCTAGAGGTCGAGGGAGAGGAGATGGTGCTGCATGATCAAAAGATAATGACCTCTAGATGGACTAGGTTTATTTAAAGTCCATGGACTATGTTTTGTGAATTTTATACATACTTTGGAGTTGTATATTTGTATATAGCTCTTAAGAGCTTTTCGTTTTATTTTTATGATGAAAATCTCTTTGAACTCCTGATTAGGAACTTGAAGTTCCTTGTGTTTTTTAGATTTCAGAATTTAAGATGTAAACAGGTTTTGGCTAGCCAATTTTCAAACATAACCATGCCAATTTTCTTAAAATATAAAGACTTCCGCTGTGTTTTCTAATTTAAATTATTTAAAAGTGTCGGGTCGTCACACATGGTCCAAGCCCGGTGAAGAAAAAATGAAATTCAAAAGAGATCGTGAGCTAATGGTGCCAAAAAGTGTCGTAACATAAGTAACTTAGTGCTCTCCCTTTATTTAATCGGCCGTTCTATCATTGTCTGATTTTTTTGTTGTCTAATCAAAATAAATAAATGAAATGAATGTAACCACTCATTTTGAAATGTGAACTCGGGGATTTATATATATGGTACAACCTCTTGGCCAATTTTTGAAGTATGCTCTTTCCATAGGTGACTTTTCAAAAGGTCTTTAAGGTAGATATGCTCTTCTTATCAAAAAGACCATACTTTTTTTTTTGTCAGTGGGCACAGAAGGGAGAGTGGGTTGGGTTGAAAGCTTTGTTGCATGTGACTGAGTTGAGAGAGAGGGGCGAAGAGATCAACTTTGTCTCCTCGGAAGAAAAAGTGCCCCGTTTCTAGTCGACTGATCCCGTTAATCAAATAACAAGGAGGGAACGTGTTATATAATATACTGTACGTATTGTACAGTTAATATTGTTATATTAGATCTAAACTTTCTTGAAAAAAATGGAGAAACAAATATTAATATGGAAGATGCAAATTTGTGAAAATGAAAAATGAGAGAGAAACACATATTTGGTGGGAGAAAAAAAAGAGAGAGATGGAGAAAGAGAAGAGAACGGAAAGAAAAAGAGAGAGAATGTCAAAAGAATAGGAAAAATAAAAAGATAGTTGATGTGATGGATGTATGGAAAATAGTGAGAGAGTTTTTTTTAGTAAATTTGTTTTCTTCTTTGATATTTATTATTCTTTTTGGACATATGGGTAAAAGGTGTTATAAAGTGTACTTACATGGCCATTTTCATAGATAATCCATGAAAATAGATCTTAAAATATGTAGAGCATTGTCTAATGAAAATAGTTTTAAAAAATGATAAATATGTAAATATTTAATCAAATTTTAACACGCATGTAAATTCCCCTATAATTTTTGTCATTGAGTTGAAGTTTTGAAGGTCGTTAACTACTGATTAAGATTATTTAGTACTCTTTAGAATAAACAATAAATATTTAATTACAACTGTCAATAATATAAAAATCTTACATTCATAACGGCATAATATTATTGCAAAAAAGATACATATATCACACAAAAGGTGGCCTAATTGAAATAAGCATGTCTTTTGAGATAACAATATTTCTTCTCATTTATTGTTTCACGTTGATTGGACGATTACCATATTCTTCTGACCCAATGCGAGATTTATGTCACTTGCTATAAGTTTTGCATCATTGGAAATACCAAACAAACCTTGTCTTCCAAATCCAGCACAATACAAACCATTTTCCCCTTTCCAATGATTTGGAAACCTTTGTTTCGGCATTCCATCTTCATTGAAATGTTTTTTGTCATCCTGTAATTAAAACAAAACAATAGAATATTGTATAATTAATTGAATGAATTAATTATTCATTATATATATTTATCTAAAGCTAAATAATTTGTACCTTAAGCCAATTTAGCATAGTGCTCTTGTAGCCGGTGGCAAAAATGATAGTATCAAAGCAGTGTATAATACCATAAGCGAATCTAACTTGATCTCCTTTTATACTTTTTATATGTGGAAGAACCTGAAAATTGAAAATGTTTATTATGTCAAATATCATAATACGACTTGACCGACTGGTATCGGACTCGACCGATACTTTCAATCTTGAAAGTTAAAATACCTTGATTTCTCCTCTCTTAATTTTTTTGATGCAACCAACATCAATTGTTGGTGATCGGCCAGTTTTTGCTTTTAGAAGAAATGGTCCTGCTCGTGGCGTTTGAATCCCATACTTGGATGTATTTCCATATTTCAATTTTGCAAGCGTAATGCTAATGGAATCAACAGTATTGCATGGAAGAAATTTCAACAAAAACATTCCTATTCGAACAATTTCTTTACTTAGTACGTGTACCTGTGGCATTAGGAAATTAAACTAATTAATTTCAGATTTCACATTCTCAAAGAATTAATCAAAATAATGAATTAGAGTTGGTAAAAACAACACTTATATTTTTCTAATGATTTGTTTTGTATGAATCCTTATATAATTCTTTGCCCTTAGACGAGATTTTAATTTTAATTTTAATCAAAATATATTTGGATGATTGTTTTGAAAGCAATTTTCTCTTATTTTCTTTTAGTTTATTTTCATGGCTGACTTTTAGTTTTTATGTTTGTGAATAGTAATACTAAATATACAAATATCTAATTATTAAAAAAATATTTTGATTAAAAGAAACCCGAAAACCACTTTTGAAAATTATAGGAAACACATCCTTACATCTTTAATAAAAGAGAAATTTCAATAGACTTATTTATGAGTAATTTCAAAAATAGCAAAATGTTTTGAAATATTTTAAAAATTGTATTTCTTAGATTATGATTCCACCAATTTTGATCTTGAAGATTGGTTGATCTAGGTATGAAAAATGTCATTTTTTAAAAAACTTTTACTACTTTTGAGAATATCGATTTTTATAATGCCATTTTCAAAAAACTTGTTTTTAAAAGGACAATATAATGAAAAAAAAAATCATTTACCTGACCACGTACGACAATAGAAGTATTTGCTGCATAGTTGGATAAATCATAAGAAATTTCCATGCCAGAATTCCCACATCCAACAACCAAAACATCTTTATCTCTAAACATCTGACCATTTTCATAACTGCTAGAGTGCATGATCTCTCCATTAAAGCTATCCAAACCTGGCAATGAAGGTATATAACCTTCACTATTTTCACCCGTTGAAGCCACAAGATACCTACATTCATAAGTCTCACACTCATTAGAAAATGTATTTCTCACCACAATTTTCCACTTCCCCTTCTCATCATCATATTCAGCGCTCTTCACAGTCCGACCGCAACGTGGTTTGATCCCGAAACACAACATGTAATTGTCCAAATATTGAATGAAATCGATTCGGGAAATGTATGTGGAGGAGTCTTTTGGAAATGGCATGAAGGGAAGATGACAATATTCTTTTGCCAAATGGAGTTTCAATCTATCGTAAGCTCTTTTTCGCCATAGCGAAGCACTACAATCATCTCTTTCAAGCACGATATTGGGTATTGAGAGACGATTGAGACAAGCAGAAGTTGCTATCCCAGCAGGGCCAGCGCCAACGACAATTACATCTACTTCTTCCATTTTCCAAAAATATTGGGTTTGGTGGGCACGATTGAATTTACCAAAGACTAACAAAACTGAGTTCAAATATTTATATGGCTTTGAAAACTCTATTTTAGGCATCAATTGTTACTCTATTGAAGCTTCAAGTTGTTTTCTATCTGTAAAATAACCCAACTTAGAGCATAACTGAAAAGTTTTTGTTTCCAATTAAAATGATGGTCATTCATCTAAGACACTTGGGGGATGAAAATATGGGGGAGAAAAAAAAAATTCTAGTAGGGATTTCCTGTAATCTTAGTCGGAGCCAGATGGTGAAATATTTTCCTTATAGGGAAAAGTTAATAATGGTAATTTGAATTTATAACTGAAAAGTTAATAATAGGGATTTGATAACTATATATAGGAAAATTAATTAATGTCAATAAAAGGTGAAAAATGTAAATGTTCATATGAACATGTTCATATCTGTAAAATATATATATATATATAAAATACTATAACATTTAGCATTTTTTTTATTAATTATAAAATAAAACATTTGTTTCTCTAAAATATTTACAAATTATATAACTTTTATTGAATGAGTCAATTAATTAGGTGCCATATATCACAATAAATCAGTCATTTATTATACTCAATTAGTAATATACTTGTGATGAAAAATGACATATTTATAAATATTTTTCTAGGTCACTACAATAAACGCAGGAATTAGCGACGTAATCGCTTTGATTACGTCGCTAATTTAAATTAGCGACATTTTTTTATTATTGCAAAAAAATTCTTCGCTCTCAGCGACAGAATTTTTTTGACTAATTTAGCAATATAATCTATCGCTGACACCAGCGCCATAGTGATTCACTGTGTCGCTCATGTAGAGATGCATTGCATCGCTAAATGGAGCGACACGGTTAATCGCTCAAGTTAGCGACGCAATAAGTTACTCAAAGTAGCGACACATTTGTTCGCTCATAAAATCAACTGTTTGACTATTAGGAACAAAATTTATCGTTAATATTAAAATTTAATATATTATAAAATATATACGAGCGACGCAGTGGGTTAATAAGATACATATTTTTTTTAATTTCCTTTTAATATTAATATTAAAACAAAAATGGAATAATTAAAAAAATAAAATATTAAAAAATCATTAAATATTAATATTAAAAAAATACACAAAAATCAGAAAAATATCCTAAAAAGGCTTGTCTGCTCGAAATCTGGATGTCGAGAAGTAGATCCGGAGCTGGCCTCCCTGTTGTGGTTCAACCATCCTAAGACTTGAGCCTGCAACTCATCATGCTGAGCCTGGAGATCGTCTTTGAAAGCTTGAGTGTTTTGCTTGATCTCCTCAATCTCTCTACGCAATGAGGCGTTGTCCCACCTCAAAGACTTGGTCTCACAACGAGTAGAACTCAAAGCACGCGATTGATATACATAAAGTTCCCTCCCATAAGCCCCAAGACCTAGGGCTGAGCCATCGGGACGAACACCACCATCTTCTGAAAGGAAAGGTCCCCATGGTTCTCCTGAGTAGGCTCAGACTCAGGAGTGGGCAAGAACGCTTCAAGCGTTTCTTTAACTTTTCCTACAAAAATTAACTGAACATTTATTTGAGTAAGTTAAAAAAAATAAATGAACATTATTTAATTTATTTGAAAGCACGGAAATAAATAATAAGAAAACAAATGCTCGCGCTCGCACATCCACGAAAGTAACCCCATCGTGCCCCTTCGTGTGCATATCGAGATGTACCACAGCTGGAGTGATGACACGTCCATCCTGAATTTGTGAAAATGAGAACAGTAAAAGAAAAATATTAGTAAGGCAATCATATAAAAATAGTAGAGATAGAAATGAAAAAAAGTACTTATCATCAATCTCTCATAATGCTTGTCATGGCTGACATTTCCGCTAGTGTGCAGACTGGTTGGCCCTCCGATTGGCTGAGTTGATCTGGGAGATGCGCAACTCCTCAGGAGTTTGACTATCCTCAATCAGCTTGTGACGATCACGTTCACCTAACCACAAAGTTTTGTCGGGGTCTTTTGTGACGACCCGACTCCTTTTAAATCATTTAAAATCAAATTGGCAGCGGAAGACGTATTATTTAATAAAATTTTGGCGTGGATATGTTTAAAACTTGGACTATCCATAACCTGTATACATTTTTCACATCAGGAAATTTAAAAGTAAGGAAATGCAATTCCTTTTCCAAAATTTAAAGAAGTTTATACTCATAAAACTTAAAACGGAAAGCTCTTATGAGCTTATAAACAAATCTTACATCTCAAAGACACAAAATAAAACAAAATAAGTCCATGGACTTTTAAGAGAATATCTAGTCCATCCATTTTTCATCATCCTCTTGAACAAGCCGCACCAGTTCCTCTCCCACAATCATGTGAAAATGTTTGTAATATCATGAGCTAACAACAAGTCCAGTGAAAATAAACAGAATAAAAAGTAACATTAGACTCCAAACCCGCATCCGGATTTGTGTCCAAATAAAACTCACATTCCCTTACCTTTCAAAGGGTTTTACATCAAGTATTTCACTTTTACTTACCAATTCTCCCAAATAATTGTGGAACTATCTTCCAAGCCTTTAGGATGATGTGTTTCATAACACACATAACACTTGTATCTCATTATCTTTAATACCTTATACTATACATAAGGTTTACATCAAATCTTAATCTCTAATTTCAATATCTTCCAAATTATTGAGAATCTAGTTCTTTTACATATATATATATATATATATATATATATCACACTAATTATACAAGGTTCAATACACCCTTATATTCTCTCAATATACAATTCAATTTCATTCCTCATTCTTATAGCACTCGACTATCATCATATTTCATTCTCTTTCTCTATGGAAATGTATAATATACATAATTTTTCATTTCTTTTCTTTAATAAATAATGCTAAGCTCACTCGGTCTTAACATATTTAAACATTCATTAACTCACTAAACAAGTGTAAAAGGGCAAACAACCTTTACATTAATATAACCATCACATGCGAATACTGTCAGGTAATGAAAGCTCCCGTAGGACTAAGCATTCACCTCATTATCTCGCTTTCTAAAATAAAATATACAAATTTCTTTCATAATCTCTTTCTATCTCTAGTGAATAATGACAGGTAATGAACGCAGGCTTCAATACACACCTGATACAAACTTCAATGCACACCTGTAGGCTAAGCTCATTCACCTCATTAAACCCACTTTCCAATATAAAATAAACGAATTTCTTTCAATAATATCTTCCCACCTCTAGTGAATAATGACAGGTAATGAACGCAGGCTTCAATACACACCTAATACAGGCTTCAATGCACACCTGTAGGCTAAGCTCATTCACCTCATTATCTCACCCATCGAATACAGGCTTCAATGCACACCTGTATCCTCATATATGTATCATAGTAACTATGGATAATACTAGATAATGTGAACTCGCATAGTTCCATCATTATCTCATTATCCATCTCCTCTGATCATGCAAAGTCCCGCAGTCCTTTAGCATTCCTCATGTACATATACGTAAATATAAAACGAATAATACCAGACAATGCAAGCTCGCTCAGTCTATGCATTGTCTCATTATTCCTCCCAATAATCGATTATGCAATATGATATGATATGATATGAATATGCTTTTAAGTGCAAGTAAATAAATATAAACATTCAACATAATCGAAAGGACATAACGGTAAATGGATCGTGAATTACTCTTATACATAAAATAAGAAATTAGGATCTTCTGATAAGAAAATAATAAATAAAATCAAGCCAACCGGCTTTCAAATAACTCAAGATTTTGACTTAACAGAAAAGTCTCCAATTCATTGTTCCAATGTTTATTAAACATACGAAGTTCCTTACTCACAATCCTTATTACCTTTGGATCTCTCAACTTCCGATAAACATTAGGAAACTCCGAAGTAAGTCTAAACTTAGAACTTCCGAAAGTTACTCGTTTCCTTCAAAGTACCTAAAAATTCTCTCACTCAACTAGAACTAACTCTCAAGCCTAAGCATGTTAGTTCACTTACTTTAATCCTTTCGATTAAACCTTAATCTCAACTCCGATCCTACAAACCGTTCAACTTATTCAGTTTCTAAAGCTACTTTAAATTATATTTATTCTCACCTCGAATGCTCGCGTGACAACAAAGTTCCCACAAACCAACAATCGAGCAATCGCACATACAATTCATCAATCGATAAACAAATTACAAATCATATCTAATAAGAGAAAGAGTATGATTTTTGGGTGAATAGTGATTTTGGATGAATAATGTTTTCGGGTGAATAGTGTTTTTTTCCGAAAATCCGAGCTCAAAATCGTCAAATTTCTTGATAGAAATTCATGATTTCAACTTCAAAACTCATTTATAATAAAAAACGAACAAATCCATGTAAAAAGTTTTGAAAACTTACTTTTTGGGACTTCCCTTAGAGAACGAGAAACTTCGAAAAGCTAGGTTGGATAGATAGCCCTCATCCCAAGCAATCCAATGCAACCGAAAACACAACGATCCACCGAGAAACGAAGAAAAGCCAAGAAGAAAACCTGGGTTTTCTTCTCATCCATGGTGATGAAGGCCACGGTTGAAGGAGGAGAGAAAGAAATGGAATTCGGTCAATCTTGGTCAAAGTTGAGAATTTAAAGAGATATGAATAGTGAAAGATATTTTTTTAAGAGTTCGAAAATTAAGGTTACGTCCCTTTAATGATTTTAGCTTATAAAACGAAACCCGAAGTTCTTAAGCTAGTCAAATGGTGATCAATAATTTTTAATTGGCCTGTTAATAATTATTAATACGACCAAAACTAATTTAAACTAATAAAACGATTAAAAGAATTTACGAACGAAATTAACTCGTAAATTCAAATTAAATCTAAAATTTAAATTAATCAATTCTAAAATTAAATTAAATGCTTTACATCAAATAATAATAATTAAAATAAATAATAAATAAAAAAAAATTCCTTGTAAAATAACGGGACGTTACATCTTTATTCTTGGCTTTGTGGATGGTTTCCATATCGCTTCGCCGCATATTTTCTCCACATGGGGTAAATGAACTCATTAGTGAGATATGAAGGGATCATAAAGTGTGTCTGTAAAAGTTGTAAAAATCTAAAATTGGTTAGAAATTAAAAAAAATGTAAATAAACGAAATTTAAATTTTAAATTTTTACCTTTCCATGTCTCAAACACCGTAACTTGGTGATTTCGGAAATCTTTTTCCATATCCCGAACACATGATTCTTCTTGTATACATCCGTGAAAACTCAAGAAACTTTACCCGATAGATATAATCTTAAAAAAACACATAAACATATAGGTTAAAATATTATTTAGAAAAAAAAAATGAATAATTAAAAAAAAGGGTAAGTAAACTCACTTCTTTCTCGCCATCCTCAAGACAACCCCGGTGATAGGCAACTGATCGAAGGAGGGGTCTGATGTGCTCAATCATATGGGGGTAGGTGCGTTGGATACATTTGTATCCCCTAATGTCGTTGCACTACCGGACAGATCCAGATTAGCGGCCTCCTGAGAACGAGGTGGATGACGCTTCGATGTAGACATCTACAAAATTATATTAAAAATATCTATTAAGATTTTTCTATAATTTCAGTAGGAGCCAGATGGTGAAATATTTTCCTCATAAGGAAAAGTTAATTATGGTAATTTGAGTTTACAACTGAAAAGTTAATAATAGAGATTTGATAACTATATATAGGAAAATTAATTAATGTCAACAAAAGGTGACAAATGTAAATGTTCATTTGAACATGTTCATATATGTTCAAAAAAAAATTTATAATATTATAATATTTAGCATTCTTTAATTAGTTATAAAATTTAAAAAAATCTAAAATATTTAAAAATTATATAATTTTTATTGAATGAGTCAATTAGTCATGTGCCATATATCACATTAAATCGGTCATTTATTATAGTCAATTAGTAATATACTTGTTATGAAAAATGACATATTTATAAATATTTTCTAGGTAATAAATTTGTAAATATTAAAGAAATTTTTTAACACCATGAATATTTCCCTTGACAAAAGCATAAAACTTTAAAAATCATTTGAATAAGTATTAAATTTATACATAAATGTAAATTGACCATGATTTAAAAAAATAGAGAGGGGGATAAATACAAATACCAAAAAATATGTGTGTGGGGAAAGAGAGAAATAAATAGAAAAATAACAAAAAAAAATTTAGTTTAACTTGTGAATTAGAGATATCTATATAATATCTATAACATATCAAACCCTAAACATCCTCAGATTTTGAAAATAAAGCCAGATTGATTAAAGAAAATGGGTGATTGTAAATTGAGTAAAACTTCCTCTAATACTTTTTTAAAAAATAACATTTTAAAAAGTTGCAAATCTTGCAAGCTTTTCAAAGACGTGGGTCATCAAGTGGGGGGAATTTTCTTGGCTTTTTGTCAATTCTCGACAGATCGTCTCGATTCTTAGTTCGTTGAAAAGCCCTCGCTCCAAGTTTCCTTTGCAACCTACCTTTGAAACTTTTCTTTCGTTTTCAAGAGGCCTCAAGTTAAGGCAAAGTTTCTAAATCTTTATGGGTTTTTTTTCAATTGAAGTTTAAATGAAATCCATGGTTGAAATCTTCAATTTCTCACCAAGAAACTTGAAGATTTTCATTAAGGAAGTTTATTTGTGTTTGGTAAGCTTCCCCTAATCCTAGACTTGAGTTTGAACCAAAAACGTGTCCCCTTTTTAGACATCAACACCGTGGGGCTGCTATGGTGATTTTTACTTGATTAGTTTTTTGTTTTCTTTAATTTTGATTGATGATTTCTTGTCCAAAAACCCTGAATTTGACTACCCATTAATAGTACTATCTGAAGGGATGATTTACTAAATTAGCGGAATTTTGTTTAGTAAACTTATTAACATTTAATAACGGATCTATTAACATCATGCAATTTGTGATAAAAACATGTAGATTCATGCTTATATATTCGAAAATTAAAAACCGGAACTTACATTGACTGAATAATGGAGAATCGGTTGGAGGTTTCTTTACAGCTTCAAATCCTCAGCAACACCAGATCTTCTATGCTATATCCCGATCGATCAAACGAAATTCGATTGTGGGATCGAACTTTAGAAGAAATTGGGAAGAAAAAAAAATATTTTTCTTCCCAACACTATGAGAAAATCGGCCAAGGGAGGGAGAAGGGGAAGAGAGAGTTCCAACTTTCTATGGAATTGTATTGTGTGATTTATGAATGACCCAACCCTCCTATTTATAGAAAAATAGGAATCCTAATCACATTAGGATTAATCTATAGAGATAAATACAAAAAGAAAAAAAAATATTATCTCTTCTTTTTATCTTGCAATTTCGAAAATGCATAGATAAATTAGAGATTATTTTCTTTTCTTTTATTTTATTTATCTTGGGTAAATAAATCTATGTAATTATTTTAGGATATAATTCAAACAATTATCTCTTCCCAAAAATACATATATAGCCGAAAATACATATATTAATTAATAAATAATTCTAATTTATTTAATTAATTATTTTGGGCCAATTCCAATTGGGTTCATTAATCCAATTGGGCTAGAAATTCTCTCTTAAATTAATAAGTCCAACTTAATTAATTTATTTATTAATTACCATTTAAATAAAATATTTTATTTAAACAATTAATATTTTCTCCCGACTAAATATTATCAACTTTATATTTAATTATTAATTTCCATTTAAATAATTTTCATTATTTAAATAATTAATAATAAATATTATAATTATTAATTTCCATTAAATAAACTCATTATTTAATTAACAATTTTATTGACAATATTTTATTATTAATTAATTAATTTTAATTATTAATTTCCATTTAAATATAATTATTTAAACAATTAATAATTGTTAATTAATTTCAAATTATTAATTACCATTTAAATATACTCAATATTTAAATAATTAATAATATCTAATTAATAATATTTCATTATTAATTTCATGTTTAAATAAACTCATTATTTAAACAATTAATAATATTTATATTAATTACCATTTAAATATACTCAATATTTAAACAATTAATATTGCCTATTTTAAGTAATTTACTTTACTTAAAATTTCCATTTCTTCTACTTGATTTCGCGACTACGATATTTGGGCTAGCATAGGGACCCGATGGACCTATAGATCATGGGCTTAATAATTAGTCAATTAAGTGATTAACACATAATCGATTAATTACTTATTATCTAACTATGAATAATTCCACTATAGATTCATAGCTGAACTCCCCTCACTATAGATGAGTTATGTCCATTCGGTTTATCATTTATTTATATCCGTGATATTATCCTTCACGTGGAACCCTCATAATTACAGGTGGATAAATTTACCGTTTTGCCCCTGTAATTACCGCTTTATCCTTGTGTTCCCGCTGATTCTCCAATGAACTTTATCTTTAGTCGAACTAGAGATAAGATACTTCTGTGATCAATAGAAGTCGTGACGTCACTTGTTCATGTCTCGAATCGAGACATCAAGGGAGTTTCCTAAAGTTCCTAAAATGTTTAGGTATCGCACCGATACCTGGTTAATTTATAGGAAAGTTATGAATTCCATCTCGTGAAAATGAGTTCCCAGCTACTTGTCTAGTCATGTTCCCAAAACAGAAGTGTATTGAGCGTTCTTACAGATCACTCTCAACCATGTGAATCAAAGAACATAACTTCACAAATAGGAGTCCGCATTTCACTCAGGATTGAGATCTATCACGGTTGATAAACTTAGTTTGATATTCGATCAATTCTCGTAAACGGTACTAAGGAGAAATTTGATCGAACATCGTGGTCCTGTCTTATACAATCAACATTGCATATGATACTTCCATTTCATGTCTCCCATATGAATGATCAGGATTAGATCATTTGTCTATAAACAAAATGCGAAGCTATCAACAGTGTTACCAGGATAAGGTTCCCAAACGTTATCCATTTCTTGTAGACACTTTTAAGTTACTCATCTCGACTTTAATCCTCTTGTATGACTCACATACTAAGTCGTGATTTCATAAGAGTAACTTAGGGTTTACTATTTGAATGTTTTGATATTTATATATTTCCATATATTCCTAATATCGTCAATTGAATCAATCTAGATTATATAAAGAACTTATGTTTATCTTTTAATTTATTCGAAATAAATTATTATAATTAAATAATTACAAGTTCTAGGACACCATTCCTAACACTATCTTCCAATGTAACGACCCGACTCAAACAGAGGCTAGGTCGCGAGTACTCTCAGTAGAAGCGTGGAAAATGTGAAACTCAAAGTAAAGTAGTTGTAATGTAAAAACAAACGCAACAGAAGGCAACGTTTTTTTACGAAAAATTTGCGTCGGTCCATTTAAAAATTGAGCAACCAAAACCTGTTTTACATGGACTCAGCAGAAAGAAACGAGAAAGTACATTTCTAAAATAAAGAAAGTTTAAATCGACAACAAAAAATTCAATATGGAAGCTCTCTTGAGCTCAAGACACAATTTATACAATTTACAAAACGACGACCGATACTTATATTACATAAGTCTTCTCTTTAGCGATTATCATAACTCGAGCTCGAGGATCAACGTCAACTAGTCCCTTTCCAAGTCCGACATCCAAGCTCCAACGCATACCAGCTTCTTCGTCAGGACCTCAACTGCAACAAACCTAAAAGGTGATATAATGTAACGTCCCGTTATTTTGTGATAAAAAAAAATTTATTTATTTTATTTTAATTTAAGTAATTAAAGTTTATTTATTTATTGGTAAATTAGAATTTAGTAGTTTATTTCGGTTTAAGTCCTTTTAATTACCTTTTTAGTTTAATTTCATTTTAATGGTATTAATAATTATTAACGGGCCAATTAGTAATTATTAATCACCATTGGGATAGTTTAAGATCATCGGGTTTCATTTTATAAGTCAAAAGTCATAAAAGGACGTATCCGTCATTTCCAAAATTCCTAAATATCTATTTACTATTCACTTCATCTCTTTAAATTGCCTTTGACCCCAAAAAATTGACCAAAAACTCATCCATTTTCTCTCCAAACCCGAGCAACGAGAGGAAGAAAAGAGAAGAGGAAGAAAGTGTCGCCCCGGCTTCGTTTCTTGGCCGTTTTGCGTGATTTTGGATGCGTTGGAAAGCTCTCGCCGAGACCTTTCTACCCATTTCACTCTTGGAACGTTTCCAACTCTCTAAGGTGAGCCCTAGATTTCGAATTCTCATAGTATTTCCATGGAAATTGATTCAAGCTTTTGAGTTCTTGGCCAAAACCCTCATCCCCTTCCAATTTTGTTGTTGAATGTTGATGGAAAACTTATTGGGTAACTATTACTTGACTTTCCCTTAACCCTAAAACCGAGTTTCAGTCGAAACCCTTCCCGTTTGAAATTTACCTTTTGGGGTTTGATTATGGGTTATTTATTGATGAATTATTGTTTATTTAAATTCAATTCGGAAATGGCATATTGTTCAAAAACCCTAATTATCGATACCCATTGAAATCGGGAATATCGAATTTGTTTGAAACCAACTTGAAACACATCTAAATTGCCTAAAAGCCGGGAAACCAAAACCAAAACCCTTTTATGAAGAGGGGGCTGAGAGCCTCATTGTTGGGGTTGTTGGGTTTTTCGTCGTATTGTACGCGTAGATGTTGTTTGACTGTTATTTGGTTAATTATTAATTGTTAGGTGTAATTTTAATTGTAGGTGTTTTTGAACCTTTCATTGATCGCGTTATCGAAGGTTTGGAACGAAATATTCTTTTGCAAAGGTGAGAATAGTTAGGATTTAAAGTAACTATAGAAAGCAAATGAGTATGAAGGTTTGTAGAATTTGAAACTAAGACTAGAAACCGAATCTAAGATTAGAGGGATGTGAGTTAGTGCCCTTAGGATTAGGAGTTAATCCGTTAAGTGAGAACTTAGGAGTTCTCGAGGAAACTATCGAATCTTAGAAGATTCTAAGTTAGATTCGTTTCTAAGCTTAGGTTGGATCATTGGAAGTTAAAAGATCCAAACTTTTATATAGAACGGTTAATAGAACCTCGGATTATATTGGAAGTTTAGAATCCTGGAAGGTATAAGTTAATCGTTTAAGATAGGTTTTACTTTTATTATTGTAGCGGAGTTCGATTTACGTATCGTTCTTCCGGAGTTTCCTATTTATTTACTTTATGTCTTTTACTTTATGTCCTTTACTTTATGCCTTTTACTTTATGTTTGTATCGGCTACTTTAATTCCGCACTTTACTTATTTACTTTTACAAGGATATGCAAGCATATGCATATCATATTGCATCATACCATTCTCGCACCATTCATGAAAAAGAAACGTAAGTGAAAAAGAAATGAAAGTGAAAAGAAAAGAAAGTGAAGGAGAAAAGAAGGAAGAATGATGAACCCTACGTGGAGTTCACATCACTTTCAGTGAAAAAGAAACGAAAGTGAAAAAGAAATGAAAGTGAAAAGAAAAGAAAGTGAAAGAGAAAAGAAGGAAGAATGATGAACCCTACGTGGAGTTCACATCACCTTCAGAGAAAAGAAAGAATGTGAAAGAAAAGGAGTTGAATGAGTATCCTACGGGATGTTCTCATTGCTTCTAGATTCAAAAGGAGTGAATGGTATCCTACGGGATTGACGCATTACTTCTTCATACATAGGGAGTTGAATGGTATCCTGCAGGATTGACGCATTACTTCCTCATGCATAAGGCTGAATGGGATCCTACGGGATGTTCTCATTACCCTTCATTCACGCACAAAAGGACAATGCGAAGTCCTACGGGATGCTCTCATGCATTCATGTTCATGATAGATGAAAGAGAGAATCGAGAAGTTGTATGATGTACAAAGTATATTTACTTTTCTTACTTATGTCATAACAATGTTGATGGATGAGTATTGACTATGATTATTTGTAATATCATCCTTAGAAAGTATAAAACGAAATTACCTAAAGTTTAGAGAACTTTAGGATTGATTGTGTCAGATTAATTGGACACAAATCGGAATACGAGTTTGAGGTCTATCTTTACTTTTTATGCTTATTATTCTCACTGGGCTTAAGTTGTTAGCTCATGATATTACAAAAATTTCAGGTAATGTCCTGGCAAGAGGTCGAGGGAGAGGAGATGGTGTTGCGTGATCGAGGGATGTTGACCTCGAGATGGACTCAGTTGTTTAAAGTTTATGTATTTACTTTTGTGAACTTTAAAGACTTTGAAGATTTGTACTTTGTATTTAGCTCATAAGAGCTTATGGTTATTGTTTTATGATATTAAATCTTTGAACTCCTGATTGGGACTTAAAGTTCCATGTGATTTTATTAGATTTGAAAATTAGGATGTAAACAGGTTTTGGCTAGCCAACTTTCAAACATAACCATGCCAATTTTCTTAAAATAAAAGACTTCCGCTGTGTTTTCTAAATTAAATTTATTTAAAAGTGTCGGGTCGTCACATATAAAGCACCTCTGAGTTTGATAACTCAGTGGAAATAAAAAAAAATAAAGTAAAATTACGTAAGAAATCTATTGTTCGAAAAGAGTCCAAACACTTGAGTCTCTTGTCTCTCTTTCGAGCCTTTTACCTTTGTTAGAGAGTCTAGCTCCTATCGTTCATTCCATACCCAAACTGAAGCTCTCACTCTACCGATCTAACCAAACGATAAACATCTAAGCTACTCCATTATAAGCTAAAACGACAACTGAACCTACCTTTCGAGCCTTAACTAAAACCACTCTACCTTCCTACTTCCCGCCCCGTAGGTTTCCTATCTCAATACTACAAGCCCAATCAAACCCTTGGTACACGTTTACTCAACCCTCGTACTCTACTCTTTCCCAATCTAAAGACAATCAATCATTGAACTTCCGTCTACACACCGCATATCACAACTCCATAGTCAACCGTTTCACATGAGAAGAAAATCACATGCTTTCATCAGTAGCAAATCACATGCTTTCATCCGTAGCAAATCACATGATTTCATCGGTAGCAAATCTCATACTTTCATCGGTAGCAAATCACATGCTTTCATCGGTAGTAAATCTCATGCTTTCAAGAGCGTTGCTCATACCACCATGGTAACCACATGTAACGTCTTACTCCTCTCACCATTACATGGCTTACAACCGCATGGCGCTCAAACACATGAATGAAAATTTTAATGAATCATGAAATGAATGTATGCCATACATAACTATGTTTAACAATGCTCATTCTATAACTCAATCAAGCAGGCTAATGTTAGTAACGTAATCACTTCGACCCAACCAATTAGAATAATAAAAGAACGCATTAGCCATTTGTTCAATCTTCCACTTACCACGTTATTAATCATAAAAACGTCACAATGTCTCATTCAAGAATCAAAATTAAAGTATGAACACAAGGTAGTCAATCATTAATCAGTTTCCCCTTTAACTGTTACGTTTCTAGCGCGTTTGTCCTCCTTTCTTTCGATACCGCCACTTTACCTTCACACCACTTTACCTTCACACCACTTGGTACTAAGGATCACAACCAGCCTTTAAGACAATGAGAAACTCCCAACTACCCTTTGGTAAAAACCACGTTCCATTCCTCACACCATTACAAATCAATCTGTTTTATTCTTCCTTCGCTAGTTAGCTTTTGAGGCTCGGCTCGAGTTTACTTTTCCCTATGATCCTTAGTTGTAAATAACCCTCAAATATTCTAAATAGATCATAAAAAATTCAGTAAGAACAATTAACTAAAATTCTGGAACCCGGTTAGCACCAAAAACCTCCAAACTAGCTAAAAGAAAGAGTGGTGATTTTGGCCATTTGGGGGTTATTTGAAAAATCATCGGTCGGAGTTCCTAACTTGTTTTTCCTATGTAAAATATATATTTAGACACCCAAAAATAGCAGAATTGAAAGGCATTAAGAGAAGGCTAAGAAAACTCTAAAATTAGAAAAACTAGTAAGCTTCAAAGGGCAACAAAGGAGGTTTTGAGCTTGGACCCTTATGTGGTGCCTAATATGTCAAAACTTCTATTTTATCCACACCGGTACCCTTTCAAGCTAGCACTCACACCCTCGATAAAGTCTTGCTCACAACTTACATCACCATAACTCAAGTCGAACCACCAACTCCTTCTATTTAGCCACAATACCTCCATCAAAGAATTGAGTTTTAACTTTAAACCAAGCCTAGACCATTCAATACATAATCTCGTCGTTAACTATTCTATATGATGACCCGACATTTTTAAATAATTTAAATTAGAATACACAGCGGAAGTCTTTTATTTTAAGAAAATTTGGCGTGGTTATGTTTGAAAATTTGCTGGCCAAAACCTGTTACATCTTAATTTCAAAATCATACACAAGGAACATTAAGTTCCTATCTAGGAGTTCAAAATGATTTTAATCATAAAACAACGACAATAAGCTCTTATGAGCTAATTACAAAGTACAAATCATCAAAATGATATAAAGTTCACAAAACCATGTACATGGATTTTTACATAACACATAGTCCATTTCGAAATCATCATCTTCTCGATGAAGCACGCACCAACTCCTCTTCCACGATCCCAAACATTACCTGAAATGTTTGTAATATCATGAGCTAACAACTTAAGCCCAGTGAGAATAATAAGAATAAAAAGTAAGAATAGACCTCAAACTCGCATTTCGATTTGTGTCCAAGAACATACTTACTCTTTGCTATCCATCCATTCAAAGAGTTTATAACTAAGTGTTCCACTTTTACTTACCAATTCTTCAATATAATTGTGGAACTACATTCCAATATTTCTGATATGGTTTCATAAATGCATATAGCATTTATATCTCATTTTCCATATATACCTTATACTATATACAAGGTTTACTTTAAATTCTTATTCTCCCAAAGGATGATATTAATTAGCACACTTAGTCTAATTGTTCATCCATAAACTTGTTATAACATAAATGAGAAAAATAAATAAACTTTGCATAATTATAACATCTCGATTCTCTTTCTCATCTATCATATGCATAAAAGTACTGAGTACATCCCGTAGGATACGCATTCGCCATTTATGCATGAAATGAGGGTAACGTGGGTATTCAACTCATCCACCATTCCTTATGCATGAAGGTAACGTGGGTATTCAACTCATCCACCATTCCTTATGCATGATGAAGGTAACGTGGGTATTCAACTCATCCACCATTCCTTATGCATGAAGGTAACGTGGGTATTCAACTCATCCACCATTCCTTTCATTCTTTTCTTTTTCTCTTTTCAATGATGCGAGATGTTATGGTACAATAAATAATGGTGTAAAATGTTATGCATATGCTTGCATATGCTTGTAAAAGTAAATAAAGTAAAGTACAAATATTAAAGAAATCACAACCCACATAAAGTAAATGACATAATGATAAACATAGATAAGAATCTCGAACGAACGATTTATAAATCGAACTCCGGTATCAATAATAAAAGTAAAGATCAAACATAACGATTAACCTAAACCTTCAAGGATTCTAAACTTCCAATAATCCGAGGTTCTATCAATCATTCTTTAAAGTCTTGGATCTTTTAACTTCCAATGATCCATCTTAAACTCCGAAACTAATCTATCTTAGAATCTTCTAAGATTCGGGGCTTTCATCGAGAAATCCTAAGTTTCTCGCTTAAAGGATTAACTTCAAATCCTAAGGCACTAACTCACTCCCTCTAATCTTAGATTGGATTCTAATCTGTTTTCGATTCTACAAATCATCGTACTTATTCGTTTTCTATAAATACTTTAAATCCTAACTATTCTCACCTTAGCCAAATAACTCCAAATCTCCAATTTCCACGAAACAACAACCGAGCAATCGCACCTACAATTCACCAATTGCACAACATATTACAACTCATAACTAATATGCGAACAAGTGTGCATTTTCGGGTGAATAGTGTTTTTCGAAAATCCGAGCTCAAAATCGTCAATTTCCATGATAGAAATTCATGATTTCAACTTCAAAACTCATTTATAATAAAAAATGAACAAATCCATGTAAAAAGTTTTGAAAACTTACTTTTTGGGACTTCCCTTAGAGGACGGGAAACTCCGAAAAGGTAGGTTGGATAGGTAGCCCTCGTCCCTACCAATCCAACGCAACTAACCTCATCGAAAACGATCGAGAAATGAAGAAAGGCCAAGCAAAAATTCTTCTCATCCATGGAGAAGGGAGCTACGGCCAAGAGAAGAGAAAAAAATGAGAGGATTGGTCAACTTTGGTCAAAAGTGGTGATTTAAAGAGAAAATGAATAGGAATTTGATATTTTGAGAAATTTGGAAATGACGATTGCGTCCTTTTATGACTTTTGACTTCTAAATCGAAACCCGAACTCTTAAATAAATCTAAAGGTGATTAATAATTATTAATTGGCCTATTAATAATTATTAATGTCACCGAAGTGAAAAATAAACATTAAAACGACAAAAATGAATTTCGGGCAAAATTAAGTACTAATATCGAAATTACAAAATAATAATTAAATTAAATACTTGAATTGAAATAAATAAATAAATAAACAATATTAAATAAAATAAAATAAAATTTTCACTCCAAAATAACGGGACGTTACATTCTAAGACCAATTTATAACGACTTGGCTTACCAAAAGAAATCCTGTGACGACCCGACACTTTTAAATAATTTAAATCAGAATTTACAGCGGAAGTCTTTATAATTTAAGAAAAATTGGCATGGTTATGTTTGAAAATTGGTTAGCCAAAACCTGTTTACATCCTAATTTCAAAATCTAATAAAATCGCATGGAACTTTAAGTTCCAGTCAGGAGTTCAAAGATTTAATATCATAAAACAACGACAATAAGCTCTTATGAGCTAAATACAAAATACAAATCATCAAAGTCTTTAAAGTTCACCAAAAATAAATACATAGACTTTACAACAACTGAGTCCATCTCGAGGTCAACATCCCTCGATCACGCAACACCATCTCCTCTCCCACGACCCCTTGTCAGGGCATTACCTGAAATTTTGTAATATCATGAGCTAACAACTTAAGCCCAGTGAGAATAATAAGAATAAAAAGTAAAGATAGACCTCAAACTCGTATTCCGATTTGTGTCCAAACAATCTGACACAATCAATCCTAAAGTTCTCCAAACTCTAGGTAATTTTATTCTAAACTTTCCAAAGGATGATATTACTAACAATCATAGTCAATCCTCATCCATTAACTTGTTATGACATAAATAAGAAAAGTAAATAAACTTTGTATAAAATAAAACATCTCAATTCTCTAATTCATCGATCATAAGCATGAATGCATGAGGACATCCCGTAGGATTTCGCATTCGCCCTTTATGCATGAATGAAGATAATAGGTACATCCCGTAGGATACCCATTCAACCTTATGCATGAGAAGTAACGAGTACATCCCGTAGGATACCCATTCAACCTTCTTTCCTTGTTTTACTTTCTTTTCTTTTTCTGAAGGTGATGCGGACACTACCCGTAGGCTCCAACATTCTTCCCTTCCTTTCTTTTTCAATGAATGATGCGAACATGTTATGGTGCAATATGATGCCTGCATATCCTTGTAAAAGTAAATAAGTAAAGTGCGGAATTAAAATAGTCGATACAAGCATAAAGTAAAAGGCATAAAGTAAAGGACATAAAGTAAAATAGATAGGAAACTCCGGACGAACGATATGTCAATCGAACTCCGCTACCAATAATAAAATTAAAACCATAACTTAAACGATTAACCTATACCTTCAAGGATTCTAAACTTCCAATATAATCCGAGGTTCTATTAACCGTTCTAAAAACAAATTGGATCTTTTAACTTCCAATGATCCAACCTAAGCTTCGAAACAAATCTAACTTAGAATCTTCTAAGATTCAATGTTTCCCTCGAGAAACTCCAAAGTTCTCACTTAAAGGATTAACTCTTAATCCTAAGGGCACTAACTCACTTCCCTCTAATCTTAGATTCGAATTCTAGTCTTAGTTTCAATCCTACAAACTATTATACTTATTTGCTTTCTAAAATTACTTTAAATCCTAACTATTCTCACCTTAGCGAATTAAGACTTGCTCCAAGTTTCCAATTCCCACGAAACAACAACCGAGCAATCGCACCTACAATTCACCAATTGCACAACATATTACAACTCATAACTAAGATGAGAACAAGTGTGTATTTTCGGGTGAATAGTGATTTTGGATGAATAGTGTTTTCGGGTGAATAGTGTTTTTCGAAAATCCGGGCTCAAAATCGTCAAATTCCATGATAGAAATTCATGATTTCAACTTCAAAACTCATTTATAATAAAAAACGAACAAAACCATATAAAAAGTTTTGAAAACTTACTTTTTGGAACTTCCCTTAGAAGACGGGAAACTCCGAAAAGGTAGGTTGGATAGGTAGCCCTTGTTCCTACCAATCCAACGCAACCGAAATCAGGCCGATCCATCGAGAAACGAATGAGAAACGAAGAAAAGAAAATCCACTTCCATGGTGGATGAAGGCTACGGCCAGGCAAGGAAAGGAAGAGAAGAAATGAAGGAAACTTCTCAAATTTGTGATATTTAAAGATAAATGAATAGTAATTTTAGATATTTTAAGAAATTGGAAATGACGGTTGCGTCCTTTTATGACTTTTGACTTATAAAACGAAACCCGATGCTCTTAAATAAATCTAAAGGTGATTAATAATTATTAATTGGCCTATTAATAATTATTAATGTCACCGAAGCGAATTTAAAATATTAAAACGATTAAAAAGGATTTCGGGCGAAAATAACTACTAAAATCGAAATTACAAATATAATAATTAATCTAAATACTTAAATTGAAATAAATAAATAAATAAATAACATTAAATAAATAATAAATAAAATAAAATAATAATAAAAAAATTTCACTTCAAAAATAACGGGACGTTACAAATCCCAACATCCTAGCATCCTCGTACTCCATATATTCCTGTTTTTGTCTTACACACTCCCAATTTGTGACGACCCGTCACTTTTAAAATAAATTAAATCAGAGAAAACAATGGAAGTCTTTTATTTTAAGAAAATTTTGCGTGGTTTTGTTTGAAAGTTGGCTAGCCAAAACCTGTTTACATCCTAATTGTTCAAATATAATAAATCACATGGACTTTAAGTCCCAAATCAGGAGTTCAAATATTTCATATCATAAAAACCACATCAAAAGCTCTTATGAGCTAAATACAACATATAAATCATCAAAGTCTTTGAAATTCACAAAAATATTTACATAGACTTTACAACAACGAGTCCATCTCGAGGTCAGCATCCCTTGATCACGCAGCACCATCTCCCCTTCCACGGCCTCTAACCAGGGCATTACCTGAAATTTTTGTAATATCATGAGCTAACAACTTAAGCCCAGTGAGAATAATAAGCATAAAAAGTAAAGATAAACCTCAAACTTGCATTTTCGATTTGTGTCCAATTATTCTTACACAATCAAACCTAAAGTTCTCCAAAATTTAGATAATTTCATTCTAAATTCTCCAAGGGATGATATTGCTAACACTAGTAGTCAATCCTCATCCATTAATTTTTTATGACATAAAATAAGAAAAGTAAATAACTTTGCATATAATATAACATCTCAATTCTCTTTCTCATCGATCATAAGCATGAATGCATGAGAGCATCCCGTAGGATTCGCATACGCCCTTATGCATGAAGAAGGTAACGTGGTCTATCCCGTAGGATCCATCGTTCTCCCTCCTTTTCTTTCTCACTTTCTCTTTTCTTTCTGTGAAGGTAATGTGGTCTATCCCTTAGGATCCATCATTCTCCCATTCATATTTTTCTCATTCTCTCTTTTTTTTCTATGAAGGTAATGTGGTCTATCCCGTAGGACCCATCATTCTCCCATTCATATCTTTCTCACTTTCTCACTTTTTTTCCATGATGCGAGATGTTATGATGCAATATGATATATGTTTTGGTGTAAATAAATAAAGTGCGGAATTAAAGTAGCCGATACACAAATAAAGTAAAAGGCATAAAGTAAAGGTATAAAGTAAAAGACAAAAAGTAAATGACATAAGGTAAAAGTAGGTAAGCATCTCGGACGAACGATATATCGATCGAACTCCGGTATCAATAATAAAAGTAGAATCATAAATCAAACGATTAACCTATACCTTCAAGGATTCTAAACTTCCAATAATCCGAGGTTCTATTAACCGTTCTAAATACAAGTTGGATATTTTAACTTCCAATGATCCAATCTTAGTTTCGAATCGAATCTAACTTAGAATCTTCTAAGATTCAATACTTTCCTCGAGAACTCCTAAGTTCTCACTTAAAGGATTAACTTCTAATCCTAAGGGCACTAACTCACAACCCTCTAATCTTAGATTTGAATTCTAATCTTAGTTTCAAACTCTACAAACCTTCATACTTATTCGATTTCTATAATTACTTCAAATCCTAACTATTCTCACCTTTAATAAAAGATGACTTTGCTCCTAAGTCCGAAGGAGAGATCAAGCGAGCGGTTAAAAAACACCTACAATTGAATTATATCACACAATCAATAATTTACCAACTATCGATCAAACATCAACTAAACGTACAAAACGACTAAAAACCCAACAAAACCCCAAAAGAGGCCCTCGGCCCTATCAAAGAAAATGGGCCTCGGGTTTGGTTTTCCGGCTTTTAGGCAATCTAAAAGTGTTTCGAGTTGGTTTTAAGCAAATTCGATATTCCCGATTTCAATGGGTATCGATAATTAGGGTTTTGAACATTATGCCCTTTCCCGAATTAAATTTAAATAAACATTATTTCATTAAATTCTAACCCAAAATCAAACCCAAAAGGGTAAATTTCAAACGGGAAGGGTTTCGACTGAAACTCGGTTTTAGGGTTAAGGGATTGTTTCCAAAAACACTTAAAACAACTCCCGTATTTACAAACACCGAGTTCTACAACACGAAATCGAAGGAAATCAAAGAAAACTCCATTAAAACACTATTTGGAGCTTAGGGTTTCAAGAGAAACTTACCGAGAACTCCGTATAACACGAGAGAAACAGACAATAACTAGGTGGAAAAGGATCGTAGACTCGAGGGCTTTCCGATGTATCCAAGATCGAGTCGATCCGTCGAGAAATAAACGAAAACCAAAAATTCCCTCTTCCTCTCTTGAAGTCACGGCAAAAGGGAAGAAAATTGGAGAGCTTTTTGGTCAAATTTGGAGTCAATGTGTTTTTAAAGAAGATGACCAATAGTGTTTTTAGATATTTTACAAATTTAGAAATGACGGTTGCGTCCTTTTATGACTTTTGGCTTAAAAACGAATCCCGAACTTCTCAAACTATCCCAATGGTGATTAATAATTATTAATTGGCCCGTTAATAATTATTAATACCATTAAAACGTATTTAAATAAATAAAGCCATTAAAATGACTTAAAATGAAATAAACTACTAAATTCTAATTTACTGATAAATAAATAAACTTTAATTACTTAAATTAAAATAAAATAAATAAAAATTAGTTTTTTTTTATCACAAAATAACGGGATGTTACACAATTGCTTGTTCATAAATAACCTTCCGTCTAACTTATCTAAAACTTGATAATATTAAACAAGCCTAAACATCCTTACACAATTCAATTCATATTGTAAAACTCAAACATAAAAGTATTTTAGTTTCTATTTATTCTGTCACGACCCGACTTATTTATATAAGCTTAGGACGCGAGCACGTAGCGGAAGCGTAAAGTTTAACCTTTAAAACGTATAAGTTATTAAAAGTAGTCAAAAATTCGGCATGATGTGTACGTAAATTCTTTAACCCAAAATAATACATCAACCTGTTTATTTATAATAACAACGGCTCGTCGGCCGGTTCAGAAAATCTCAAGGTTCAAAGTATAAACAAAATATAGGTGCACCATTTTCAAAGTTAAAACAAACATATATTGTAACGTCCCGTTATTTTGTGATAAAAAAAAAACTTTTATTTATTTTACTTTAATTTGAGTAATTAAAATTCATTTATTTATTATTAAATTAGAATTTAGTAATTTATTTCATTTTAATTCCTTTTAATGGCTTTATTTATTTAAATACGTTAAAATGGTATTAATAATTATTAACGGGCCAATTAATAATTATTAATCACCATTGGGATAGTTTGAGATGTTCGGGATTCGTTTTAAGCCAAAAGTCATAAAAGGGCAAAGTTGTAATTACCCAATTTGCAAAATATCTAAAATCACTATTGCTTCATCTTCTTTAAATGAACTCATTGACCAACCAATTGACCAAAAACTTGCTCATTTCTCCCTCCCCACCCGTGAGCATCAAAGAGGAAGAAAGAAAAATTGGCTTTTGTTCGTTTCTTGTCGGATCGGCTCAATCTTGGATATTTCGAAAGGCCTCGGGTCAAGGATCATTTCCCATCTACCCATCGTCCGTTTCTCTCGAGATCCTAGGAGTTCTCGGTAAGTGAAGTTTCAAACCCTAACTCCAAATAGTGTTTTAATGGAGTTTTACTTGTTTTCTTTCGATTTCTTGCCGTGGAACTCCTGGTGTTTGTCAATTCGGGAGTAGTTTTAAGTGTTTTTGGAAACTATTCCATAACCCTAAAACCGAAGTTTCAAATGAAACCCTTTCCGTTTGAAATTTACCCTTTTGGGATTGAAAATGGATTAGAAATTAATGAATAAATGTTTATTTGAACTCAATTCGGGAAAGGGATTAATGTTCGAAAACCCTATTTATCGATACCCATTGAAATCGGGATTATCGAATTTACTTAAAACCAACTCAAAATGTATTTAAATTGCCAAAAAGCCGGAAAACCAAACCCGAGACTCATTTTGATGATAGGGCCGTGGGCCTCTTTGTGGTTTAGTTGGGTTTTCGTTGATTTTTATGTTTAGTAGTTGTTTGATCGATAGTTGGTGAAGTTATTGATTGTATGATATAATTCGTTTGTAGGTGTTTTCGAACCGCGTGGTTGATTGCTCTTTCGGTGTTTAGGAGCAAAGTCTTCACTTTTATTAAGGTGAGAATAGTTAGTATTTAAAGTAATTATAGAAATCGGACAAGCATGATGGTTTGAAGAGTTTGGAACTAAGATTAGAATCCGAATCTAAGATTAGAAGGATGTGAGTTAGTGCCCTTAGGATTAAGAGTTAATCCTTTAAGTGAGAACTTAGAAGTTCTCGATAGAAACTTTGAATCTTAGAAGATTCTAAGTTAGATTCGATTCGAACTAAGATTGGATCATTAGAAGTCAAAAGATCAAAGTTTGTTTTTAGAACGGTTAATAAAACCCTGACATGTGAAGTTTAGAATCCTTGGAGGTTTAGGTTAATCGTTATGTTATGTTCTTACTTTTATTATTATTGATACCGGAGTTCGATTTATAAATCGTTCGTTCGAGAATTCTTATCTGTCCTTTACTTTATGTCTTTACTTTACTCATTTACTTTATGCATATTTCAGCTGTTTCATCATTTACGTTTACTTTATCTACTTTTGCAAGCATATGCAAGCATATGCATAACATCTCGCATTATCGAAAAGAAAAGAAAGTGAGAAAGAAAAAACGAAAGGTTAATGGTGGAATATGAGAAAGTCCATACTACTTTCATGCATAAGTACTGGTGGGACATGATAATTGCCCACACTACTTTCATGCATAAGTACTGGTGGGACATGATAATTGCCCACACTACTTTCATACATAAGTACTGGTGGGACATGATAATTGCCCACACTACTTTTATACATAAGTACTGGTGGAATACGATAATTGTCCACACTACTTCATACATAAGGATAAGGGTGGATAGTATGTAAAAATCCACATTACCTTCATTCCATGCATAAATGGCGAATGTGTAGCCTACGGGATGTACTCATTACTTTTATGCATATGATAGACGAGAAAGAGAATCGAGATGTTATAATTATACAAAGTTTATTGATTTACTTTTCTTACTCATGTTATAACAAGTTATTGGATGAACAAACAGACCAAGTGTGCTAGTTAGTATCATCAATTAGAAAATATGAAATAAAATGACCTAGACTTTGGATTTCATGGAATAGAATTACCTAGAGTTTGGAGAACTTTAGGAGTAGAATGTGTCAGTTTATTTGGACACAAATCGAAATGCGAGTTTGAGGTCTATCTTTACTTTTTATGCTTATTATTCTCACTAGGCTTAGTTTGTTAGCTCATGATATTACAACCAATTTCAGGTAATGCCTTGGCTAGAGGTCGAGGAAGAGGAGGTGGTGCTGCGTGATCGAGGGATGCTGACCTCGAGATGGACTAGTGGATTGTAAAGTTTATGTCTTATTTTGATGAATTTTAAGGAATTGTACTTTGTATTTGGCTCCTAAGAGCCTAATGTTGATGTTTTATGATATTATATATTTGAACTCCTGCTTTGGACTTAAAGTCCATGAGATTTTGTTAGATTTGAAAATTAGGATGTAAACAGGTTTTCGGCATGCCAATTTTCAAACAAAACCACGCCAATTTTTCGTAAATTAAAAGACTTCCGCTGTTTTCTCTGAATTTAAATTATTTAAAAATGACGGGTCGTCACATATATACATAAGTTTCAAACATAGACCATAAACCTAAGTTTATCTATCAACCACATTTTCCAAAACGATCCTCGACTCGCATGTCTAAAAGCCATTCCAAAAGCTGCATCTCGGGTCATCAACGTGCACCACCTGCCCCTCCACGTCCTCGTCCCCGAGCATTACCTGAAAGGTGATTTAGAGAACCTTTGATCATGACATTCAGTGAAAAACAAAAGAATATGAATGGTGATGCGGTATGGACATAATGAAAGGATGAAATAAAGTAAGAACATGCTTTAAGTATAAGAATGGTATATCAATGGCAATATGTAGAAGTATTATCAAAATCTCAAGTCTTCGATCACTAACCCTCGTCGTTCACTTGGTTCTCGCCAAATTAACTTTAAATTAATGTTGTCACAGGTCCCGGGCATCGTTAGGATTTTTATTGGATGTATTTCGAGGTCAATTACTCGTTCAATTTGTGATTAAGGTAGGTTAATTCCTACTTAGAAGTTAAATTAAATATTTTGTGCTTTCTTGTTTATTGTGTGATTATTGTGATATTTTCGAGAGATGATTTATTGATTACTATTATTATTATTATTATTATTATTATTATTATTATTATTATTATTATTATTATTATTATAATTATTATTATTATTATTATTATTATTATTATTATGTGCTTGTTTGATTTGCAAATATTGTATTTGTATGTGGTTTTTATATTATTTATTTATTATGTACGTTAATTTGATAAGTGGTTTAGTTAGAGCCTTTAGGTTCTACAACTTGAGTTGAACCTAATAAATAACATGTATTAAATTTGTAGAGCGTATACTATGACACATATAATTAGTGGCCTTATACCCCCACTATGATCATATTTTCAAGCGTATAGTATAACACGTATTAGTAATGGCTCTCTACCCCATTATGATACATATATGAAAATTTAATAGTAATTTAATAATGGATACTATGACACGTATCATGGTGGGTTATAAGGCACCATGATCATATTTTCAAGCGCATAGCATGCCATGCAAGTTTAATAATGACAAGGAGATGACGTAGCTAAATACCTACTAATTAATGACAAAGAGATGACATAGGCTAAGTACCTACTAATTATTTATAAAGCGTGTAAATGGATGAGTATCCATAAATTATTATAATTATATGATCATATGTTGAATTTAATTTGCTTATTTGAGTTTCGATTTCATCTACTGAGCTAAAAACTCACGGTATTCGAATGCCCAGCAAACTTTTATTTTGCAGGTAACATTGAGGATAATGGGAACCATGGCGATTGACGAGGATGGCGCTACACTGAGAGCCCTTAGGACTTGTTATTTATTTGTTTCATTTCCTTTTTGAATATTTTATTTTATTGACTTTTTGTTAGTCTTTACTTTTATGGAATTTCATTTTTACTTATTTCATTTGTTTTTTTTTAAATGGCGCCAAAATAATGGTTTTATTTTGAATATCTTTTGAGTTATAAATAAACGCCTCCACTACTATCTGTTTTAATTATGTTTTAAATGACTCATTATTTATTTATTGGTTATTTTGGGTCGGGTCGTTATCTGTGAAATTGGATCACAGTAACTTCTTGTTATGGAAACAACAAGTCCAAACTTCGATTAAGGGACATCGCCTTCAGAAGTATGTTTTTGAGAAGGATCGCTTTGTTCTGAAGAAATATGCTTCATCAGAGGATGAAAAGTTAGGAAAAATCACTTTTGAATTTCTTGATTGGGAGGTTCAAGACAATCTTCTAGTTTCATGGCTTCTCTCGTCAATGACTTCATTAATTCTTACCAAAATGGTAGGTTGTGAGACTGCTGCTCAGATCTGGACTACTCTGGTTGCCTATTTTGCTGCAAAAACAAAGGCAAAGGTTTCACAGTTCAAGAATTTGTTGAAAGACACGAAAAAAGGAACACTTTCAATCAATGAACTTCTATTGAAGATCAAGCATGTTGTTGATCAGTTGTATTCAATAGGACATTTAATGTCTGATTCTGAGCACATTGATGCAATATTTGAAGGTTTGTTTGATGAATATAATTTTTTTATCATATATGTTAATTCTAGGAAGGATGATTATGTTGTGGAAGAAATAGAGTCGTTACTGCTTGCTCATGAATCTAGAATTGAGAAATGTTCCAAGGATTCTGATCCTCTGTCTGTTAATCTTGCCAATTCTTCATTAAGTTCCAGGAAGCAGTGTCCCAATTTTTTGCAGAATCAAATGAACACAGGCAATATGAACTCTACTAGCAATACCTCTAACTTTAGAGGCAATAATGGTAACAAAGAAAATTATAAAGGCAATGGTCGTGGCAAGAATAATTGGCAGACCAACAATAAGCCACAGTGTCAGCTATGTGGGAGGTTTGGTCATCTAAGTGGGAAGTGCTATGACAGATATGATCCTAATTTTGCTGGTTTAGGAAATACTTCCTCTAATTCCTCAAATTCAAATAGGAATTCTGGTTTTAATGGTGCTTATAATGGCGTTTCTCATGGTGGAAATAATCTTGGGTTTAACAGTAACTTTAGCAATATGACCTTAGCTAATGCACATCCTATGTCTGCATAACTTGCTTCCTATATGGCAACTCCTGAATCTGTGGCTGACTCTATTTTGTATCCAGACTCTGGGGCTATAAATCATGTTATACAATATGCAAACAACTTGACCAATTGAATGCCTTATCATGGTCAGAAAAGCATTCATATGGGTAATGGTTCTCCTCTCTCTATTCAACATGTTGGTACCTCTATTTTAGCCTCTCATTTAACTTTCAAGTTGTTTGTTTTCAAGAATTTACTCCATGTTCCTTCCATAACCAAAAACCTTATTAGCGTTTCATCTTTTGCCAAAGATAATAGAGTTTTCTTTGAATTTCACCCAGATTTTTGTCTTGTCAAGGATCCGTATTCCAAGGCAATCCTAATGCAAGGGAAGCTTAAAGGGGGTCTTCTGCCAAATGCAGTTTTTCAAGTTTTCAGTTTTCAAATAAGCAGACCAATGTTCTACATTCTGTCTCTACTTCTTTTTCTAATCAACATTCTCTTTCTTCTTTTTCTTTATGGCATTGTAGGCTTGGGCATCCCTCTGCCAAAATTGTTTCCAATGTTCTCAATTCTTGTAATCTATTTGTGCCTAATAAAACTGTCACAAACTTTTGTAATTCATGTTGTTTAGGAAAAGTGCATAAACTTCCTTTTTCTACTTCTACTACATCTCATACTGAACCTTTTCAACTTGTTCATACTGATTTATGGGGTCCATCTCCTATGACCTCTTTTGGTGGTTTCAGATATTATGTTCATTTGTTGATACATATTCTCGTTTTACTTGGGTTTATTTACTCAAACATAAATCTGAGGCTCTTTTATGTTTTCAACAGTTTAAGAAACAAGTTGAACTTTAATTTGGTTTCAAAATTAAGGCTGTTCAATCTGATTGGGGAGGGGAATATAGATCATTTACCTCTTTTCTTTAAGATCATGGAATTATTCATAGAAGGTCATGTCCTCATACTCATGAACACATAATCGTCTAGCTGAAAGAAAGCATAGGCATATTACAGAAACTGCTCTAACTCTTTTAGCTACTGCCTCTTTACCTCTTTCTTTTTGGGATGCTGTTGTAAGCACAAGTGTCTTTCTTATTAATTCTCTACCAACACCTGTTCTAAATGGGTTTTCTCCTTTTGAATGTCTGTTTAGAGTCAAACCTACCTACTACAATCTCCGGGTTTTTTATTTGTAACGACCCGATTTTTCGTAAAATCCATTAAAATAAATGCGCAGTGGAAATCTAGATTTTACAGAAAAACGGCATGGGTCCGTTTAAAATTCGGATAAACCAAAACCTGTTTACAAACCAGTTTTTCCAGAAAAAACAATAATACTAGAATGCACCTTCCATGATATGATGTAAATGCTAAAGGAAGTTTAAAGTTCAAATATATATATACAAACGCTCCATCGAGCTCAAAATGTAACAAAATAAAAAGTGATGCAATGTTCATGAGCATTCAAGAATGCTACTCTCAAAATCCGTTGCGTTCCTGTCCATTCATTATCACGACCGGTCACGCAGTGCCACCTCCTCTACCTCGTCCTCTACCACGAGTCTTACCTGAAAAAAATTGTAATTGTAGCAACATTAGCATAAAAATGCTAGTGAGAGTACATTTCATGTCAGAAATCGTGTCCAAAGGCCTAGATTTCACTTTTACTACCCATTCCACATTCCAAAGTCCACATATAATCAACATACATAATAAACTTTCTTAACTTCGTGGCTCAATGAATCTTATGAGATATGGATTTCCTCGAAAACATTCTATCATCATAAAAGAAATACTCAAACCAAGATACAAGTAAAAGAATGTGATATACTAAGTGCTAATAAAGTCGCAACTACACATGCTCAAATCTTCGAGTGCCAACCGTATCACCGCATGTGTAGTACTATAATAATGATAACAATAATAACACATCCATACACGCTCAAATCTTCGAATGCCACCCTTACCACAGCGTGTATAGTACTATAATAATGATAATGATAATAACACATCCATACATGCTCAAATCTTCGAATCCCACCCTTACCACAGCGTGTATAGTACTATAAAGTATAACGCATCTATAACGCTCATTTCGTAGAATGCCACCCTTACCACAGCGTATATAGTGCTATAAAGTATAACGCATCTATAACGCTCATTTCGTAGAATGCCACCCTTACCACAGCGTATATAGTGCTATATCACAAATCATCGCACCATGATACCGTATGGAGCGTATCACATACTATCATGTGCCATATCACATAACCTCGCACCATGATACCGTATGGAGCGTATCACATACTATCATGTGCCATATCACATAACCTCGCACCATGATACCGTATGGAGCGTATCACATACTATCATGTGCCATATCACATAACCTCGCACCATGATACCGTATGGAGCGTATCACATACTATCATGTGCCATATCACATAACCTCGCACCATGATACCGTATGGAGCGTATCACATACTATCATGTGCCATATCACATAACCTCGCACCATGATACCGTATGGAACGTATCACATACTATCATGTGCCATATCACATAACCTCGTAGAATCCGTCAAGCTCCCTAGTAAGTTAGATAAAGTTCCACTAAACTACTAAAGAACATAAACCGCTTGAATTACACGAGTCAATACTCAAGTGTAATTTCTAAGCCACTTTGACTCCCGAATCACTTAAAGTTCCTTAGTCAATCACTTTCATCAAAAGTCTCCAAATCACCTTACAAGACTTCCAAACCACTCATAATTCCTCTTTTACTTTCAAAACCATAAATACATCAAAATCACTCCACTCACATCCGAGTTAAAGTCTCCAACCAAGTATAACTTCCGGAATTTAGTTCCCCTCTTAACCTCGATGAACAATAACGTAATGAAATATAATTCATAAAATTACTAACTTCCATTTTAAACTCACCTTAGATGTGAAATCTAAGCTTCCAAGGTGCCGAAGTCAAAGTCAAACAATCGATCACCAACCTACATATCAAATACAACTAACAACCATTAATTATCCAAAAATCGAGCAAACAACATCTACACACATAAAACGACGAAAACTCTGAATTTAACCCCCAAGGGACCCACGGCCCATAAAGGAAGGGAGGGTTCGGGTTCGGTTTTCTGTCTTTTATGCACTTTTAGAGGTGATTTGGGTTGATCAAAGACACTTTGAAAGTCGAGATATCAGTGGGTCACGATATTTTAGGGTTTTACATAATAATCGATTTCTGAAAAATTAAGTAAAACGTAAAATCATAGCAAACTAAACACCCTAATCTTAGTCAAGTGAGAGAAATTAACACGGGACGGGTTTTCAACTCAAACTTGATTTTAGGGTTTAGGGAAGTTTCTAAAACTTGCTAAAACGACTTCCTCGATTGAAATCTTTAAGCTTCGGTGTGTGAATTTGAAGATTTCAACTCAAAACCTCCATTAAAACACTATTCACATCAAAATTTAGAAACTTTGTCATACCTTAAGGTCTCGAGAAAACGAGCAAAAACCTCGATTGCTAGGTTAGAATTGATCCTCGGGATGAGAGCTTTTCAACGGAACCGGAATTACGGTGATCCACAGAGAAATAAAGAAAAGCCAAGATGAGAGAGAGAGAGAGAGGGAGGGGGGTTCCGCCAAGGAGAGGGAAAGAAAAGAAAAGAATGAAGCTTTTGTTGACCAAAAATTGACTTTTAAAGAAAGTGGAGATGAATAGTAAAATGAGATATTTTTAAGAAATTAGAAAATGACGTATACGTCCTTTTTAAGTGATTTGATTAAAATACGAAACCCGATGGTCTTAAAATAATCTAAAGGTGATTAATAATTATTAATTGGCCCGTTAATAATTATTAATGTCACCGAAACTAATTTAAAGTAGTAAAAGGTTTAAAAGTTTGAAAAGGTTTTCGAACGAAAATAACTACTAAAATCGAATCACTAAGTTTAAACTAACTAAATACTTTATTTAAAATTAAAAAAAAAAAATTTACCTCCAAAAGTAACGGGACGTTACATTATTATTCTTGTTTTCCAAACCTAAAACCTTATAACAGACATAAGTTTGATTATAAGTCCAATCACTGTTTTTTTCTTGGGTATAGTCCTCATCATAGGGGATATAAATGTCTAGATGCAAATGGAAGGGTGTTTATTTCTAGAGATGTTCTTTTTAATGAAACTTCTTTTCCTTATAAAGAACTTTTTCCACCCTCTTCTATCACTGACAGTTCCTCTTCCTCCTTGTCTTCTACCATACCACCTTTATTGTCTTCTCTGCCTTCTTCCACTATTCCACATGTTGAATTTGAGGTGGTTAATCATCATTTGTCTGTTGTTTCTCCTACTTTTGATGTTGAAGTTCATGTGGTTTCTCCTATTAGTGAACAACCTAGTGTTTCTTTTCCAACACTAACAAATCATAATCAACATACCATGACAACAAGAATAAAAGTTAGAATTTATAAATCAAAAGTTCTTTTGACCTCTAAGGAACTAGTGAATGGCAAGCAGGCTCTTGCTTGTCCCTTATGGAAAGATGCAATGACTGATGAATTTTTAGCCTTGTCTAGGAATAATACTTGGACATTAGTCCCTTATCCTTCCAACAGAAGGTTATTGGGTGTAAATGGGTGTTTAAAGTTAAAGAAAATCCTGATGGTACTGTTAATAAGTATAAGGCACGACTTGTTGCTAAGGGATATCATCAACTTGCTGGTTTTGATTTCAATGAGACATTCCGTCCTGTGGTGTAGCCTACTACTATCCGAATTGTTTTAAAAATTTCATTGACTTACAAATGGCATATTAATCAATTAGATGTGAATAATGCCTTCCTAAATGGGAGTTTAACAGAGGAAGTATACATGTCTCAGCCTACTGGATTTGAAGATTTGAAGAATCTAACTTTTGTTTGCAAATTAAACAAGGCCCTTTATGGTTTAAAACAGGCACCTAGGGCCTGGTTTGATAAATTGAGTGCTGTTTTGGTTAAAATTGGATTTTCTTCTGCAAAATCTGATTAGTCTCTATTCATTTATTCTGCAAATGGATGTTTAGCTTTTGCACTGGTTTATGTTGATGATATCTTGATCACTGGTAATAATTCATCCTTTCTTGTCTCTCTTGTTCAAACTTTACATACAGCTTTTCAATTGAAAGATTTGGGTCAGTTGAGTTACTTTTTGGGCATTCAGGCTGTCTTTACAAAGTCTGGAATGTGTCTTTCCCAATCTAAATATATAACAGACTTGTTAGCAAGAGTAAATATGAAGGAAGCAAAGGGCATTTGTACACCTATGGCTAGTATTGAAAAACTAAGACTGATATTTGTGATTTTGCTGATTATCAATTCTATAAGAGTGTTATGGGTGCTTTACAGTATGTTACTATAACCAGACCTGAGTTGTCTTTTGCTGTGAACAAGGTCTGCTAGTTTGTGCAAACTCCAAAAATGTCTCTTTGGCAAGCTGTTAAGCGTATTTTGAGATATTTGGCAGGGACTACTTCACATTGTTTATACTTAAAACCTGCTACTAATTTCCAGCTTGTAGCATTTTGTGATGCAGATTGGGCGTTTGACCCTGATGATAGACGATCAACCACGAGATATTGTGTTTATTTTGGGGGTAGTCTTGTTTCATGGAGTTCAAAGAAACAGCCTGTGGTGTCTCGCTCCAGCACGGAGGCTGAGTATCGGCGTTTAGCCACTGTCACAACGGAAATTACTTGGCTACAACATTTGCTTGGTGAGTTAACTATTTCTTCTTCTTCTATCCCTGTTGTTTGGTATGACAACTTGAGCACGGTGCAACTTGCTGTAAATCCTATCCAACATGCTTGTACAAAGCATATCGAGCTCGATCTCTATTTTTTTTCGAGAGAAGGTTATTCGCAAGCAACTAGATGTCAGACATGTTCCATCCTTGGCTCAAACGGCTGATATTCTAACAAAGGCTCTTCATAATTCTCGTTTTCTGTTTTTACACAACAAACTAATGGTTGAGGCTTGTTCACCATTAGTTTGAGGGGGGATGTTAGAATAGTATTATTGTTAATAGTTTGTTAGTTTGTTGAGCCTTGTATGACCTGGCACTAGCTGTATTATTACATTATATATATTGATTAGCTCTCTAGCAATCATTTTGCTATGAGATTCATTCTCTCTCACAGCGCTCAACACCCACTTGCGGGTTTTTGGCAGAAAGCATAATTTTTTGTAGACCACAATGACGAATCGCACGACCGCGACCGTGAGCTGTCATGGTGTAACGACCTATATTTCTCGGTAAGTTTTCTCTTTAAATTAAATATTCTTTATTTTAATATTTAATTTAGAGAATTAAAAAATTTGTATTTAATAATTAAACTCTTAAATGTTTTTGGAAATTTAATTATTTTAGATTTCCAGATAGAGGTGATACCTGGGACGGGTCCTTTGTCCAAGGCACCTTATCGTATGGCACCGACTGAGTTGAAAGAGCTCAAGAGTCAGTTACAAGGGCTCTTAGACTTAGGATTCATTCGCCCGAGTGTGTCACCTTGGGGAGCACATGTTCTTTTTGTGAAAAAGAAGGATGGCTCGATGAGGTTGTGCATTGACTATCGGGAGTTGAATCGTGTTACGGTGAAGAATAAATACCCATTGCCCAGGATAGAGGATTTATTTGATCAGTTGAGGGGAGCCACTGTCTTTTCGAAGATAGATCTTCGAACGGGATATCATCAGTTGAGGATCAGAGACGAGGATATTCCGAAAACGGCTTTCAGGACACGACATGGCCACTATGAGTTCGTTGTTATGTCTTTTGGCCTTACTAATGCCCCAGCCGCTTTCATGGATCTTATGCCGGTGTTTAGGAGGTTCCTCGACTCCTTTGTCATCGTGTTCATTAATGATATACTGGTTTATTCTGAGACTGAGGAGTTGCATGCTATGCACCTGGAGGAAGTTTTGACGGTGTTACGTAATGAGAAACTTTATGCAAAGTTCTCAAAATGCGAGTTCTGGTTGCAGGAAGTAGCATTCTTGGGACACGTAGTGTCGAGTAGAGGGATGTTTGTTGATCCTTCCAAGATTGAGGCAGTCAGTAGTGAAGGGATGATTTACTAAATTAGCGGAATTTATTTAGTAACACAAATTAACACTTAATTTAGGATCTATTAATATCATGCAATTTGTGATAAAAAACACGAAGAACATGTAGATTCATGCTTTATTTTCGAAAATTAAAACCGGAACTTACATTGACTGATTAATGGAGAATCGGTTGGAGGTTTCTTTACAGCATCAAATCCTCAGCAACACCGGATCTTCTACGCTATATCCCGATTGATCAAACAAAATCCGATTGTGGGATCGAACTTAAGAAGAAATTGGGAAGAAGAATCTACATGTTCTTTAATTATACATATTGAGAATAAACATGCAATCTTTATCTAACAGCATCAAAGAGAATCTAAAATATAACCAAATCATACACATCCAGATTTGAAGCATCAATATTTATAATTAAAGAATAACAAGATTCTGAAAACAATAGATTAGTAAGATATGAGCTGATATAATAATACAGAATGTCAAAATTAAAAAAAAAGATACAAAATTGCTCTAGGTTAAATATGTTAAATTACCACTGTACATCGACCCAAACAAGTGGAATATTGATAAATGTGGAGGTAACGTCATCACATGGGTTCGAAAATCTTAAGCACGTGAATAAATGTAAATTTAATCATATATTTCAACACTCTCATTGCCATAGATTTGAGCACAATCGATATGACGATATCCGATCTGCAGTAATAGAAAACGATCAATTCAAACAAATTAACAATTTCAAACAAATCAGCACAAAAAAAATCTCTGCTTTTTCAGTGTAAACATAAATTCCAGTTTAATCAGAGCTTCTAAACTTCATTTTATTCGCAAACTTTGATGGCGGCGGCGACCGCGTTTCTGACAAGACCTTCGGGAGCTTGCCAAGTTTCGAGACCGACGGAGGGGAATTTGGCGCAGTATTCAACTCGAAATGTGAGATTTGATTGAAATTGTTTTTTTTTAATTAATAATCTCTTTTTCTCTCCACTTTATTTCTCTCTTCCTCACAACCTTCGTCATTTTGAGTTTTCACTGGAGATGGTTTTTTTCTCGCCGACGACTAGTTCTGGGTATCAGAGATGGGTTTTCACTGGAGATATTAATCAGATTTTCATTTTGCTTCTTTTTTTATTGATATCTAGAACACGTATTAAACAATATTAAATTTTGATTAACTTCAAACAATCTTGAATCGGGAAAAAATGAATTTTGTGTCTATCTGAAAAAAAATATATTAATTTGGTAAGCTTGGACCTGCAAGTTGAAGAAAAGTCTATTTGGGAGTTATTTATGATTAATTGTTGGTTTTAATCGTTTGGCCCTATTATTATAGTTGAGATTCCCAGTATGAATTGTTTTGTTGATTATGTTAATATGTGAAGACAAACATATATTCCATATTAATAATGGATTTATGAGCCAAGCCCAATATCATGTTAAAGCCCATCTTCTTTGTTCTCACGTAAAGCATAATTGGTCAAATTAAAATTGGTAAGGGTTGTCTTTTCTCGCCTTGTGAAGCGTGATTTGAAAAATAGGGTAGGAGCTCTTTTTTTTAAGTAGGTTCAGTTTGATTGAAATTGTTATTAAGTATTCAACTGAAAGCGTTAGTAAGGCCAAAAGACATAACAACGAACTCATAGTGGCCATGTCGCAACCTCTATGAAAGACTTAATACCCTTGACATATTCAGTACAAAATCTGTCTCTAAGTACTATCCAACTCCTGACCCATAACCCAAGTAGTAATAAAGTTAGGTTGCTACTTAACTTGACTCAATAACCTAATTCTAAAAAATGACTATGGTAGGTAAATAGAGATCCATAACAATAACAGATGACAATTTTATATGTGTGGCTAACTTTGCTGTAGGTTAGCCACACCCAAGGTTTATGTAAGAACAATGAAATAAATTATAACAGATCATGTGTGACTAACTTTGCTGCAGGTTAGTCACACTCAAAGTTTTTGCATGAACAATGAAATAATTGATAACAGATTATGAGTGACTAACTTTGCTGCAGATAGAGGTGATACCTGGAAATCTTACTTGTTATTCTTTAATTATACATATTGATGCTTCAATCAAATTTTAATCATAAAATAATTCTGATTAGAGGGATGTTTGTTGGGGGTAATTCAACAGACATCCTTTTAATCAGAATTATTTCAAAAGTTACAATCCCGTTACTTTTGGGGGTTTTTTTTTATATATTAATATTTTATATATTAATGATTAAGACTTTCGTGTGTCGATACTACACCGTTGGGGAAGTCTATTGTTGTGGATAGAGTCATTCATTCTGATGAGTTGAGTATCTTGGGTTTTTGTTTGCATGCTACATTGATCATGATGCCCATGTCTGATTTTGAAATTATTCTGGGCATGGATTGGCTGTCTTTGCAACCATGCTAGTATTGGTTGTGGCGATAGAGGCATGGATTTTGTTAGTCCATGTAGGACTAAACTTCGTTTTCGTGGAACTCGAGGTAGAGCGACCCCAGCTGTTATCTCGGTGTTTCAGGCTAGAGCACTATTGAGTGATGGTTCTTGGGGTTATCTTGCTAGTGTAGTCGACCCGTTTGTTAGTGTGTCTACTCTAGATGCTATACGTGTGGTACGAGACTTTGTAGATGTTTTTCCTGATGAATTACCTGGGTTACCACCAGTTAGATAATTAGATTTCTAGATAGAGGTGATACCTGGGACGGGTCCTTTGTCCAAGGCACCTTATCGTATGGCACCGACTGAGTTGAAAGAGCTCAAGAGTCAGTTACAAGGGCTCTTAGACTTAGGATTCATTCGCCCGAGTGTGTCACCTTGGGGAGCACATGTTCTTTTTGTGAAAAAGAAGGATGGCTCGATGAGGTTGTGCATTGACTATCGGGAGTTGAATCGTGTTACGGTGAAGAATAAATACCCATTGCCCAGGATAGAGGATTTATTTGATCAGTTGAGGGGAGCCACTGTCTTTTCGAAGATAGATCTTTGATCGGGATATCATCAGTTGAGGATCAGAGACGAGGATATTCCGAAAACGGCTTTCAGGACACGACATGGCCACTATGAGTTCGTTGTTATGTCTTTTGGCCTTACTAACGCCCCAGCCGCTTTCATGGATCTTATGCATACGATGTTTAGGAGGTTCCTCGACTCCTTTGTCATCGTGTTCATTAACGATATACTGGTTTATTCTGAGACTGAGGAGTTGCATGCTATGCACCTGGAGGAAGTTTTGACGGTGTTACGTAATGAGAAGCTTTATGCAAAGTTCTCAAAATGCGAGTTCTGGTTGCAGGAAGTAGCATTCTTGGGACACGTAGTGTCGAGTAGAGGGATGTCTGTTAATCAGGGTCAGGGTAAGAGTTCAGGTCATGGTCAGGGTCGAGGACAGAGTCAGGTTACTCCCAATCAGACACGACAGCAGGCGCGTGTCTTTGCCACCACTCGAGAGGATGCTGGGGCATCTGGTACTGTTGTCACAGGTACTTTGTCAGTTTTATAGTACTCTTTTGTATTATTTGTTGTCTTATATGGTGAAATTCCTGAGACCTATATGGTGAAATTTCTGAGACCTGATATGGTGAAATTCCTGAGACTTATATGGTGAAATTCCTGAGACCGGATATGGTGAAATTCCTGAGACCCGATATGGTGAAAATTCTGATAATCTTGTTTATGAATGTTATATTCTATTAAGTGGTTTTGGATGCTAGCTAGTCTTAGAAGGAGACGTCGGATGTGATCCCAGCATCCGAACAAAAATGTTGAAAAACAAAGTTATCCACTTGGTCAAAGTATTGTAAATGAACCAAGTGTTGAAGGAGATTATGTGGGAACGTGAGGACGAAATGGAGTATAGTACCCTCGCTTATCACTTGGTAAGTGCACTTTTCGAGGACGAAAATTCTTTTAAGGAGGGTAGTCTGTAACGTCCCGTTACTTTTGGGTGTTTTTTTTATATATTAATATTTTATTTATTAATGATTAAGACTTTCGTGTGTCGATACTACACCGTTGGGGAAGTCTATTGTTGTGGATAGAGTCATTCATTCTGATGTGTTGAGTATCTTGGGTTTTTGTTTGCATGCTAATTAAAGAACATGTATCATATGCAATGTTGACTGTATAAGACAGGACCACGATGTTCGATCAAATTTCTCATTAGTACTGTTTACGAGAAATAATCGAATATCAAACTAAGTTTATCAACCGTGATAGATCTCAATCCTGAGTGAAATGCGGACTCTTATTTGTGGAGTTATGTTCTTTGATTCACATAGTTGAGAGCGATCTGTAAGAACGCTCAATACACTCCTGTTTTGGGAACATGACTAGATAAGTAGCTAGGAACTCATTTTCACGAGATGGAATTCATAACTTTCCTATAAATTAACGGTATCAGTGCGATACCTAAACATTTTAGGAACTTTAGGAAACTCCCTTGATGTACTGATTCGAGACATGAACAAGTGACGTCACGACTTCTATTGACCACAAAAGTATCTTATCTCTAGTTTGACTAAAGATAAAGTTCATTGGAGAATCAGCGGGAACACAAGGATAAAGCGGTAATTACAGGGGCAAAACGGTAAATTTATCCGCCTGTAATTATGAGGGTTCCACGTGAAGGATATATCACAGATATAAATAAAAGATAAACTAAATGGACATAACTCATCTATAGTGAGGGGAGTTCAGCTATGAATCTATAGTAACTATGGCGCTACACAACTATATAAGGATACATGATCGATCAGACTATTGTTTTGAACAGAATTGGAATAGTAACTTAAATGAAGAGATGGAGAATGATGTTGATATTCATGGATCAGATCATCAAAACAATTATTTTCATATCCAAGAAGTGGAGGCCTTGAGATATAATATCGCTACAAGTTTAATGAGAGCGAGATCGATGATATTTATATAGTTTCTTCATTTGAGTTCTCCCATATCGTTTTGTATTTGAACATCATATTTATGTTTTTATTGTTTTAATAAATTGTTTTTTATGATTGTGATTTAATTAAAATAAATTATAGTCTAGCTATAATAAGAGTTTACAACTCATATATACAAAACAATATTTTTTTAATTAAAAATATATATTATGTTTAAATTAAAATTTTGAAAAATTTAAATATTATTGTAATAATTGTCATTATAAAAATAGGTAAAAAAAACCCTTTAAATTAACTAAAAGAACATAATTTAACTAATTATATATCTTACAGCAGTTTTAGAAGCTGAATTTACCAGACATAAATTTTATGCATAAGCTAAATTTACCAAACACAAATCTGATTCATGATAGAACTGATTTTTTCAACAGCACAGCTGACAGCAATTATTTCAAAAGTTACAATTGCATAAAATTATCTCAAACAGAATTACCTTTGATTAAAACTCCTTTTAATCAATTAATTCTCATTCATTAACTCCTAGATAACTCCACTAAATATCTAGAGTTGTACTTTTAGTACTATAGACATAGTTATGTCCATTGGCTATAATCATTAACTACACTTTAATCCTTCACAAGTTAGTTCGTATCCATGGCTAGGTAATTTACCGTATTAACCTCCATGATACATCTTGTTCCTTAAACCCAACTGATTCTCCAATAAACAACCTTACATAATCTCCATTATGCGTCTTTAACCTTTTCATTGATCAGAGGAATATAGGGCCCTGCTGTTCAACACCGAATCAGTCCATAAGGAAACTACTTATCTATTTTCCTATATGGAAAAGAGTGAATTCCAATTCTTGGGCAATTATGTTCCCAGCTATAAGCAAGATGCAATCCCCAAAGTGGGAGGCATATTGAGCGAACTATTCGAGTCACTCTCACCTATGCAAATCAAAGGCTTGTCTCTTGCGAACAGGAGTTCATAATCCAGTCAGGATTAAGATCAATTGTACGTGATCAACTGGTTGATAAACGAAGTGTCTTTCTGTAACGGCTTTCTCAGAAGACAGTAAGTTTATCTTAGTCCAGTCTACTACAATCTCTATTGCAGCAACACCCCCACTCACATGTCTCTACATGAACGATCCAGATGAGATCACTTGTGCCAATTCACAAGTGGGCCGTGTTAGTGGTGTTATCAGAAATAAGGCACCCAACCTTTATTCATGTACCATAGACTATTTGAGTTACACTTAAGTGAATCTTCCCGCATCATATGCTCACTTTAAGTTATCATAAGTAACTCTGGATCTTATGAAGGATTACATTTATTAAACTATCTGGATCTTATGAAGGATTACATTTATTAAACTAATAATAAATGACAATGTAAATATTACTAATTAATTATTTCTTTATTTATTTATAGTTTAATTGGATTATATAAGATTTAGGGCAGAAACCCCAGCACCTTCTGCTAAAATTGGAGAACTTATGGATGACCCTTTTCAGTACAGATCAATTGTAGGAGCTCTTCAATATGCCATCATCACTCGCTCAGATCTAGCTTATTCGGTCAACAAATTATGTCAATTTATGCATTTTCTAACAATTAATCACTGGCAAGCTATAAAACGAGTACTACGGTACATTAAAGGAACACTACATCATGGATTGGTACTTTCAAAACCACGAAATTTCAGTCTTCACGCCTTCGCTGATGCAGATTGGGCGACTAATCCTGACGATCGTAAATCCACTTCTGGCTTTTGTCTATTCTTGGACAATAATCTCATCTCATGGAATTCTCCCAAACAACACATTGTCTCTCGCTATATCGCAGCATTGCCAAGGCCTCAGCTGAGCTTGTGTGGCTTCAATCCCTATTTTTGGAAATGCGAGTACCCTTGTCTAAAGCTCCAATTTTATGGTGTGACAACCTCAGTGCTGTCCATTTGAGTGTAAATCCAGTGTTACATTCAAGAACAAAGCATGTAGAAATCGATATCTACTTCGTACGAGACATGGTTCTTCAAAAGAAGCTCTCTGTTCTTCATCTTCCAGCTCAACATCAGGTGGCTGATGTATTTACCAAACCCTTATCAGCTTTGTCTTTCACAAAATGGAGAAGCCGATTGCATGTTCAAGACAAAGTTGCCCTGGGTTTGAAGGGGGATATCAAGACAGCTCATTGATGACTGCCATATCATCACTTTTATTCTGTTACTCTACTATAATATTGTTAGAGTTTAGTTACATATATGGTTTAGTATTAACTAAACCATAGTTAAGTCAAGATAAAGACTATTGAGTCTATAAATAGATCCTTGTAAGAATAAACTACAGTTAATGAAAAACCCATTTTCTCTTCTCAGCTTTTACATTTTCTGATAAGAACTAACAATATCACTCTCTTTTAGTTCCAAAGTTACTGTGTGGCACCTAGGCTTTAGAAAGATTTTTTTTTTTTTAAAGTAAGATCAAAGGGAGGCATGAGTGGCCTTGCAGACTGGGAAGGTAAGTTTAAAAAATTAGAAAATCAAGGAATTAAATCAACAACAACTAAAAAATATAGAATAAAATGCAAGAATGACCTCTACACTTTCACCTAATTTCAAGTATGACCCCTACACTTTATTTTTTTTTTCAAAATACACCCCTACACTTATCAAGAAGCCTTTATATATTAAAAAAACCATCCATTTTAACATTGAAATATTATTTCATTCATTTTTTTAACATTTTAAAATAATATTAATATTTCCTGACCTTTATGACTAACCTTGGGTAAAAAAACGGGACCCCCAATGTTTACATAAGCATTCAATCATCCTTTACTTAAGTAAAATTACCATCTCCTTCAAAAATAACAATCTACTCATCAAGATTTTCATAATAGCATCTGACCTATGCCTTTCATTCTGCTACAAATCAAGTTAGGTAAGAATCAAACCATGAATCAGACACAAACTTCAGTACAAAACTTTAGAAAATTGTGTGTATCAATTTTGCGACCCAATATTAATTTAAAAGGTTAATAAATATTAATATTCTATTAAAATGTAAAAAAAAAGAATAAAATTGTAACTCAATGTTTAAAGGGATGAATTTTTTTAAAAATGATGGCTTCTTGATAAGTGTAGGGGTGTATTTAAAAAAAAGTGTATGGGTCATATTTAAAATTGGGTGAAAGTGCAGGGGTGGTAATTTTTGCATTTTACCCAAAAATAAAAAGTATTAATTAAGTCAATGGGGTAAATTTGGTATATTGAAAAATACAAATTTAAAATGGGCTAAAATTGAAATTATTCATTAAGTGGCTAAATAGTGAAGAAAATATTAAAAACTGGCTATTTACTTAATTAATTCATAAAAAATGTAACATAAATTAACTATAAGTGAAAATCATGGAAATTAAATAAAAGTTCCATGAATCATAAAATAACATATAAAATGAAAAAAGTTATCTATTGGCAAATTACTAATATAAAACGATGCAACACAAAAATGTACATATATTTATATAGTGTCAACTATATACTATTATGGTAAAAAAAAACGTATAACATACTAATTGTATCATACGTATAATATGTATACTATTTAATACACACCATGAATTTAATATTGTATAATTGTTTGTACAATATGTAGAGTACATAATCTAATATGAGAACAATGGAAAGGAAAGTTTTTCATTTTATTTTGCATGTATTTTCTCTATGCATATGAAAACCTGGATATACAAAAATTAGTTCTTATTACTTTTATTTTATTTGAATCTCTTGTACTTTTTGAAAGTTTAAATTTTAGTCCCTATAGTTTCATTAAATGGGAGGTCAATGTCATCTTCACATCAAACATCCATGATCGAATATCAATATCTCAATTGTACCGTTTACGAGAAATGATCGAATATCAAACTAAGTTTATCAACGTGATAAATCTCAATCCGAGTGAGATGTGAACTCCTATTCATGGAGTTGTGTTATTTGATTCACATGGTTGAGGGCGATATGAAATGAACGCTCAATACACTCTGTTTTGGGAACATAACGAGATTGTGACGACCCGTCACTTTTAAATAATTTAAATCAGAGAAAACAGCGGAAGTCTTTTATTTTAAGAAAATTTGGAGTGGTTATGTTTGAAAATTTGCTGGCCAAAAACCTGTTTACATCTTAATTTCAAAATTCTAAAATACACAAGGAACATTAAGTTCCTATCCAGGAGTTCAAAATGATTATAATCATAAATCAACGACAATAAGCTCTTATGAGCTAATTACAAAGTACAAATCATCAAAATGATATAAAGTTCACAAAACCATGTACATGGATTTTACATAACACATAGTCCATCTCGATCATCATCATCCTCTCGATCAAGCGCGCACCAGCTCCACTTCCATGATCCCAAACATTACCTGAAATGTTTGTAATATCATGAGCTAACAACTTAAGCCTAGTGAGAATAATAAGAATAAAAAGTAAGAATAGACCTCAAATTCGCATTTCGATTTGTGTCCAAATAATCCGACACAATCTTTCCTAGAATTCTCCAAAGTCTAGGTCATTCTATTTCATATTTTCCAATTGATGATACTAATTAGCACACTTAGTCTAATTGTTCATCCATCAACTTGTTATAACATAAGTGAGAAAAATAAATAAACTTTGTATAATTATAACATCTCGATTCTCTTTATCATCTATCATATGCATAAAAGTAATGAGTACATCCCGTAGGATACGCATTCGCCATTTATGCATGAAATGGAGGTAATGTGGATTTTTACATACTATCCACCCTTATCCTTATGTATGAAGTAGTGTGGACAATTATCGTATTCCACCAGTACTTATGTATGAAAGTAGTGTGGGTAATTATCATGTCCCACCAGTACTTATGCATGAAAGTAGTGTGGGCAATTATCATGTCCCACCAGTACTTATGCATGAAAGTAGTGTGGGCAATTATCATGTCCCACCAGTACTTATGCATGAAAGTAGTGTGGACTTTCTCGTATTCCACCATTAACCTTTCGTTTTTCTTTCTCACTTTCTTTTCTTTTCAATAATGCGAGATGTTATGCATATGCTTGCAAAAGTAAATAAAGTAAATGTAAATGATAAAGCAACCGAAATATGCATAAAGTAAATGAGTAAAGTAAAGACATAAAGTAAAGGACATAGGTAAAATAGATAGGATTTCCGGACGAGCGATATATCGATCGAACTCCGCTAAATAAGTAAAGAATCTTAACTTCACGATTATTCTAAACCTTCAAGGATTTTAACTTCCAATAATCCGAGGTTCTTTTAACCGTTGTAATCCAAGTCTTAGATCCTTTAACTTCCAATAATCCATTCTAAACTCCGAAACTAATCTAACTTAGAATCTTCTAAGATTCGAGGCTTTCATCGAGAAATCCTAAGTTTCTCGCTTAAAGGATTACTTCAAAATCCTAAGGCACTAACTCACTCCCTCTAACCTTAGATTGGATTCTAATCTTAGTTTCCGATTCTACAAATCATTACACTTATTTGATTTCTATAATTACTTTAAATCCTAACTATTCTCACCTTAGCCAAATAATTCCAAATCTCCAATTTCCACGAAACAACCACCGAGCAATTGCACCTACAATTCACCGATTGTACAACATATTACAATTCATAACTAATATGCGAACAAATGTGCAATTTCGGGTGAATAGTGATTTCGGATGAATAGTGTCTCGTGTGAATAGTGTTTTCGGGTGAATAGTGTTTTTCGAAAATCCGGACTCAAAATCGTCATTTTTCATGATAGAAATTCATGATTTCAACTTCAAATCTCATTTATAATAAAAAACGAACAAAACCACCTAAAAAGTTTTGAAAACTTACTTTTTGGGACTTCCCTTAGGGAACGAGAAACTTCGAAAAGCTAGGTTGGATAGGTAGCCCTCGTCCCTACCAATCCAACGGAACCGAAAACAAGCCGATCCATCGAGTAACGGATGAGAAATGAAGAAAAATAAAAACCCATCCATGGAGAAATAAGGCCTACGGCCATGGAGAAGGGAAGGAAGAGAAAGATGAAGGCAAATAGTCAAATGGTGATATTTAAAGAATAAATTAATAGTAATTTTAGATATTTTAAGAAATTGGAAATGACGGTTGCGTCCTTTTATGACTTTTGACTTCTAAATCGAAACCCGATGCTCTTAAATAAATCTAAAGGTGATTAATAATTATTAATTGGCCTATTAATAATTATTAATGTCACCGAAACGAATTTAGAGCATTAAAACGATTAAAACGAATTTCGGTCGAAATTAACTACTAAAATCGAAATTACAAAATAATAATTAAACTAAATACTTAAATTGAAATAAATAACATTAAATAAATAAATAAATAAAAATTCACTTCAAAATAACGGGACGTTACAGTCTACCCTCCTTAAAAGACTTTTCGTCCTCGAAAAGTGCGTTCACTAAGTGAATAAAGCGAGGGTACTTGACTGTATCTCATCTTCACGTTCCCACGTTATTCCCTTTGACACTTGGTTCTTTCAAAGAACCTTAACCAAGTAAATTCCTTTTTATTTCTCATCACTTTTGTTCGAATGCTCTTATCGGTGCCTTCTCATAAGACTTATTAGCATTCAAAACAACCATTCATAATCAATCACGTGGACCGGATTCACCATGTATTCCCGAAGCATCAATACATGGAAAACATTACAAACGGTCGATAACGAAAGTGGTAAGGCTAAACAACAAGCTACCACTTCTACTCGATTGAGTATCTCGATAGGCCAAATAAACTTAGGGTTCAACTGACCCTTATTCCCAACTTCCATAACACCCTTCCTTGGTGCCACTTGAAGAATACGAGATCCACTACTATCGCTTGAACGGACTACACCGAATCCTGCTGTCAACTTTGGTTAATCCTTAACCTTTCTCTACACAAATGATAGACTCGCTAGTCATTTGTTACAACTTGAGTACCAAAAATCTCTTTTCTCCAATCTCATCCAAATGAGCCAGGAGAACGACACTTTCAACCATAAAGTGCCTAAATAGTACCAAAACTTCGAGTCAAAGCGAGTGTCTCGTTCTGATAAAATCTTCACCGGCACACTACATCCTATCAATCTTTCTTTGGTACAACTGTACCCTAGTCTTAACTGGATAGATAATCCTTCCAAGAGTAAAGTGTGCGGTTTTTCATCAAATGGTCTACAATCACCCAAATGATATCATAATTCTTTGCCGTCCTTGGCAAACCTTGATAAAATCCATGGAAATCTTTTCCCACTTCCATTTAAGTACTCTCAAAGGTTAAGATAACTCGGTGGATCTTTAGGGCCTTGACTTACTAACAAATCAAGCACCTACTCACATACTTTACAATCTCATGTTTCATTCCAGGTTACCAATAAAATTGTCTCGATTCTCGTACCTCTTTGTATTGCCTGGATGAACATAAAAGATAAAACTATAACCTTCCTCCAACAATTCTTTTCAAAAGTTGATCTTGAAGGCACTCATAGCTTCTTACGATACGTCAGAGTACTATCTGTAGAGAAGGTAAAATGGTCAGAAATATCTGACTCAACCTTTCTAAAACCGGCCTGTAAAAGAGTCTCTCCTCTCTGTGCATCAATCACCTCTGCCTCAAAGTAGGTCCCGCTGTTAAACTAGCCACACTCACAATGACCTTGGTAGTAAGAAATGCTATCTCAGCTCGTTCCATATTCCACCTCAAACTCAAAGGTACGGCCGACAAAACGACAACCGAGAAGACTTTCTCTTGAGCGCGTCGCACTACTACATGACTTTTCCAAGATGATACCTGAATGTCACAGTCATAATCTTTAACGAGCTCTAACCATCTCATGCTCTTTCAACGACGGGAAGCATAAGTCGGAACTTTTCTTTGTTGCATTAGCACACATCCCAAACCTCTGTGGGAAAACATTTGTGTACACAATCGGACCACCTGGTTACGTCAGCGACACTAGAACAGGTGTTGTCACAAGCCTTCTCTTGAGCTCTTCAAAGCTCCTTTCACAATCCTCGGACCATACAGAATCAACTCCCTTCGAGTCAATCGTGTCAAGGTCAAGCTATTTTTGAGAAATCTTGCACAAACCGTCGATAATAGCCTGGCAAGTCCCATAAAACTGTGAATATTAGCCACTCTAGTCGGTCTAGGCCGATTACTAATCGCCTCAATCTTAGAGGAATCAATATAATCCTCTTCTTGATAACACATGGCCTATTATGCCATTTCTTTTAGCCAAAACTCACACTTTGAGAACTTGGCATACACTTTTGATTTCTTAATAATGTCAAAATTCCTTCACATGCATATCATGCATCTCCTCAGTCTTAGAATACATCAGATTGTCATCATTAACCGTAACATCGATAGAAATGGTGTACCTCTTGAACACAGTATGGATAAGATCCATAAAATTACAGGCGCGTTGGTTAAGTCAAAATGCATGACTACAAACTCATAATATCCATCACGCCTCCTGAAAACAGTTTTAGGATTATCTTTATCCCGAATCTTCAACGGATTTAACCGGATCTCAAATCTATCTTTGAAAAGATAACGGTTTCTTCCCAATATTTGAGGAACAATCTTCCAACCATTAGGGGGATATGTTTCATAACATATATATATAACATTTGAATCTCGTTCTCTTTACTACCTTATACTATACATAAGGTTTACATCAATCTTATTCTCCAATTACGAGATCCTCCAATTTATTGAGAAATTAGTTCTCTTACATGTTTATCACATGATAGTTATACAAGGTTCAATACACCCTTGTATTCTCTTATTATCCAATTCAATTTCATTCCTTTTTCCTATAGCACTTGGCTATACATCAATTTCTTTTCTTTTCTCTCTAGAAAAGTACGTCTTAAATAATCCTTTCTATAGTTCTCTAATCTCTAGAAAACTAACTTTCATAATCATAATCTTTATAGGATGAGCAACTCGATCATATAGATCATCAATCAACACAATTGATACTTGTTTTTCCCCTGTAATTGATTCAACTCTCGACAATCAATATACGATCTCACCGAACTGTCTTTCTATTCACAAACAAACAAAGTGCTCCTTACGAGGACACACTAGGGTGAATAAACCCTGAGTTTAAGAGTCCCTATAACCGACTCTTAAGCTCTTTTAACTCAGCTAGTTTCCGGTACAGAAGTATCGATAATACTAGCTAAATAGCTCAAGGCTCCATCACTTAGAAGCACTCTAGCTTCTACCATAGATATCAAAGTGGGTGCTACTCTATCATTAGACCCACGAAAACATAGACTAGTCCCACATGGACTCATAAAATCAATAACTCTCTCAATACAATCAATGGTATGATTGGATAATAGTCAATCCATACCCAATATCACATCAACATCAGACATATGCATAACAATCATAATAAAATGTGAGCATCTACTCATAATGCAAATGTCATAAGTGTCATATGCACTATCATCATAATAAGCTTCCTCTCTGGGAAAGCACATATCTCAAAACTCAACAGTCTCGACTCAAGAGCTGCCAACTTAACATAACAAGATAAAATAAAAGAGTGGCTAGCTCAATAATTAAACAGAATAAATGCGAAACGGCCTGAAAATAATAAAGTATAAAACCACTACCATACTGGTAGCTTTTCTTGATAATTCTAACCTTATTACTATGTTGTGATGGTTAAGTCATATACGCCCTATAAAAGTGGCGTGAATCCAAGTTTGATCACAACATAGCATCTTGGTAGAAGTGTGCATCTCCCTGATGGAAACTAACACAACTATTGTAGTAAGGATGATCCAATCCTTGTTGAGCTCCACCTCGAACCAGTTGTTGTTTTTGCCGTTGTTGTTGTTGTTGTTGATGTTGTGCCTCTGGCGGTATCCCTTGACTGGCGTCGTCATCCTTTGCTTTCTTCTTCGAGGGGTAATCTTTCCCGTAGTAGTTAATTTTCTTTTCCTTTCATAAGATGTAAAATCCAAGATAAGGATGACTCCTAAGCCTCCTTATTCAAATCTTGAATGAACTCGACCTCAGAGATCATTTGCTTTCTTGTAAAGCAAAACTGGTGCCTGTCAAACACCTTAGTTCAATATCATTCTAACCTTCCAACATAGGTTTTACTTTAGAGTCTATCATAAAAGACTCAGTAGGTCCAAACTATGCCCTACAAGTTTCTCAAAGTTCACCGTTCAATTAGATGGTCAAACACCATGTGAATTGAAATTCACCAAGCCATCTCATTATCTTATAGAAGTTACCGATATCACGGTCCATTAACTTCCTTTTATACTTCAATCGAATACCAACACTCCACCTTAGTGTTAGTCAATCTTGAAAATTTTCCAAATATGGATCTCGATAACTCGACCTCGAGTATAATCCAATTCAAATTAGCACATCATACCATGATAGTGACCGAACTAGGCCATTAACCAATTATCACAATCTTTAATGGTCCTCATTGAGAGTTATCATGTAAAGTCCTTACTTCCTCTTTTAAGTGGCAACACACTTTCCTTTCTGTACAACTGTACTACCAGGATTTACCATTTACCATAATCCAACTTTCTCAACTCAAACAAGGAACTCGTCCATTGAGTTAAATCTAGGTTACTGGACACGAGCCAAACCGATTCCTTACAAATTCTCACCTCGAATAGGTGTTTCATCTCTTAATACTGGGCTCCAGACAATCCATCATGAATTTATCTATGGCCTTTAGTTCCTCTTTACTTCATTAAATATACTTCTTAAAGCTTAAAACCATCAACTTAAATTCAATTTCCAGATTATATACTCTTACAATTCCAAGCCAAAAACTCAAAATAACAATAAACAAAAGCTTGAAGCTTCACCATTAATGGAGGTTATGTGTTCTTCAAAACCATGGCTTTTAATTCCTTTCTTTCCTCACTTAGGTAAACCTTAACATATGCTTATCAATTGAGAAACATATTTCCAGAAATTTAAAGAGCAAGAAACTCATCACTAAATTATAGACAAACATCAATCAAGAACACCCAAAGCCATTTCCATGGAAACCTAGAAAAACTTGAATTGGGAACTTGAAATTCTTACCTTAGTTTTGTAAAACCTAATGGATCTTAGCTTGAATTGGCCTAGGATGAAAAACCCATCATCAATCCATGAAATCCCAAATGATTTAGACCTTAGATCACTAACACTTGAAGATTGGAGAAAGAAAAATCAAAGAGAAGAGAGAAAAATGGGGGGGGGGGGGGCGTCGGTTTGGAGAAGATGAGAGGAAAAAGGAATTTTTTTTTTCTTTTTAATTACTCTAATTCCTCCTATTTGTAATTTCAATTAATAAAATAAGAATAAACTAATTGCATCCAAATCCTTCCACCTCTTCATTTTACTCTTCAAGTCCTCCCACCTCCTAAATTTCATTTCAAGTCCTTTTCTCTATTCTCCTTTGCTAACTAGTCCTCCACCCAATAAGGTTTTCCATTTAGTCATTTTTCAACTTAACCATGGTTAAACTAACTATGGTTTACCTTCAAAATCAAATAAGTCAAGTAATAACCTTCCAAATAATTAATTAATAAATTAAAAAAAAATTATGAACCCGGGCCCTTACATATTCCCACCTTATGATACAAAGTATCTAGCTTGCACATTGGGGCTTTGTTTGAGCCATTTACCTACATACAATTCATTTCATTCATTTAAAAAGCTAAATATACTATAAACAATTAATATTTATCAATTTAACACAACCTGAGACCCCAAAATAGCCCTGTAACCAAAAATTACAAAACAACCCACAAACTCATCATTACAAAAACAGGGGTGTTCGACCATGATGTGAAACTTTAAAGAAATTATTTAACTTTATTTCCCAAGCTTTAGTTTAAGTAATCTTCTACTAACAAATCAGCTTCAAGTCAAAAGAACAAAGAAAATCATTTTAGTTTCAAAATTAAAAAGCTTCAAAGTGTTGTTAATGGAGAGTTTGCTTTGATTCCAAAAATCCCTTACTTTTCCATTGAATCCTAACTTAAACCAAAAGCTAAACTTAAAGATTTTTAATGTAAAGCATCAATTTTCATAGTTTAATTCATTATTCTTTTGAATTTATATTCCCAAACTCAACCAAATCATCAAAAGCCCCAAAATCCCCACGTTTTGTAATTTCTAGGTTTTTAGAAAACTTACCAAATGTCTTGAAAACTCATGGCTTCTTGCTAAAATCCTCCTAGAATAGAGAACCCATCACGAATCTTCAAAACCCATTTGAATTCAAGCAAGGAAAAGCAGAATTTTAACCAAAAAATCTCCCCCTGCTTGTTGCTGCGTCGGCCGAAGAAGAGAAGAGAAAGAAGCATATTTTTGTTCTCTTAATTGAAAGAAAGAAGATGAAAGCAAGAAAATAATTGGTTTGAGTATTTTGGGATTGGAAATAAGGAGGATTTGGCTTAGAATCGAACAAGGAAGCAATAATTTCTCCCCTTCTGTGACGACCCGTCACTTTTAAATAATTTAAATTATTTAAAAGCTCGGGTCGTCACAATTGGTATCAGAGCCTTAGGGTTCTGTAGACTACATGCGATGCATGTTTGTTTTCATGTTTTGTTTTAAATCCATTCTCAAGTCATCATCTGAGATCAGCAGCACCAAGTATGCCTATAACTTCTATTCTCATGCTTTATTTCTTTGATATTGAAAGAGTTATGAGAACATTGTTAGAAGTTAATGATGTTTGTGATATTTCACATCCTTGTAAAAACCACTATGTGGTTATGTTTATTTGACCCATTTTGAGATTTGGGTAAGGGTGTCGAGAAGGTGAATGACCCCGTGCAATTTTGGAGGTTATACACCTCGTTAAGAGTTTTGACATAATATCAAGGTAAAGGAGATGAGATACTCCGAGAGATCAATCGTTTGATCCTTAAAGCTGATTAAAGTGTTATTATAACACAATTGCTAAGTAGTGGTCTTAGTAGATGTGTGTGGACATTTGTGTGTGGACATTTATGTGTAGAAAGGGGACATGTTTGTCTGGAGCCCTGTATTAAGAGATGAAACACCTGTTTGAGGTGAGAAATTGTTGAAAAGAAATCGGTCTGGCTCGGATCCAGTAACCTAGACTTAACTCAATGGACAAGTTCCTGGTTTGAGTTGGGAAAGTTTAATTAGAGTAAGTTGTAAATCCTTATGGTAGTATTGTGCTAAAAGGAAAATGTGTTGCCACTCAAAAGAGGAAGTAAGGACTTTACGTGATAAGTTTGAACGAGGACCATTAACGACAATGTTAATTGGTGATTGGCCTAGTTTGGTCGCTATTACACTATGGAGTATCAATCTGAAATTGGATTATACTCGAGGTCGAGTAATGAAGATCCATATTCAGTAAATTGTCAAGATCGACTAACACTAAGTTGAGTGTTGCTATTCGATTGAAGTATAGAAGGAAGTTGATGGACCGTGGTATCGGTAACATCTATAAGGCAATAAGATGGTTTGGTGAATTTCAATTCACATGGTGTTTGACCATCTAATTGGATGGTGAACTTTGAGAAACTTGTAGGTCGTAGTTTGGACCTACTGAGTCTTTTCAAGATAGACTCTAAAGTGAATCTTATGTTGGAAGGATAGAATGTTATTGGACTAAGGTGTTTGACAGACACCAGTTTTGCTTTGTAAGAAAGGAAATGATCTCTAAAGTCGAGTTCATTCAAGATTGAATAAGGAAGCTTAGGAGTTATCCTTATCTTGGATTTCATATATTATGAAAGGAAAAGAAAACTAGCTACTACAGACCAATTTCCTCTCAAGAGCAGAAGACAAAAGATGACGATGCCAGTCAAGGGACACCGCAGAATCAACAATAGCAGCAGCAACAACAACAAGTTCGAGGTGGAGCTCAACATGGATAGTCAAAAGTACAAGGATAGGATTATCCTTACTACAATAGTTGTGCTCTTTTCCATCTAGGGAAATGCACACTTCCATCAAGATGCTATGTTGTGATCAAACTCGGAATCACACCACTTTTGTAGGGTGTATAAGACTTAACCATCACAACACAGTAGCAAGGTCAGGATTATCAAGAAAAGCTGTCGGTATGGTAGTGTTTTATACTTTGTTATTTTCAGACCGTTTGGCTTTTATTCCGTTTAACTCTGGAGCTAGCCACTCTTTTATTTTTATCTTGTTATGTTTAGTTGGCAGCTCTTGAGTCGAGACTGTTGAGTTTCGAGATGTGTGCTTTTACCCCAGTGGGGAAGTTTATTATGATGATAGTGCGTATGGCACTTATGACATATGTATTATGAGTAGATGATATGAAACCCTACAAAATTGAAATAGAAACTCTTTGAAAACACAAAGAACCCGTAGATTCAAATCCTAAAACCCCGATGAACAATAAGGTAAAACCCTTGGAAACAAAGAAGAAGAAGATTATTCCAATGATCTAATACCTTGAAATAAGAGAACTTGTTCTTATTTCAAGATCGAAACAATCCACAAACACAATAGATCAAGTTATGCTTGAATGTTTCTTAAACATGCAACCTAGAACAAGGCTACAAAATGCAAGGTAAAATCAACCAAGCAATAAGAAAAACAAAGCTATTTTCTATCATATTAATTCTTAATATTTAGGGTTACAAATGAGGCTTTAAATAGCCAAAGAAACCCTAAAAACAACAAGGAAATTTGGATTACAAGGAGGCACAAAATCTGCCAAATCTTTCCTTAAGTGCATTTGGTGCATTTTAGGAAAGTTTTGCCCTAGAAGATATTATATCATTCCTAAACTATTCTAAGCATTAAAACTGATAAATAAAGGCCTAAAACATGTCCAAATACATTGTAAATTCGTGGACATCATATATGGCAAGTTCGGGAACAAATATGGAAAGTGGTCCAAATAAGGAAAGTTTGCAAAAGTGATGCAACTTTCCTAATTAGCTCTTCTCTTCAATTCTGATTGAATAAGTCTTCAATACTCTTCTTCAAAATGTATTTGGCATAGATTTAAATTCATCAAGTCCTCTTTGTTAGCCTCCATGCTCGGATCTTCAAAACTTGTCTTGACTTTACTAATGTAGGCTTGTAAATGGATGTTCAATGCTTCTCTTGATCTTTGAACTTGTGATTGGTCCTTGAGCTTTTGTGAGGTTCCTTGATTCATATCATCCCCTCCCTCTTGAAAAGGATTCGTCCTCGAATCTAAAACATTACCTACATTGCAAAATCTTAAGTTAGTAGCATAAATAAAAACACTTAAAGCATACCTACCTTGAGTATCGTGAACTGGCACCAAAGAGAGCAACAATGGTACCCTTCCTTCTCCTTCCAAGTTAAAACCTCCCGGGTCAAATATTGTTGGTTTCCTTCCCTTTAAATCAGCAAAACAATCGAGCTTATCAAAGACCACAAAACTGACAATATGGTTGGTGGATAGTGGTAACACATCTAATAGAATATATGGACCATAGTCAATCTCGTAAATTTTCTCATACTCAACACTACTCACAAGATGATCACATGGTGAAGATAATAAATCAGTCAAAGAAAATGAACAATCAAACTCAAGTAGGTCTAATGTGTTGGGGTAAACTAGAAAATATGAAAACTCTATGCTCTCCCTAAATGCATCATATGTCATATCAAAGATAACTCGTATAGCACAAAACATATGTTTATCATTAGAATGAAAATCAAGTGGTAATATATCAGAGTTGAGATCAAATTTAGCAAACAAACAAGAACTATGCATATCATCACGAGTAAATGGATAGGCTAGCTTAACATATTTTGCAAGTGATAAGCTGTCAAACAAGTAAAGATCATCCAAAAGAATTTTGCTAGAAAAGAATGCATGTTTATCATAAAAATATAATTGGTTTGGATGATTTCTAGTCTTAAAATCAGAATTGGAAAACAAGAAATAATCATTTAAACAAACCGATGCAAAAGGATTAAATGTAAGAAACTTCCTTTTCTGGCCTTGGATCCCGTTGGCAACATCTTTTTCCATGAAGTATGGTGGTGCCTTAAGTATTTCAGCCCCTTGAAATGCATCTACTTTGTGCTCCATTCCAATTGAAAATTGATCAATGTAATTCTGCAAAACATTAGCTAAAACACTAGAAAAGCAAAGGTTAAGTTCATAAGTTAGAAAGAAAGAATCTTTGCACACAAGTACAAAGTGGGTTTTATTTGAAAACATTGTTTTCCTAGCCTCACTTTCTACAAAACTCACAATGTTCTCACCATTCCTCTCATTCATTTTTGACTCACAACTCTCTTTCTTTTCAATTTCTCTTTCATTCTTTTCAAACACTCTTTCTTTTGAACTCAAATCTCTTTCTTTTGACCCACTCATGTCACTCATTTCTTTTTGAGCACTTATCTCTCTTTCTTTTGGCTCACTCTCTTTTTGACAATTCTCATTCTTTTCAAATGTAGAACACTTTTTTAACTCACATGCATCATAAGTTTCCCTCATATGAATATTTGATTGGAAGTGGTCTTGTGAAGTAAATGTTACCTTTTTCTTAATCAAGCCATTGGAAGCTCCATTATCATCCATTAATATACCCTTTTGACCCAATTGATAAGAAGAAGTAGTATTGGAAATAGGTTTAGAAGCATACCGTGTATCTCTTCTTCTTTTGATTTTTCTTTCAACCTTATTGGAAAAATACACTAACTCTCCTAACTCCTCAAATTGTTGTAACTCCACTTGACAAGCAATATCTCTATTCAATCCATTGAAGAACCTTACAATAGTAGACTCCTCATCTTCCTCCACATTAGCCCTAGCCTTGAGCAACTCCATCTCCATGTAGTATTCATCCACACTTTTACATCCTTGAATTAGCTTATCCAACATTTGCACAAGATGCTCTTGATGTTGCCTTGAAACAAATCTCTTTCTCATATGGCACTTAAGATCATACCATGTTTCTATTGGTCGTTTCCTCTCCCTCCTTAGTTTCACTTTCAATTGAGACCACCAAACATGAGCATTATTAGTGAAATTGGAAATAGCAAGCATTACCTTTCTTTCCTCACTATAATTGTTGTAATCAAAGAAATGCTCAGTTTCTGTCTCCCATTGCAAGTATTCCTCTTGATTAGAACTCCCATAGAAAGTATTTAACTTGAGCTTATCACCTCTTAAGCTTCTATGCTCCATCCCTTCATGATAAACACCTCTATTTTCCCTCCGAGTATGTTCTCTCTCTCGACATCTATTACTCCTCCTTTGATCAATTTCATGATACATTGCTGCAAGTAAACAAGTTAGTAATAAAAATTGGACCTCTCAATCACTCCCTAAGTGTTTACACTCGATGATGTCAATCCACTCGTGTTTGCGCTCAAAACAAATTTTAGACCCTAAATGTAACCTTGAACTATTAGCACACTTTAGCAACTATCAAACAACTAAGATACTAACGAAATTTGTAAAAAGTAACAATCAAGAAATAAGAAACATGCAAATTGGTTGGTTAAGAAGAAAACAAGACAGATTCATGCAAATGGTTTATTTTAGTGACAAGGAAAGAATAAGAAAGAAAAATAAGCAAGAATAAACTTTCCTAAAAGAGAAAAATTCGAAATTAGACTTTCCTAAAGCACTTTGGATCAGAAAATAATACTTTCCTAAAGCAAAAGATGCATATATTCAAATATGGGCAGATTTGAAACTTTCCAAAAACAGTTTTGGCTATTTAAGGTAAGTTCTAGCTTTTTAGAAAACAAACAAATTTGGCTTATTCAACTTGATAATTTCATATTCAAGATGCATAAATGATGAGTTTAAGATGAACTATTCAAGAACCATAAGAACTCGAACCACTTTTTCCAGAAATTTCAACAAATCAAGCAAGAACACTTTTTTTTTTCAATTTCTGTACAATCAGACAGTCTGCGAAGATCTATTTTTTTTCTCAATCTTCCACTTTTTTTTGGACAAACTTTTCTGAATAACAAATAAACTAGATAGAAAGATAAAGACTTTTGTAGTTGTTGATTTTATGAGAATCGGATTGAAAATATACGAACAAGAACAAAAACAGTACGTTAAATAAGGAAATTCTGGAACTATATTTTTTTTTTGTTTTTCTGGAATTTTAGATGAACGAAGAACAAGACAATAAAAATTAAAACAACAAGAAAGCAAGTAAGATAAAAATCTTCCCTTGAGCCTAAGCTCTGATACCAAATGATATGAAACCCTAGAAAATTGAAATAGAAACTCTTTGAAAACACAAAGAACCCGTAGATTCAAATCCTAAAACCCCGATGAACAATAAGGTAAAACCCTTGGAAACAAAGAAGAAGAAGATTATTCCAATGATCTAATACCTTGAAATAAGAGAACTTGTTCTTATTTCAAGATCGAAACAATCCACAAACACAATAGATCAAGTTATGCTTGAATGTTTCTAAAACATGCAACCTAGAACAAGGCTACAAAATGCAAGGTAAAATCAACCAAGCAATAAGAAAAACAAAGCTATTTTCTATCATATTAATTCTTTATATTTAGGGTTACAAATGAGGCTTTAAATAGCCAAAGAAACCCTAAAAACAACAAGGAAATTTTGATTACAAGGAGGCACAAAATCTGCCAAATCTTTCCTTAAGTGCATTTGGTGCATTTTAGGAAAGTTTTGCCCTAGAAGATATTATATCATTCATAAACTATTCTAAGCATTAAAACTGATAAATAAAGGCCTAAAACATGTCCAAATACATTGTAAATTCGTGGACATCATATCTGGCAAGTTCGGGAACAAATATGGAAAGTTGTCCAAATAAGGAAAGTTTGCAAAAGTGATGCAACTTTCCTAATTAGCTCTTCTCTTCAATTCTGATTGAATAAGTCTTCAATACTCTTCTTCAAAATGTATTTGGCATAGATTGAAATTCATCAAGTCCTCTTTGTTAGCCTCCCTGCTCGGATCTTCAAAACTTGTCTTGACTTTACTAATGTAGGCTTGTAAATGGATGTTCAATGCTTCTCTTGATCTTTGAACTTGTGATTGGTCCTTGAGCTTTTGTGAGGTTCCATGATTCATATCAGTAGATGTTCCCATCTTACTTTGATTGTTATGCATATGTCTGATTTTGATGTGATTTTGGGTATGAATTGGCTATCAGCTAATCGTGCCACCATTGATTGTACTAAGAGAGTTATTGATTTTATGAGTCCATGTGGGACCAGTTTACATTTTCATGGGTCTAGTAGCCGAGTAGTACCCACTTTGATATCTATATTAGAAGCTAGAACACTTCTAAGTGGTGGAGCCTTGGGCTATATAGCTAGTGTTGTCGATGCTTCTGTACCAGAGACTAGCTTGAGTTCTGTGCCAGTAGTGAGGGATTTCGTTGATGTTTTCCCTAATGAGTTACCCGGTTTGCCACCAGTGAGACACTTAGATTTTTAGATTGAGGTTGCTCCTGGGACAGCTCAATTGTCCAAAGCACCCTACCGTATGGCACCGGCTGAGTTGAAAGAACTCCAGAGCCAGTTACAGGGACTTTTAGACTTGGGGTTTATACGCCCGAGTGTTTCACCGTGGGGAGCTCCGGTGTTGTTTGTGAAAAGGAAAGACGGCTCTATGCGATTGTGTATCGATTATAGAGAGTTGAACCGTGTTACGGTGAAAAACAAGTATCCTTTGCCCAGGATAGAAGACTTGTTTGATCAGTTGAAGGGAGCCACTATCTTTTCGAAGATAGATTTGAGATCTGGCTATCATCAGTTGAGGATTCGGGATGAGGATATTCCCAAGACTGCATTCAGGACGCGTTATGGACATTATGAGTTCGTAGTTATGTCCTTTGGTTTGACCAACGCGCCTGTAGCTTTTATGGACCTTATGCACACGGTGTTCAGAAGGTTCATTGATTCTTTTGTGATTGTATTCATCGATGATATCTTGGTTTATTCCAAGACAGAGGAGTTGCATGCTATGCACCTACGGGAAGTTTTGACGGTACTACGAGATCAAAGATTGTATGCCAAGTTCTCAAAGTGTGAGTTTTGGCTGAGAGAAGTAGCATTTTTAGGTCATGTAGTATCGAGTAGAGGAGTATCTGTTGATCCCTCTAAGATTGAGGCGGTTACTAACTAGCCTAGGCCGACTAGTGTTGCTGATATTCGCAGTTTTCTGGGACTTCCAGGCTATTATAGACGGTTTGTGTATGATTTCTCCAAAATTGCTTCAGCCTTGACACGTTTGATCCGGAAGGGAGTTGATTTTGTATGGTCTGAGGATTGTGAGAGGAGCTTTAAGGAGCTCAAGAGGAGGCTTGTGACAGCACCTGTTCTAGTGTCGCCTGATAGAACCGGTGGTCTGACTGTGTACACAGATGCTTCCCACAGAGGTTTGGGATGCGTGTTGATGTAACACGAGAAAGTTATAGCTTATGCTTCCCGTCAGTTGAATGAGCATGAGATGAAATATCTGACTCATGATTTAGAGTTGGCAGCTGTTGTTCATGCATTGAAATTATGGAGGCATTATTTGTACGGTGAGAAGATCCTGATATTTACTGACCATAAGAGTCTCAAGTATTTATTCACTCAGAAGGAATTGAAAATGAGACAGCGGAGATGGTTAGAGCTCGTTAAGGATTATGACTGTGACATTCAGTATCATCCTAGGAAAGCCAATGTAGTGGCTGATGCGCTCAGTAGAAAGTCTTCTCATTCATCAGCTTTGTCGGCCATACCTTTGAATTGAGGTGAGATATGGAACAAGCTGAGATAGCATTTCTGACTGCCGAGGTCACTGTGAGTTTAGCTAGTTTAACAGTGGGGCCTACTTTGAGGTAGAGGATGATTGATGCACAGAGAGATGAGGTTCATTTGCAGGCCGGTTTTAGAGAGGCTGAGTCAGACATTCCTAGTCATTTTACCTTCTCTACAGATAATGCTCTGATGTATCGTAAGAGCCTATGTGTGCCTTTAGGATCGACTTTTAGAAGGGAACTGTTGGAGGAGGCTCACAGTTCTATCTTCTCTATTCATTTAGGTAATACGAAGATGTACACGGACCTGAGAGAGCATTATTGGTGGCCTGGGATGAAGCTTGATATTACAGATTATGTTAGTAGATGCTTGACTTGTCAGCAAGTCAAGGCATTGAGGAAGAGTCCATCGAGTTATCTTAATCCTCTGAGTGTGCGATAATGGAAATGGGAGGAAATTTCCATGGATTTTATCAGCGGATTGCCAAGGACATCAAAAGGTTACGATATTATTTGGGTGATTGTAGAACGTTTGATGAAGACCGCACACTTTATACCTGGGAGGATCACCTACCCAGTTGAGACATGGGCACAGTTGTATTTACAGGAGATTGTCATATTACATCGTGTGCCTGTGAGGATCATATCAGATCGGGACACTCGTTTTGTCTCAAAGTTTTGGCAGAGTTTACATTCAGCCATGGGTACTGGCTTGGATTTTAGCACAGCCTTTCACCCTCAACAGATGGTTAGACCGAGAGAGTCAACCAGATTCTAGAAGATATGTTGAGGGCTTGTGTTCTTGATTTCGGAGGTAGTTGAGACTCTCAATTGTACTTGGTAGAGTTTGCTTATAATAACAGCTACCAGGCTACTATTGAAATGGCACCATTTGAGGCACTTTATGGTAGAAAGTGTCGATCTCCAGCTCACTGGGATGAGGTTGGGGAGAGAAGGCTTTTGGGACCCGGGTTGTTACAGTTGACTAGTCAGTCGATTGACTTGATTAGAGAGAAGATGAGGGTTGCCCAAAGTCGACAGAAAAGTTACGCAGATAAACGACGTAGTCCACTTGAGTTTTCATTGGGGGACCACGTGTTTTTTAAGGTAGCACCTATGAAGGGTGTTATGAGATTCGGGAAGAAGGGTAAGCTGAGCCCTAGGTTCATTGGCCCTTTCGAGGTACTTGATCGGGTAGGAGCAGTAGCTTACCGATTGGCTTTACCACCTTCTTTATCGGCAGTTCATAATGTTTTCCATGTATCGATGCTTCAGAAGTACATGGCGGATCCTTCTCATGTGATCGATTATGAATTGGTAGTTTTGAATGCTAATATGTCTTATGAGAAGACACCAGTTAAGATAAGAGCATAAGAACAAAAGTTGATGAGAAATAAAAAGGAATTCACTAGATTAAGGTTCTTTGGGAGAACCAAGTGTCAAAGGAAGCAACGTGGGAACGTGAAGATGAGTTACAGTCTAAGCACCTCGCTTTTCCACTTAGTGAGCGAACTTTTCGAGGACGAAAAGTCTTTTAAGGAGGGTAGACTGTAACGTCCCGGTATTTTGAAGTGAATTTTATTTTATTTAATATTATTTATTTATTTATTTCAATTTAAGTATTTAGTGTAATTATTATTTTTGTAATTTAGAATTTAGTAGTTAATTTCGCCCGAAATTCTTTTTAATCGTTTTAATACTTTAATTTCGCTTCGGTGACATTAATAATTATTAATAGGCCAATTAATAATTATTAATCACCTTTAGATTTATTTAAGAGCTTCGGGTTTCGATTCATAAGTCAAAAGTCATAAAAGGACGCAACCGTCATTTCCGATTTCTTAAAAATATCCAAAACACTATTCATTCATCTTTAAAATCTCACCAATTGACCAAAGTTGACCATTTCTTCTCCATTTTTCTTCTCAAGGCCGAGAGCCATAGTGGGGGGGGGGAGAATTTTTCGGGCTTTGCTCGTTTCTCGATGGATTGACTTGATTTTGGTTGCATCGGAAAGCCCTCGAGCCTAGTATTCTTTTCCACCTAATCATCGTGCTTTTCTCCCGTGATCCACGGAGTTCTCGGTAAGTTTATTTTCAAACCCTAAGCTCCAAATAGTGTTTTAATGGAGTTTTCTCTTTGATTCTTCGATTTCTTGTCGGAAAACTCGGTGTTTGTAAATACGGGAGTTGTTTTAAGGGTTTTTGAAAAATTTCTCATAACCCTAAAACCGAGTTTCAGTCGAAACCTTGCCCGTTTGAAATTTACCTTTTGGGGTTTGAATATGGGTTATTAATTATTGAAATAATGTTTATTGTAATTCAATTCGGGAAATTACATATTGTTCAAAAACCCTAATTATCGATGCCCATTGAAATCGGGAATATCGAAATTGTTTAAAACCAACTCGAAATACATCTAAATTGCCTAAAAGCCAGAAAACCAAACCCGAGACCCACTTTTCATGGGGGGGCCGAGAGCCTCTTATTGGGGTTTGTTGAGTTTTTCATTGTTTTGTACGCGTAGATGTTGTTGACCGTTATTTGGTTAATTATTGATTGTTAGATGTAATTCTAATTGTAGGTGATTTTGGACCGCTTGCTTGATCGCTCTAATGGTTTTAGGAGCGAAGTCTTCTTTTACAAAGGTGAGAATAGTTAGGATTTAAAGTAACTTTAGAAAGCGAATAAGTATAATGATTTGTAGAATTGGAAACTAAGACTAAGATTCGAATCTAAGATTAGAGGAAAATGAACTAGTCCCCTTAGGATTAGGAGCTAGTTCTTTAAGTGAGAACTTAGGAGTTCTCGAGGGAAACTTTGAATCTTAGAATATTCTAAGTTAGATTCGTTTCGAAGCTTAGGATGGATCATTGGAAGTTAAAAGATCCAAACTTTTAGATAGAACAGTTAATAGAACCTCGGATTTTATTGGAAGTTTAGAATCCTTGAAGGAATAAATTAATCATTTAAGATAGGATTTACTTTTATTATTGTGGCGGAGTTCGATTTACATATCGTTCTTCCGGAATTTCCTATCTATTTACTTTATGTCTTTTACTTTATGCCCCTTTACTTTATGCTTGTTTCGGCTACTTTAATATTCGCACTTTACGTTTATTTACTTTTGCGAGCATATCATAACATCTCACACCATAACATATTGCACCATAACATCTCGCATCATTGAAAAGAAGAGAAAATGAGAAAGAAATGAAGGGGAGAATGATGGATCCTACGGGGAAAGTCCACATCACCTTCATAGAAAAAGAAGAGAAAGTGAGAAAGAAAAGAAGGGGAGAATGCCCCCCGGGGAATGTCTGCATCACCTTCAGAGAAAACGAAAAGAAAGTGAGAAAGAAAAGAAGGGGAGAATGTTGGACCCTACGAGGATTGTCCGCATCACCTTCTTCATTCATAAGGTTGAATGGTGGATACTACGGGAAATGTCCACGTTACCTTCATTCATGCACAAAGGGCGAATGCGAATCCTACGGGATGTCCTCATTACCTTCATGCATATGATCGATGGAAATATATATCATAGATAGAGAATCGAGATGTTATATCTATGCAAAGTTTATTTACTTTTCTTGTTTATGTTATAACAAGTTAATGGATGAGAGTTAGACTACGTGTGTTAGTAATATCATCTTTTGGAGATTATGGAATGAAATTACCTAGAGTTTGGAGAACTTTAGGATTGCTTGTGTCAGATTAATTGGACACAAATCGGAATACGGGTTTGAGGTCTAACTTTACTTTTTATTCTTATTATTCTCACTGGGCTTAAGTTGTTAGCTCATGATATTACAAAAATTTCAGGTAATGTCCTGGCTAGAGGTCGTGGGAGAGGAGATGGTGCTGCGTGATCGAGGGATGATGACCTCGAGATGGACTAGGTTGATTTAAAGTCCATGGACTATGTTTTGTGAATTTTACACATATTTTGGATTTGTATATTTGTAAATGGCTCATATGAGCTTATTGTCTTTTATGATTATAAGTCTTTTGAACTCCTGATTAGGAACTTGAAGTTCCTTGTGTTTTTTTTATTTTGAAATTAAGATGTAAACAGGTTTTGGCTAGCCAATTTTCAAACATAACCACGCCAATTTTCTTAAAATATAAAGACTTCCGCTGTGTTTTCTAATTTAAATTATTTAAAAGTGTCGGGTCGTCACACCCTCCCATGGTTGTCGGCGTGCGGCTAAAGAAGAGAGAGAGAATGAAACAAAAATTTCTTTTACTTTTGTTTGTTTTGCATATATATATTTTTACATATTATATTTTTTTTAAACAAAACTAGCCCAAAGTTCATTTAAACAATTTAAAAATGAGAAAATAAAATAAATAAACTAAATTAAAATAAATGAATTTAACTATTTTAATTATTTTCCAAAAACCCAGGCCGTCACATCCAAACTACTCGAAACCAACCCGGAACTCCTCTAAAAAGCCTAAAAGTCAGATGGTTTTGGGTCGTGGGCCTCTTTTGGCCATTTTCGGGCTATTTATTCATTTTATTCTTTTAGGTGTCGTTCGATCGATGTTTGGTTAATTAATGTTTATTAGATGTAATTTAATTATAGGTGTTGGTAATCGCTTGTGTGATTTTTTTTTGGCTCTTAGGAAGCTTGACTACTTTACTAAGGCGTGTTTAAAGTGGTGGTTTGTAGTTTTATGTTTCAGATTGCATGACGATTTGTTTGATTTGAGGTTAAGTGATTTAGTTGTTATTAAGAAACAATAGTTGTTGGATGGTGACTTTAAACCTTGGAAGTGAGTAGAGGGCTAATTTTTTTTTACCAAGTACTCTTGGAGTTTAATTGATAGTTTTGGGAAAGTAAGTTTTACTCTGATCTTGGAAGTCTTGTAAGGCTATGGTGAATTTTGGAATAATATTGGAACTTGAAGGTACTTTGAGTGGTTTGGACCAAAGTAATTTAGAAAAATTCTTAGGAGTTGTTTATTGGAACAGAGTGTTGTAATACGTGTTGTGATAACATGTGGTAATACGTGATGTTGTAACATGTGGTAATACGTGATGTGGTAACATGTGGTAGTACGTGTTGTGGTAATAATGTGGCATGGTAACAAAGTAAGTGGATTCATTGATCTATTGGACTCCTAGATGAAACAGGCTTTGGGCACCAATATGTGATGTGATCTATGTTGTGGTGACAAAGCAAGTTTATGATATATTTATTACTTTGTGATAGTTGGGAGTATGGAATGAGTAGTAAAGAGCTTGCTAGGACTTTGGAAACATTTTATGATACCTAACTCAGTCCATAGAATTGTTTGCCTCCATTTTACTTTCACTAGCATTTTTATGCTAATGTTTCTACACTTACAACCTTTCAGGTACTTCTCATAAAAGAAGGCGTGCTCGAGGTGGTGATGTTGCTTGACCGTGGGACGATTGTTTTTGGGCATGGACATGGACATTTTGTGGAGTATTCTAGAAATGCTTGTTGTTTATATTTCCATCTTTCATATACTTTATATTTTGGGCTCGTGAGAGCACTTGAACTTGTCTTCATGATTTGATGTCCATGTTGTGTGAAATCGTGTTACGCAAATGCTCGCAGTCAAACAAGTAATAAAGTGATAAGAAAGATATCGTTCCCACGAGGATTAATGATTTAACGAGGTATTTAACAAATAGTTTAAAGTAATTAAAAGCAGTGGCGTTTTGAGAGTAATGTAATTTATGAAACTAAATAATGAAAATATGCAAGATGATGTTCCTAAATGCAAATCTAAATGACTAAATTCTAATTTAATTATGAGAGATTTAATAACCTAATTAGGATGGTTTAAATTTGCTGAAATTACTACTAAAATATGCAAGAATATTCAAGTGATTAAACTATGTAGAGAAAAAAAAATTAGTAGTATCAAATCCTAAAAAGTAAGACATCTAACAATGTAAAAGAAAATTAAAGAACTAACTAAGAAAACATAAAAACTACTCAGCTTTGATGGGTTGCCTCCTAACTAGCGCTTTTATTTAAAGTCGACGACCCGACTTTGCCACTTTTCATTAGTGGACTTTCGATGGAATTGAGTTTTGACCTCCTTGCCAAGCACGCCCCTATCTCTTCCTCTCTTTTTCCTCTTTCTTATTCTTTTTTTTTCAACAACCCACCTTTTTTATATGAAGAAAAATTGTCCCACATCAGTTTTTCTATCTTATACTTCTTTTTCTTTTCCATGTGGGATACATTCTCTTGAAAATATTGAGAAAAGTTGGGTTGAGGCAATTCTGGCCTTTATTCTGATTCCCATTATTGCAGCTTTATAATAATAATTTTTTGCTCACAAACTTTTACCTTCTTCGACTCATCTTCTTTAAACTCAATTTCTTCATCTTTTTGTTCCAAAATGACATCTTGATTATTTAAATCAACCATGATTTTCTCTAATTCTTCCTCACTTTGAAGAGTCTCCATTTCACATGTTTCCTTACCTTTGTTATAATTAGGAATTTCAGCATCACTAGGCAAGATTTCTTGAGCTTGATTGTTCATGGATGAAGCAATGTGCCTCATTTGAGTCTCTAAATTTCTTAAGGAAGCAGCTTGATTTTGGAGCATCGCATCGGTCCTACCCATGTAATCTTTAATCAAATTGCTAAGGACGACTATGGAATCTTTAACTTCTGGTTGTTGTTGTTGAGATAAGGGAGGCATTAGGTAAGGTTGAGCTTGAGGTTCAAATGGCCAATTTTGAGTATGACAGGATTCATACGAATAATCTCTCCCTGCAAAATTTATGTGATACATCCAATCATGGTTATGAGAGTTAGAATATGCAATGAAACTTTGTTTAAACCCCACATAATTGATTGAATCTGGATTACTTGGGCAGTTTTCATAACGATGACCTTCTTCACAATAGACACAACAATCAGAAAGTGTAATTTGTCGATTTTATACATTTAAAGCCCATATTTTCAATGCATTAGCCAAACCCTCCATATGCACTGCCAAATATCCTGTCATATTTTCCATAGATAAAAAGAATTTTAAAAAAAATAATGAAATTGAAAACTATAGATAAACAAAAACTTAATGCTTTGACACCAAATAAATCTGACTAATCCCCGGCAACGGAGTCAAAAACTTGTTGTGTGAAATCGTGTTACGCAAGTGCACGCAGTCGAACAAGTAATAAAGTGATAAGAAATATATTGTGACGACCCGACTCCTTTTAAATCATTTAAAATCAAATTGCAGCGGAAGACTTAATATTTAATAAAAATTTGGCATAGATATGTTTAAAACTTGGACTATCCACAACCTATTTACACTTTTCACAATCAGAGAATTTGAACAACAGGAAATGCAATTCCTGTGTAAATATTAAAGGAGTTCAAGGTGATAAAAGTTAAAACAAAAGCTCTTATGAGCTTATATACAAATATACAACTCAAAAGATAAAACATGAACTAAATGTGTGTCCATGGACTTAAAAGTATCTCTAGTCCATCCCGCCATCATCATCAAGTAGATCAGACCGCACCAGCTCCTCTCCCATGACCCCGAGCATTACCTGAAAATGTTTGTAATATCATGAGCTAAAAGCAAGCCCAGTGAAAATAAATAGAAATTAAAGTAACATTAGACTCCAAACCCGCATCCGGATTTGTGTCCAAGTAAAACTCACATACCCTTACCTTTCAACCACCAAGAAGGGTTTGTATCAAGTATTTCACTTTTACTTACCAATTCTCCCATATATTTGAGGAACTAACTTCCAAGAATTTAGGAGGATGTGTTTCATAACACACATAACATTTGTATCTCATTCTCTTTAATACCTTATACTATACATAAGGTTTACATCAAGTCTTAATCTCCAATTTCAAGATCTTCCAATTTATTGAGAATCTAGTTCTCTTACATAAATATCATGATAATTATACAAGATTCAATACACCCTTGTATTCTCTCATTATACAATTCAATCTAATTTCTCTTTCCTATAGCACTCGGCTATACATCATATTTTATTCTTTTTCTCTATGGAAATGTATGATATACATAATGTTTCAATTATTTTCTCTATAGCAACTTAGGCTATCGAAAGTTTACTTTACTTTTTCTTTAATAAATAATGCTAAGCTCACTCGGTCTTAACCCATTCAAACAAGATAATTCATTAACTCGCTCAACAAATGTAAAATATACGCATCATTTACATCAACATAACTATCAAAATGCTCATAATGACAGTATGAAAGCTCCCGTAGGATAACTGTAACGTCCCATTATTTTTTTGGTAATTTTTTTTTAATTTTATTATTTATTTAACTAAAATATTTAAGGTCGGTTCAAATTTAGTAATTTCGAATTTAGTAGTTATTTTCATTCGAAAACTTTCTTTTAACCCTTTTATCACTTTAAATTAGTTTCGGTTATATTAATAATTATTAACGGGCCCATTAATAATTATTAATCATCACCTTTTGATTCATTTCAGATCTTCATGTTTCATTTTATAAACTAAATCATTTAAAAGGGACGTAATCATTATTTTCTAATTTCTTAATTATCAAATCACTATTTATCATCCTCATCTTTAAATAGTCAACCAAAGTCAACAAAATTTCACTCGTCTTTCTCTCTTCTTCCTCCTTAGGGCCGAGACCCTCATTCTCTCTCTCTCTCTCTCTCTCTCTCTCTCTCTCTCTCTCTCTCTCTCTCTCTCTCTCTCTCTCTCTCTCTCTCTCTCTCTCTCTCTCTCTCTCTCTCTCTCTCTCTCTCTTTCTCTCTCTGGATTTTTTTAGTTACTCGGTGGATCGACGTAATTTCAGTTGTGTTGAAAAGCCCTCGACCCGAGGATCGTTTCCATCCTAACAATCGAGGTTTTCGTCCGTTTTCTATAAGCCTCAAGGTATGACAAAGTTTCTAAATTTTGTTATGAATAGTGTTTTAATGGAGGTTGAGATTGAAATCTTCAAATTCACACACCGAAGCTTGAAGATTTCAATCGAGGAAGTCGTTTTATGCAATTTTAGAAACTTCCCTAAACCCTAAAATCGAGTTTGAGTCAAAAACCCGTTTCGTGTGATTTTCTTTCGCTTGACCTTGGCTAGGGTGTTTAGTTTGTTATGATTTTGTATTTTATATTAATTTTTTGAAAATTGATTAATGTGTAAAACCCTAAATTACGGATACCCATTGATATAGCGACCTTCCAAAGTATCTGAAAGCAACCCGAAACGCCTCTAAATTGAATAAAAGCCGGAAAACCGAACCCGAGCCTTTTACCCTTGTTTGGCCGAGGGCATGCCTAGGGTCTTTCTCCGTGTTTTTCGTCGTTTTATGCGTTTAGATGTCGTTTGCTCGATTTTCAGTTAATTAATGATTGTTAGGTGTAATTGATTTGTAGGATTGTGATTGATCGTGTGGATTTGATCTCGTCATATTGGGAAGCTCGACTACAAATCCAAGGTGAGTTTAAAATGGAAGTTAGTAATTTTATGAATTAAGTTTCGTTACGATATTGTTTATTGAGGTTAAGAGGGAAACTAACTTCTGGAAATTAATATTTGGTTGGTGACTTTAAACTCGGAAGTGAGTGGAGTGGCTTTGGAGTTCATATGAATTTGGGTGTAAAAGGTAAGATTTGAGTGGTTTGGAAGTCTTGTAAGATGAATTGAAGAGTTTTAGATGAAATTGAAGATTTTAGATGAAAGTGGAAGTTTAAGGAACTTTGAGTGGTTTGGAAGTCAAAGTGACTTAGAAGTTACACTTGAGTGTTCACTCGTGTAATTCAAGTAGTTTATGTTCTTTAGTAGAATTCTTTTTAGATTATCTAATTTACTAGGGAACTTGATGACTTGTGAAATAGTAAGACCGTACGGGGTAGTATGTTGATGTTGATCCATACGGTAACCCGTCACGATGACTTGAGATATGGTAAGACCGTACGGGGTAGTATGTTGATGTTGATCCATACGGTAACCCGTTACGATGACTTGTGATATGGTAAGCCCGTACAGAATAGTATGTTGATGTTGATCCATACGGTAACAAGTTACGATGACTTGTGATATGGTAAGACCGTACGGAGTAGTATGTTGATGTTGATCCATACGGTAACCCGTTACGATGACTTGTGATATGGTAAGACCGTACGTGGCACTATGTTGATGTTGATCCATACGGTAACCCGTTGCGATGACTTGTGATATGGTAATACCATATGGGGTAGTATGTTGATGTTGATCCATACGATAACCCGTTACGATGACTTGTGATATGGTAAGAGCGTACGTGGTAGTTTGTTTATGTTGATTCATACGGAACACGTTACGATGAAACTTGTTTGGTAACAAAGCAAGCTAGTATTACATTTACATATATTCATTAGAATTGTGTAGTAAGACTTAGTATTAGTTATTACTATTACTTCAAGTCTCTATTTCATTTTTATACGGGATTGAAAGTCTATTATGGGAAGTATATTACTATTGCATGATTGTGTGGAAATTGAAAGTGTGGAATGGGTAGTAAAGTGCAATTTAGGCCTTTGTACACAATTTCTGGTATGAAATTTGGTTCATAGGATCACTTGCTTTCATTTTACTCTCACTAGCATTTTTATGCTAATGTTGCTACACTTACAATTTTTCAAGTAAATCTCGTTGCAAGGGACGTGGTAGAGGAGGTGGCGCTGTATGACTTACCGAGTTGATGGATGGACAGGAACATGAATACTTTTGGTTTAGCATCTTTGGAAATGCTCGTAATATTTTATCATCTTCCATACTTTACATTTTTGAGCTCGAAAGGGCATTTGTTTAAAAAATTGTATATGTCTTCTAGTTTCAAGTCCTTTTAGAATTTTAAATATCAATGTGGAATGCGCATTCCATGTTTATTGTTTTCTCTGAAAATGGGTATATGTAAATAGGTTTTGGATAATACAATTTTTAAACGAACCCATGCCGTTTTTCTTTAAAATTTGAGTCTTCTGTTGTGTATTTGAAATTAAAGAATTTAACGGAAATCGGGTTGTTACAGTTTGTATCAGAGCCTCTTTGGTTCTGTAGACCACATGCGTCGCATGTTTTTCATGTTTTGATTTTGTTCTTGTCCAATCATCGCTCGAGGTCAACGGTGCCAGGTATCCTTAGAACGCTCTCTTTTGATAAGTTTAATTGTAGTTTTGCTTTTCCTTTCCTAGTATTTCACGTGAAGCTTTTCTGATTGTGATTTCAGTATGCCTCCGAGGACAGTGGCACCTAGGAGAGGTAGAAGCAAAGTACCGGCTGCGGTATGAGGCAGTGATCAGACTAGAGCAGCTACACCACCACCTCCAGCTGTGTATAGGGAAGATGAGCCTCTAGTGGATCAGCCGGCTAGGCATGGTCGTAGTGTTGCTATCTTAGAGGAGGACTATTTAGATTCTTTACGAGGTCGTGGAGGACTTGTTGATCAGGTTATACCTCCTATTGGAGCACCTGCTCTAGTGATAGATTAGTCAAGTATTACTGATGCTGCGAAAACTTTGAAGGAGTATAACAGGTATAACACTCCTGAGTTTGATGGGACATCTACTGACCCGGAAGTCGCCAAGAGATGGATTACCAAAGTAGAGAGGGTACTTGGTTTCATTCGGTGTCCGGATGATTTGAAGGTCCACTGTGGGACCTATTCTTTAGTAGATGATGCATTATATTGGTGGAATGATTTAGCCTGGTACTCCTGGTCCTGAGTTGCAGGTTAGTTGGGAGATGTTCGGGGAAAAGTTCTTTGAAAAATACTATCCAGAGGATACACGAGATCACTTAGAGATACAGTTTCTCACACTCAGACAGGGTGATAGATCTGTTGTGGAGTATGAGAGAGAGTTTGACAGGTTGTCAAAATTTGCTACCAGACATGTTACTGGTCCTGAAAGCAAGAGAAAGAAATTTATGGTGGGTTTGAGGGCAGAGTTACGAGGGCAAGTACGAGCTTTGCAACCTGCGACATATGTTGATGCATTGAATGCCGCTTTGGCTCTAGATATTGGGGATTATGAGAAAAAGGCTATTGAGATTGCTGCACAGACCTCTTTTTAGAAGAGGAAGGTTGTGGACGACCTTCCAGGTCGAGGGACACAGTCACATAGACAGGCTCCTGGTAGGGGCAGGGGATAGACAGGACCTCAGTTTCATACAGGACAGTCTAATGCTCGGGCTCCTCCTTTGCTCTACTGTCATGATTGTACTGAGTATCACCTAGGTCAGTGTAAGGTGAAGAGGTGCTATCAGTGTGGACAGACCGGACATATTAGATCTTTCTGCTCTAGTTTACGGACACCACAGCAGAGTGGGGGTCAGGGTCAGAGTTCAGGTCAGGGTCAGGGCCAAGGATAGAGTCAGGGGTGAGGTCAGATAGGTGGTAGAGGCCAAGTTAGGCCTAATCAGTAGCAGAGAGCACCACCGTCAGTTCAGACACAGCCTCAGATACGACAACATGCCTGTGTCTTTGCCACCATTCGGGAGGATACTGAGGCATCTAGTACTGTTGTTACGGGTACTTTGTCAGTTTTAGGGCACTCTGCTCTTGTATTATTTGATTCTGGGGCCAGTCACTCATTTATTTCTGCAGAGTTTGTCAAATCCGCTGCCTTTTATTCTGAGCCGTTAGGACATGAGTTGCATATTACTACTCGGCTCAGAAAATCTGTGATTGTGGATAGAGTTGTTCATACTGATGATTTGTGTATTATGGGTTGCTTTCTGCATGCTATGTTGATTGTGATGCTGATGTCTGACTTTGATATTATTTTGGGTATGGATTGGCTATCAGCCAACCACGCCAACATTGGTTGTAGTGAGAAAGTGGTAGACTTTGTTGGTCCATGTGGGACAAGTTTTCGATTTCGTGGGACCCGAGGTAGTGACACCTGCAGTTATCTCGGTGATCCAGGCTAGAGCACTTTTGAGTGACAGTGCTTGGGGTTACTTAGCTAGCGTAGTGGACACGTCTGTTAGTGTTACTGCCCTAGTTTACGTACCTGTTGTGAGGGATTTCATTGATGTTTTCCCTGATGAGTTACCTGGTTTGCCACCAATGAGGGAGTTAGACTTCCAGATAGAGGTGATTCCTGGGACCGCTCCATTGTCCAAGGCACCTTATCGCATGGCACCAGCTGAGCTTTTGAAAAGGCAGTTGTAAGAACTTTTAGACTTGGGGTTTATAGGCCCAAGTGTATCACCATGGGGAGCTCCGGTATTGTTTGTAAAGAAGAAAGATGGCTCTATGAGATTATGCATTGATTATAGAGAACTGAACCGGGTTACAGTGAAAAACAAGTATCCTTTGCCCAGGATAGAGGACTTGTTTGATCAGCTGAGGGGAGCTACTGTCTTTTCAAAGATAGAACTTCGATCGGGGTATCATCAGTTGAGAATTAGAGATGAGGATATTCCAAAGACTGCCTTTAGGACACGATATGGTCATTATGAGTTTGTTGTCATGTCTTTTGGCTTGACTAACGCTTCTGTGGCCTTTATGGACCTGATGCATACGGTGTTCAGGAGGTTCATTGACTCCTTTGTGATAGTGTTTATTGATGATATCCTTTTTTACTTGAAGACCGAGGAGTTGCATACCATGCATTTAGAGAAAGTGTTATCGACTTTGAGAGCTCATTGGTTGTATGCAAAATTCTCTAAATGTGAATTCTGGTTGAAGGAAGTGGATTTCCTTAGGCATGTTGTATCCAGTAGAGGGATTTCTGATGATCCTTCTAAGGTTGAAGTCGTTAGTGGTTGGCCCCGACCGACTAGTGCGGCTGAGATACGAAGTTTTCTTGGACTTGCAAGGTATTATAGACGATTTGTGCAAGATTTTTCCAAGATTGCATCATCTTTGACTCATTTGACAAAAAAAGGGTTGATTTTGTGTGGACTGATGATTGTGAAGATAGCTTTGAGGAGCTTAAGAGGCGACTTGTATCGGCCCCAGTTTTAGTATCACCTGATGAATCGGGTGGTTTGACAGTGTATACTAATGCATCCAAGAAGGGTATGAGATGTGTATTGATGCAACATGGGAAAGTAATAGCTTATGCTTCTAGACAGTTAAAGGAGAATGAGAAAAAGTACCCGACTCATGATTTGGAGCTAGCAGCGGTGGTACATGTGTTGAAAATCTGGAGACATTACTTGTATGGTGAGAAGAGTCTGATTTTCACCGATTACAAGAGTCTCAAATACTTTTTCACCCAGAAAGAGCTAAATATGAGACAGAGGAGATGGCTAGAACTTGTGAAAGATTATTACTGTGATACACAGTATCATCTGGGGAAGGCCAACATAGTTGCTGATGCATTTAGTCGAAAGTCATCACACTTGTCTACATTAAGTACTATCCCGCTAAGGCTTAGATGGGAGATGAAAAGAGCTAAGATAGTCGTTCTTACAGCTGAGATTACTGTGAGTTTGGCAAGTTTGACTGTTGGTGCCCTACTCTGAGACAGAGGATGATAGAGGCACAGAAGGGTGAGAAACATTTAGCTTAGGGAAGCAGAGTCCAATTTACATAGCCATTTTACATTTTCCACTGATAATGCATTGATGTATCGTAGGAGGCTGTGTGTGCCTCTAGAATCGACTTACAGAAAGGAGCTGTTGGAGGAGGCTCACAGTTCTATCTTTTCAGTGCATTCAGGTAGTTCTAAGATGTACAGGGACCTGCGACAACATTATTGGTGGCCTGGGTGTTAGGAATGGTGTCCTAGAACTTGTAATTATTTAATAAGGATAATTTATTACGAATAAATTAAATAAATAAGCATAAGTTCTTTATATTATCTAGATTGATTCAATTAACGATATTAGGAATATATGGAAATATATTAATATCAAACATTCAAATAGTAAACCCTACGTTACTCTTATGAAATCACGACTTAGTATGTGAGTCATACGAGAGGATTAAAGTCGAGATGAGTAACTTAAAAATGTCTACAGTAAATGGATAACGTTTGGGAACCTTATCCTGGTAACACTGTTGATAGCTTCACATTTTGTTTTATAGACAAATGATCTAATCCTGATCATTCATGTGAGAGACATGAAATGGAAGTATCATATACAATGTTGATTGTATAAGACAGGACCACGATGTTCGATCAAATTTCTCATTAGTACCGTTTACGAGAAATGATCGAATATCAAACTAAGTTTATCAACCGTGATAGATCTCAATCCTGAGTGAAATGCGGACTCCTATTTATGGAGTTATGTTCTTTGATTCACATGGTTGAGAACGATCTGTAAGAACGCTCAATACACTCATGTTTTGGGAACATGGCTAGATAAGTAGCTGGGAACTCATTTTCACGAGATGGAATTCATAACTTTCCTATAAATTAACGGTATCAATGCGATACCTAAACATTTTAGGAACTTTAGGAAACTCCCTTGATGTACTGATTCGAGACATGAACAAGTGGCGCCACGACTTCTATTGATCACAGAAGTTTATTATCTCTAGTTCGACTAAAGATAATGTTCATTGGAGAATCAGCGGGAACACAAGGATAAAGCGGTAATTACAGGGGCAAAACGGTAAATTTATCCGCCTGTAATTATGAGGGTTCCTTGTGAAGGATATATCACAGATATAAATAAAGATAAACTAAATGGACATAACTCATCTATAGTGAGGGGAGTTCAGTTATGAATCTATAGTGGAATTATTCATAGTTAAATAATAAGTAATTAACTGATTATGAGTTAATCACTTAATTGACTAATTATTAAGCCCATGATCTATAGGTCCATCGGGTCCCTATGCTAGCCCAAATATCATTGTAGCAAAACTAAGTTATTAATTTAACTTAGAAAGAACAAATAATTTAAGTAATTGAATTTACTTAAAATTAGGCAATATTAATTATTTGAATAATGAGATTATTTCAATGAAAATTAATATTAATATTATTAATATTGATACAAAATTAATTGTTTAAATAAAGAGTTTATTTAAATGGAAATTAATATGACATTATCAATATTTAAGGCAAAATTAATTGTTTAAATAAATAAATTATTTAAACCGGAATTAATGTTAATATTATTAATTATTTAAATAATGAGTTTATTTAAATGAAAATTAATAATTAATATTATTAATTAAATAATGAGTTTATTTAATTTAATAATAAATATTAGAGAGAATTAAATACAATTGGTTTAAGAAACAAATTGGTTTTAGCCCAAAATAATTAATTAATTGGATTAGATCCAATAGAAATTAATATATTAATTTTTGGCTAAATGTGTTTAAATTAGAAATTATTATTTGAATTTTTCTAATATTTAAATACATAAATATATATTATTATATAAAGAAAAGTAAATAAATTAAATATATATATATATATATATATATATATATATATATATATATATATAATCAAATGTTATGGCTGCGTCAGCGTGAGTACAAATTTTTAAAAGAAACTGTTATTACGTGTGGTGGCGCACGCTGAAGGAATTTATATATATATAATTTTTATTTATTTTTCTATTTATTTTAATAGTTAGGAGATAAGCATATCTATAGAGGTTAGATATCATATTTTCCTATAAATATGACCATTGGGATTCATATTTTACACACTTCTCACTTTAATTAGAAAAGTTAAAATTCTCTCTCAAGTTTTTGCCCAATTGCCGATTTTCCTTAGGGAAAAATTTAGAAGAAATTTCTTCTTCTATTGTTCTTCCGGTTCGATTCCCACAAGTCGGTTTTGCTTTCGATCGGGATATAGCATAGAAAATCCGGTGTTGCTGAAGATTGATGCTGTAAAGAAACCTCGAACCGATTCTCCATTAATTACTCAATGTAAGTAACGGTTTTAATTTTCGAAATTTAAAGCATGAATCTACATGTTTTAATCACAATTTGCATGATGTTAATAGATCCGTTATTAAATGTTAATAAGTTTGCTAAATAAAATTCCGCTATTTTAGTAAATCATCCCTTCAATACAATTTATATAGCACAATTTATATAAACATACTTAATCTCCCACTTGTCCTAGATCTTTGGAGATTTGACTTGTAATTCCAGTCAAACTGGATGACAATCAACTACTTAGCCATGGTAGTCATTTTAATACTTTATCAGTAACGTTTTCATCTATTTAGTATATATTTCTTTTGACTGATGTTAGTTTCATTAAGTGTAATAGATTCCATATTTTATCGCCATAAAATAAACTCTATTAACTATTGATTTGAAACCATCATGTTCAACTACCTTTTATTTACTAACGACTTAGTAATTAAGCGAATCTAGAGTTTAGTTAGTAAAAAGTCATTTTACTTATACTTAACTCATTTGATGTTTAATTCGCAAAGGTCTTTTGTCGAATTCTTACATGGAAGTAAATTCATGTTCGAATTTGAGCCCGTGCAACTCATAAAATCTCTCATTTTATCTATGTGCACTAACATACTATTTGTAAATTTTATTTTAGTCACATGGGTTCTAGGATTCTCGAAATTCTTAAGCTCCCACTACAAAGTAATTCTCCATTACTTTCATTTGTTTAATGATTACAATTCTATACTTCTTATTATTTCCAAAAATAATGTATAAGTATAAGTGACCCTTTTCAACAAAACTATTGAAAAATCATTTCATTTTTATTTCACTGAACTTTATTCATTGATTTTGAAGTCAATGAGTTTCACTTGAACTTCGAAAGTCCTTTGGTTCATATTATGACACTCCCACTCAAATAAAGTTCTACAAGTAGTTTAACAATTTAAACTTTTAAATAACTACTTGTTTTTATTGTGAAATAAAATCATTGTAATTCTTTTATATCTTAAGTAAGGTTTAAAGCCTTCAGTATCACTGATTTACTGAGCTTTTCTTTAATAATTTGTGAATTCAATTATTCACTAATTATTACTTTATGATTTCTGATTTCTGTTTTGTTTATTCCATATCAGTTATTACCTTTAAAACATCCTTTTAAATAACTAAATGTTTGGAATATAAGAAATCGATTTAATGTTTACTTATCACTTAAGTTCTAACATCTAAATGTCCAACTTTAGTGATGTTTAAGTCTAGTTATCTTTGATAAATCAAAGATATTCAATTTTACTTATCCCATAAGTTCGTGGATTAATATGGTTATCATCTCAAACTCCTTGAGAACCATCTTTAAGAGATTAATCCCTCTAACTTATTTAAGTAATTTTAAACTTAAGTATTTAAACATTTTTAAACCTTATAACTCATTTAGATATACCGAAGTTTAGAATTTGGATTTGGAATTTATTTATTTTATACTAAGTATTTTGAATAACCATCCAATCACACTTTGGAACTTTGTAATATAATTGTAAAGGAATATCTACCTAAATAACTCTTATTTAAAATATTCCCAAACTTGGTTCATACGAAATGAGAACCAATAGTTATTACATAATTCAAAATAAAAACAAATTGATAACTAAACTAAACTAGAAAACTATGGTTTAGGAAGAAAAATATCTTTCTTCCGTTTAGACTATAGTAAATCGAATATGAGGAAAAATAGGAAGAATAAGAGTTTTCAATTTCGAGAATTGAAATTAGAAGCTTTTGAATGAACAACCAAGACGTTTGTATTTATACGCAAAACAGTTTTCCAATCGAATTAGGAAACACTATCAAAATAAATACAAGATAAATACCAAGAATAAAATCAAATTTTATTCCTTATTTATCTTACGTGCCGATTTTATTTGTATAAAATCAATAAGAAAAAACTAATTTTTTTCTTTGTTTAATTTGTCTTTGGTTAAACATTCTTTTATATATTTATTTTAGACAAAATAATTCAACAATTATTTCCTAAAATATTATATATGAGCCGATTTTGATATTTAAATAATTTGAACCAAAATCCATTGAATTCATTAATTCAATCATAGATTCCTCCTTATTAATAAATCTTATTTATTAACTTTTAATATTTATTTAAATAAATCAATTATTAAAATAAAACATCATATTATGATCTTGTATTTTATTATTAATAAATATTTATTATTTTCTATTTAAATAATCGACATTATTTACATTAATAATAAATATGTTATTTACTATTATCCTTTTAAATAATCACTATTATTTAAAATTAATAATAAATGTTTAATTATTAATTTCCATTCAGGTAAACACATTACCTAAATAATTAATAATTATTTATTAATAATATTTTATTATTAATTACCATTTAAATAAACACATTATTTAAATAATTAATAACAATGATATTAATTTCCATTTAAATAAACTCATTATTTAAATAATTAATATTGTCTGTACATTTAAGTAAACTGCTTTACTTAAATTATTCATTTCCTTTTCTAAGAAACACAGTTCTCATAGTTCAGTTTGTTCTTTCCAAGAATAGTGACTAAAACAGATGCTATATTACTGAAATTTAAATAAACTTTATCTTAATAATCTAACATGCATTCAACATTCAAATACTCAAAGTTTCGACATATAATTAAATATGATGCATGAATGTGAACATATTAATGAACATAAAATCCCTAAAACATGTTACTATGTCAAGATATTTTAATGATACCGGTGAAGTGTCGTCGAATGATAGGTCAGTTACCATCATTAAAACGAGATGCCACTCGAACAATTGACAACTTCAGAATAACTCATATTCCTATGTCATTGTTTACCGTGTATGTAACGACCCGATTTTTCGTAAAATCCTTTAAAACAATTACGCAGCGGAAAACTTGATTTTGCAAAAAAACGGCGTGGGTTCGTTTAAAATTCGGATAAACCAAAACATGTTTTACATTGTCTCAAATCAGAAAAAGCAGTATACCTGGAATGCGCATTCCATACCGTGATAAAACTTCTAAAGAAAGTTTAAAGTCCAAAAATATAAACACAAATTATACAATTTCTCCATCGAGCTCAAAATGAAACATAATAAAAGTAGTAAAATGGTCATGAGCATTCAAGGATGCTTCACCCAAAACCATATATGTTCTTGTCCATTCATTGTCTCGAGTAGTCACGCGGCGCCACCTCCTCTACCTCGTCCTCTACCACGAGTCTTACCTAAAAAAAAGGTAATTGTAGCAACATTAGCATAAAAATGCTAGTGAGAGTAAAATGAAAGTAAGTAATCCTATGAATCACACTCCATGTCGGAAATTGTGTCCAAAGGCCTAGATTTCAATTTTACTATCCATTCCACATTCCAAATTCCACATATAATCAACATGCATAGTATGCTTCCTGAAAAGTAACGATATCAAGACTTAAAGAAAAAGTACTCGTTATTACTAAGTCTTACTACTGAATTCTAAAGGTTATGTAATGGTATACTAACTATCTTTGTTACCAAACAAGTTTCATCGTATCATAAAACTTTACGGACCGAAGTCAACATACCATATGTACCATATCACAAACCATCGTAACTCTCATCACATCGGATATCAGGAATTTCACCATATAGATATCAGGAATTTCACCATATAGATATCAGGAATTTCACCATGTAACAAATCATCGCACCATAATACCGTTTGGAGCGAATCAACATACTATCATGTGCCGTATCACATATCATCGCATCATGATAACGTATGGAGCGAATCAACATACCATCATGTGCCGTATCACATATCATCGCACCATGATACTGTATGGAGCGAATCAACATACTATCATGTGCCGTATCACATATCATTGCATCATGATGCCGTATGGAGTGAATCAACATACTATCATGTGCCGTATCACATATCATTGCATCATGATGCCGTATGGAGCGAATCAACATACTATCATGTGCCGTATCACAAGTAACGTATAGTACTCATCAAGTTCCCTAGTAAGTTAGTTAGAAAACCACTAAACTACTGAAGAACATAAACTGCTTGAATTACACGAGTCAATACTCAAGTGTAAATTCTAAGCCACTTTGACTCCCAAATCTCTTAAAGTTCCTTATTCAATCACTTTCATCTAAAGTCTCCAAATCACCTTACAAGACTTCCAAACCACTCATGTTTCCTCTTTTACTTCTAAAACCATAAGTACACCAAAACCACTCCACTCACATCCGAGTTTAAAGTTTATACAAAGTATAACTTTCGGAAGTTAGTTCCCCTCTTTACCTTGATAAACAATAACGTAATGAAACATAACTCATAAAATTACTAACTTCCATTTTAAACTCACCTTAGATTGAAATCGAACTTCGAAAGTGTCGAGATAGATCCCACGCGAGCAATTACCAACCTACAAATAAGTTAAATCCAAAAAATATTAATTAACTAGAAATTGAACCATCGACGTCTAAACGTGTAAAACGACGAAAAACCCGGTTTTTAGCCTTATGGTGCTCTCGGCCATAGGAGAGAAAATGAGGTTCGTGTTTGGTTTTTCGACTTTTAGGCATTTTAGAGGTGTTCCGGGTTGGTTTTAGGTACTTTGGAGGTTCGAATTATCAGTGGGTAACCGTGATTTAAGGTTTTACACAATACTTGATTCCCGAAAAATTAAGTAAAATACAAAACAATAACAAACTAAACACCCCAACCATCACCAAGTGAGAGAAAACAAATGGAACGGGTTTTTCAATCGACTCGGGTTTAGGTCCAAGACAAAAACCACATCCAAAGTGATTTTTCCTAACTAGAATTCACAAACAACACCCGGGAAAAACAAATCAAGGCTTACATACAAGATTGGAAATAAAGAAAACACAAAAACCCATTTCTTCCTCACCTTGTATCTCCTAGATCTTTAATGGATTGGCCCGATTGATGGGATGGGTAGAAATATCGTCTCGAGAGCTTTCCAACGAGCTAAGGCACGATGAAAACGGTCGAGAAACGAAGCCGGGGCGACAATTTCTTTCTCTTCTCTCTTTTTCTCTCTAGGCTACGGGTTTGGGAATGCTTTTTCACTTCTCTTTTCTTTCTTTTTCTTATAATTATCCTTAAAATATGAAGTGGATAAATATAAAGATATTTTGGTAAAAGACCATACTGCCCCTCATCTTATTTCCTTAGGAAAACTTATTCCGGGTGCTCGTTATTTCACGTTTCTAATTCCAATACAACTTCACTACTTCTAATCTATCTTAAAAGTATTTAACAATAAATAATGGGCCCGCTAATAATTTTTAATACGTCCAAATCTAATTTAAGCTAATAAAACGATTAAAAAGCTTTCGAACGAAATTAACTACTAAATTCTAAATTACTAATTCTAAAATTAAACTAAATACTTTGATTAAAGTAAATGAATAAATAAATGAAATATTAAATAAAAAAAAATTTTCACTCCAAAAATAACGGGACGTTACAATGTATTTGATCCAGAGTTTTGATAACAAACTTTATCAAATTTCTTTTAAATGTGACACACTAATTTAGTCTTTTAAATAAAAATTGAGGAGTGTCTACGAAGTGTAGATTCAGTCTTCAATCGAATTTAAAATTCTTTATCCCTTTTTGGGAGACCCAACCTGATATTGATTTATACAATAGAACCTTCCTATGGGAATGAACACTTGCAGCAGTGTTACAGAGGCCATGTATAAATCTCACGTTTCGAGCCCATTAGTGGAGACCATAGGATACATTGACATGTTTCCTTCTCCCACTTAATATTTTGAGTTAGGGTTTCATAACTTAGACTAATTCAGGCTAACTCATTAATCCAAGTTTTAATTAACCTAAGCAACTTTAACTCTTAAATTTGTTAGATTAATTTTATAAATGTGATTGTTCAAGTTTTTCTAATTAAAACTAATCACATTATGAGCCGTCTTAATAATTTCGATTTATTAATTTGAACTTTTCTCCCAGATCGCTCCCAGTTAGAGGCGCTCCGTGTTAGGGGAACTTTATGAAACCTCATCGCTTAGGCAGAGCTTTCTCGCCAGAGATCCATTCAATTCAATTAATCTCAACTATTAATTTTTAATTAACCCTTAATTAGAAGTTTCTATTTGTTTATCTTATATGGATTTTGACCCAATTGTTTAAACAATAATTCCATATTACAAATAATTCATTTAGTTTCTATTCAACTTTTAAACAAGATTTAACTTTTGAATTTTAACTAAATAAGCATGCTTTTAATTCTAAAAACAATTAGAATAAAATTATATAATTTTCGATAATAACATTTATAAAATAAAACTATAGCATGCTTCACATACACTAGCATATAATAACACATATTATATCATGATGCATGTATGTATAATTAATTAAAATCATACAACCTATGGTGGGATTTTCTACATGACATACTCTTATGCATGAATATTATTTAAAGCCATTATATCATACATATAAACAATTTAAATAATAAATAGCTAAATTGACCGGTATTCTTAGCACTATTTCTATAACGAAAAATTAAATTACAACTTAATTTAAATCTTCCATTGTAGAATTTGAGGCTTTAACTTTCTCTCTCCTCCATGGTGTAGGCGTGGGCATGGGTATTTATGGGGTAAATATTATCTCCTTAATATTTCCATAAATACTTGTTTTAAAATAATTATCTTTTAATTAAATGGAAAAAATAAAGAAAATATCTTCCATGTAATCTTATATCTATTTCTAAATTCATAATTTAAGATAGGGATATAATCTTTAAAAAGATTTTGTCCTTATCTTAAATTTTTAAATTTTTAAATTGAGATAACAAGATAATTATGTTAAAATATCTTAACATATATTACCTTATCTCATCCTTTTCTCTCTCCTTGGGCGTGGACCTCATGGATTGGTGAAAAATTTCTCCTCTTCCTCCCTTGGTAGTGCCGATTTTTGCCTCCTTTGGTATGGAAAAATTACAAATTTTTTCTATACCCTAAAATTAGGGTTTACAAATTTTCTACTAAAATTTAAAATCCTAAGTGCCTCAAGAATACCTAAACAGTCAATTAGCAAACCTCTACAATTTATATAGCACAATTTATATAAACATACATAAAACGATTTTTATGCAACCCACCAAATTTTCAAAAAAACACAAATTTGCATGATAATTAAAATTAGCTCTGATACCAATTGAAGGGATGATTTACTAAAATAGCGGAATTTTATTTAGCAAACTTATTAACATTTAATAACAGATCTATTAACATCATGCAAATTGTGATTAAAACATGTAGATTCATGCTTTAAATTTCGAAAATTAAAACCGTTACTTACATTGAGTAATTAATGGAGAATCGGTTGGAGGTTTCTTTACAGCATCAATCCTCAGCAACACCGGATCTTCTATGCTTTATCCCGATCGAAAGCAAAAGCGACTTGTGGGAATCGAACCTGAAGAACAATAGAAGAAGAAATTTCTTCTAAATTTTTCCCTAAGGAAAATTGGCAATTGGGCAAAAACTTGAGAGAGAATTTTAACTTTTCTAATTAAAGTGAGAAGTGTGTAAAATATGAATCCCAATGGTCATATTTATAGGAAAATATGATATCTAACCTCTATAGATATGCTTATCTCCTAATGTGACGACCCGTCACTTTTAAATAATTTAAATTCAGAGAAAACAGCGGAAGTCTTTTAATTTACGAAAAATTGGCGTGGTTTTGTTTGAAAATTGGCATGCCGAAAACCTGTTTACAACCTAATTTCAAATCTAATCAAAATCTCATGGACTTTAAGTCCAAATCAGGAGTTCAAATGTTTCATCACATAAAAACCACATCAAAAGCTCTTATGAGCTATATACAACATCAAAGTGTTCAAAAATTTATAAAAGTGTTACACAAACTTTACAAAGACAAGTTGTGACGACCCGTCACTTTTAAATAAATTAAAATCAGAGAAAACAGCGGAAGTCTTTTATTTTAGGAAAATTGGCGTGGTTTTGTTTGAAAATTGGCATGCCAAAAACCTGTTTACATCCTAATTTTCAAATCATCTAAAATCACATGGACTTTAAGTCCAAATCAGGAGTTCAAATGTTTCATCACATAAAAACCACATCAAAAGCTCTTATGAGCTATATACAACATCAAAGTGTTTGAAAATTCATAAAGTATTAACATATACTTTACAAAACCAACAAGTCCATCTCGAGGCCAGCATCCCTCGATCACGCAACGACCATCTCCCCGTCCACGGCCTCTAGCCAGGGCATTACCTGAAATTTTGTAATATCATGAGCTAACAACTTAAGCCCAGTGAGAATAAAAAGCATAAAAAGTAAATATAGACCTCAAACTCGCATTCTGATTTGTGTCCAATAAACCGACACAATCCTTCCTAGAATTCTCCAAAGTCTAGGTTATTCTAAGTCATAGTTTCCAATTGATGAAACTAATTAGCACACCTAGGCTAATTGTTCATCCTTTAACTTGTTATAACATAAAGTAAGAAAATAAATGACTTTGCATAAAATATAACATCTCGACTCTCTTTCTCATCTATCATATGCATAAAGTAATGAGTACATCCATAGGATACGCATTTGCCATTTATGCATGTAATGAAGGTAATGTGGATTTTTACAAACTATCCACCCTTATCCTTATGCATGAAGGTAATGTGGGAATCCACTCATCCACCATTCAACCTTATGCATGATGAAGGTAATGTGGGAATCCACTCATCCATCATTCACCTTATGCATGAAGGTAACGTGGGTATCCACTCATCCACCGTTCCTTTCATTCTTTTCTTTTCTCTTTTCAATGATGCGAGATGTTAAGGTATAATAAATAATGGTGCAAAATGTTATGCATATGCTTGCATATGCTTGTACAAATAAATAAAGTAAAGTAAATGATAAAGTAATCGAAATACACATAAGGTAAATGGGCATAAGTAAGGACATAAAGTAAATGACAAAAAGTAAAATAACTGAGAATCTCGGATGAACGATATGACGATCGAACTCCGATATTAGTAATAAAATTAGAATCATAATTTAAACGATTAACCTATGTCCTCCGGATTCTATACTTCCAAATAATCCGAGGTTCTATTAACCGTTTCAAATACAAGTTGGATCATCTTGTCTAAAATAAATAATCCAACCTTAGTTTCATACCGAAACTAAGTTAGAATCTTTTAAGATTCAAGTCTAACTCGAGAACTCCTAAGTTCTCGCTTAGGATTAACTCTTAATCCTAAGGGCACTAAGTCACAACCCTCTAATCTTAGGTTCGGATTCTAATCTTAGTTTCAAACTCTCAAACCATCACACTAGTTTGCTTTCCATAGTTAATTTAAATGCTAACTATTCTCACCTTATTAATAAGATGATTTAGCTCCTAAGTTCGAAGGAGCGATCAACCACGAAGTTCAAAAACACCTACAAACGAATTACATCGTAACAATCAATAACGAAACCAACTATCAATCAAACAACTACTAATCATACAAAGCAACGAAAACCCAATAAAACCCACAAAGAGGCCCACGGCCCTATCATCAAAAACAAGTCTCGGGTTTGGTTTTTCGGCTTTTTGGCAATTCAAATACGTTTTGAGTTGGTTTTAATCAAATTCGATCATCCCGATTTCAATGGGTATCGATGAATAGTGTTTTTGAACATTAATCCCTTTCCCGAATTGAATTTAAATAAACATTCATTCATTAATTTCTAACCCATTTTCAATCCCAAAAGGGTAAATTTCAAACGGAAAGGGTTTCGACTGAAACTCGGTTTTAGGGTTATGAAATAGTTTCCAAAAACATTTAAAACTACTCCCGAATTGACAAACACCGAGTTTCACGGCAAGAAATCGAAAGAAAACAAGCAAAACTCCATTAAAACACTATTTGGAGCTTAGGGTTTGAAGAGATTCTTACCGAGAACTCCTAGGATCTCGAGAGAAACGGACGATGGGTAGATGGAAAATGATCCTTGACCCGAGGGCTTTCCGAAATATCCAAGATTGAGTCGATCCGGCAAGAAACGAACAAAAGCCAAATTCTCTCTTTTGCTTCTTGAAGCCCACGGCTTGGAGGAGAAGAATGAGCAAAAATTTTGGTCAATTGGTTGGTCAAAGTTTCATTTAAAGAGAAGATCAAATAGTAATTTTAGATATTTTGCAATTTGGGTAATTACAACTTTGCCCTTTTATGACTTTTGGCTTAAAACGAATCCCGAACATCTCAAACTATCCCAATGGTGATTAATAATTATTAATTGGCCCGTTAATAATTATTAATACCATTTTAACGTATTTAAATAAATAAAGCCATAAAAATGAATTAAAATGAAATAAATTGCAAATTTCTAATTTAATAATAAATAAATGAACTTAATTACTTGAATTAAAATAAAATAAATAAATAAATAAATAAAATTTTATCACAAAATAACGGGACGTTACAGTCAACCCTCCTAAAAGAGCTTTTCGTCCCCGAAAAGTAAACTCACTAGGTGAAAAGCTGAGGATACTTTGCTCGCATATCATCCTCACGCTCCCACGTAGCTTCTTCAGACACTTGGTTCTTCCAAAGAACCTTAACCAAGCGAATCGTCTTGTTTCTCAACACCTTTTGCTCGAATGCTAAAATCTCAACCGGTGTCTCCTCATAAGACATACTAGCATCCAAAACTATCGGCTCGTGATCAATCACATGAGAAGGATCTGCCATGTACTTCCGAAGCATCGATACATGGAATACATTATGAACTGCCGATAAAGAAGGTGGTAAAGCCAATCGGTAAGCCACTGCTCCTACTCGATCGAGTATCTCAAATGGGCCAATAAACCTAGGGCTCAGCTTACCCTTCTTCCCGAATCTCATAACACCCTTCATCGGTGCTACCTTCAAAAACACGTGGTCCCCCACTGAAAACTCGAGTGGACTACGTCGTTTATCTGCATAACTCTTCTGTCGACTCTGGGCAACCCTCATCCTCTCTCTGATCAAGTCAATAGACTGACTAGTCAACTGTAACAACTCGGGTCCCAAAAGCCTTCTCTCTCCAACCTCATCCCAGTGAGCTGGAGATCGACACTTTCTACCATAAAGTGCCTCAAATGGTGCCATCTCAATAGTAGCCTGATAGCTGTTATTATAAGCAAACTCTACCAAGTACAACTGAGAATCCCAACTGCCCCCAAAATCAAGAACACAAGCCCTCAACATATCCTCCAGAATCTGGTTAACTCTCTCGGTCTGACCATCTGTCTGGGGGTGAAAAGCTGTGCTAAAATCCAAGCCTGTACCCATAGCTGAATGCAAGCTCTGCCAAAACTTCGAGACAAAACGAGTGTCCCGATCTGATACTATCCTCACAGGCACACCATGTAATCTAACAATCTCTCGTAAATACAACTGTGCCCATGTCTCCACTGGGTAGGTGATCCTCCCAGGTATAAAGTGCGCGGTCTTCGTCAAACGGTCTACAATCACCCAAATGGTATCATAACCCTTGGGTGTCCTCGGCAAACCACTGATAAAGTCCATGGAAATCTCCTCCCATTTCCATTCTGGCACACTCAGAGGGTTAAGCAAACCCGATGGACTCTTCCTCAAAGCTTTGACTTGCTGACAAGTCAAACATCTACTAACAAAGTCCGCTATCTCAAACTTCATCCCCGGCCACCAATAGTGCTCTCTCAGGTCCCTGTACATCTTCGTACTACCTGGATGTATAGAGAAGATAGAACTGTGAGCCTCCTCCAACAGTTCCCTTCTAAAAGTCGATCCTAAAGGCACACATAGCCTCTTACGATACATCGAGCACATGTCGTAGAGAAGGTAAAATGACTAGGAACATCGACTCGGCCTCCCTAAAACCAGGGCCGCAAATGAACCTCTCCCCTCTGGGCATCAATCATCCTCTGCCTCAAAGTAGGCCCCACTGACAAACTAGCCGGACTCACGGTGACCTCGGCGATAAGCAATGCTATCTCATCTCGTTCCATATCCCACCTCGGTCTCAAAGGTAAGGTAGGTGACAAAGGCGATGAATGAGAAGATTTTCTCTTGAGCGCGTCGTCACTACATTGGCTCTCCCAAGGATGATACCGAATGTCACAGTCATAATCCTTAACAAGCTCTAACCATCTCCGTGGCCTCATATTCAATTCCTTCGAGTGAAGAAATATTTGAGACTCTTATGGTCAGTAAATATCATAATCTTCTCACCGTACAAATAATGCCTCCATATTTTCAATGCATGCACAACAGCTGCCAACTCTAAATCATGAGTCGGATATTTCTTCTCATGCTTCTTCAATCGACGAGAAGCATAAGCTATAACTTTACCATGCTGCATCAACACACATCCCAAACCTCGTGGGAAGCATCTCGTATACACGGTCAAACCACCAGATCCTATCAGGCGACACTAGAACAGTCTTGTCACAAGCCTCCTCTTGAGCTCCTCAAAGCTCCTCTCACAATCCTCAGACCATATAAAATCAACCCCCTTCTGGGTCAAACGTGTCAAGGCTGAAGCAATCTTGGAGAAATCTTGCACAAACCGTCTATAATAGCCTGCAAGTCCCGAAACCTGCGAATATCGCCCACACTCGTCGGTCTAGGCCGGTTAGTAATCGCCTCAATCTTAGAGGGATCAACAGATACTCCTCTACTCGATACTACGTGGCCTAAAAATGCCACTTCCCTCGGCCAAAACTCACACTTGGAGAACTTGGCATACAATCTCCGATCTCGTAGTACCAGGTCAAAACCTCTCGAAGGTGTATAGCGTGCAACTCCTCTTGTCTTGGAATAAACCAAGATATCATCAATAAAAACAATCACAAACGAGTCAATGAACCTCCTAAACACCGTGTGCATAAGGTCCATAAAAGGCTGCAGGAGCGTTAGTCAAGCCAAAGGACATAACTACAAACTCATAATGTCCATAACGCGTCCTGAATGCGGTCTTGGGAATATCCTCATCCCGAATCCTCAATCGATGATAGCCAGGATCTCAAATCTATCTTCGAAAAGATAGTGGCTCCCCTCAATCGATCAAACAAGTCATCTATCCTGGGCAAAGGATACTTGTTCTTCACCAGTAACACGGTTCGGCTCTCGTAATCAATACACAAACGCATAGAACCGTCTTTCTTCTTCACAAACAACACCGGGGCTCCCCACGGTGAAACACTTGGGCGTATAAACCCCAAGTCTAAAAGTCCCTGAATCGCTCCTGGAGTTCTTTCAACTCAGTTGGTGCCATACGATAGGGTGCTTTGGACAATGGAGCTGTCCCCAGGAGCAACCTCAATCCGAAAAATCAAACTGTCTCACCAGGTGGCAAACCGGGCAACTCATCAGGGAAAACATCAATGAAATCCCTCACTACAGACTTGAACTCAAACTAGCCTCTGGTATAGAAGTGTCAACCACACTAGCTATATAGCCCAAGGCTCCATCACTTAGAAGCATACTAGCTTCTAACATCGATATCAAAGTGGGTACCGATCTACTACTAGTCCCACGAAAACGCATACACTAGTCCCACATGGACTCATAAAATCAACTACTCTCTCTGTACAATCAATAGTGGCACGATTAGGCGATAGCCAATCCATACCCAAAATCACATCGAAATCGGACATAGGCATGATAATCAAAGTAGCATGCAAACAACAACCCATAAAGCACAAATCATCTGTGCTAATCATACTATCGGCAATAATAAACTTCCCCACCTGGGGTAGAAACACGCATCTCAAACCCTAACCGGTGCGGACTCAAGCATAGCCGAGCTCAACAAATGCAGAAGAAATAAAAGAGTGGCTAGCTCCAAGAATCAAATAAAACAAAGGCTGAATGGCCTAAAACGAGTCAGTACCAGAATTACTACGATTACTGCGGCCTCTCCTCCTCTCTAGTAGCATAAACTCGGGCCGTCCTCGAGCGGTGGAGGGCGGAATCGACGTGGCGGTGGAGGAAATCTCGGTGGTGGTGGAGGTAAAATGCGTGGCGGTGAACAACGGTGGAAGTCTAAATGCTGTGCATGGCCACCCTGACCTCTACCTCTAAACCGTCCTCTGCCCCTGGTCCTGACCTCTGCCTCGGTCATGACCTCTACCTCTAACCGGAGGAGCATACAAAGCGGTGGTGCCTGATAAGGTCTCTGCTTGAATACCCCACCATGGGTAACCATACTGTGGTGGATGAGCCTGATAAGTCCTACAGGACCTAGATAGGTGACCCTCCTGACCACAAGTAAAACACCTAAGTGGGAGGGAAGCTGCCTCTGTGCTCTCGTACCGTCCAAACTGAATCCCACCCCTAGTCCGCTGCATTGTCGTCTTGTCTCCTTGTGGCGGTGGTACTCGACCAGCACGGTCATCCTCCACCTTCCTCTTATGAGAGGAAGTCTCTCCCGATAGCGGCTAGTTTGCCCTTCCTTTCTTCGGATGCCAAATCCAAAGAAAGGGCAAACTCTAAAGCCTCGCTCATAGGTAGTCGGACGCAGGTGCGTAAAAAACCCCTAATCTCGGCTCTCGGCCCTACCAAAAATCTCCTCATCTTGCTCTCAGGATCGGACCTGTCCAGGAGCAAATCTAGACAATCGGTCAAACTCTCTCTCATACTCGGCCACCGGAGCTATCACCCTGTTTCAGGGTCACAAATTCCACCTCCAATCTATCTCTCAAATCAGCAGAATAGTATTTCTCATAAAATTTCTCACGAAATACTTTCCAAGTAACCTCCATAGTCAAAGAAAGTGACCTATGGAGACCTCTCCACCAATATAGAGCATCATCAACCAAAGAATACGTACCACAATGAACCTGCAGATGGTCCGGGCACCTGATAAACTCGAAAGCTCTCTCAACTCTATCAATCCAGAGCTCAGCAAAAGATGGATCCAAAGACCTACCATTAAACTCACCAGGTGCGTGTCTACTATACTCTCTCAAAAACCTAGCGACCTCGGTAGATCCAACCTGATCAACCGCCACATCACCTGGTCTAGGTGGTGGTACAACAGCAATCTTGGTCTACCAGAGTCTCGCAACAATCCCAAGATAATCCTCCTCGAAAATATAAACTCCTCGCCCCTGAACAGTGGCGGTACAACAGAATCATCAAGGAGGTACTATAGGAATCACAGGTGGAGGTGGTAGTGGAGGTGTAGGGCTCCGAGCTCTGCCTCTACCTCTACCTCTCACTCCAACTCGTCTAGCCCCCCTTTTAGGAGGCATACTGAAATAAAGTCAATAAAACAAGATAAGTCACTTGTAAAAGAGAATTCACCACTCTTTTACCAAATCGAAATGAAATGCGAGTTTAAAGATAAGGTCTAGGAATACCTGGTGCTGCTGATCTCAGATGATGACTTTCGAGAATGGACTTAAAACAAAACATGAAATACAAACATGCATCGCATGTAGTCTACAGAACCCGTCGGCTCTGATACCAACTGTGACGACCCGTCACTTTTAAATAAATTAAAATCAGAGAAAACAGCGGAAGTCTTTTATTTTAGGAAAATTGGCGTGGTTTTGTTTGAAAATTGGCATGCCGAAAACCTGTTTACATCCTAATTTTCAAATCATCTAAAATCACATGGACTTTAAGTCCAAATCAGGAGTTCAAATGTTTCATCACATAAAAACCACATCAAAAGCTCTTATGAGCTATATACAACATCAAAGTGTTTGAAAATTCATAAAGTATTAACATATACTTTACAAAACCAACAAGTCCATCTCGAGGCCAGCATCCCTCGATCACGCAGCACCATCTCCCCGTCCACGGCCTCTAGCCAGGGCATTACCTGAAATTTTGTAATATCATGAGCTAACAACTTAAGCCCAGTGAGAATAAAAAGCATAAAAAGTAAATATAGACCTCAAACTCGCATTCTGATTTGTGTCCAATAAACCGACACAATCCTTCCTAGAATTCTCCAAAGTCTAGGTTATTCTAAGTCATAGTTTCCAATTGATGAAACTAATTAGCACACCTAGGCTAATTGTTCATCCTTTAACTTGTTATAACATAAAGTAAGAAAATAAATGACTTTGCATAAAATATAACATCTCGACTCTCTTTCTCATCTATCATATGCATAAAGTAATGAGTACATCCATAGGATACGCATTTGCCATTTATGCATGTAATGAAGGTAATGTGGATTTTTACAAACTATCCACCCTTATCCTTATGCATGAAGGTAATGTGGGAATCCACTCATCCACCATTCAACCTTATGCATGATGAAGGTAATGTGGGAATCCACTCATCCATCATTCACCTTATGCATGAAGGTAACGTGGGTATCCACTCATCCACCGTTCCTTTCATTCTTTTCTTTTCTCTTTTCAATGATGCGAGATGTTAAGGTATAATAAATAATGGTGCAAAATGTTATGCATATGCTTGCATATGCTTGTACAAATAAATAAAGTAAAGTAAATGATAAAGTAATCGAAATACACATAAGGTAAATGGGCATAAGTAAGGACATAAAGTAAATGACAAAAAGTAAAATAACTGAGAATCTCGGATGAACGATATGACGATCGAACTCCGATATTAGTAATAAAATTAGAATCATAATTTAAACGATTAACCTATGTCCTCCGGATTCTATACTTCCAAATAATCCGAGGTTCTATTAACCGTTTCAAATACAAGTTGGATCATCTTGTCTAAAATAAATAATCCAACCTTAGTTTCATACCGAAACTAAGTTAGAATCTTTTAAGATTCAAGTCTAACTCGAGAACTCCTAAGTTCTCGCTTAAGGATTAACTCTTAATCCTAAGGGCACTAAGTCACAACCCTCTAATCTTAGGTTCGGATTCTAATCTTAGTTTCAAACTCTCAAACCATCACACTAGTTTGCTTTCCATAGTTAATTTAAATGCTAACTATTCTCACCTTATTAATAAGATGATTTAGCTCCTAAGTTCGAAGGAGCGATCAACCACGAAGTTCAAAAACACCTACAAACGAATTACATCGTAACAATCAATAACGAAACCAACTATCAATCAAACAACTACTAATCATACAAAGCAACGAAAACCCAATAAAACCCACAAAGAGGCCCACGGCCCTATCATCAAAAACAAGTCTCGGGTTTGGTTTTTCGGCTTTTTGGCAATTCAAATACGTTTTGAGTTGGTTTTAATCAAATTCGATCATCCCGATTTCAATGGGTATCGATGAATAGTGTTTTTGAACATTAATCCCTTTCCCGAATTGAATTTAAATAAACATTCATTCATTAATTTCTAACCCATTTTCAATCCCAAAAGGGTAAATTTCAAACGGAAAGGGTTTCGACTGAAACTCGGTTTTAGGGTTATGAAATAGTTTCCAAAAACATTTAAAACTACTCCCGAATTGACAAACACCGAGTTTCACGGCAAGAAATCGAAAGAAAACAAGCAAAACTCCATTAAAACACTATTTGGAGCTTAGGGTTTGAAGAGATTCTTCCGAGAACTCCTAGGATCTCGAGAGAAACGGACGATGGGTAGATGGAAAATGATCCTTGACCCGAGGGCTTTCCGAAATATCCAAGATTGAGTCGATCCCAGGAAGAAACGAACAAAAGCCAAATTCTCTCTTTTGCTTCTTGAAGCCCACGGCTTGGAGGAGAAGAATGAGCAAAAATTTTGGTCAATTGGTTGGTCAAAGTTTCATTTAAAGAGAAGATCAAATAGTAATTTTAGATATTTTGCAATTTGGGTAATTACAACTTTGCCCTTTTATGACTTTTGGCTTAAAACGAATCCCGAACATCTCAAACTATCCCAATGGTGATTAATAATTATTAATTGGCCCGTTAATAATTATTAATACCATTTTAACGTATTTAAATAAATAAAGCCATAAAAATGAATTAAAATGAAATAAATTGCAAATTTCTAATTTAATAATAAATAAATGAACTTAATTACTTGAATTAAAATAAAATAAATAAATAAATAAATAAAATTTTATCACAAAATAACGGGACGTTACGATCAACCCTCCTAAAAGAGCTTTTCGTCCTGAAAAGTAAACTCACTAGGTGAAAAGTCGAGGATACTTTGCTCGCATATCATCCTCACGCTCCCACGTAGCTTCTTCAGACACTTGGTTCTTCCAAAGAACCTTAACCAAGCGAATCGTCTTGTTTCTCAACACCTTTTGCTCGAATGCTAAAATCTCAACCGGTGTCTCCTCATAAGACATACTAGCATCCAAAACTATCGGCTCGTGATCAATCACATGAGAAGGATCTGCCATGTACTTCCGAAGCATCGATACATGGAATACATTATGAACTGCCGATAAAGAAGGTGGTAAAGCCAATCGGTAAGCCACTGCTCCTACTCGATCGAGTATCTCAAATGGGCCAATAAACCTAGGGCTCAGCTTACCCTTCTTCCCGAATCTCATAACACCCTTCATCGGTGCTACCTTCAAAAACACGTGGTCCCCCACTGAAAACTCGAGTGGACTACGTCGTTTATCTGCATAACTCTTCTGTCGACTCTGGGCAACCCTCATCCTCTCTCTGATCAAGTCAATAGACTGACTAGTCAACTGTAACAACTCGGGTCCCAAAAGCCTTCTCTCTCCAACCTCATCCCAGTGAGCTGGAGATCGACACTTTCTACCATAAAGTGCCTCAAATGGTGCCATCTCAATAGTAGCCTGATAGCTGTTATTATAAGCAAACTCTACCAAGTACAACTGAGAATCCCAACTGCCCCCAAAATCAAGAACACAAGCCCTCAACATATCCTCCAGAATCTGGTTAACTCTCTCCTGGTCGACCATCCGTGCTGGGGGGTGAAAAGTCATGCTAAAATCCAAGCCTGTACCCATAGGCTGAATGCAAACTCTGCCAAAACTTCGAGACAAAACGAGTGTCCCGATCTGATACTATCCTCACAGGCACACCATGTAATCTAACAATCTCTCGTAAATACAACTGTGCCCATGTCTCCACTGGGTAGGTGATCCTCCCAGGTATAAAGTGCGCGGTCTTCGTCAAACGGTCTACAATCACCCAAATGGTATCATAACCCTTGGGTGTCCTCGGCAAACCACTGATAAAGTCCATGGAAATCTCCTCCCATTTCCATTCTGGCACACTCAGAGGGTTAAGCAAACCCGATGGACTCTTCCTCAAAGCTTTGACTTGCTGACAAGTCAAACATCTACTAACAAAGTCCGCTATCTCAAACTTCATCCCCGGCCACCAATAGTGCTCTCTCAGGTCCCTGTACATCTTCGTACTACCTGGATGTATAGAGAAGATAGAACTGTGAGCCTCCTCCAACAGTTCCCTTCTAAAAGTCGATCCTAAAGGCACACATAGCCTCTTACGATACATCAGAGCACTGTCTGTAGAGAAGGTAAAATGACTAGGAACATCTGACTCAGCCTCCCTAAAACCGGCCTGCAAATGAACCTCTCCCCTCTGGGCATCAATCATCCTCTGCCTCAAAGTAGGCCCCACTGTCAAACTAGCCAGACTCACGGTGACCTCGGCGATGAGCAATGCTATCTCATCTCGTTCCATATCCCACCTCGGTCTCAAAGGTAAGGTGACAAAGGCGATGAATGAGAAGATTTTCTCTTGGCGCGTCGTCCACTACATTGGCTCTCCCAGGATGATACCGAATGTCACAGTCATAATCCTTAACAAGCTCTAACCATCTCCGCCGCCTCATATTCAATTCCTTCGAGTGAAGAAATATTTGAGACTCTTATGGTCGTAAATATCATAATCTTCTCACCGTACAAATAATGCCTCCATATTTTCAATGCATGCACAATGTGGCCAACTCTAAATCATGAGTCGGATATTTCTTCTCATGCTTCTTCAATCGACGAGAAGCATAAGCTATAACTTTACCATGCTGCATCAACACACATCCCAAACCTCTGTGGGAAGCATCTCAGATACACAAGTCAAACCACCAGCTCTATCAGGCGACACTAGAACAGTCTGTCACAAGCCTCCTCTTGAGCTCCTCAAAGCTCCTCTCACAATCCTCGGACCATATAAAATCAACCCCCTTCGGGTCAAACGTGTCAAGGTCAAGCAATCTTGGAGAAATCTTGCACAAACCGTCTATAATAGCCTGCAAGTCCCAAAAACCGCGAATATCGCCCACACTCGTCGGTCTAGGCCGGTTAATAATCGCCTCAATCTTAGAGGGATCAACAGATACTCCTCTACTCGATACTACGTGGCCTAAAAATGCCACTTCCCTCGCCCAAAACTCACACTTGGAGAACTTGGCATACAATCTCCGATCTCGTAGTACCAGGTCAAAACCTCTCGAAGGTGTATAGCGTGCAACTCCTCCTGTCTTGGAATAAACCAAGATATCATCAATAAAAACAATCACAAACGAGTCAATGAACCTCCTAAACACCGTGTGCATAAGGTCCATAAAAGGCTGCAGGAGCGTTAGTCAAGCCAAAGGACATAACTACAAACTCATAATGTCCATAACGCGCGTCTGAATGCGATCTTGGGAATATCCTCATCCCGAATCCTCAACTGATGATAGCCAGGATCTCAAATCTATCTTCGAAAAGATAGTGGCTCCCCTCAACCGATCAAACAAGTCATCTATCCTGGGCAAAGGATACTTGTTCTTCAAGTAACACCGGTTCGGCTCTCTGTAATCAATACACAAACGCATAGAACCGTCTTTCTTCTTCCACAAACAACACCGGGGCTCCCCACGGTGAAACACTTGGGCGTATAAACCCCAAGTCTAAAAGTCCCTGTAACTGGCTCTGGAGTTCTTTCAACTCAGCCGGTGCCATACGATAGGGTGCTTTGGACAATGGAGCTGTCCCAGGAGCAACCTCAATCCGAAAATCAAACTGTCTCACCAGGTGGCAAACCGGCAACTCATCAGGGAAAACATCAATGAAATCCCTCACTACAGCTCGAACTCAAACTAGCCTCCTGGTATAGAAGTGTCAACCACACTAGCTATATAGCCCAAGGCTCCATCACTTAGAAGCATACTAGCTTCTAACATCGATATCAAAGTGGGTACTTGATCTACTACTAGTCCCACGAAACGTACACTAGTCCCACATGGACTCATAAAATCAACTACTCTCTCTGTACAATCAATAGTGGCACGATTAGGCGATAGCCAATCCATACCCAAAATCACATCGAAATCGGACATAGGCATGATAATCAAAGTAGCATGCAAACAACAACCCATAAAGCACAAATCATCTGTGCTAATCATACTATCGGCAATAATAAACTTCCCACATGGGGTAGAAACACGCATCTCAAACCCTAACTGGCGGACTCAAGCATAGCCGACTCAACAAATGCAGAAGAAATAAAAGAGTGGCTAGCTCCAGAATCAAATAAAACAAAGGTGAATGGCCTAAAACAATCAGTACCAGGAACTACGATGCACGGCCTGCGCCTCCTCTCTAGTAGCATAAACTCGGGCCTGATCTCGAGCGGTGGAGGCGGTGACCGACGTGGCGGTGGAGGAAATCTCGGTGGTGGTGGAGGTAAAATCGTGGCGGCGAACAACGGTGGAAGTCTAAACTGGCAGTGCATGGCCACCCCGACCTCTACCTCTAAACCGTCCTCTGCCCCGGGTCCCGACCTCTGCCTCGGTCATGACCTCTACCTCTAACTGGAGGAGCATACAAAGCAGGTGGTGCCTGATAAGGTCTCTGCTGAATACCCTGACCTGGGTAACCATACTGTGGTGGATGAGCCTGATAAGTCCTACAGGACCTAGATAGGTGACCCTCCTGACCACAAGTAAAACACCTAAGTGGGAGGGAAGCCTGCCTCTGTGCTCTCACTGTCCCAAATCGAATCCCACCCCTAGTCTGTGTTGTTGACATCTGTCTCTCTGTGGCGGTGGTACTCGACCAAGCACGGTCATCCTCCACCTTCCTCTTATGAGAGGAAGTCTCTCCCGATAGCGACTAGTTTGCCCTTCCTTTCTTCGGATGCCAAATCCAAAGAAAGGGCAAACTCTAAAGCCTGCTCATAGGTAGTCGGACGCAGGGTGCGTAAAAAACCCCTAATCTCGGCTCTTGGCCCTACCAAAAATCTCCTCATCTTGCTCTCAGGATCAAGACCTGTCCAGGAGCAAATCTAGACATCGGTCAAACTCTCTCTCATACTCGGCCACCGAGCTATCACCCTGTTTCAGGGTCACAAATTCCACCTCCAATCTATCTCTCAAATCAGCAGAATAGTATTTCTCATAAAATTTCTCACGAAATACTTTCCAAGTAACCTCCATAGTCAAAGAAAGTGACCTATGGAGACCTCTCCACCAATATAGAGCATCATCAACCAAAGAATACGTACCACAATGAACCTGCAGATGGTCCGGGCACCTGATAAACTCGAAAGCTCTCTCAACTCTATCAATCCAAGCTCGAAAAAGATGGATCCAAAGACCTACCATTAAACTCACCAGGTGCGTGTCTACTATACTCTCTCAAAAACCTAGCGACCTCGGTAGATCCAACCTGATCAACCGCCACATCACTGGTCTAGGTGGTGGTACAACAGCAATCTTGGTCTACCAGAGATCTCGCAACAATCCCAGATAATCCTCCTCAGAAATATAAACTCCTCGCCCCTGAACAGGTGGCGGTACAACAGGAATCACTGGCGGAGGTACTATAGGAATCACAGGTGGAGGTGGTAGTGGAGGTGTAGGGCTCCGAGCTCTGCCTCTACCTCTACCTCTCACTCCAACTCGTCTAGCCCCCCTTTTAGGAGGCATACTGAAATAAAGTCAATAAAACAAGATAAGTCACTTGTAAAAGAGAATTCACCACTCTTTTACCAAATCGAAATGAAATGCGAGTTTAAAGATAAGGTCTAGGAATACCTGGTGCTGCTGATCTCAGATGATGACTTTCGAGAATGGACTTAAAACAAAACATGAAATACAAACATGCATCGCATGTAGTCTCTGAACCCGTCGGCTCGATACCAATCGTGACGACCCGTCACTTTTAAATAAATTAAAATCGGAGAAAACAATGGAAGTCTTTTATTTTAGGAAAATTGGCGTGGTTTTGTTTGAAAATTGGCATCCTGAAAAACCTGTTTACATCCTAATTTTCAAATCATCTAAAATCACATGGACTTTAAGTCCAAATCGGGAGTTCAAATGTTTCATCACATAAAAACCACATCAAAAGCTCTTATGAGCTATATACAACATCAAAGTGTTTGAAAATTCATAAAGTATTAACATATACTTTACAAAACCAACAAGTCCATCTCGAGGCCAGGCATCCCTCGATCACGCAAGACCATCTCCCCGTCCACGGCCTCTAGCCAGGGCATTACCTGAAATTTTGTAATATCATGAGCTAACAACTTAAGCCCAGGAGAATAAAAAGCATAAAAAGTAAATATAGACCTCAAACTCGCATTCTGATTTGTGTCCAATAAACCGACACAATCCTTCCTAGAATTCTCCAAAGTCTAGGTTATTCTAAGTCATAGTTTCCAATTGATGAAACTAATTAGCACACCTAGGCTAATTGTTCATCCTTTAACTTGTTATAACATAAAGTAAGAAAATAAATGACTTTGCATAAAATATAACATCTCGACTCTCTTTCTCATCTATCATATGCATAAAGTAATGAGTACATCCATAGGATACGCATTTGCCATTTATGCATGTAATGAAGGTAATGTGGATTTTTACAAACTATCCACCCTTATCCTTATGCATGAAGGTAATGTGGGAATCCACTCATCCACCATTCAACCTTATGCATGATGAAGGTAATGTGGGAATCCACTCATCCATCATTCACCTTATGCATGAAGGTAACGTGGGTATCCACTCATCCACCGTTCCTTTCATTCTTTTCTTTTCTCTTTTCAATGATGCGAGATGTTAAGGTATAATAAATAATGGTGCAAAATGTTATGCATATGCTTGCATATGCTTGTACAAATAAATAAAGTAAAGTAAATGATAAAGTAATCGAAATACACATAAGGTAAATGGGCATAAGTAAGGACATAAAGTAAATGACAAAAAGTAAAATAACTGAGAATCTCGGATGAACGATATGACGATCGAACTCCGATATTAGTAATAAAATTAGAATCATAATTTAAACGATTAACCTATGTCCTCCGGGATTCTATACTTCCAAATAATCCGAGGTTCTATTAACCGTTTCAAATACAAGTTGGATCATCTTGTCTAAAATAAATAATCCAACCTTAGTTTCATACCGAAACTAAGTTAGAATCTTTTAAGATTCAAGTCTAACTCGAGAACTCCTAAGTTCTCGCTAAGGATTAACTCTTAATCCTAAGGGCACTAAGTCACAACCCTCTAATCTTAGGTTCGGATTCTAATCTTAGTTTCAAACTCTCAAACCATCACACTAGTTTGCTTTCCATAGTTAATTTAAATGCTAACTATTCTCACCTTATTAATAAGATGATTTAGCTCCTAAGTTCGAAGGAGCGATCAACCACGGTTCAAAAACACCTACAAACGAATTACATCGTAACAATCAATAACGAAACCAACTATCAATCAAACAACTACTAATCATACAAAGCAACGAAAACCCAATAAAACCCACAAAGAGGCCCACGGCCCTATCATCAAAAACAAGTCTCGGGTTTGGTTTTTCGGCTTTTTGGCAATTCAAATACGTTTTGAGTTGGTTTTAATCAAATTCGATCATCCCGATTTCAATGGGTATCGATGAATAGTGTTTTTGAACATTAATCCCTTTCCCGAATTGAATTTAAATAAACATTCATTCATTAATTTCTAACCCATTTTCAATCCCAAAAGGGTAAATTTCAAACGGAAAGGGTTTCGATTTGAACTCGGTTTTAGGGTTATGAAATAGTTTCCAAAAACATTTAAAACTACTCCCGAATTGACAAACACCGAGTTTCACGGCAAGAAATCGAAAGAAAACAAGCAAAACTCCATTAAAACACTATTTGGAGCTTAGGGTTTGAAGAGATTCTTACCGAGAACTCCTAGGATCTCGAGAGAAACGGACGATGGGTAGATGGAAAATGATCCTTGACCCGAGGGCTTTCCGAAATATCCAAGATTGAGTCGATCCGGCAAGAAACGAACAAAAGCCAAATTCTCTCTTTTGCTTCTTGAAGCCCACGGCTTGGAGGAGAAGAATGAGCAAAAATTTTGGTCAATTGGTTGGTCAAAGTTTCATTTAAAGAGAAGATCAAATAGTAATTTTAGATATTTTGCAATTTGGGTAATTACAACTTTGCCCTTTTATGACTTTTGGCTTAAAACGAATCCCGAACATCTCAAACTATCCCAATGGTGATTAATAATTATTAATTGGCCCGTTAATAATTATTAATACCATTTTAACGTATTTAAATAAATAAAGCCATAAAAATGAATTAAAATGAAATAAATTGCAAATTTCTAATTTAATAATAAATAAATGAACTTAATTACTTGAATTAAAATAAAATAAATAAATAAATAAATAAAATTTTATCACAAAATAACGGGACGTTACACAAGTCCATCTCGAGGCCAGCATCCCTCGATCACGCAACACCACCTCCTCCTCCTCGACCTCTAGCCAAGACATTACCTGAAATTGGTTGTAATATCATGAGCTAACAAACTAAGCCCAGTGAGAATAAATAGCATAAAAAGTAAAGATAGACCTCAAACTCGCATTTCGATTTGTGTCCACTTAAACTGACACATTCTAATCCTAAAGTTCTCCAAATAATACTAATTAGCACACTTAGTCTTATTGTTCATCCATAAACTCGTTATATCATAAATGAGAAATATAAATAAACTTTGCAAATTATAACATCTCGATTCTCTTTCTCATCTATCAAATGCATAAAAGTAATGAGTACATCCCGTAGGATACGCATTCGCCATTTATGCATGAAATGAAGGTAACGTGGGTATTCAATTCATCCACCATTCCTTATGTATGAAGGTAACGTGGGTATTCAACTCATCCACCATTCCTTATGCATGAAGGTAACGTGGGTATTCAACTCATCCACCATTCCTTTCATTCTTTTCTTTTCTCTTTTCATTGATGCGAGATGTTATGGTACAATAAATAATGGTGCAAAATGTTATGCATATGCTTGTAAAAGTAAATGAAGTAAGGTACGAATATTAAAGAGATCGAATTCAACATAAAGTAAAGAGCATAAAGTAAATGACATAATGATAAATATAGATAAGAATCTCGGACGAACGATATGACGATCGAACTCCGATATCAATAATAAGATTAGAAACATAACTTAAACGATTAACCTATACCCTCCTGGATTCTAAACTTCCAAATAATCCGAGGTTCTATTAACCGTTCTAATTATAAGTTGGATCTTTAACTTCTAATAATCCAAACTTAGTTCACACGAACCTAACTTAGAATCTTCTAAGATTCAAGTCTTTCTCGAGAACTTCTAAATTCTCCTTAAAGGATTAACTCTTAATCCTAAGGGCACTAACTCACAACCCTATAAACTTAGGTTCGGTTTCTAATCTTAATCCCATACTCTACAAACCATTACACTCATTTGCTTTCTATAGTTACTTTACATACTAATCATTCTCACCTTATTAATAAGATGACTTAGCTCCTAAGTTCGAAGGAGCGATCAACCACGAAGTTCAAAAACACCTACAAACGAATTATATCGTAACAATCAATAACGAAACCAACTATCATTCAAACAACTACTAAACATACAAAGCAACGAAAACCCAATAAAACCCACAAAGAGGCCCACGGCCCTATCATCAAAAACAAGTCTCGGGTTTGGTTTTTCGGCTTTTTGGCAATTCAAATACGTTTTGAGTTGGTTTTAATCAAATTCGATAATCCCGATTTCAATGGGTATCGATGAATAGTGTTTTTGAACATTAGTCCCTTTCCTGAATTGAATTTAAATAAACATTCATTCATTAATTTCTAACCCAAAATCAAACCCAAAAGGGTAAATTTCAAACAGGAAAGGGTTTCGACTGAAACTCGGTTTTAGGGTTATGAAATAGTTTCCAAAAACACTTAAAACTACTCCCGAATTGACAAACACCGAGTTTCACGGCAAGAAATCGAAAGAAAGCAAGCAAAACTCCATTAAAACACTATTTGGAGTTTAGGGTTTCAAGAGAAACTTACCGAGAACTCCTCGGATCTCGAGAGAAACGGACGAAGGCTAGGTGGAAAAGGATCGTAGGATCGATACCTTTCCAATGGACCCGAATCAAGTCGATCGGGCAAGAAACGAACGAAATCAAAATTTCATCCCTTGGCCTTTGAAGCTCACGGCTTGGAGGAGGAGAAAATGAGAGAATTTGGTCAATTGTGAAGTCAAAGGTTCATTTAAAGAAGAAGGCAAATAGTGATTTTTAGATATTTTGAAAATTGGGTAATTACAACTTTGCCCTTTTATGACTTTTGGCTTAAAACGAATCCCGAACATCTCAAATTATCCCAATGGTGATTAATAATTATTAATTGGCCCGTTAATAATTATTAATACCATTAAAACGTATTTAACTAAATAAAACCATTAAAAGGAATTAAAATGCAATAAATTACTAAATTCTAATTTAATAATAAATAAATGAATTTTAATTACTCAAATTAAAATAAAATAAATAAAAGTTTTTTTTTTATCACAAAATAACGGGACGTTACACCTAACTATTAAAATAAATAGAAAAATAAATAAAAATTATATATATATAAATTCCTTCAGCGTGCGCCACCACACGTAATAACAGTTTCTTTTAAAAATTTGTACTCACACTGACGCAGCCATAACATTTGATTATATATATATATTTAATTTATTTACTTTTCTTTATATAATAATATATATTTATGTATTTAAATATTAGAAAAATTCAAATAATAATTTCTAATTTAAACACATTTAGCCAAAAATTAATATATTAATTTCTATTGGATCTAATCCAATTAATTAATTATTTTGGGCTAAAACCAATTTGTTTCTTAAACCAATTGTATTTAATTCTCTCTAATATTTATTATTAAATTAAATAAACTCATTATTTAATTAATAATATTAATTATTAATTTTCATTTAAATAAACTCATTATTTAAATAATTAATAATATTAACATTAATTCCGGTTTAAATAATTTATTTATTTAAACAATTAATTTTGCCTTAAATATTGATAATGTCATATTAATTTCCATTTAAATAAACTCTTTATTTAAACAATTAATATTGTATCAATATTAATAATATTAATATTAATTTTCATTGAAATAATCTCATTATTCAAATAATTAATATTGCCTAATTTTAAGTAAATTCAATTACTTAAATTATTTGTTCTTTCTAAGTTAAATTAATAACTTAGTTTTGCTACAATGATATTTGGGCTAGCATAGGGACCTGACGGACCTATAGATCATGGGCTTAATAATTAGTCAATTAAGTGATTAACTCATAATCAGTTAATTACTTATTATTTAACTATGAATAATTCCACTATAGATTCATAATGGAACTCCCCTCACTATAGATGAGTTATGTCCATTTAGTTTATCTTTATTTATATCCGTGATATATCCTTCACAAGGAACCCTCATAATTACAAGCGGATAAATTTACCGTTTTGCCCCTGTAATTACCGCTTTATCCTTGTGTTCCCGCTGATTCTCCAATGAACATTATCTTTAGTCGAACTAGAGATAATAAACTTCGTGATCAATAGAAGTCGTGGCGCCACTTGTTCATGTCTCGAATCGAGACATCAAGGAGTTTCCTAAAGTTCCTAAAATGTTTAGGTATCGCATTGATACCTGGTTAATTTATAGGAAAGTTATGAATTCCATCTCGTGAAAATGAGTTCCCAGCTACTTATCTAGCCATGTTCCCAAAACATGAGTGTATTGAGCGTTCTTACAGATCGTTCTCAACCATGTGAATCAAAGAACATAACTCCATAAATAGGAGTCCGCATTTCACTCAGGATTGAGATCTATCACGGTTGATAAACTTAGTTTGATATTCGATCATTTCTCGTAAACGGTACTAATGAGAAATTTGATCGAACATCGTGGTCCTGTCTTATACAATCAACATTGTATATGATACTTCCATTTCATGTCTCTCACATGAATGATCAGGATTAGATCATTTGTCTATAAAACAAAATGTGAAGCCATCAACAGTGTTACCAGGATAAGGTTCCCAAACGTTATCCATTTACTGTAGACATTTTTAAGTTACTCATCTCGACTTTAATCCTCTCGTATGACTCACATACTAAGTCGTGATTTCATAAGAGTAACTTAGGGTTTACTATTTGAATGTTTGATATTAATATATTTCCATATATTCCTAATATCGTTAATTGAATCAATCTAGATAATATAAAGAACTTATGCTTATTTATTTAATTTATTCGTAATAAATTATCCTTATTAAATAATTACAAGTTCTAGGATACCATTCCTAACACCTGGGATGAAACGTGAAGTTCTTGACTTTGTTAGTAAGTGTTTGATTTGTCAACAGGTAAAGGCTTTGAGGAAGAGTCCGCCTGGTTACCTTAACCCTTCCCCCTTCATCAAAGGGTGGCTCTCCCGTATATACCCTAATGATCTAAGTTTCAAAGTAAACTTGGAAAACAAAGAAATACTACTTTTTCTTCTTTGAGACAAATTCTTCCAAATCCTTATTCTTACTATACTAGGTTTTCACTCGTACCATGCACGACGAGCACATGGTTTGTCTTCAAATTTTATTTAAAAAAATGTCAATATTATTACGAAGATATTTTTAACTAATATTTTAAAAATTCAAATTTCATAATTAAATAGAAGAAATTAACTTAACCCATTGAGAAAAATTGCATAGTAAAAAAAGAAAAAGAAAAGAGACAGAGTCACTTTAGTCAACCACAATAGTGAATAGGAGTCAATTTATTTTGATTCTTTAAGATGAAAAAACAGAAATTGCATTATTTTATGTCATCTTATTACACATGGATGATGGATACATATAAATGACTAAAGATTTGCGAAACAAAAACTAAAAAAAATAATTTACACACCTATTATTTTCTTTCTTTGAACTTATAAAACGTCGTAAATGTGTCATGGTGCACCTTTTTCAGGCTTATTTCCAAAATTATTCAAAATCAATACAGTCGCCGACACAAGAGTGCTACTAAATTTAAGAGTTGGGATTTAATTGTTTTAAGTTTCCATGAAACTAAACTTTCAACTCCAAATTAATGGGTATTTTTCATCTGTAATTCGGGCTGAAATTTTTTTAGTTATAGTTGATATAATTAAATATATATTATTCATGCATAAAGTATGCCATAAATAATTATTCTCATCATAAATGCATAAATGTCATGATCATACATCATTAATAGAGATTATTGATTTTTTCTCATGCCTTGTATGAATATAATATGTTATATTTATTGTGCTAGTATTTTAATTAAGGTTGTTAATTAGTAATTACTAGTAGCATGTTTTTAGGTGTTAAATAAAATTGGTATAAAATTGTTTATCAACCAATTAATTAATTAATTAATTATAAATAGGATTTGAAACTAAAAACTAAAATATGAGGTGTCATTTTAATTAAAGAAGTTTAAAAATTAATAAATTGATTGATTAATTTAAATGGATCTCTAGCGAGAACGTTCTTCCCTAGATATGAGGTTATTTAATGTTCCATTAACACGGCACCCCTCTAACTGAGAACAATCTGAGAGTGATATTTAATTAATATATCATTTCATTGAGATGATGCATAATGTGTTAGAATTAAAAGAGATTAATCACTTGATGATCACATTAAAATCAATCTAACCAATATAAGAGCTATTATAGGCTAGATTAGACTTAGATATTAGAGGTAGCCTGGGTATATCTAAGTAAAAAACCATAACTACTCATATTGAGTGGGAGAAAGATAAGTGACAACTAGTCCTGCGGTCTCAACGTTAGTATCAAATCGTGAGATTCATATAGGGCTTCGTGGTGTTGGTAACTTTTCACTCATCCCCTCGGCAAAGTAACCGTATGAATCAATAACAAGGTGATTCTCTTAGGGATAAGATTTTTTTTAAAGGTTTTGATGTTTGACTCTCTCTTCGATGACACTCATCAAAATTACTTTAAGTGTTCTAAAACTTGGGTAACACTCAAAAGGATTCATTAAGAAAGATGCTTAAAGGTTTTGTTGTTTGACTCTCCCTTCGGTGACACTCATCAAAAAAATTGAAGTGATATTCATGTTTTCTTGACCAAAACGTGGTAACTAGAAATTGTAGGATATGAGTTATCCTGGAGAAGTTTTTTAGTTTGGAAGAGTCTCTTCAAGGGAAAATCACACATGGTGTTCACGGTTTAGGGTTGGTTTCAAGGGCAATTTTGTTTTGAGTGAATGAATTGTATAAGTGTTGAGTTTTAACTGTGGTCTTATTAAAGAGTATGCTCGAGGAAAGATTTGGACACAAGTCAAATGTTAAACTCTTTTCATAGTATTACCGTTATTTTTTTTCGTTTTCATTGAGTTTCTATACTCAAAGTGGTACACCTAACAAATTTTAGGTGAAGTAGAGATCGAGGACGTGCTGGAGGGACCAATGTTCCTTGAGAAGCGGAAGCTGAAACTGGAGACATCCATATGAAACATTTAGGAATTGTTAGATAACCTCTTGTAGTTTATATTAGTCTGAGTAAGTGAAGTTGTTAAACGTGGAGAATTGAATAAGTAACGTTTAAAGATTTGTTTGATATTAATTTCAATGGATGCAAGCTTATCTCGTTTTTTTAAACAAAAACACTTTCTTTTCGAAAACCGGGGTGATGTGCCAAATGATTGCATGTACTTTCTTTTCGAAAATGGGATAGCACCCCTGGTTGCGTACATATTAGGGGTGAACATTGGATTGGTTTGGTTTGAATTTTGTTAAAATTTTATATCTGATTGGATTTTGTTTTTAGATTATATGAACCGAACCGAACCGTTCAACATAAAAATAAAAAAAAACAAACCAAACAAGACTAAAATGGTTTTGTTTGGATCGGTTTGAATCTTACATTTTTTGTTTTTTTTCTCAATTATTCATTTGCATCATGATCAGTGTAAAATTTAATCAATTAGTAATTGATTAAATTAATTAAATAGTTTAATGAATTACTAGTTGATTTAATTGTATTTATGATGAGATCGTAGTTCCATCAACAAACAAAATTAGTATGTTCAAGTTTGTAAAATTTTTATTTTTAAAATGTCTGATTCAATTTGGCAGTATTTTGTTTGATTGTTACTCATTAATTTTGATTTGATTTTCATGAAAGGTTAAATACTAACCTGTTTACATATGAAATTAATATAGTGAGAAAAGAACTCGCTGTCATTCTATTACAATATTGAATTGAAGACATACCCCATTGTTTGATCTGTCCCTAGTAATCAAAACAGGAAAAGAAAACCAGGCAAATTATCCAAACCAATTAGCTTCCTCTAATCAGTAATCCTTTATCTAGCTTGCAATTCCAAAGATAAGAATGAAGAAGGGTATTTCATTTTGTGTTGCGGTTTAACACATTCTTCAAGAGACTTTCACGCCCTGGAAATGGATTCTTGCCTCTGCGTTTCTCCAACATTACATTCCCATTCCCATTCCCATTCCCACCCCTCTCTTCTTCCACTACTAATTTCATATCATTTTCAGTTCTGGATGACTCATCTGTCTTCATCTTCATCTTCAACCTCTGTCTATCTCGTCTCTCTCTTCTTCTCCCAATCCCACCTTCTTCTTCGTTCGAAACAGTCTTCGATGATTCCAGTTCCACTCCACTTGCATTTGTAGTATCGATGTTAATCCGTGGGATTCTCCCTCCTTTAGAAGTCCCCAAAAGCTCAAAATTTATATTTTTCCAACCCGATTTATCCTTATTATCCCAACCAAACCTTTCACTTAATTCTACCAATTCAGAAACAGAGGAATTATGATTATTATTATGATTACGATCGCCACTCAAAATGGTTTGAGCAAATTCCCACTGGATTCGGTCTTGGTAAATAGGGTCTTGAAGAACTTGGTCGGCCAGGGTTGCCCATTCTTCAAAGTCGCGTGCTCTCAGATTTTTGGAAACCCATTTAAGATAAGATGAAGGAAGGGAGCCCAGCATTTTGCCCTTGTGCTTCCCAAACTCTATCACTCGATCTCGTGCAGGAATCAGAATCGGAGTATTTGGTGTTTTGGGTTTAAAAGTAGAAGCGCAAGTGTAAGACGGAAGAGGGGTAGGGTGGAATGAGAATTTAGTGAAAGGATGATAACTCCACAATATGGCCATCGAGTAGCGTAGAGTAGAGGAGGCTGGTCTTTCCTTTTTGCCTGGACTGATATTTAGGAGATAAGATAAAAGATAAATCTGATACATTTGTTAAGGGTTTTCTTTTTAAATCTCGAAGTCATTGTTTTGAACTATATAGGGCCTAAGAGTGAACAAGCACTATGTTACCCCCGTGAACCCGCTTCATTTAAGTATGTAATCGGGGTCGGAGTCGGGGTGAGTAACTATGCCTGCCCTGTTTATTAAACAGTACGGGGTCGGGGTTGATAAGATATATTTTTTTTTAAATTTAATTTCTCTTCCTCTTAGTATTAATCTCATGCAATTTTTTTTCTTCAAAACTTATTTATACTCTGTTTACAACTCAACCTCAATCAAACAAAAAAACCTATTTACACGCCAATAATACCCAAACCCGCCCGACCTCGACAATTAAATGGGGTCGGAGTCGGGTAAATTTTAAATGAAACGGGGTCGGAGTGTCTATTTTTCACTTAAACGAGGTACTCCGAACCCGCCCCACCCATGTCCACCCCTAGACGGTCTAACTGTGTAAAAGAAAAATAATTATCTTAAAATTTAAGCTTTGGATTATGTGGTTGTGTGAGTAAAATAGTGTGGAGCGTAAGATATTGATTCCCTTATCCGAGACCTTACTGGGCGTGGAAGGCGAATAACGATGATGCTTTGTTTTCAAATCCCAACTGCTCTTTATTCATCATGTGAATGTCGATCCACTCCAATGTCTCATTCTCATGCTCATACTAATAATAATATTATGAGATTACGATGTTACTCTTCTTTCACTTCTGTTGATGAAATTTCCAGCTCTACTCAATCCAAAGCCAACGTGATAAATGAAGATGAAGATGATGAAAACGGAATCTCTAAAATCCCAGTTCCCAGACAGAAATTCATCCCTGTTTCTAAATCAGAGTTATTGGATTCCATTGTTTTCACATTGTTTAATCACCACGACGAGGACGAGGACGAGGACGAGGACGCTCAACATTTTATGCTTCTCTCTTCGTAATTTTCACCTTTTTTTTTTCTCCATCCTCACATTTTTCACTTGTACAGTACGGTATCTAATTTAGTTTTCCTCTGCAGATGCTTGGACTCGATTCTTCACGCTGAACACAAGAACACTCTTGAACAAATGAGGAATGATTATTCCTTTACCACTCAATCTTTATCTAATACAAATTCAGATACTACCAACCACCCCATGTCTTTCAATTATAGTTTGGATTTCTGGAATCTCTTAATTTCTCCCATTCCCACTCCCAGGGATACCGTCAAAACCTACATCAATTCCCATGGGGAGTCTCAGTATGCTACCTCTCTTCATTTCTATTTCACTTTCCATTTCAATTATATATTATTATAATTATTTTCCATTTGTTAGAGTAGCAGTTGCCACTCGTTTCCAACGTTCTTTTATGAAACTTCTTCAAAACGCTCAATTTCAACAACTCTCTGCCACAGACCTCGACTTGACCTCCGCATTGAATTCAGATTATCTTCTTACTTTGCCCATTTATGTTGACTGGAAGAGGGCTTCTGAGTCCAATGCTATCATATTCAGGCGGGGCTATGCGACCGAGACGCAAAAAGGCCTCTTAATTGTTGAGAAGTTAGATTATATACAGTCTAAGCTTCTCCAAGGACTCTTCTCCCTAATCTCCAAACCATTGGGGAAACTCGGTACCTGGATAACCGAGGTTGTCCCTTTTTTCGTCGTCCGTACCTGAATTCTAATTCCAGCATCATTTAATGACAATCTTGTCACGTTTTTTGTTTTCTATTTTTAGGCATTACTTAGTGCTCCACAGACACAACAAGTGCGAGCATGGTTTAAGAGGTTGAAGCTTTGGCTCAAACAACTTCCTATCTCTCAGCAATTCTCTCGCTATTATGAACAAACTTCCGGTGATCTACTGGTAGAAGATCAAATTACAGAGAGAGACCTTCCAATTTGGTTGGCAGCACAAAATGCAGTACCTCGTTATGAAGGAAGTCTTTCTGCAGTGGGACCTCGTGGAAGGCTCTTAAGGAGGTTGCTTACATGGATAGGGCTCCTGCCCTCTATACCGGAAAAACCATTTAAACTTGATGATGACAGTAAACACTCTGAACCTTATTTAAGGTTTGAGTTTTGATCCTGCAAATTTTCCTGTTTATTAGATTCTATGTATGAAAGAATATGTAAGTTTAGTTAATTTTAGCAATTGTCCTTTGGAAATGACAATGCAATTAAATTGTTTTACATCCAGGCCTATCTTCATATCACGAATATCACTCAGTGATATATGGAAGCCTGCAATGAAGAAAAATTGCAGGAATGATATTTGGAAACAGTTGAAGACTTCCATTTCTATCCTGCTCTCTCAGTCAATACTCCAGGTTTTCCTTATCTTTTCCTTTTACTCTTCTGAGTTGCTTCCTTTCATTCAGATGAGCAGTTAGAATAAAATGGTGTATCCCAAATGCTAATTTTTGTCATGCCTCTCTATCATTTCTTACCTAGTGGAAGTTGTGCTGCTACTATTAAGTTTTTGGTTGTGTTCTCTTTGAGTGATGATATATTTCTGCATGATGTTTTGATGTTGTGTGACATATGTGCAGTGTCGTATAACTTTCATTGGTTAATTATGTCGTAATCTTATTAACTATTATATTGCTTAAATTTGGATTGATAGATGAAATCATGTTTAAAGATAAATGTTATGCTCATATGCTGTTTTATTGATAGTCATTGGTCTTTTTTACTTGTAATTCGGGTGGCTACTTCTTTTGTGCTTTGTTCTTTGTTCTTTCATTATCTTATAAAGGCTTGTGAGCATTCTCGCTAAAAAAAAACAGATTTTTTTTTTAAATTTGTTGTTTTTACAGAATCTCAATGCTTTTATGAATTTTTGATTCATTTCTGAAATAGGAGCCAGCTTTCCAAGAATTGATTTTACTTTACACCAAAGAAGAAAGGGACAGTGGAGATAAATCTGAGGTTCCGTCTTTGCAGTTAAAGATCTATGAGAAAATTCCTATTCCAGACTTACCAGTATATACTTCTGACACTTCAAAGTCTGTCAAATTTTTCATTTTCTTCTTGTACCATGTTTTTGCACCTAATATACTGCACTTCTTATTTTAGAAGTTATTTCACTGGTTTCTACCTAAGCATCTCAATATCTTGATTAAATTTAATTGTAGGTTATCTTTCCTGACAAGAAACTATCCTTTCGAATTATAGACGCGGTATGACACTGACTCATTGTATGATTATGAATATCTAAATGCTTTATCTTTCAAAAGTAATACAAATTTAACTATCTCTTCTTAATTTTTCACTTAAGTTTTTGGTTCCCGTCATATGGATTCCCAGGAGTTGGTGTCATTCAAGAGCCATTATGTTCTTGATCCACACCTTGTCTTATATTGGGGCAGAGTAATGATAGAATTATGATAAATTTGTCACTAGGAGAATATTAGTCATATTTAGTGAGTTTATTAGACTGAAGGGGTTATAAACAGAACTGTTGAGGATGGTTGGGTTAAGTGTGGGAGAAAGATATCCCTCTCAAAAGGCTATTGTCTTTTATAGTTTCTTTCAGTTGTATTGTAATAAAATTTCAAACTATATTTTGTCAATTTTCTACTTAAAAAATTTCTGTTTCCTATCATCACCGATATAAAATCTTGGTCCAATGTTTCAAAATTGCAGGTACGCTTGGATGCTGCCACAATATTGGGACTTTTGGCATTCTTCATAAATTACAAGTTTGAAAACATCTTGTCATCACCGTATGCTTCTTTTTAACTCGTTACATCATAATAACCAGTGATTTTCATAAGAAAAATTTGAATACTGGCTAGAAACTTCTCATAATTCCTTTCAGGCCACATTTTATGAAATTCCTGTACTGTTATTTTTTTTTTTAATTTTAAAAGGCAGGTTGTCTAGATATCTGTTCCTTACTAAACTGTGCATTTTTCTAAATTTTCTTATCTTTTAATTTATATTCTTAAAATAGATTTATATTTGTCTGAAACATGCAGTTTACATGCCTAGATATGTGATAAATGTGGATATTCTCCCTCAATATCATCTAAATTGAGTGGAAATATTGATTGCAGTTTACATGCCTATATATGTGATAAATGTAGCTATACTCCCTCAATATCGTCTAAATTCTTCCTCCTCTTCAAGAACAACGATCGTTTATTCTAATTTTGTAATTAATCAAGGTTGTGACCTTTTCTTTGCTTACGTTTGTCAGGTCAGCAATTTTTCTTGATGTGGTTGCTCTCAGTGCTCTTGTGATTTATATTACACGAGTTGTTTTGGGTTACAAGCAAACATGGGATAGGTATCAAGTGAGTCAATTTTATTGATTCATATGCTTTATTCAACATAATTATCTGTATGCATTTGATGATTAATTGATGTTTTTCTGATGAAAGATTTGAACAGTTATTGGTTAACAGGACACTTTATGAGAAAACGTTAGCTAGTGGCTTTGGTTCAGTACATTTTCTCCTGGATGCTTCAGAACAACAACAAGTGAGCTTCATTTTTATTGTTTATATTTTTCTTTGGTGTTTAGTTTGACCTTATGTAATTTGGAAGTACAAAAATAAGAGAAGGAAACAGCCGACTGGTTTCTGAAGGGAAGTCTGTTTGCTTTGCTTGTAATTTAACAGGTTAAAAGAGAAAAAATTATAGTATGTGCGGTTTAGTGATGTGTGTTTTTTAAAGTAGAATCAACAATGGCTTCTTATTTTTCCCTTTAAACTCTCAAACTTATGTAAACATTTTAGTAATATTAATGGGTTTTGCTTCAGTTAATGGTCAAATCTCATCCCTTTTAGTGGAAATTCCCATTGAAATGGTGAAATGATCCAAGTATATTTCCACTTTCGTGTGCTTTGCCTCATTTTGTATCATTTGTCGTCTTTGTGCAGTACAAAGAAGCTATATTGGCCTATGCGATCCTGCTAAGAGAAGAAAAGGGAGAGGTGATCTGTTTCTCTTTCCTACCTCAGACCTACACTACTTTTTGCGTAATTTGTGTTATAAAAGCATTTAAAAATAAGCCATGAAATACATGGGAAGAGAAATTATAACACTCTAAAAGGGAAGCTAATTGTGAGAGAGAGTGAGATTAAGAGTGAGGAGGCCATAATGACCAGGTAAACATGTAGTTTGAATGGGTAAATTTAAAATACTCCCTGGTCTGAACCCATTTTGTCAGAGTATTATTGTCGTGTTTTGGAGGTGAAATCATTTAGAATCTGACCTCCGATAGCATTTGACTCTTTCGTTGCTTGACTGAAAAATGAATCGCTCTGATTGCAGATTACATGTCGCAGAAGTGTTGGGGACAAATGTGTAAGATTTTTGTACGACGTGTTAAAAGTGAAGGTAAGTAAATGAATCTAATATCTTGTAAAAACTTTCCAATACTTGAGAGTATTGTTAGTTTGTTTGACAATGATAAAAATTATGCAGGTTGAAATGCCAATTGATGAGGCAATAAAAACATTGTCAAGGTTGGGATTGGTAACTGAGAACCACGTTGAGGGAAAAATGAGACTGCAGGTCGTACCCTGTTCGAAAGCGTGTCAGTCACTTAAAGAACGATGGAATAGCTTACTTGGTTAGGTATAGGCTTTATAGAATAACTATACAAATGTAAGAGAAAGTGTGATATACAAATGAAGAGACGGAATTTAATATGATTTTTAATCCTATCAAAGCAGACGAAACACACAATAAAAGTAGAATACCAAAAATAGTTTAGTGTCATCATCAATCTTAAAATGGTTTTGATATACTGAGTGATGGCATGATCAAATCTAGATATTCAACTGATCGTTGCTTCATATACCACTACATTTCGGGAAACAAAAACTAGTCTTCTTTTAATCTCTGGGTGGTGGTGAGTTTCATTTTGCTTTTAGTTGCCCCACTGCTTTAAAAAATTATACACAGAAAAACAGAGGTTGGATAGTTTTAAACTATATTAATATCATGCTAAATTAATGAAGGGTAAACTGCAAATAAAGCCCTGAAAGTTTTCGTCAAAAAATTTAAAACACCATTTGTAGTTTAAAAATGACAAATTACACCCATGTAGTTCATAATTATGTCAATGAGACCCCTCATCTCTAACGTTGTTAACTTTCTTTTAGCCATAATTTTTTCGTTTGAACTCTAATTTGGATGATTCCAGATGTTTTGAAATTCTTATTTTAAGCTCTACTTTATAGTCACTTCAATACTTCGAAACCGTCAATAAGTAAAAGTGTATATTATTTTATAAAACATTAGGTATGATTGAAGTCATAAACCCTTTTATTTATTGATGAAGATTTTACCTTTTATTTATTGATGAAGATTTTAAAACATTTTGAATTATCCAAATCAGAGTTTAAACGAAAAAGTTATGTCTGTAAAGAATGTTAATGGTGTTAACTTGCAGCCCTTTTTTTCGATTTTTTTTTTTTCATTTGCAAACAAAACTCTATTAAAGTTGTTTAAAAAAAAAAACCCTCCATTAAAGTTCGTAAAAAAATATTGCATTATTTTATTATAAATCATAATTATGTAATCTTCAATTATAAACCAAATTCATTATTTATTAAAAAAAAAAAGACAATTACATAAATAACATATTTTTACATACTAATTACTAAAATGTTAGAACTTTTTAAAAATTACTCAAATATAATAATAATAGTTCAATTATTTATTGAACTAAAAAAAATCATCAAAATTATTGAAAATAATAATGAAAAATAATCAAATAGTTCAATAAATTATTGAATTTTAACTTTAAAAAAGTAAAAAAAAAATCATTGAAAATACCCATAAAAAATAACAAAGTATTAGTTCAATTATTTATTGAACTATAATTATGCTATTTAAGTAATTTTTAAAAAAGTTTTGATATTTTAATAATTAGTATGCAGAATTATAATATTTGAGACAAATTCTATAAAAATAAAATAAAATTAAAAACTCTTTTTTTTTTTTTTTTTTTTTTCCAATAGACATTCTTTATTCAAAAAAGATTAAAAGGGGCTGAATTAATCAGTAAACCCTGTTTGGACAACAAATGAGCCTCAGTATTCGACTTCTACTAATAAAATTAAAAGACAAACCATTGAACATGGATTTCAAGCTTTGAAGGAATTCCCAGAAACAAAAAAGATTACTTGGGCAAGGACTAGAACCCTTAACAATATCAATCAGCCATTTTGCATCCGAGAAGACTGAAATGGACGTGATTTTTAGGCGAAGCGCTTCAGATAGACCAGCTACCAAAGCCTTACTCTCTGCGTGAAGAGACGACATACTTTTCCCTCCATTACAGACCAAAGACGAGCATCTCGAACCATCAGGGTTAACAAAAATACAACCAATCCCCGTTGAAAAATCAGCTTCAATCCATGCCGCATCACAGAATAAAAGATAGCCAGGGACATCAGGAGCAGGGATGGGCATCAAGGGGGAAGAATTACGAACTTCAATTGGGTCGGAAGCAGCCTGAAAGTCAATGACATCCTGAGAAGCGAGGTAAATTCCTTGGATAGTCTCTCTCTCATCTCCCCTCAAAACTCTGGAATTTCTCATCTTCCATAATCTCCACAAACCGAAACACAACAAACTCAGAGAGTTGGAATCATCAGCTCGATTTTTAGAGAGGAGACTCATCAAAAAAATCCAACTGTCTTTGAACAAACCACCCACAAAAATCTCCGTATTAAGATTGAGAGGGCTAGCAAACCAGAATCGTTTTGCAACCTCACAAGTGAGCAGAATATGATTTATAGTCTCATCCTGATTTTCGCAAACCCCACAACAAGGATTGATATTCAAGCCTCTCCGATTCAGATTGACGTTAGTGGCAAGATAATTATGAGTCTTTCAACCCTACAAGTTTTAGCAAAATCATTAGATAATTTTTAAAAATAAGAAGCTAAATTTGATAAGACCATATCATAGAAACTATGAACATCGTTTGGTGAATGGAAATTTACTTTTGTCAATTAAATTCTCAAATACAAAAATATTATTGACACTGTTAGGTATTTGATCTGGTTTTCTGAATTAATTTTTTTTTTTTTTTAAGAATATGAAAATATCAATTTTTTTTAATCATCCAGATTTGAAACATGAATTTTAATCATAATATGAGTGGCATTAAACATCAATTTGTAAATTAAAAAAAAAATCGTAAGTAAAATATTGTGGCTCCATGGAAATTCATAAAAAAAATATCGCACTATAAAAAGCGCTCCAAATGAAAATTGGGTTGCAACCTGCAAGTTAAAACCGGTTCCGTGAAATTCTGGAGAATGAAACAAGTGGACACGTGGCGTTGAATTGAGCGACAGGCATAGTATCACAGACATTCCGAATAATTTCTCGTTAGAGGAGAGAAGTCTCATTTACATAATTTTGAACTATGTGAGAGTAATTTTCTATTTTTAAACTATGAGGGTATTTATTCATTTGACCAAAATCATATAGGTTTTATTTGCATTTTATCCAAAAACCTAGGGTTTAGGGTTTTTCAATAATCTTATCTTGAGATCAATGAAGAATTCAATAGACAATATTTTAATCAATCACCGGATCTTCTACCTTATGACATGACGAAAAGGAAAATAAGTGTTGGAGCAACCGGAAAAACAGAAAAGAAAAAAAATTCTTCACATTTAAGCTAATAAGCTCATGACAACTTAAGAGAGAGATATATATATATATCTCCTACACTATAACCCGACCGAAAGTAAAACACGTGTGTGACATCAACGGGTACAACAAAGAAGAATTTTTTTTCATCCCATTTAAGTTAAAAAAAACTCACGACAACTTGAGAGAGAGAGAGGGAGAGGGAGAGGGAGAGAGAGGGAACAAGAGAGAGATGATTGACACCAAATTACATACTTTTTCCGCAATGAAGCGAAGACAGTTACCAAATGATAGCATCCTAAATAAATCTGAACATACATAACACTGAATCACATAATTATTTTTACAAACTTTTGAGTCAACAAAATTACTAGCAATTTTACTATCTAAAAAAAAATCTCTTTTGATGCAAACTTCTGGGATTTTATTGTTAACATGGAACTTAAACCACCAAAGCTTTCCCCCTCTTAAAAACAATAAAAAAAATTGAATTCTTATGGAGCTACATATAAAATTTCCAGTGTCATTACGGTTACTATGTAATTGGTTCCTGTTACCACTATCTGACAAAAATCCCCTATTTGATGATCAAACTTTCGCTATCACATTTTTTTCTGACCCATTGTTTATCCATTTACTTTAGAACCTCGAAGCTTTTAGTTCATTTACCTGTTAAAATCATCAGATAAACAAAACTGGTCACTATCATATATAATAAATGTTGAGCATAAGCTATGTGTGTCTTTAGGGAAGCAAAAGAAGATCACAAAAAAAACTCTCCAATTTGAAGAATGAAGAGAATAAAAAGATGGAAAATAAGTTCAAAAGGTTTTCAAAACATTAGTTTGGCCTATGAAGATATTGAAAATTGAATGATCCCACAAACCTAAAGAATTTTGTTAATTTAAAAGTATAACAATTCCTCCGAATTCAATCCTAAAGAATTTTGTGATTTCTTTTTTTCTAATATTTCCCAAAAGTAACCATAATAATGATAATCCATAACACAGGTTTTTTTCTTTCTATATTGCCCTTAAGAAGGTGACCAGTAGGAAGTAGGGAAGAGAGAGGCCAATTGAGTTGGAAGGAGAGCACCAAGCAAGATTGAAAGCATGGAAGGTTGGGTTAAAAGCTGCTGCAAAAGCAAGAAATGAACAATGTGATAATGCCTCAGCATCATTAAACAGAAATAACGCTACAGTAAAGTGTGGACTAAGGTATTGTTCGGGATTTTCCCTTGAAATTCTGTCAAAAGTATTATGTTTCTGATGTGCCAAAGTCCCAATAAAAACCTGGATTTTCTAAGGGATCTAATTGCAAATGTCCGGTAACAAACATCAATTTGCCTGAAAATAAATTTAAATTCTCCAACTTCCACACTTGGGTGTCCAAATTCCAAAGAGAGAAGCAGGAGAATAACTTCTTTTTTTTTTTTTTTTAAAATAATAAGAGACATTTTCACTGATCAATTAAAAAAGAAAAACAAAAGCACCCCAAAATTACAAAAAAAAATATTACTCCAATTGGGGGCTATCAACGAAGGGGAATAGTTAAAAAAAAAAAGGCTTTGAATGAGCACTCCACAAAGAAGTGAACCTAATTAATAAGTCCCAAATATCATGAATATCCATAAAAGCATGTTGAAAAACAATTTTGTTTCTCTCCCAGCAAATAAGCCAAAAGAGAGTCCTAATGGCATTCAACCAAAAGACAAGGGCCTTATCAAACGAACCGGGAGAATAACTTGCAATTAGAGACACCAAATTCAATCCTCAAATTCTCCTTATTTAAGCGTAGTTCTAAAATTCAAGACCCACGAGGAAGAATCCTTGTAGAACACAGTGTCTATACTAGCCAAACAACATTTGGAAAGGTTATGTGATCAGGAAATTGAGACATAGGCAGCAATCTCCAATCCATGATTTTCCCCAAATTGAATCTAGTTACCAATGCAAGCTTTGAAGGTAAAAAGCTTTTACATGACCCCCCACAAGTTGAAATAAAGACAGAGGACTGTTACACCTGCCAGGTCATACAGGATACACTAAAAAGATCCCAAAACATTTTGCCTAACAATCAAATCATACCAGAGGACTTGATATCCAGAGAAAGAATCCAAACCATGCGAAGAGATAAAAAGATGCTAAAAGATAAATGTTAATGAAATTACATTTTCTTGTTTGGTACCTCGCAATAATGTACTTTCCAGTGTTTAAGAAAGCGCACTAAAGAGCAATGGTCCTCTAGGGCTTAAACATGAAGCGTAAAAAAAAGACTTGTTTGTGATATATATGTAAAATGTAGTAAAATTAAAAATTGAAGCCCTTTTCACTCGATTATTTAAAAACAGAATTTCCTTCTTATACAACTAACTACTTTTTGAGGGCCTTTTAGACGTGCACTTATTGTGGAGGGAAAATGGTAGAAAAGAAATTCAGATATAAGACCAAGTTCACCACATAAATCATGATTTATACCACTAACTAGTAAGAGTAACTACTTATAAACATGGCAGCTTAAAATGCACTAAAGTTTAAGCAATACAGGATATACTCAACTAAATTTTGTCATGGAAATAGCAGTCAACTCACCATATCTTTGCCGCACCATGGTAAACTTGTAAATGGCCTTCACAAGGGAACCATATTTCATGGACTTCAACGACCCCATGTGTCTGTGATATATATAATACAAATCAAAGCTCGTACAATTCAGTAAAACAACAAAAATTTGTATGGAGAAAATATTAAAAAAAAAAATTATTTACAAGAATCTACAGCTAAAAAAACAATGATATTTAGAGAACGTCAATTAACCATCTAATTCTACATTTCATCCATACTAAGTAGAGTACTGAGAATTAAAGACAAATATGCTATTGAAAAGAAAGGCATAAGCCATGGTGAAGCATAGTAAACTTATTGGATGAATAAATTTTTTGTTGGTTTAGATGCACAAATCGATTCATATTTTTCGTGGATTTCAAAGGTTTCCACAAACCAAAAAATAAGGTTTCTCAGATCACCAACAGAAAAATGAAGTCTTCGATAAGCATATCACACAGACAACTACTGTGTCAGGTCCATATAACAAATAAAAAGACTCACATAATCTCTGTATAGCGAATTCTCCAGGCAGGAAATCCTAAGTGACATCTTGCAGGACCATAAACTAGAAGAAGGTCAGGATCAGGCCCCCCACAACCTGATAACCGATTCATCGGTGTCCTTAAGGTTAGTTAACAAACATTTTGTAGGACATTGAACTGTTATCAAGTATAAGCAATAAGACAAACCAACTGCTTTAAGAGCCTCAATCATCTGAGATTCTGAAAAAGGGTGCTTTTGGTCTACACGTTTCCACTTATTTGTAAGAAAATTGGCTGCTTTGGCAACTGCTTCCTTTCCATCAGAGATTGAAGCGAATTCCAGAGTAAAACCCTTTTGGTCTAGTTGAAGGGTTCCATCAGTCTCCTGAATGCAATAACTAAGATGAATGATGCATCCTATAAGTGGAATTTTAACTCCACGAAAGCGCATGCAAATTACTAGTATTTTCTGGTCAAAATTAGAATATAAACAACAAAGAGTGGTTATAGTTAAATCATCTAATAAATAACTGACCGTATAAAGTTAAAAAATAGATGGTAATTAAAACCCAAAAGAAAGGAAAACTACATTAAATTAAAGCAAGTACATAAAACTATGTAATATCACTAGTAAGAGTGGTACACATGGAATTGAAAGTCTCTTTGTTCACAAAAGGTGGCCTCAAAGTATTTTGAACCTTGCTACATTTAATAATGTTGATAACTCACTGGATAAGAAATTGCTATAGTTGGTGGGATCAAAATATTTGAACACATGATCACTTGGTTGGATCCAATAGACCTAACACTTACTTAACCTGTAGGGTTCAAAGTATCTTTGTTACAGTTGCTTCTACCTGAAATATCGATGCATTCATTTTCTTTAAAATGATTTCCCTGGATTTCTTTAGCACCCCTATAGCATAAATCAGTTCGAATAAGAACACAGTAAATGCAAGTTTGAAATTCTTAGAAAGACCTAAAACAATTACCTTTAACATCATATAGACAAACATTCTTTATGCCTATGGATGCTAACCACTGCAGAAGTTCAATAACTTTTAAAGTATCATAAGCATCGTCACTTTCAACCACAATGGTAATATATAGGTCCTTGTCTAAATTAAGGTTATTATACTTGCATAAGATTCCACTAGAGATCACATAGCTTTCAAGCGTTGTGGCAATATCGTGCACAAAGTAACACAAGCTAACAACAAAATGTAGAAAGTGCCACAATAGTTGCAGACCAAGAATTCCAATCTGCACAGGCCTTGGAAAAAAATAATTAGTACCTAATTCATGTATAAAGATACACAACAAAAAAATGACTATCTACAATCACATGTCTGAAATGCCTATGAACATGGTCTTACTTCTTGATCAGGAAAACAGATAATAATGGTAAAGAAAAGTTGAATTCCAGAAAATCTAAAATATGGTGCTTAGTCTCAATCAATTTTATCATATTTTAGATATTTTAAAGGGCAAGCTGTGAGGCCATTGGCTTCATCCATGGTGGACACCCCCCCCCCCACGGGTATTGTCCTACGTGCTTAAAGACAAATGCTGTAGCCTGTAGGTTTAGGAGGTTGTCCCATGAACTTATTTGAGATGAGCAAGACCATCAGTCTTTATATAAAAAAATAATTTTTAAGGCCTAAAAAATTCCTCCAGTATTCTATTTGTGCTCAACTCATGATTTGAAAGCGATTTGAACCTAAAATATTATGAGTCTTAAGAATGAAAAAAGGAAAAATACTCATGCAGTCGAACCGTATGGCGTATACCTTCTGAAGTTCAACCTTGATGCTCATTGGTCTGCAGAAAGTAAAAATACAAACAAGAAATCTAGCTCATCAAATTTTAAAAATTATTTTCATTAAAGAAGAAAGAAGAAAAAACTTTCCAAAATGTGCAAAACACATCATGTAAAATTAAGCAATCTAATCATAATTATAGTTTTCAATTAAAAAGTGCAAGCGATGGTGTCCGGTCATGGGCGGGTAGATGTAGAGTCTTCTCTTTCCCTTTGTTTGAGTAACTTTTGTGGTCAAACAAACATTGAATAGAGAAGAATGAAGGACACAATATTGCCTCTATTCTAGAAAGGGTTCAGTAGTTGAAGGAAGATGGTACAACAATGGGTAATAAGCAGAAAGTAGCTGGCAGATCTAGAAGACTGTAAATGGTGTCTGATCAGAGAACTGATCAAAAGCAGAAAATAAAATGGACAAACATTCAAAAAGTTTATGCAGGCAGCATGGAGTGGTAAAAAAGGTGTTCGAAATTGTCTTGAAGAATCTGGCCAAGATGAAACCAATAGAGGATCTCCCTTAAGTACGCAGCTTTTAAATCTAACTGCATTGACTACCTTTCGATTGCAGTGGGAGAATAACTAACTGCATTGACTACCTTTCGATTGTACGAAGAAGAGGACGTAGAGATGCAAGGAGTGTCACCAAAATAAAAAAAATAAACAAAAAATTGTCAAATGGAAAGTAGAGATTAATATCAAGCAGCCACAAACAAGTCAAAAGAATCATTTTCATAAGTGAGCCTCTCACGAAGTTTCATTCCTGTAAATTAAATAATTTTTATAAGTCTTAGCATAAATTAAATATGAAAGCCTCTCATTCCTGTAAATTAAAGAATGGAGTGATGAAGGAGAATACGTATGGATGACTGAGAGTAGTAAAATTCAAGAATTAACCAAAAGGGGCCAAATTCAAATCTGGAAAAGAAGTCTTACAGGCTTGAAAAAAGAGATTGTTTTTCAATTGGTGGGAAGGAAAATCACAATTAAAGAGCCAGGTTTAGCGATGTAATGAGTTACTTGACCAAGTCAACATCTAATGAAATAAGCTCAGTTATTGCAAATTTTTGGCGGAATGATAAAACTGTTTTCAACCAAGCAATGCGTTTCTAATGCTGAATTGTAAGTAATGCAGAAATCATGATTTTCGATTCAATAACGTGAAGAAGAAGAAGAAGGACTTGTGGGGAACTTACAGTTTTACTTTGGGCTGATCAAAATCGGTATCAGAATGCGGAATCCGTGGAGTTCAATTCTTCTTTCTGCTTTACTCTTATCAATAATCAATCTGATTAGTTGCTCGATATATTATTGGAAACTCAGATGAAAACATAAAAATAATGTCAACAAGAAAAAACCCACATCATCACATTCTAAACCAAAAACGGAGCGAGGCGAAAAGATTGGTTTATTTTTATCATTTTACTCTTAAATGTCTAAAAAACTATTTTCTTCTATTCTCGCATAATTTTTTTATCTTATCTTCTCAATACTATCTCTACAATCTTCCTCACTCGCTGCGGCGGTTAATGGTGGAAAATGTTTGAAAAACCGATCTTCTCTTAATTTGGGTATATATGATTTTAGATTTTTAAGATTTTTCATTTGTCTTTTTTATCTTTCCCAAAATCTCAACACCCTCTCCACTCTCTTCACATAGCCCGATAATCTTCAAGCTTTTGATTCTTGTGGAAAAAAAATAAAAAAAATTATGGGTTGTCCCAGAATTTTCCCAGAAATTTGAAAATTTTCCCCGAAATTTGAATTTTGCATCGGAATTTAAAACTTATAATGCATAAAATTAAAATGCTCAAAGAAGAAAAAATATATTAAAACCCTTTCTTTCTGTCTTTCTTAACATTTTAATTGAGAAATTTACATAGATGTCGTAATCAGGTTAAATGTTTACAAATTTGTAAGGGAAAAAAATATTTATAAAAATATTAGAATTTCAAAGGGGCGGTTTCTGTTCATAGAGAAATGTCATAAATACCCTTATTTCATGAAAATATATTAGTTGTCAACGATAAATTATTGGGTGAAAAATTAAAATGGCCACATTTTGTGGCCTAATTTAACAAATATCCACCTGTCTGATTTCATTTATAATTGGCTAGCAGACAGGCGCGTGAGGAGGGAAACGGTAACAATTTTACGGAAAAGCCCTCGTAAGTAGGATGGCTAATAAGGATTTAATAGGCATAATTACGATATGCACTATAAAGTAGACATCTTATCAATCATTATCACGGATTAAATTAAAATATTAAAAGGGATTTTGGGCGGCAAAGAAGTGTAACGTCTCCCCAACTTCTCCGAAAAGCTTCCTCATTTCTCCTTTTTCTTTTTGCCAAAAAAACTTCTTGTGGGAGATGAACAACTGCAACATACAATTATCAGGAAGGTAGTTTCCTTTTCTAAAAATTTAAAATGCTTGTTTTCGTTATTTTTTTGGTGAAAGCTTTTGATGACTGTGATGAAATGGCAGAAATGGTTAATACTCGAGGATCTGAGCAGAAGGAACGAGATGAATCGGCGAATAGGGTTTTGAAAGGGACAGAAAGAGGTAAGGCCATAAAATGTAGAAGACATGATCATTCTATACAGTATGTACTTTTTTCTAACAATTTTTTGTTCTTCTTTAGTATAAACAGACGCCTGAAAATGATACCCCAACAAGTGGGAAGAAAAGGAGAGTGAAAATGACCGTATCTAGATTGAAGAGGACGAAGCCAGTAAGGTCGGTAAGTCATGTTCCACCGTTACCTGGATTGTTGGCTATATAGAGATGGTTTAGAATGACATGTGTCCATGTTATATATTGTCTATATTAACTAGTTGTCTGTAAATTTCGTATAAGCAATATACATACTGCTAGTATTGTGAATGGCGTGACGATTGAAGTAAATATAACCTGTGATACGAAACCTCAAGCGTTGACGGATTCAAGAACCGGATGATGGACCCTTAAACGGAAAAGCTTGAAAACCCTTAACGATTTGAATCAACCTTTAGGCGAGGTTGGGAAGATGATGACCTAATCAATCAATCCCCTAATTCAAGAATAGGTTTCTTTAATTAAGGTTGAGGCACTCCACAAGAACAATGATCAATTGGACTTAAATGACTCTAAACATGCAATTCAAGAACATGAATTACAAAGAGGTTTTTCAAAGCAAAAGCTTAAACCAAAACAAAAGGATTTTCATTTATTGATATTCTGATTGTAAAGCTTACAAAAGAGGCTTTAAATAGCCTAATAAACCCTAGCTTGGTCGAAAATATGAAGGGAAATAAAGACCTAATAATAAAAAGGTAAAAACTAGACTTTCTTAATTCAAATTAGGAATGTTTTCCTAATCTTCTAAACTTGGTCTCCAAGTTTGCAAAACAAAGGAAACAAAGTCAAATCTTCCTTATTACATCAATAATAATAATAATAAATAAAACTAAAGTAATAAAACTCAAATAAAATACTAAAATTCGAAATTGGATGAAAATAGACAAAACTACAAGTGTCAGTCGCCGTTTTTGATGTCATTTTCACTCGTTTGAATGTTTTCATGCGCGATTTTCTTTAGAGCTCTTTGAAACAAATATCTCATGAGTTTAATAGTGTTTTAAACTCATTTTCTTCATTAGTCAAGTATGTAACCCAATATCCTCTCAAATGCCCAAGAAAGTCAATCTTCACTCGTTTAGTCTTCGGATTCTTGATCTTTCCTTGATTGAAACCTTGGACTTCAATATCGTCAGTTCTTTGACATTTGGGGCTGGGATGATTCATATCAACCTGTCTAACCTATGTATCATGTATAGTCTGATTTGTAGGAACCTAAGTTGATTTAGTCAAAAGAAACATGGAAAAAGGACCAGAGAGTGAACGTGTTTTGTAAATGGTGGTTCTGACAATACTGCACCAAAAGATGAAAAAGCGATAGAGGAAGTGTTTGAGTAAAAGTTTTCTAAACAATTTTTGGGAGCTTCCGATCGGTAAATTTCCTGCACAGTTGCTCCTACAAATCATATGTCGGCGGGTTCATAATTTTAATAAGAATGTGCTCACCTTAAATCTGAGTGGCCATGCTATGGATTTTTGTAACGACCCGATTCCGTTAAATTCTTTAATTTCAAAGTCACAGCGGAGGACTTGGTTTTAAAAAAAACCGGCATGGGTTCGTTTAAAATTCGAATTATCCAAAACCTGTTTACATTGGCCTCAATCAGAGAAATCAATAAACATGGAATGTGCATTCCAAATTACAAGTAAACTTCTAAAAAGCTATGAAACCACAAGACTATCACAATTTTAACACAAATGCTCTCCCGAGCTCAAAACACATGAAAAGTAGAAAAATAATTACAAAGCATTTCAAGAATACTATACAAAAAATAAGTCCATGTTCCTGTCCATCCATCATCTCGACAAGTCAAACAGCACCACCTCCTCTACCACGTCTCCTACGTCGAGATTTACCTGAAAAATTGTAAGTGTAGCAACATTAGCATAAAAATGCTAGTGAGAGTAAAATGAAAGCAAGTAATCCTATGAACCAAATTCCATACCAGAAATTGTGTTCAAAGTCATAAAATGCTCTTTACTACCCATTCTACACTTCCAATTACCATATAACCATACAATTGTAAAGTAATTCCAAATCAATCAACATCCAACTACGTAAAATAATGAATTCGAGATTTGAAATAAAAGCACTAATGATTACCAAGTCTTTCTAGACAAAACTATAGTATCTCGAACTTTCTTTGTTACCATATCAAGTGTCATCGTAACGTGTTACCGTATGAATCAACATCAACATACTACCACGTATGGTTTTACCATATCACATATCATCGTAACGTGCTACCGTATGGATCAACCTCAACATACTACCACGTACGGTTTTACCATAACAAGTGTCATCGTAACGTGTTACCGTATGGATCAACACCAACATACTACCACGTACGGTCTTACCATATCACATATCATCGTAATGTGTTACCGTATGGATCAACATCAACATACTACCACGTACGGTCTTACCATATCACATATCATCGTAATGTGTTACCGTATGGATCAACATCAACATACTACCACGCACGGTCTTACCATAACAAGTGTCATCGTAACATGTTACCGTATGGATCAACATCAACATACTACCACGCACGGTCTTACCATAACAAGTGTCATCGTAACGTGTTACCGTATGGATCAACATCAACATACTACCACGTACGGTCTTACCATATCCCATATCATCGTAACATGTTACCGCATGGATCAACATCAACATACTACCACGTACGGTCTTATCATAACAAGTGTCATCGTAACGTATTACCGTATGGATCAACATCAACATACTACCACGTACGGTCTTACCACATCACATATCATATAGTTCACTAGTAAGCTAGATAACTTACTTAAAAATCTACAAATCTACTAAAGAACATACTCAGCTTTGAATTGCACGTGTTAACTCCTAAGCACAACTCCTAGCTACTTTGAATCCAAGCCATTCAAAGTATCTTAAACTCCTACTTTCATCTAAACTCTCCAATTTCATCTTAACTCTCCAATTCATCTTACAAAACTTCCAAATATACTCAAACTTGCTATTTCACCCAAAATCACTTAAAAGCTCCAAAGTAACTTAAACTCACTTCTGAGTCTAAAGTCACCAACCAAATAAGTATTAACTTCTAGAACTTTGTTTTGTCACTTAACCTCGATCAACAAAATCGTAATGAAACTTAATTCATAAAATTACTAACTTTCATTTTAAACTCGCCTTAGATTTTGAAGTCAAGCTTCCAAAGTGTCGTGGTCGAATCCACGTGAGCAATCACAATCCTACAAATAATTTACACCTAATAATCATTAATTAACCGAAAATCGAGCAAACGACATCTAAACGCATAAAACGACGAAAACCCTGGAAATTTGCTTAAGGGTGCTCTCGACCATACAAGGGAAAAGGGGGTTCGGGTTCGGTTTTCCGGTTTTTATGCATTTTAGAGGCATTTCGGATTGGTTTCGAATACTTTGGAGGTTCGTACTATCAATGGGTAATCATAATTTAGGGTTTTGCACAATAATTGATTCCCGAAAAATTAAGTGAAACACAAAACAATAACAATTTAAACACCCTAGCCATCACCAAGTGAGAGAAAAACAAATGGAACGGGTTTTCGGCTAAAAATCGGTTTTTTTTTTTTTTTTGCAAAAGCAAACTCGGTTTTAGGGTTAGGGAAAGTTTCTAAAATTGCCTAAAACAACTTCCTCATTTGAAATCTTCGAGTTTCTTGGCAAGAAATCGAAGATTTCAACAATGGACTCCATTAAAACACTATTTGAAGCTAATTTTATAAACTTTGTCATACCTTGAGGCTTTTAGAAAATGGAGGAAAAACCCGATTGATAGGTTAAATAAAATAGTCTATATTTATAAGTTTATGTAGGGATGATTTCAATTATAATAGTTGTAGGAATAATCAAAATGGAAATAAATTATTAGATTTGAATAATCAAAATTTAATGTTGATTTTGACTTTTTCATCCACCCATTAACAAATGAGTACAAATGGAAAATTTTAATTCTTAAATATTAGTAATAAATATAACAAGACTAGAATTCTAAATATTTCTAGAATGCAATATTAAAGGAAATATTTTTGGTAGATGGTATATTGATGACTATTCCCTTATAGGGGATTTGGGTTTATGACGGGAGTGTTTATGGAATATTGGATGGTTTGGACTTTTTTAACCCAACTCAATTATTTGGGTTATACAACTTAAATGTCTCTTATCCAGTATTGAATCCAACTCTTAAATTTATTCGAGTTATTCAAGTTGTTTACTTTAAAAAATTGTAAAATAAAAAGTTAAATAATAGTAATTTTAAAATGCAATTACCTTCTTCAATATATTAAATTAGAAAAATAGCTCAATATTATATATTATTGAATGAAAAATGATACTTCAATCCGCTGAAAATGATAGTTCAATTTAATTATATGCTAAAAATTATAAGAAAGAATGAGAAAATTTCAAAGGGTCATTAACATATATGGAATTAATAAAGGCATATAAAAGTATTTAAAATATAATAAATAAATAATTTTTTTAATTAATAAATTCGGGTTGGCTCGGTTCAATTCAAACTAATTTTTGGAAAACCCCTAATCAACCCAACCCATATACTTTCAAATTATTTAAGCCCGACCTGACCAATCCATGTAATTTCAAATTTTCGGATCCTCAGGTTTTTTTAACACCCCTAGTTTTTGAGAAAACTGATATGAAAAAAGAAAGAAAAAAAAATCAATTTATTATCCCCTCAACTATACATGCATGGGTGGCCAACCCAAAAAAAATCTCAATTAGTTAGGGGGCATTTGCAAATTTAGTAATTTTTTGAGTAATATTTGTAAAAATATCAGCTATAAAAATTATTTGTAAATATATCATTTTTTATCAGGTGAATCAGATAAATATTAAATTACATATTTTTACACTAAGTTTGTCACTGATATACACATTAATCACTTATTAACATCGTTTAAATTGCTACCCAATGAAATTTCTATTAGTGTTTAGACATTTGTTCCCTTCCCATGATATTGAAAGTTTGAGTCTCCCTCCCCTAATTTAATGTAATATCTAAACAAACTTTATATGGTGTGTTGATTTAAATATTGATTTTTTTTATCTAATTAATTAAAACCCCATATGTTTATAAGTGGTTCTATTTAAGGAATTTTTTTTAATATTATATATTTTAATAATATTTCGAAAAATATTGTAAAAAAAATATTAGGAAAACTAAGGTAAATCGCATACATAGGATACGTTTTAAAAAAAAATCGCATCCCGTGTATGCGATTCTATTATTTTTAATGAAATCGCATACACGGTATGCGATTTCAAAATATTAAATGAAATCGCATACAGAGTATGCGATTTCAAGACAGAGATCGAAAACCCCAATTTCTTTCTTCTATTCTTCGTTTGCTGCTCCCCAATTTATTTGCCCTTCGTCTGCTGCTTCCTCTCTTCAAGCTTGCCGTTTCTGATCTGTCGCCCCTCGCCACTCACACACGCCGGAAAACGTTGAGATCGCCGCCGGAACTCTTTTCACTTCTTCTACGCGTTTCCGTTCATTATTCACTGGTAAATCTCTAAATCTTTTTTTTGTGTATTAAAAGTGTTTGTTTGATTTATATAGATGATTCAATGAGAAAATTTTATAGATTTTATAGATTATGATTTAGGGTTTCATGATTTAGAGATTCAAATTGATTTAGGGTTTCATGATTTAGAGATTCAAATTGATTTAAGGTTTCATGATAGTTAGTTTCAAATTGATTTAGGGTTTTAAATTGATTTTTATGATAGTTCAATTTTTTTTAAGTGATACTTAAATTGGTTTAAAAAGTGTGTTAATTAGATTGAAATGTCTTTAATGTACTATTTTAATTAAATTTATACATTAAGATTGTTAGTGCTTGAGTTAATTAGTTTGAAATCTAAATTAGCATTTGAAAATTTTGATATGTAGCTACTGCCAATGGGAGATAAGTGTATTACATTACAATGTTACGTGAATGGACGGATTATTGATGGCCCTGATGGAATTGAGTATGACAAACCACCTTACAAGACATTGACTATATGGAATGGATTAACTTTTGAGAATTTTAAGGCATTAGTAATGGGCACATTATTTGGAGAAGTTAGACCAAATAAGGTAGATATATACTATCGCCATCTGACATAAATGTCATCTAGTGTCATTAGATATGTCCCAATAAGTATCAAGAATGATGTACATTTGAGATTTATGATCAGCGTCAGTTTGCCTCCACCAAATATAGTAGATTGTATGTGGATAGTGACATATGTTTTGAAAATACTGAGGGTAACGTTGTAGGTGATCAATCTAATGATATTGGGTTACTTCCATATCATCCATATGAGACTATTCCACCAACGAATGAGTTTATTGATTTACGTACACTAGCTCGGCGATGAAGAAGAAATGATTAATTTGAATAATGATAGTAGGATGCATGATGTCACCTGTCCTTCTTTCACGATTGAACAGTGATTCTTTGAATCATATGAATGAAGTCCCATCATTTCCACGTATTGTATTAAGAGGTGGAGATGAGGAATTAAGTACGGGACTTAGGTACAAAACAAAATTTGATTTGAAGCATGATGTGAAACGGTGGTCAATAAAAAATTAATATGATTTTGATGTCATCGAATCAACACTTGTGATATGGGCAGTGAAATGTGTAAAGTATAATAATGGATGCATATGGAGACTTAGAGCATCAATTCGAAAAGTGCATAATATGTTTGAGATCACACAACTTACTGGTCCACATACTTGTACATACTCGTGTGTGTCTAAAGATCATCCTCAATTAGATTCTTTGTTTATTGCTAGAGAGATTCGAAATACAATGAAGGCTGATAATACTGTTAAAATTTTTGTGTTGATTCAACAAATATTGAACAAATTCGGATATATTGTCAATTATGGGAGAATTTGGGAAGGTAAGAACAAAACCATTGGAATGGTATTTGGTAATTGGGAGGAATCATATCAAAAATTACCACGGTGGTTTAATAATATTAAACAAAAAAATCCGGGAACACAAGTTGATTGGAGACTTGATTCTATGCAAGAGAAAGGGAATTATATATTGCGGTCCGTATTTTGGTCGTTCGGGCCATCCATAGAGGTATTCAAATATTGTAGGCCTATTATACAGATTGATGGGACCTATTTATATGGAAAATATAACGGCAAATTATTGATTGCGACATCTTTGAATTCTAATGGGCATTTATTTCCATTAGCTTTTGCAATAGTAGATGTTGAAAGTTCTGATACTTGGGGTTGGTTCTTGACTCTGTTAAGATTGAGAGTGACGCAGCGCTCTGGTATTTGTTTGATATCAGATAGACATCCTAATATAATCTCTGCAGTAAATAATCCTAGAAATGGGTGGGCATCACCCATGGCTCATCATCGCTTTGTTTAAGACATGTGGCAAGAAATTTTAATGATAGATTCAAAAGCAAGTTGATGAAACAATTGGTTTTTAGAGCCGGTTCTCAATTTACAGTGCATAAGTTTAAAAAATGTATGGATGAACTATCTGAACTGAATCATAATTCCATTCGATATTTTGATAACATTGACCCGTCAAAGTGGACTCAAGCATTTGACGAGGGACATAGATATGGTTGGATGACAACAAATCTATCTGAATGCATCAATGGTGTATTAAAAGGAGCACGCTCATTGCCTATCACACCATTAGTAGAGGCCACATTCTACCGGTGTGTAACAAACTTTGAGGCACATAGAGCAGAGATTAGAGATGCACTTGGACAAGGTGATGAGTATACAAGGTATGTTTCATTGTTTACATAATACTATAATCTTGAGTTTCGTATAATTTATATATTACTTATTATTTTGTGGTAGGTTTGCATTGAATAAAATGTCTCGATGGGCTGCAAAAGCAAGTAAGCATCGAGTAAAAGTGTATGATAGATTACATGGTGAGTTTGAAATAACAACTGCCTATCGTAATATGGCATCACAGGGAGGTAACCGCCTTGTTGTGCACTTGGAGTTAAAAACATGTACTTGTAAGAAGTGGCAAGTATACGAAATCCCATTGTGACGACCCATCACTTTTAAATAATTTAAAGTAGAAAACACAGCGGAAGTCTTTATATTTTAAAAAAAATGGCGTGGTTATGTTTGAAAATTGGCTAGACAAAACCTGTTTACATCTTAATTTCAAAATCTAAATAACACAAGGAACATTAAGTTCCTATCAGGAGTTCAAAATGATTTATAATCATAAAAGTAAAGACAAAAGCTCTTAAGAGCTATATACAATTGTACAAATCTCAAAATTAAATAAAATTAACAAAACCATGTACATGGACTTTTACATAACACCTAGTCCATCTCGAAATCATTATCCTTTGATCACGCAGCACCATCTCCTCTCCCTCGACCTCTAGCCAGGGCATTACCTGAAATTTTAGTAATATCATGAGCTAACAACTTAAGCCCAGTGAGAATAATAAGAATAAAAAGTAAAGATAGACCTCAAACTCGCATTTCGATTTGTGTCCAATTAACCTGACACAATTCACTCCTAAAGTTCTCCAAACTCTAGGTAATTTCATTCTAAACTTTCCAAAGGATGATATTACTTATACTCGTAGTCAATCCTCATCCAATAACTTGTTACGACATAAAATAAGAAAAGTAAATAACTTTGCATAAAATATAACATCTCGATTCTCTATTTCCATCGATCATATGCATGAAGGTAATAATGACATCCCGTAGGATTCACATTCGCCCTTTATGCATGAATGAAGATAATGAGTACATCTCGTAGGCTACCCATTCAATCTTATGAATGAAGAAGTAACGAGTCAATCCCGTAGGTTACCCATTCATCTTCTTTCTTAGTTTTACTTTCTTTTCTTTTTCTGAAGGTGATGCGGACACTACCCGTAGGCTCCAACATTCTTCCCTTCCTTTCTTTCTCACTTTCTTTTCTTTTTCTCTTTTCAATGATGCGAGATGTTATGGTTATGCTTGCACATGCTTGTAAAAAGTAAATAAAGTAAAGTGCGTATAATAAAGTAACCGAAACAAACATAAAGTAAAGGGGCATAAAGTAAAAGACATAAAGTAAATAAATAGGAAACTCTGGAAGAACGATATGCCAATCGAACTCCGCTAACAATAATAAAAGTAAAATCATAACTTAAACGATTAACCTATACCTTCAGGGATTCTAAACTTCCAACATAATCCAAGGTTCTATTAATCGTTCTATATAAAAGTTTGAATCTTTTAACTTCCAATGATCCAACCTAAGCTTCGAAACGAATCTGACTTAGAATCTTCTAAGATTCAATAGTTTCCTCGAGAACTCCTAAGTTCTCACTTAAAGGATTAACTCCTAATCCTAAGGGCACTAACTCACATCCCTCTAATCTTAGATTCGAATTCTAGTCTTAGTTTCCAATTCTACAAACCATCATACTTATTTGCTTTCTAAAGATACTTTTATAAATCCTAACTATTCTCACCTTAATAAAAGTTGTCTTCGCTCCTAAGTCCGAAAGAGCAATCAAACGAGCGGTTCAAAAACACCTACAAATTGAATTATATCACACAATAAATAAATTATCAACTATCGATCAAACATCAACTAAACGTACAAAACGACGAAAAACTCAACAAACCCCCCAAAGAGGCTCTCGGCCCCCCTCAAGAAAATGGGCCTTGGGTTTGGTTTTCCGTCTTTTAGGCAATTTAAAAGTGTTTCGAGTTGGTTTTAAGCAATATCGATATTCCCGATTTCAATGGGTATCGATAATTAGGGTTTTTGAACATTATGCCCTTTCCCGAATTGAATTTAAATAAACATTAATTCATTAATTTATAACCCATTATCAATCCCAAAAAGGTAAATTTTAAACGGGAAGGGTTTCGACTGAAACTCGGTTTTAGGGTTATGGGAAAATTTTCAAAAACACTTAAAACTACTCCCGTATTTACAAACATCGAGTTTCACGACAAGAAATCGAAGGAATCAAGAGAAAGCTCCATTAAAACACTATTTGGAGCTTAGGGTTTGAAAATAAACATACCGAGAACTCCGTGGATCTCGAGAGAAAAACACGATCGATGGGTGGAAAAGAATCCTAGACCCGAGAGCTTTCCGATGCAACCGAAATCGAGTCGATCCGCCGAGAAACGAAGAAAAGCTAAATCTTCCTCTCCCCCCCCCCTTGGACTCACGGCTTTGGGAAGAAATGGATGAGCAAAATGAGTCAATCTTGGTCAAATGGGTATATTTAAAGATGAATGAATATTGTTTTGGATATTTTAAGAAATCGGAAATGACGGTTGCGTCCTTTTATGACTTTTGACTTATGAATCGAAACCCGATGCTCTTAAATAAATCTAAAGGTGATTAATAATTATTAATTGGCCTATTAATAATTATTAATGTCACCGAAACGAATTTAAAGTATTAAAACGATTAAACAGGATTTCGGGTGAAATTAACTACTAAAATCGAAATTACAAAAAAAATAATTAATCTAAATACTTAAATTGAAATAAATAAATAACATTAAATAAATAATAAAATAAAATATAAAAAAAATTTCACTTCAAAATAACGGGATGTTACAGTCTACCCTCCTTAAAAGACTTTTCGTCCTCGAAAAGTTCACTCGCTAAGTGAAAAAGCGAGGGTGCTTAGACTGTAACTCATCCTCACGTTCCCATGTTGCTCTCTTTGACACTTGGTTCTTTCAAAGAACCTTAACCAAGTGAATTCCCTTTTATTTCTCATCACTTTTGTTCGAATGCTCTTTTCTTAACTGGTGTCTTCGCATAAGACTTATTAGCATTCAAAACTACCAGTTCATAATCAATCACGTGGAACGGATTCACCATGTATTTCTGAAGCATCAATACATGGAAAACATTACAAACAGCTGATAACGAAAGTGGTAAAGCTAAACAACAAGCTACCACTTCTACTCGATTGAGTATCTCAATAGGCCAATAAACTAGGGTTCAACTGACCCTTATTCCCAACTTTCATAACACCCTTCATTGGTGCCACTTGAAGTATACGAGATCCACTACTACAACTTGAACGAATTACACCGTTTCCTGCTGTCAACTTTGGTTAACCCTTAACCTTTCTCTAAACAAATGATAGACTCACTAGTCATTTGTTACAACTTGAGTACCAAAAGTCTCTTTTCACCAATCTCATCCCAATGAGTGGAAGAACAACACTTTCAACCATAAAGTGTCTAAACACTGCAAAACTTCGAGACAAAGTGAGTGTCTCAATCTGATAAAATCTTCACTGGTACACCATGTAATCTAACGATCTCCAGTAGATACAACTGTGCCCAAGTCTCAACTGGGTAGGTGATCCTCCCAGGTATAAAGTGTGCAGTCTTCGTCAAGCGGTCTACAATCACCCAAATGGTATCATAACCCTTTGATGTCCTCGACAATCCACTGATAAAATCCATGGAAATCTCCTCCCATTTCCATTCTGGCACACTTAGAGGGTTAAGAAAACCCGATGGACTTTTTCTCAAAGCCTTGACTTGCTGACAAGTCAAGCATCTACTAACAAAGTCTGCAATCTCAAGCTTCATCCCTGGCCACCAATAGTGCCCTCTCAGGTCCCTGTACATCTTCGTACTACCTGGATGAATAGAAAAGATAGAACTGTGAGCCTCCTCCAACTGTTCCTTTCTAAAAGTCGATCCTAAAGGCACACATAGCCTCTTACGATACATCGGAGCACTATCTGTAGAGAAGGTAAAATGACTAGGAAAGTCTGACTCAGCCTCTCGAAAACCGGCCTGTAAATGAGTCTCTCCTCTCTGTGCATCAATCATCCTCTGCCTCAAAGTAGGTCCCACTGTTAAACTAGCCAGACTCACAGTGACCTCGGCAGTCAGAAATGCTATCTCAGCTCGTTCCATATCCCACCTCAATCTCAAAGGTATGGTGAAAAAGCTGATGAATGAGAAGACTTCCTACTGAGCGCGTCAGCCACTACATTGGCTTTCCCAAAATGATACTGAATGTCACAGTCATAATCCTTAACGAGCTCTAACCATCTCCGCTGTCTCATATTCAATTCCTTTTGAGTGAAGAAATATTTGAGACTCTTATGGTCAGTAAATATCAGGATCTTCTCACCGTACAAATAATGCCTCCATATCTTCAATGCATGAACAACAGCTGGCAACTCTAAATCATGAGTCGAATATTTCTTCTCATGCTATTTCAACTGACGGGAAGCATAAGCTATAACTTTCCCGTGTTGCATCAATACACATCCCAAACCTCTGTGGGAAGCATCTGTGTACACAGTCACACCACCAGTTCTATCAGGCGACACTAGAACAGGTGCTGTCACAAGCCTCCTCTTGAGCTCCTCAAAGCTCGTTTCACAATCCTCAGACCATACAAAATCGACTCCCTTCCGAGTCAAACATATCAAAGCTGAAGCAATTTTGGAGAAATCTTGCACAAATCGTCTATAATAGCCTGCAAGTCCAAGAAAACTGCGAATATCAGCCACACTAGTCGGTCTAGGCCAGTTAGTAACTGCCTCAATCTTAGAGGGATCAACAGATACTCCTCTACTCGATACTACATGGCCTAAAAATGCCACTTCCCTCAGCCAAAACTCACACTTAGAGAACTTAACATACAATCTCTGATCTCGTAGTACTGTCAACACTTCCCGTAGGTGTATAGCATGCAACTCCTCTGTCTTGTAATAAACCAAGATATCATCAATAAAAACAATCACAAAAGAGTCAATGAACCTCCTGAACACCGTGTGCATAAGGTCCATAAAAGCTGCAGGCGCGTTAGTCAAGCCAAAGGACATAACTACAACTCATAATGTCCATAACGCGTCCTGAATGCAGTCTTGGGAATATCGTCATCTCGAATCCTCAACTGATGATAGCCAGATCTCAAATCTATCTTCGAAAAGATAGTGGCTCCCCTCAACTGATCAAACAAGTCTTATATCCTGGGCAAAGGATACTTGTTTTTCACCGTAACACGGTTCAACTCTCTATAATCGATACACAATCGCATTGAGTCATCATTTTTCTTTACAAACAACACCGGGGCTCCCCATGGTGAAACACTCGGGCGTATAAACCCCCAGTCTAAAAGTCCCTGTAACTGGCTCTAGAGTTCTTTCAACTCAGCCGGTGCCATACGATAGGGTGCTTTGGACAATGGAGCTGTCCCAGGACCAACCTCAATCTGAAAATCTAATTGTCTCACCGGTGGCAAACTGGGTAACTCATCAGGAAAAACATCAACGAAATCCCTCACTACTGGCACAGAACTCAAGCTAGTCTCTGGTACAAAAATATCGACAACACTAGCTATATAGCCCAAGGCTCCATCACTTAGAAGCGTTCTAGCTTCTAACATAGATATCAAAGTGGGTGTTACTCGTGTACTAGACCCACGAAAGCATAAACTAGTCCCACATGGACTCATAAAATCAAAACTTTCTCAATACAATTGGTAGTGATGGTACGATTAGCTGATAGCCAATCCATACCCAATATCACATCAAAATCAGACATATGCATAATAAACAAAGTAAAATGTGAGCATCTACTCATAATGCAAATGTCATAAGTACCATACGCACTATCATCATAATAAACTTCCCCACTGGGGTAAAAGTACACATCTCGAAACTCAACAATGTCGACTCAAGAGCTGCCAACTCATCATAACAAGATAAAATAAAAGAGTGGCTAGCTCCAGAATTAAACAGAATGAAAGCCAAACGGCCTGAAAATAAAAAAGTATAAATCACTACCATACTGGTAGCTTTTCCTGATAATCAGAACCTTGTTACTATGTTGTGATGGTTGTATCTTATATGCCCTATAAAAGTGGCGTGAATCCAAGTTTGATCACAACATAGCATCTTGATGGAAGTGTGCATCTCCCTGATGGAAACTGGCACAACTATTGTAGTAAGGATGATCCTATCCTTGTTGAGCTCCACCTCGAACCAGTTGTTGTTGTTGCCGTTGCTGTTATTGCTGTTGATGTTGTTGTTGTTTCTGCGGTATCCCTTGACTGGCGTCGTCATCCTTTGCTTTCTTCTTCTGAAAGGTAATCTGTCCCGTAGTAGTTAATTTTCTCTTCTTTTCAGAAGATGTAAAAATCCAAGATAAGGATAACTTCTAAGCCTCCTTATTCAATTCTTGAATGAATTCGACCTCAAAGATCATTTGCTTTCTTACAAAGTAAAACTGGTGCCTGTCAAACACCTTAGTTCAATATCTTTCTAACCTTCCAACATAGGTTTCACTTTAGAGTCTATCTTGAAAAGATTCAGTAGGTCCAAACTACGACCTACAAGTTTATCAAATTCTCCGTCCAATTAGATGGTCAAACACCATGTGAATTGAAATTCACCAAACCATCTCATTGCCTTATAGAAGTTACCGATATCACGGTCCATCAACTTCCTTCTATATTTCAATCAAATACCAACACTCCACCTTAGTGTTAGTCAATCTTGACAATTTACTAAATATGGATCTTCATTACTCGACCTCGAGTATTTCCAATTTAGATTGATACACCATAGTGTAATAACGACCAAACTAGGCCATTCACCAATTAACATTGTCGTTAATGGTCCTCGTTGCGACTTATCACGTAAAGTCCTTACTCTCTCTTTTGAGTGGCAACACACTTTCCTTTTAGCACAACACTACCACAAGGATTTACCACTAACCATAATCCAACTTTCTTTACTCAACTTAGGAACTTGTCCATTGAGTTAAATCTAGGTTACTGGACTCGAGCCAAACCGATTTCTTTTCAACAATTTCTCACCTCAAACAGGTGTTTCATCTCTTAATACTGGGCTCTAGACAAACATGTCTCCTTTTTACACATAAATTTCCACACACATCTAATAAGACCACTACTTAGCAATTGTGTGACAATAACACTTTAATCAGCTTTAAGGATCAAACGATTGATCTTTTGGAGTATCTCATCTCCTTTACTTTGACATTATGTCAATACTCTTAACGAGGTGTATAACCTTCAAAACTTCACGGGGTCATTCACCTTCTCGACACTCTTACCCAAATCTCAAAATGGATCAAATAAACATAACCACATTGTTGTTTTACAAGGATGTGAAATATCACAAACATCATTAACTTCAAACAATATTCTCATAACTATTCCAATATCAAAGTAATAAAGCATGAGAATAGAAGTTATAGGCATACCTGGTGCTGCTGATCTCAGATGATGACTCGAGAATGGACTTAAAACAAAACATGAAAACAAACATGCATCGCATGTAGTCTACAGAACCCTAAGGCTCTGATACCAACTGTGACGACCCGTCACTTTTTATTCTTATTATTCTCACTGAGCTAACAACTTAAGCCCAGTGAGAATAATAAGAATAAAAAGTAAAGATAGACCTCAAACTCGCATTTCGATTTGTGTCCAATTAATCTGACACAATTCACTCCTAAAGTTCTCCAAACTCTAGGTAATTTCATTCTAAACTTTCCAAAGGATGATATTACTTACACTTGTAGTCAATCCTCATCCAATAACTTGTTATGACATAAAATAAGAAAAGTAAATAACTTTGCATAAAATATACATCTCGATTCTCTATTTTCATCGATCATATGCATGAAGGTAATGATGACATCCCGTAGGATTCGCATTCGCCCTTTATACATGAATTGTAAAGACTCGAATTTTCACAAATCTTTAAATCAGAAGTAAAACAGCGGAAGACTTATTTTTACAAAAATTTGGCGTGGATCCGTTTAAAATACGAACTCCCTAAACCTGCTTTTAAGAACTCATCTCAGAAAAGTTTAATCACATATATTCCTACTCCAGAATATACTCAAATCAGAGAAAGTAAACTCAAAATATACATATAACCGACCTTAGGCTCTCATGAGCCACAAAATACAAGTTTTAAGACTTTGTTTCAAGTTTATATGTATATATAGCATTCCCAAAATGCTCCAAACTTAGATTTTACAAGTCCAAATGTCCATAAGCATTCACTCGAAATCACACAAGACCACCTCCACGACCTCGTCCTCTACCACGAGTATTACCTGAAAATAAAGTGGTGTAGCACCATTAGCATAAAAATGCTAGTGAGAAAAAGATGGATGCAAGCACTTTTATGAACCAAATTCCATATCGGAGAATGTGTCCAAATAAATCTAAGTACTCTTGCACTACCCATTCAATAATCCCAGGTACTTTACATAATAAGATCAATCCATTCTACTAACTCGTAAATTCGGAAAGTAAATATTCAAGCTCGTAAAATAAAGTAGGTACTAGTGCTTAACAAAGTAAAAGACAAAGTAAATAACAAAGTAAATAACAAAGTAAATAACAAAGTAAATAACAAAGTAAATAACAAAGTAAATGACAAAGTAAATGACAAAGTAAATAATAAAGTAAATTTCACATTTCAACCGTGACCACTTGTCACCAATCACAACCATACCGTGACCTCACTGTCACCATACACAAACCATACTGTGACCTCACTGTCACCGTGACTTCACAGTCACCAAACACAAACCATACCGTGACCTCACTGTCACCAATCACAAACATACCGTGACCTCACTGTCACCAATCACAAACATACCGTGACCTCATCGCCACCGTGACCTCACAAGTCACCAATCACAAACATACCGGTGACCTCACCGCCACCGTGTGACCTCATCGTCACCGTGACCTGACAGTCACCAATCACAAACATACCAGGTGACCTCACCGCCACCGTGACCTCATCGCCACCGTGACCTTACAGTCACCAATCACAAACATACCGTGACCTCACTGTCACCGTGACCTCACAGTCACCAATCACAAACATACCGTGACCTCACTGTCACCGTGACCTCACAGTCACCAATCACAAACATACCGTGACCTCACTGTCACCAATCACAAACATACCGTGACCTCACTGTCACCAATCACAAACATACCGTGACCTCACTGTCACCGTGACCTGACAGTCACCAATCACAAACATACCGTGACCTCACTGTCACCGTGACCTCACAGTCACCAATCACAAACATACCGTGACCTCACTGTCACCAATCACAAACATACCGTGACCTCACTGTCACCAATCACAAACATACCGTGACCTCACTTTCACCGTGACCTGACAGTCACCAATCACAAACATACCGTGACCTCACTGTCACCATGACCTTACAATCACCAATCACAAACATACCGTGACCTCACTGTCACCGTGACCTCACAGTCACCAATCACAAACATACTGTGACCTCACTGTCACCGTGACCTCACAGTCACCAATCACAAACATACCGTGACCTCACTGTCACCAATCACAAACATACCGTGACCTCACTGTCACCGTGACCTCACTGTCACCGTGACCTCACTGTCACCGTGACCTCACTGTCACCGTGACCTGACAGTCACCAATCACAAACATACCGTGACCTCATCGCCACCGTGACCTCACAAGTCACCAATCACAAACATACCGTGACCTCACCGTCACCAATCACAAACATACCGGTGACCTCACTGTCACCAATCACAAACATACCAGGTGACCTCACTTGCCACCGTGACCTCATCGCCACCGTGACCTGGACGGTCACCAATCACAAACATACCGTGACCTCACTGTCACCAATCACAAACATACCGTGCATAACGATACTATGCAAGTCACCGTGACATCTATGCATAACGATAATATGCAAGTCAACGTGACATCTAAAAGTGAATCATATCACTAAAAACAACGTACTAACTTGATTCTACACAAGAATCTCTCCAAAGTTCTTTTAACTATTCTAACACTAGTCAAGATAAAAGGAGTACATAATACTCTTCTCCAAGTTCCGGATTCTCATTCTCCTCGAGAATCTAACTTAAACCACCAATAACATCTTACTTTACTTAGCAACCCAACTTAACTAAATTCCTTATGCACTTTCCTTAACTCCCAAATAACAAGCATTCTTGGAAAAGTTCTAAAATCTAATAACCCTCTTAACTTCGATCGAACATAATCGTCAAGTAATTTGAAAGCATAAAAGTAATCACAACCATTTTAAACTCACCTTAGCCAAATTAGTTTTGGTCCAAAACTCCGATTTCCCACAATTCAACAATCGAGCAATCGCACCTACAATTCATCAATTGCACAACATATTACAACTCATATCTAATATGAGAACAAGTTTGCATTTTCGGATGAATAGTGATTTTCACGTGAATAGTGTTTTTCGAAAATCCGGGTTCAAAATCGTCAAATTCCATGATAACCATTCATGATTTCAAAACCAAAACTCATTTACAATCAAAATGAACAAAACCATATAAAAAGTTTTGAAAACTTACTTTTTAGGGTTTTAGGGAAAGTTTCTAAAATTACTCACAACGGTTTTCCCGATTGAATTCAACAAGCTTTAATGAAAGAATTTGATAATCCTAACTCAAATCTACCATTAAAACACTATTCACATCAAGGTTTTGAAACTTCAACATACCTTTTAGCCTCGAGAAAACGAGCGAAAACAACGTACGGTAGATGGGAAATGATCTACGGGACGGAGGCTTTCCGATGGATGTAGGCTCGAGACGATCCATCGAGAAATAAACGAAAACGAATTTTGGGTTTTGGGGTTTTGGTATCCACGGCCAAGAGGAGGGAGAAAGGAAGAAGATGAAGACTAATTGCTTAATGGCTAAGTTAAAAAGATGATAGTTAAGAAAATATCTAGATATTTTAAGGTTTACGAAATTACGGTTTTGCCCTTTTCGACCTTTTGCTTATAAAATGAAAACCGACGGTCTTAAATAAATTTAAAGGTGTCTAATAATTATTAATTGGCCCGTTAATAATTATTAGAGTCACCAAAACGAATTAAAAAGATAAAAAGGATTTTCGGACGGAAATAACTAATAAAACTCGAAATTACTAATTTTAACTAATTTTAAAAGCTTTAAATAAATAAAAAAAAATAATAAATTAATAAAATAAAATAAAAATTTTACCTCTAAAAGTAACGGGACGTTACAGACTATCCTCCTTAAAAGACTTTTCGTCCCGAAAAGTAGCTTCTAAGTAAACAAATGAGGGTACTTATCCCGCATCTCCTCCTCTCGTTCCCAAGTGGCCTCTTTTCATGTAAAACGTTAGTCACGTGTTCTACTAACATATCTACTCTAACAACTACACCATAACCAAACCTTGATCGAGAGATCAATCTCTTGGAGTATATCGACTCCCTTGCACTAGCTCTACATCACATGCTACACAATGTGCATAACCTTCAAACAACACTTGATAAAGCGTAACCTCAGTACTTATACCAAGATTCCCGCCAATCAGTCAAATCAACACCGCCACTTAGTGGCTCATACGAGGTGGGAAAAATATCACAAATTATAATCAACATTCAATAAGGGAGAAATCTCTCCTCAAAACTTTTCACTTCTAAGAAAAGTAACACTTAAGAATAAAGTTCAAGGAATACCTGGTGCCGTTGATCCGAGTGATGATTTGGACAAGGACTTAGAACCAAAACATGAATAACATGCTATGCATGTGGTCTACAGAACTTGTAGGCTCTGATACCAACCGTAAAGACTCGAATTTTCACAAATCTTTAAATCAAGTAAAACAATGGAAGACTTATTTTTACAAAAATTTGGCGTGGATCCGTTTAAAATACGAACTCCCTAAACCTGTTTTTAAGAACTCATCTCAGAAAAGTTTAATCACATATATTCCTACTCCAGAATATACTCAAATCAGAGAAAGTAAACTCAAAATATACATATAACCGACCTTAGGCTCTCATGAGCCACAAAATACAAGTTTTAAGACTTTGTTTCAAGTTTATATGTATATATAGCATTCCCAAAATGCTCCAAACTTAGATTTTACAAGTCCAAATGTCCATAAGCATTCACTCGAAATCACACAGCACCACCTCCACGACCTCGTCCTCTACCACGAGTATTACCTGAAAATAAAGTGGTGTAGCACCATTAGCATAAAAATGCTAGTGAGAAAAAGATGGATGCAAGCACTTTTATGAACCAAATTCCATATCGGAGAATGTGTCCAAATAAATCTAAGTACTCTTGCACTACCCATTCAATAATCCGGAGTACTTTACATAATAAGATCAATCCATTCTACTAACTCGTAAATTCGGAAAGTAAATATTCAAGCTCGTAAAATAAAGTAGGTACTAGTGCTTAACAAAGTAAAAGACAAAGTAAATAACAAAGTAAATAACAAAGTAAATAACAAAGTAAATGACAAAGTAAATGACAAAGTAAATAATAAAGTAAATTTCACATTTCAACCGTGACCACTTGTCACCAATCACAACCATACCGTGACCTCACTGTCACCATACACAAACCATACTGTGACCTCACTGTCACCGTGACTTCACAGTCACCAAACACAAACCATACCGTGACCTCACTGTCACCAATCACAAACATACCGTGACCTCACTGTCACCAATCACAAACATACCGTGACCTCACTGTCACCGTGACCTCACAGTCACCAATCACAAACATACCGGTGACCTCACCGCCACCGTGACCTCATCGCCACCGTGACCTGACGGTCACCAATCACAAACATACCTGGTGACCTCATTGCCACCGTGACCTCACAACTACCAATCACAAACATACCGGTGACCTCACTGTCACCAATCACAAACATACCGTGACCTCACTGTCACCAATCACAAACATACCGTGACCTCACTGTCACCGTGACCTCACTGTCACCGTGACCTGACAGTCACCAATCACAAACATACCGTGACCTCACTGTCACCGTGACCTCACAATACCAATCACAAACATACCGTGACCTCACTGTCACCAATCACAAACATACCGTGACCTCACTGTCACCAATCACAAACATACCGTGACCTCACTGTCACCGTGACCTCACTGTCACCGTGACCTGACAGTCACCAATCACAAACATACCGTGACCTCACCGCCACCGTGACCTCATTGTCCACCGTGACCTTACGGTCACCAATCACAAACATACCGGTGACCTCATTGTCACCGTGACCTCACAGTCACCAATCACAAACATACCGGTGACCTCATCGTCACCGTGACCTCACAAGTCACCAATCACAAACATACCGTGACCTCACCGTCACCAATCACAAACATACCGTGACCTCACTGTCACCAATCACAAACATACCAGGTGACCTCCTTGTCACCGTGACCTGACAGGTCACCAATCACAAACATACCGGTGACCTCATCGCCACCGTGACCTCACAGTCACCAATCACAAACATACCGTGACCTCACTGTCACCAATCACAAACATACCGTGACCTCACTGTCACCAATCACAAACATACCGTGACCTCACTGTCACCGTGACCTCACTGTCACCGTGACCTGACAGTCACCAATCACAAACATACCGTGACCTCACTGTCACCAATCACAAACATACCGTGCATAACGATACTATGCAAGTCACCGTGACATCTATGCATAACGATAATATGCAAGTCAACGTGACATCTATGCATAACGATAATATGCAAGTCAACGTGACATCTAAAAGTGAATCATATCACTAAAAACAACGTACTAACTTGATTCTACACAAGAATCTCTCCAAAGTTCTTTTAACTATTCTAACACTAGTCAAGATAAAAGGAGTACATAATACTCTTCTCCAAGTTCCTGGATTCTCATTCTCCTCGAGAATCTAACTTAAACCACCAATAACATCTTACTTTACTTAGCAACCCAACTTAACTAAATTCCTTATGCACTTTCCTTAACTCCCAAATAACAAGCATTCTTGGAAAAGTTCTAAAATCTAATAACCCTCTTAACTTCGATCGAACATAATCGTCAAGTAATTTGAAAGCATAAAAGTAATCACAACCATTTTAAACTCACCTTAGCCAAATTAGTTTTGGTCCAAAACTCCGATTTCCCACAATTCAACAATCGAGCAATCGCACCTACAATTCATCAATTGCACAACATATTACAACTCATATCTAATATGAGAACAAGTTTGCATTTTCGGATGAATAGTGATTTCGGATGAATAGTGATTTTCACGTGAATAGTGTTTTTCGAAAATCCGGGTTCAAAATCGTCAAATTCCATGATAACCATTCATGATTTCAAAACCAAAACTCATTTACAATCAAAATGAACAAAACCATATAAAAAGTTTTGAAAACTTACTTTTTAGGGTTTTAGGGAAAGTTTCTAAAATTACTCACAACGGTTTTCCCGATTGAATTCAACAAGCTTTAATGAAAGAATTTGATAATCCTAACTCAAATCTACCATTAAAACACTATTCACATCAAGGTTTTGAAACTTCAACATACCTTTTAGCCTCGAGAAAACGAGCGAAAACAACGTCACGGTAGATGGGAAATGATCTACGGGACGGAGGCTTTCCGATGGATGTAGGCTCGAGACGATCCATCGAGAAATAAACGAAACGAATTTTGGGTTTTGGGGTTTTGGTATCCACGGCCAAGAGGAGGGAGAAAGGAAGAAGATGAAGACTAATTGCTTAATGGCTAAGTTAAAAAGATGATAGTTAAGAAAATATCTAGATATTTTAAGGTTTACGAAATTACGGTTTTGCCCTTTTCGACCTTTTGCTTATAAAATGAAAACCGACGGTCTTAAATAAATTTAAAGGTGTCTAATAATTATTAATTGGCCCGTTAATAATTATTAGAGTCACCGAAACGAATTAAAAAGATAAAAAGGATTTTCGGACGGAAATAACTAATAAAACTGAAATTACTAATTTTAACTAATTTTAAAAGCTTTAAATAAATAAAAAAAAAATAATAAATTAATAAAATAAAATAAAAATTTTACCTCTAAAAGTAACGGGACGTTACAGACTATCCTCCTTAAAAGACTTTTCGTCCCGAAAAGTAGCTTCTAAGTAAACAAATGAGGGTACTTATCCCGCATCTCCTCCTCTCGTTCCCAAGTGGCCTCTTTTCATGTAAAACGTTAGTCACGTGTTCTACTAACATATCTACTCTAACAACTACACCATAACCAAACCTTGATCGAGAGATCAATCTCTTGGAGTATATCGACTCCCTTGCACTAGCTCTACATCACATGCTACACAATGTGCATAACCTTCAAACAACACTTGATAAAGCGTAACCTCAGCATTTATACCAAGATTCCCGCCAATCAGTCAAATCAACACCGCCACTTAGTGGCTCATACGAGGTGGGAAAAATATCACAAATTATAATCAACATTCAATAAGGGAGAAATCTCTCCTCAAAACTTTTCACTTCTAAGAAAAGTAACACTTAAGAATAAAGTTCAAGGAATACCTGGTGCCGTTGATCCGAGTGATGATTTGGACAAGGACTTAGAACCAAAACATGAATAACATGCTATGCATGTGGTCTACAGAACTTGTAGGCTCTGATACCAACTGTAAAGACTCGAATTTTCACAAATCTTTAAATCAGAAGTAAAACAGCGGAAGACTTATTTTTACAAAAATTTGGCGTGGATCCGTTTAAAATACGAACTCCCTAAACCTGTTTTTAAGAACTCATCTCAGAAAAGTTTAATCACATATATTCCTACTCCAGAATATACTCAAATCAGAGAAAGTAAACTCAAAATATACATATAACCGACCTTAGGCTCTCATGAGCCACAAAATACAAGTTTTAAGACTTTGTTTCAAGTTTATATGTATATATAGCATTCCCAAAATGCTCCAAACTTAGATTTTACAAGTCCAAATGTCCATAAGCATTCACTCGAAATCACACAAGACCACCCCTCCACGACCTCGTCCTCTACCACGAGTATTACCTGAAAATAAAGTGGTGTAGCACCATTAGCATAAAAATGCTAGTGAGAAAAAGATGGATGCAAGCACTTTTATGAACCAAATTCCATATCGGAGAATGTGTCCAAATAAATCTAAGTACTCTTGCACTACCCATTCAATAATCCGGAGTACTTTACATAATAAGATCAATCCATTCTACTAACTCGTAAATTCGGAAAGTAAATATTCAAGCTCGTAAAATAAAGTAGGTACTAGTGCTTAACAAAGTAAAAGACAAAGTAAATAACAAAGTAAATAACAAAGTAAATAACAAAGTAAATAACAAAGTAAATGACAAAGTAAATGACAAAGTAAATAATAAAGTAAATTTCACATTTCAACCGTGACCACTTGTCACCAATCACAACCATACCGGTGACCTCACTTGTCACCATACACAAACCATACTGTGACCTCATTGCCACCGTGACTTCACAATCACCAAACACAAACCATACCGGTGACCTCACCGTCACCAATCACAAACATACCGTGACCTCACCGTCACCAATCACAAACATACCTGGTGACCTCATTGCCACCGTGACCTCACAAGTCACCAATCACAAACATACCGTGACCTCACTGTCACCGTGACCTCACTGTCACCGTGACCTGACAGTCACCAATCACAAACATACCGTGACCTCACTGTCACCGTGACCTCACTGTCACCGTGACCTTATAGTCACCAATCACAAACATACCGTGACCTCACTGTCACCGTGACCTCACAGTCACCAATCACAAACATACCGTGACCTCACTGTCACCGTGACCTCACAGTCACCAATCACAAACATACCTGGTGACCTCACCGTCACCAATCACAAACATACCGTGACCTCACTGTCACCAATCACAAACATACCAGGTGACCTCACCGCCACCGTGACCTCCAGCCACCGTGACCTGGCGGTCACCAATCACAAACATACCGGTGACCTCACAGGTCACCAATCACAAACATACCGTGACCTCACTGTCACCAATCACAAACATACCGTGACCTCACTGTCACCAATCACAAACATACCGTGACCTCACTGTCACCGTGACCTCACTGTCACCGTGACCTGACAGTCACCAATCACAAACATACCGTGACCTCACCGCCACCGTGACCTCATCGCCACCGTGACCTTACGGTCACCAATCACAAACATACCTGGTGACCTCATCGTCACCGTGACCTCACAACTACCAATCACAAACATACCGTGACCTCATCGTCCACCGTGACCTCACAAGTACCAATCACAAACATACCGTGACCTCACTGTCACCAATCACAAACATACCTGGTGACCTCACTGTCACCAATCACAAACATACCTGGTGACCTCATTGTCACCGTGACCTGACAGATCACCAATCACAAACATACCGTGACCTCATCGTCACCGTGACCTCACGATCACCAATCACAAACATACCGTGACCTCACCGTCACCAATCACAAACATACCTGGTGACCTCACTGTCACCAATCACAAACATATCGTGACCTCACCGCCACCGTGACCTCATCGTCACCGTGACCTGGCGATCACCAATCACAATTATACCGTGACCTCACCGTCACCAATCACAAACATACCAGGTGCATAACGATACTATGCAAGTCACCGTGACATCTATGCATAACGATAATATGCAAGTCAACGTGACATCTATGCATAACGATAATATGCAAGTCAACGTGACATCTAAAAGTGAATCATATCACTAAAAACAACGTACTAACTTGATTCTACACAAGAATCTCTCCAAAGTTCTTTTAACTATTCTAACACTAGTCAAGATAAAAGGAGTACATAATACTCTTCTCCAAGTTCCGGATTCTCATTCTCCTCGAGAATCTAACTTAAACCACCAATAACATCTTACTTTACTTAGCAACCCAACTTAACTAAATTCCTTATGCACTTTCCTTAACTCCCAAATAACAAGCATTCTTGGAAAAGTTCTAAAATCTAATAACCCTCTTAACTTCGATCGAACATAATCGTCAAGTAATTTGAAAGCATAAAAGTAATCACAACCATTTTAAACTCACCTTAGCCAAATTAGTTTTGGTCCAAAACTCCGATTTCCCACAATTCAACAATCGAGCAATCGCACCTACAATTCATCAATTGCACAACATATTACAACTCATATCTAATATGAGAACAAGTTTGCATTTTCGGATGAATAGTGATTTTCACGTGAATAGTGTTTTTCGAAAATCCGGGTTCAAAATCGTCAAATTCCATGATAACCATTCATGATTTCAAAACCAAAACTCATTTACAATCAAAATGAACAAAACCATATAAAAAGTTTTGAAAACTTACTTTTTAGGGTTTTAGGGAAAGTTTCTAAAATTACTCACAACGGTTTTCCCGATTGAATTCAACAAGCTTTAATGAAAGAATTTGATAATCCTAACTCAAATCTACCATTAAAACACTATTCACATCAAGGTTTTGAAACTTCAACATACCTTTTAGCCTCGAGAAAACGAGCGAAAACAACGTACGGTAGATGGGAAATGATCTACGGGACGGAGGCTTTCCGATGGATGTAGGCTCGAGACGATCCATCGAGAAATAAACGAAACGAATTTTGGGTTTTGGGGTTTTGGTATCCACGGCCAAGAGGAGGGAGAAAGGAAGAAGATGAAGACTAATTGCTTAATGGCTAAGTTAAAAAGATGATAGTTAAGAAAATATCTAGATATTTTAAGGTTTACGAAATTACGGTTTTGCCCTTTTCGACCTTTTGCTTATAAAATGAAAACCGACGGTCTTAAATAAATTTAAAGGTGTCTAATAATTATTAATTGGCCCGTTAATAATTATTAGAGTCACCAAACGAATTAAAAAGATAAAAAGGATTTTCGGACGGAAATAACTAATAAAACTAAATTACTAATTTTAACTAATTTTAAAAGCTTTAAATAAATAAAAAAAAAATAATAAATTAATAAAATAAAATAAAAATTTTACCTCTAAAAGTAACGGGACGTTACAGACTATCCTCCTTAAAAGACTTTTCGTCCCGAAAAGTAGCTTCTAAGTAAACAAATGAGGGTACTTATCCCGCATCTCCTCCTCTCGTTCCCAAGTGGCCTCTTTTCATGTAAAACGTTAGTCACGTGTTCTACTAACATATCTACTCTAACAACTACACCATAACCAAACCTTGATCGAGAGATCAATCTCTTGGAGTATATCGACTCCCTTGCACTAGCTCTACATCACATGCTACACAATGTGCATAACCTTCAAACAACACTTGATAAAGCGTAACCTCAGCATTTATACCAAGATTCCCGCCAATCGAGTCAAATCAACACCGCCACTTAGTGGCTCATACGAGGTGGGAAAAATATCACAAATTATAATCAACATTCAATAAGGGAGAAATCTCTCCTCAAAACTTTTCACTTCTAAGAAAAGTAACACTTAAGAATAAAGTTCAAGGAATACCTGGTGCCGTTGATCCGAGTGATGATTTGGACAAGGACTTAGAACCAAAACATGAATAACATGCTATGCATGTGGTCTACAGAACTTGTAGGCTCTTGATACCAACTGTAAAGACTCGAATTTTCACAAATCTTTAAATCAGAAGTAAAACAGCGGAAGACTTATTTTTACAAAAATTTGGCGTGGATCCGTTTAAAATACGAACTCCCTAAACCTGTTTTTAAGAACTCATCTCAGAAAAGTTTAATCACATATATTCCTACTCCAAATATACTCAAATCAGAGAAAGTAAACTCAAAATATACATATAACCGACCTTAGGCTCTCATGAGCCACAAAATACAAGTTTTAAGACTTTGTTTCAAGTTTATATGTATATATAGCATTCCCAAAATGCTCCAAACTTAGATTTTACAAGTCCAAATGTCCATAAGCATTCACTCGAAATCACACAAGACCACCTCCACGACCTCGTCCTCTACCACGAGTATTACCTGAAAATAAAGTGGTGTAGCACCATTAGCATAAAAATGCTAGTGAGAAAAAGATGGATGCAAGCACTTTTATGAACCAAATTCCATATCGGAGAATGTGTCCAAATAAATCTAAGTACTCTTGCACTACCCATTCAATAATCCTGGAGTACTTTACATAATAAGATCAATCCATTCTACTAACTCGTAAATTCGGAAAGTAAATATTCAAGCTCGTAAAATAAAGTAGGTACTAGTGCTTAACAAAGTAAAAGACAAAGTAAATAACAAAGTAAATAACAAAGTAAATAACAAAGTAAATAACAAAGTAAATGACAAAGTAAATGACAAAGTAAATAATAAAGTAAATTTCACATTTCAACCGTGACCACTTGTCACCAATCACAACCATACCGTGACATCACTGTCACCATACACAAACCATACTGTGACCTCACTGTCACCGTGACTTCACAGTCACCAAACACAAACCATACCGTGACCTCACTGTCACCAATCACAAACATACCGTGACCTCACTGTCACCAATCACAAACATACCGTGACCTCACTGTCACCGTGACCTCACAGTCACCAATCACAAACATACCGTGACCTCACTGTCACCGTGACCTCACTGTCACCGTGACCTCATCGCCACCGTGACCTGGACGTCACCAATCACAAACATACCGGTGACCTCACCGCCACCGTGACCTCACTGTCACCGTGACCTTATAGTCACCAATCACAAACATACCGTGACCTCACTGTCACCGTGACCTCACAGTCACCAATCACAAACATACCGTGACCTCACTGTCACCGTGACCTCACAGTCACCAATCACAAACATACCGTGACCTCACTGTCACCAATCACAAACATACCGTGACCTCACTGTCACCAATCACAAACATACCGTGACCTCACTGTCACCGTGACCTCATCGCCACCGTGACCTGACAAATACCAATCACAAACATACCAGGTGACCTCATCGTCACCGTGACCTCACAAGTCACCAATCACAAACATACCGTGACCTCACTGTCACCAATCACAAACATACCTGGTGACCTCACCGTGTCCAATCACAAACATACCGGTGACCTCACCGCCACCGTGACCTCATCGCCACCGTGACCTGACAATCACCAATCACAAACATACCGGTGACCTCACCGCCACCGTGACCTCATCGCCACCGTGACCTTACGGTCACCAATCACAAACATACCGGTGACCTCACTGTCACCGTGACCTCACAAGTCACCAATCACAAACATACCGGTGACCTCATCGCCACCGTGACCTCACAGTCACCAATCACAAACATACCGTGACCTCACTGTCACCAATCACAAACATACCGTGACCTCACTGTCACCAATCACAAACATACCGTGACCTCACTGTCACCGTGACCTGACAGTCACCAATCACAAACATACCGTGACCTCACTGTCACCGTGACCTCACAGTCACCAATCACAAACATACCGTGACCTCACTGTCACCAATCACAAACATACTGTGACCTCACTGTCACCGTGACCTCACTGTCACCGTGACCTGACAGTCACCAATCACAAACATACCGTGACCTCACTGTCACCAATCACAAACATACCGTGCATAACGATACTATGCAAGTCACCGTGACATCTATGCATAACGATAATATGCAAGTCAACGTGACATCTATGCATAACGATAATATGCAAGTCAACGTGACATCTAAAAGTGAATCATATCACTAAAAACAACGTACTAACTTGATTCTACACAAGAATCTCTCCAAAGTTCTTTTAACTATTCTAACACTAGTCAAGATAAAAGGAGTACATAATACTCTTCTCCAAGTTCCGGATTCTCATTCTCCTCGAGAATCTAACTTAAACCACCAATAACATCTTACTTTACTTAGCAACCCAACTTAACTAAATTCCTTATGCACTTTCCTTAACTCCCAAATAACAAGCATTCTTGGAAAAGTTCTAAAATCTAATAACCCTCTTAACTTCGATCGAACATAATCGTCAAGTAATTTGAAAGCATAAAAGTAATCACAACCATTTTAAACTCACCTTAGCCAAATTAGTTTTGGTCCAAACTCCGATTTCCCACAATTCAACAATCGAGCAATCGCACCTACAATTCATCAATTGCACAACATATTACAACTCATATCTAATATGAGAACAAGTTTGCATTTTCGGATGAATAGTGATTTTCACGTGAATAGTGTTTTTCAAAATCCGGGTTCAAAATCGTCAAATTCCATGATAACCATTCATGATTTCAAAACCAAAACTCATTTACAATCAAAATGAACAAAACCATATAAAAAGTTTTGAAAACTTACTTTTTAGGGTTTTAGGGAAAGTTTCTAAAATTACTCACAACGGTTTTCCCGATTGAATTCAACAAGCTTTAATGAAAGAATTTGATAATCCTAACTCAAATCTACCATTAAAACACTATTCACATCAAGGTTTTGAAACTTCAACATACCTTTTAGCCTCGAGAAAACGAGCGAAAACAACGTACGGTAGATGGGAAATGATCTACGGGACGGAGGCTTTCCGATGGATGTAGGCTCGAGACGATCCATCGAGAAATAAACGAAACGAATTTTGGGTTTTGGGGTTTTGGTATCCACGGCCAAGAGGAGGGAGAAAGGAAGAAGATGAAGACTAATTGCTTAATGGCTAAGTTAAAAAGATGATAGTTAAGAAAATATCTAGATATTTTAAGGTTTACGAAATTACGGTTTTGCCCTTTTCGACCTTTTGCTTATAAAATGAAAACCGACGGTCTTAAATAAATTTAAAGGTGTCTAATAATTATTAATTGGCCCGTTAATAATTATTAGAGTCACCAAACGAATTAAAAAGATAAAAAGGATTTTCTGGACGAAATAACTAATAAAACTGAAATTACTAATTTTAACTAATTTTAAAAGCTTTAAATAAATAAAAAAAAATAATAAATTAATAAAATAAAATAAAAATTTTACCTCTAAAAGTAACGGGACGTTACGGACTATCCTCCTTAAAAGACTTTTCGTCCTGAAAAGTAGCTTCTAAGTAAACAAATGAGGGTACTTATCCCGCATCTCCTCCTCTCGTTCCCAAGTGGCCTCTTTTCATGTAAAACGTTAGTCACGTGTTCTACTAACATATCTACTCTAACAACTACACCATAACCAAACCTTGATCGAGAGATCAATCTCTTGGAGTATATCGACTCCCTTGCACTAGCTCTACATCACATGCTACACAATGTGCATAACCTTCAAACAACACTTGATAAAGCGTAACCTCGGTTTTATACCAAGATTCCCGCCAATCAGTCAAATCAACACCGCCACTTAGTGGCTCATACGAGGTGGGAAAAATATCACAAATTATAATCAACATTCAATAAGGGAGAAATCTCTCCTCAAAACTTTTCACTTCTAAGAAAAGTAACACTTAAGAATAAAGTTCAAGGAATACCTGGTGCCGTTGATCCGAGTGATGATTTGGACAAGGACTTAGAACCAAAACATGAATAACATGCTATGCATGTGGTCTACAGAACTTGTAGGCTCGATACCAATCGTAAAGACTCGAATTTTCACAAATCTTTAAATCAGAAGTAAAACAGCGGAAGACTTATTTTTACAAAAATTTGGCGTGGATCCGTTTAAAATACGAACTCCCTAAACCTGTTTTTAAGAACTCATCTCAGAAAAGTTTAATCACATATATTCCTACTCCAGAATATACTCAAATCGAGAAAGTAAACTCAAAATATACATATAACCGACCTTAGGCTCTCATGAGCCACAAAATACAAGTTTTAAGACTTTGTTTCAAGTTTATATGTATATATAGCATTCCCAAAATGCTCCAAACTTAGATTTTACAAGTCCAAATGTCCATAAGCATTCACTCGAAATCACACAGCACCACCTCCACGACCTCGTCCTCTACCACGAGTATTACCTGAAAATAAAGTGGTGTAGCACCATTAGCATAAAAATGCTAGTGAGAAAAAGATGGATGCAAGCACTTTTATGAACCAAATTCCATATCGGAGAATGTGTCCAAATAAATCTAAGTACTCTTGCACTACCCATTCAATAATCCGGGAGTACTTTACATAATAAGATCAATCCATTCTACTAACTCGTAAATTCGGAAAGTAAATATTCAAGCTCGTAAAATAAAGTAGGTACTAGTGCTTAACAAAGTAAAAGACAAAGTAAATAACAAAGTAAATAACAAAGTAAATAACAAAGTAAATAACAAAGTAAATGACAAAGTAAATGACAAAGTAAATAATAAAGTAAATTTCACATTTCAACCGGTGACCACTTGTCACCAATCACAACCATACCGGTGACCTCACTGTCACCATACACAAACCATACCGTGACCTCATCGCCACCGTGACTTCACGGATACCAAACACAAACCATACCGGTGACCTCACTGTCACCAATCACAAACATACCTGGTGACCTCACTGTCACCAATCACAAACATACCGTGACCTCATTGCCACCGTGACCTCACAATCACCAATCACAAACATACCTGGTGACCTCACCGCCACCGTGACCTCACCGCCACCGTGACCTCACCGCCACCGTGACCTCATCGTCACCGTGACTGACGGTCACCAATCACAAACATACCGTGACCTCACCGCCACCGTGACCTCACTGCCACCGTGACCTTATAGTCACCAATCACAAACATACCGTGACCTCACTCGCCACCGTGACCTCACGATCACCAATCACAAACATACCTGGTGACCTCATCGCCACCGTGACCTCACAAGTCACCAATCACAAACATACCTGGTGACCTCACTGTCACCAATCACAAACATACCGTGACCTCACTGTCACCAATCACAAACATACCTGGTGACCTCACTGCCACCGTGACCTCATTGTCACCGTGACCTGACGGTCACCAATCACAAACATACCGTGACCTCATCGTCCACCGTGACCTCCAAGTCACCAATCACAAACATACCGTGACCTCACCGTCACCAATCACAAACATACCGTGACCTCACTGTCACCAATCACAAACATACCGTGACCTCACCGCCACCGTGACCTCATCGCCACCGTGACCTGGCAGGTCACCAATCACAAACATACCGGTGACCTCACCGTCTACCGGTGACCTCATCGCCACCGTGACCTTACGGTCACCAATCACAAACATACCGGTGACCTCACTCGTCACCGTGACCTCACGAGTCACCAATCACAAACATACCTGTGACCTCATCGTCACCGTGACCTCACAAGCACCAATCACAAACATACCGTGACCTCACTGTCACCAATCACAAACATACCGTGACCTCACTGTCACCAATCACAAACATACCGTGACCTCACTGTCACCGTGACCTGACAGTCACCAATCACAAACATACCGTGACCTCACTGTCACCGTGACCTCACAGTCACCAATCACAAACATACCGTGACCTCACTGTCACCAATCACAAACATACCGTGACCTCACTGTCACCAATCACAAACATACCGTGACCTCACTGTCACCGTGACCTCACTGTCACCGTGACCTGACAGTCACCAATCACAAACATACCGTGACCTCACTGTCACCAATCACAAACATACCGTGCATAACGATACTATGCAAGTCACCGTGACATCTATGCATAACGATAATATGCAAGTCAACGTGACATCTATGCATAACGATAATATGCAAGTCAACGTGACATCTAAAAGTGAATCATATCACTAAAAACAACGTACTAACTTGATTCTACACAAGAATCTCTCCAAAGTTCTTTTAACTATTCTAACACTAGTCAAGATAAAAGGAGTACATAATACTCTTCTCCAAGTTCCGGATTCTCATTCTCCTCGAGAATCTAACTTAAACCACCAATAACATCTTACTTTACTTAGCAACCCAACTTAACTAAATTCCTTATGCACTTTCCTTAACTCCCAAATAACAAGCATTCTTGGAAAAGTTCTAAAATCTAATAACCCTCTTAACTTCGATCGAACATAATCGTCAAGTAATTTGAAAGCATAAAAGTAATCACAACCATTTTAAACTCACCTTAGCCAAATTAGTTTTGGTCCAAAACTCCGATTTCCCACAATTCAACAATCGAGCAATCGCACCTACAATTCATCAATTGCACAACATATTACAACTCATATCTAATATGAGAACAAGTTTGCATTTTCGGATGAATAGTGATTTCGGATGAATAGTGATTTTCACGTGAATAGTGTTTTTCAAAATCCGGGTTCAAAATTGTCAAATTCCATGATAACCATTCATGATTTCAAAACCAAAACTCATTTACAATCAAAATGAACAAAACCATATAAAAAGTTTTGAAAACTTACTTTTTAGGGTTTTAGGGAAAGTTTCTAAAATTACTCACAACGGTTTTCCCGATTGAATTCAACAAGCTTTAATGAAAGAATTTGATAATCCTAACTCAAATCTACCATTAAAACACTATTCACATCAAGGTTTTGAAACTTCAACATACCTTTTAGCCTCGAGAAAACGAGCGAAAACAACGTACGGTAGATGGGAAATGATCTACGGGACGGAGGCTTTCCGATGGATGTAGGCTCGAGACGATCCATCGAGAAATAAACGAAACGAATTTTGGGTTTTGGGGTTTTGGTATCCACGGCCAAGAGGAGGGAGAAAGGAAGAAGATGAAGACTAATTGCTTAATGGCTAAGTTAAAAAGATGATAGTTAAGAAAATATCTAGATATTTTAAGGTTTACGAAATTACGGTTTTGCCCTTTTCGACCTTTTGCTTATAAAATGAAAACCGACGGTCTTAAATAAATTTAAAGGTGTCTAATAATTATTAATTGGCCCGTTAATAATTATTAGAGTCACCGAAACGAATTAAAAAGATAAAAAGGATTTTCGGACGGAAATAACTAATAAAACTGAAATTACTAATTTTAACTAATTTTAAAAGCTTTAAATAAATAAAAAAAAAAATAATAAATTAATAAAATAAAATAAAAATTTTACCTCTAAAAGTAACGGGACGTTACATGAATGAAGATAACGAGTACATCCCGTAGGCTACCCATTCAATCTTATGAATGAAGAAGTAACGAGTACATTCCGTAGGTTACCCATTCATCTTCTTTCTTAGTTTTACTTTCTTTTCTTTTTCTGAAGGTGATGCGGACACTACCCGTAGGCTCCAACATTCTTCCCTTCCTTTCTTTCTCACTTTCTTTTCTTTTTCTCTTTTCAATGATGCGAGATGTTATGGTGCAAGATGTTATGGTTATGCTTGCACATGCTTGCAAAAAGTAAATAAAGTAAAGTGCGAATAATAAAGTAACCGAAACAAACATAAAGTAAAGGGGCATAAAGTAAAAGACATAAAGTAAATAAATAGGAAACTCCGGACGAACGATATGTCAATCGAACTCCGCTAACAATAATAAAAGTAAAATCATAACTTAAACGATTAACCTATACCTTCAGGGATTCTAAACTTCCAACATAATCCGAGGTTCTATTAATCGTTCTATATAAAAGTTTGAATCTTTTAACTTCCAATGATCCAACCTAAGCTTCGAAATGAATCTGACTTAGAATCTTCTAAGATTCAATAGTTTCCTCGAGAACTCCTAAGTTCTCACTTAAAGGATTAACTCCTAATCCTAAGGGCACTAACTCACATCCCTCTAATCTTAGATTCGAATTCTAGTCTTAGTTTCCAATTCTACAAACCATCATACTTATTTGCTTTCTAAAGATACTTTAAATCCTAACTATTCTCACGTTAATAAAAGTTGACTTGGCTCCTAAGTCCGAAAGAGAGATCAAACGAGCGGTTCAAAAACACCTACAAATTGAATTATATCACACAATAAATAAATTACCAACTATCGATCAAACATCAACTAAATGTACAAAACGACGAAAAACTCAACAAACCCCCCAAAGAGTGTACTATTACTCTACAGGATATCTCAATCCTATTTGGTTTACCTATAGATGGAGATGTAGTCACTGGATTGGTCTCCCTTGGTGACGACTCGTCACTTTAAAATAATTTAAATTAGAAAATACAGCAGAAGTATTTTATTTTAAGAAAAATTGGCGTGCTTATATTTGAAAATTTGCTGGCCAAAACCTGTTTACATCTTAATTTCAAAATCTAAAATACACAAGGAACATTAAGTTCCTATCCAGGAGTTCAAAATGATTATAATCATAAACTGTAACGACCCGCTTTCCGTTAAGTTCTTTAAATTCAAATGCACAGCGGAAGACTCGGTTTTTAAAGAAAAACGGCATGTGTTCGTTTAAAAATCAAATAAGCAAAACCTGTTTACAACCCAAATTTCCAAAGAAAGCTATAAATCGGGAATGCGCATTCCAAAGTAAAGTTCAATCATAAAACATCAAAGTACTTTACACATACACCCTTCACGGGCTCAAAATGACACAAGTATGTAAAAAGTATATGATTACAAGCATTTATACTAATGCTTATCAAAAGTGTTTTAACATTGTCCTTTCACCACCTCGGCCAGTCAAGCGACACCATTTCCTCTCCCACGCTTCTTAGGACGGGGTTTACCTGAAAATATTGTAGTGTAGACCCATTAGCAAACAATGCTAGTGAGAGTAAAATGAAAGCAAGTAATCCTATGAACAAAATTTCATATCAGAAATCGTGTCCATAGGCCTAAATGTTCATTACTACCCATAACCATACTTCCATATTTCCATACAAACATACGATAGTAACATGCTACCCGTAACCATCATTCAATACCATAAGATAGAAACGAAGACTTAAAGTAAAGTACAATCATTACTAAGTCTTTCTACACAAATCTAAGGAATTTGTAAATCTAATATTATCTATCTTTATTACCAAACAAGTTTCATCGTAACGTGCTATTGTATGGATCGTCATCAACATACCACGTACGGTCGTACCATATTACCATCATCACACCATGATACGTATGGATCGAAATCAACATACTATGATGTGCCGTAGTGCCATATTACCATCATCGCACCATGATACGTATGGATCGAAATCAACATACTATCATGTGCCGTAGTGCCATCATCGTAACGTGCTCGTATGGAATCGGATCAATATACCACGTACGGTCGTACCAACATCACACCATGATACATATGGATCAAAATCACATACTATCATGTGCTAGTTACAAACCATGCTACCAACATCACACCATGACTACATATGGATCGAAATCACATACTATCATGTGCTAATCAAAGTGCCCTAGGTCTCCAATAAGTTAGCTAAACTCTAAGAATTCTACTAAGTTAAAAAGAAACCTAACTAGCTAGATTACACGAGTTATCACTCAAGTGCATCATCTAATTACTTTACTTCCAAATCCATCCAAGTAACTTTCAAATCCATCAAGGTAACTTCCAATTCCACCTTCATCTAACATCTCCAAATCACATTACCATACTTCCAAACTTTCTCCACACACACTTCCGAATTAAAGTCTCCAACCAAACTATAATCCTAAGAAGTTATCTCCCTCTTTACATCGATAAACAATTTCATAATGAAACTAAATTCATAAAATCACTAACTTTCACATTAAACTCACCTTAGAAAGAAGACAAGTTCCGAATAATCCGAAGTTGCGAATTCACGAACAATTCACAATCCTACAATCGAATTAATCCTAAACAACATTAATTAACCGAAAAACAAACAAACAACAACTAAACACATAAAACAACGAAAATCCCGGATTTTACCCTTAAGGAGCTCTCAGCCAAGCTAGGGAAAAAGGGGTTCGGGTTTGGTTTTCCGGCTTTTATGCATTTTAGAGGTGTTTCGGGTTGGTTTCAGATACTTTGGAGGTTTGCAATTCCGTGGGTAACCGTAAATTAGGGTTTTGCATATTAATCAATTTCCGGAAAAAAATAACTAAAAAGAAAAAACATAAAGAACCTAATATCCTAAACATAACCAAGTGATGGAAAATCATACGGGACGGGTTTTCGGTTCAAACTCGGTTTTAGGGTTTTAGGGGAACTTTCTAAAATTACTCACAACGGCTTTCCCGATTGAAATCAACAAGCTTTAATGAAAGAATTTGAAAATCCCAACTCAAATCTACCATTAAAACACTATTCACATCAAGGAAATGAAACTTCAACATACCTTTAAGCCTCGAGAAAACGAGCGAAAATAACGTACGGTAGATTGGAAATGATCTACGGGACGAAGGCTTTCCGATGGATGTAGTATCGAGACGATCCACCGAGAAATAAACGAAAACGAAAATTGGGGTTTGGTGGTTTGGTGGTTTCGGCCTCAAGGAAGGAGAAGGGGAAGAAGATGACAACTTTTTGCTTAATTGCTAAGTCTAAAAAGATATTAGTAAAGAAAATATCTAGATATTTAGGGTTTTGGGAATTTACGGTTTTGCCCTTTTTGACCTTTTGCTTATTAAACGAAAACCGATGGTCTTAAATAAATCTAAAGGTGTTTAATAATTATTATTTGGCCCGTTAATAATTATTAAAGTCACCGAAACGAATTAAAACGATTAAAAGGAATTTCGGACGGAAATAACTAATAAAATTGAAATTACTAACTTTAACTAATTTTTAAAAGCTTTAATTAAATAAATAAAATAATTAAAAAAAAATTGTACCTCTAAAAGTAACGGGACGTTACATAAACATAAAGACAAAAGCTCTTAAGAGCTATATACAATTGTACAATTCTCAAAAATGATATAAAATTCACAAAACCATGTACATGGATTTTTACATAACACCTAGTCCATCTCGAATTCATCATCATCTCGATCAAGCGCGCACCAGCTCCTCTTCCACGATCCCAAACATTACCTGAAATGTTGTAATATCATGAGCTAACAACTTAAGCCCAGTGAGAATAATAAGAATAAAAAGTAAGAATAGACCTCAAACTCGCATTTCGATTTGTGTCCAAGAACATACTTACTCTTTGCTATCCATCCATTCAAAGAGTTTATAACGAAGTGTTCCACTTTTACTTACCAATTCTTCAATATAATTGTGGAACTACATTCCAATATTTCTGATATGGTTTCATAAATGCATATAGCATTTATATCTCATTTTCCATATATACCTTATACTATATACAAGGTTTACTTTAAATTCTTATTCTCCCAAAGGATGATATTAATTAGCACGCTTAGTCTAATTGTTCATCCATAAACTTGTTATAACATAAATGAGAAAAATAAATAAACTTTGCATAATTATAACATCTCGATTCTCTTTCTCATCTATCATATGCATAAAAGTAATGAGTACATCCCGTAGGATACGCATTCGCCATTTATGCATGAAATGAAGGTAACGTGGGTATTCAACTCATCCACCATTCCTTATGCATGAAGGTAACGTGGGTATTCAACTCATCCACCATTCCTTATGCATGATGAAGGTAACGTGGGTATTCAACTCATCCACCATTCCTTATGCATGAAGGTAACGTGGGTATTCAACTCATCCACCATTCCTTTCATTCTTTTCTTTTTCTCTTTTCAATGATGCGAGATGTTATGGTACAATAAATAATGGTGCAAAATGTTATGCATATGCTTGTAAAAGTAAATAAAGTAAAGTACGAATATTAAAGAAATCACAACCCACATAAAGTAAATGACATAATGATAAACATAGATAAGAATCTCGGATGAACGATCTATAAATCGAACTCCGGTATCAATAATAAAAGTAAAGATCAAATATAACGATTAACCTAAACCTTCAAGGATTCTAAACTTCCAATAATCCGAGGTTCTATCAATCGTTCTTTAAAGTCTTGGATCTTTTAACTTCCAATGATCCATCTTAAACTCCGAAACTAATCTATCTTAGAATCTTCTAAGATTTGGGGCTTTCATCGAGAAATCCTAAGTTTCTCGCTTAAAGGATTAACTTCAAATCCTAAGGCACTAACTCACTCCCTCTAATCTTAGATTGGATTCTAATCTTAGTTTCCGATTCTACAAATCATCGTACTTATTTGTTTTCTATAAATACTTTAAATCCTAACTATTCTCACCTTAAAGGAAAGATGACTTTGCTCCTAAGTCCGAAGGAGCGATCAAGCGAGTGGTTCGAAAACACCTACAATTGAATTATATCACACAAAATCAATAATTTACCAACTATCGATCAAACATCAACTAAACGATCAAAATAACGAAAAACTCAACAACCCTCCCAAAGAGGCTCTCGGCCCTCTCAAATAAAATGGGCTTCGGGTTTGGTTTTCCGGCTTTTAGGCAATTCAAATGTGTTTCGAGTTGGTTTTAAGCAAATTCGATATTTCCGATTTCAATGAGTATCGATAATTAGGGTTTTCGAATATTATGCCCTTTCCCGAATCGAATTTCAATAAACATTATTTCATTAAATTCTAACCCATAATCAAACCCAAAAAGGTAAATTTCAAACGGTAAGGGTTTCGACTGAAACTCGGTTTTAGGGTTAGGGGAAATCAAGTAATAGTTACACAATAAGTTTTCCATCAACATTCAACAACAAAGATTGAAGGGGATGAGATTTTTGGCCAAGAACACAAAAGCTTGAATCAATTTCCATATATACCTTATACTATATACAAGGTTTACTTTAAATTCTTTTAATAATTATTAATAGGCCAATTAATAATTATTAATCACCTTTAGATTTATTTAAGAGCATCGGGTTTCGATTCGTAAGTCAAAAGTCATAAAAGGACGCAACCGTCATTTCCAAATTTTCTAAATATCTAAACACTATTTGGTCATCTTCTTTAAAACACCTTTGACCAAAAAATTGACATTGCTCATCCTTTTTTCTCTCCAAACCCGAGCAACAAGAGGAAGAAAAGAGAAGATGAAGAAAGTGTCGCCCCGGCTTCATTTCTTGGCCGTTTTGCGTGATTTCGGATGCGTTGGAAAGCTCTGATACCATGGATGGATAGCAAAGAGTAAGTATGTTCTTGGACACAAATCGAAATGCGAGTTTGAGGTCTATTCTTACTTTTTATTCTTATTATTCTCACTGGGCTTAAGTTGTTAGCTCATGATATTACAAACATTTTAGGTAATGTTTGGGATCGTGGAAGAGGAGCTGGTGCGCGCTTGATTGAGATGATGATGAATTCGAGATGGACTAGGTGTTATGTAAAAATCCATGTACATGGTTTTGTGAATTTTATATCATTTTTTAGAATTGTACAATTGTATATAGCTCTTAAGAGCTTTTGTCTTTATGTTTATGATTATAATCATTTTGAACTCCTGGATAGGAACTTAATGTTCCTTGTGTATTTTAGATTTTGAAATTAAGATGTAAACAGGTTTTGGCCAGCAAATTTTCAAATATAACCACGCCAATTTTTCTTAAAATAAAAGACTTCCGCTGTGTTTTCTAATTTAAATTATTTTAAAGTGACGGGTCGTCACACCCTTGGATGGGTAGGTTTATGTGAGCGTCTATTAGGTGTCACTCCAGTCAGACCTCATTTAACTGGATCACGCCTATCTTTAACATGGTTGGAACAACGACATGCCCGAGCGTACATTATGAAACTAATTGGTGGGTGTCTGTTCGCTGATAAATCGAGCAATTTAGTCCATTTAATGTTTTTGTCTTTACTTGAGGATTTTCAGATAGCCGGTGGCTTTAGTTGGGGATTTGCGTGTTTATCATGGTTATATCGGGAAATGTGTAAGGCTTCTTCCAAAGACGCCCACGAGATTGCCGGCGCACTGATTACTTCAGTTGTGGGCATGGGATCGATTTCCTACTATTGCTCCTCAGCGATTACTTACACAACACCATCGTGATGTTGATCTACCCCTGGATGCACGGTACATTGCATATATTTTAGTTGTTTAAATACGTATACTTCATTAACATACGAATATATTTTAACATATTGTTTGTAATTTGCATTTGCAGGTAGAAAGATGACTTTTCCGTCACTGAAGTTTCGACTCATGTTTTACTTCAGTATAGATACATGCTGGATCAATTGGGAGAAAATGATGTATGTCTTTCAGTTTATGCATTCTTGTCTATTGGATTGTGAATTACTCTATTAATTAACTAATATTTTTCAATGTTATAGTGAAGAGATGATTTACTAAATTAGCGGAATTTTATTTTGTAAATTTATTAACATTTAATAACGGATCTATTAACATCATGCAAATTGTGATATAAACACGAAGAACATGTTTAATTTCAAAAATTAAAGGCCTTTTACTTACATTGAGTAATAAATGGAGAATCGGTTGGAGGTTTCTTTACAGCATCAATCCTCAGCAACACCGGATCTTCTATGCTATATCCCGATCGAAAGCAAAACCGACTTGTGGGAATCGAACCGGAAGAACAAAAGAAGAAGAAATTTCTTCTAAATTTTTCCCTAAGGAAAATCGACAATTGGGCAAAAACTTGAGAGAGAATTTTCACTTTTCTAATTAAAGTGAGAAGTGTATAAAATATGAATCCCAATGGTCATATTTATAGAAAAATATGATATCTAATCTAATTAGATATGCTTATCTCCTAATTATTAAATATAATAGAAAAGATAAAATTAAAAAATATATATATATATATGTTAATGGGAAAACATTACGCACGCATATACGAAATCATATTATATATATATATTTTATATATATATATAAGTTCATTTACATTTATCTCACGTCAGGAACACCATTAACAAGTTATATATATATATATATATATATTTTTTTTTTATAATTTCTTTATTTTTCTTTATTTAATAATTATATATTTATGTATTTAAAATTAGAAAAATTCAAATAATAATTTCTAATTAAATACATTTAGCCGAAAAATAATACATTAATTACCATTGAATCTTATTCAATTAATTAATTATTTTGGGCCAAAACCAATTTGTTTCTTAAACCAAATTGTATTTAATTCTCTCTAATATTTATTATTAAATTAAATAAACTCATTATTTAATTAATAATATCAATTATTAATTCCATTTAAATAAACTCATTATTTAAATAATTAATAATATTAACATTAATTCCCGTTTAAATAAACTATGTATTTAAACAATTAATTTTGCCTTAAAATATTATAATTGATAATGTCATATTAATTTCCATTTAAATAAACTCTTTATTTAAATAATTAATATTGTATCAATATTAATAATATTAATATTAATTTTCATTGAAATAATCTCATTATTCAAATAATTAATATTGCCTAATTTTAAGTAAAATCAATTACTTAAATTATTTATTCTCCCTAAGTTAAATTAATAACTTAGTTTTGCTACAACGATATTTGGGCTAGCATAGGGACCCGATGAACCTATAGATCATGGGCTTAATAATTAGTCAATTAAGTGATTAACTCATAATCAATTAATTACTTATTATTTAACTATGAATAATTCCACTATAGATTCATAGCTGAACTCCCCTCACTATAGATGAGTTATGTCCATTTAGTTTATCTTTTATTTATATCTGTGATATATCCTTCACGTGGAACCCTCATAATTACAGGCGGATAAATTTACCGTTTTGCCCCTGTAATTACCGTTTTATCCTTGTGTTCCCGCTGATTCTCCAATGAACATTATCTTTAGTCGAACTATAGATAATATACTTCTGTGATCAATAGAAGTCGTGGCGCCACTTGTTCATGTCTCGAATCAGTACATCAAGGGAGCTTCCTAAAGTTCCTAGAATGGTTAGGTATCGCACTGATACCGTTAATTCTTTAGGAAAGTTATGAATTCCATCTCGTGTAAATGAGTTCCCAGCTACTTATCTAGCCATGTTCCCAAAACAGGAGTGTATTGAGCGTTCTTACAGATCGCTCTCAACCATGTGAATCAAATAACATAACTCCATAAATAGGAGTCCACATTTCACTCAGGATTGAGATCTATCACGGTTGATAAACTTAGTTTGATATTCAATCATTTCTCGTAAACGGTACTAAGGAGAAATTTGATCGAACATCGTGGTCCTGTCTTATACAATCAACATTGTGTATGATACTTCCATTTCATGTCTACCACATGAATGATCAGGATTAGATCATTTGTCTAGAAACAAAATGCGAAGCTATCAACAGTGTTACCAAGATAAGGTTCCCAAACGTTATCCATTTACTGTAGACACTTTTAAGTTACTCATCTCGACTTCAATCCTCTCGTATGACTCACATACTAAGTCGTGATTTCATAAGAGTAACTTAGGGTTTACTATTTAAATGTTTGATATTAATATATTTCCATATATTCCTAATATCGTCAATTGAATCAATCTAGATAATATAAAGAACTTATGTTTATTTATTTAATTTATTCGAAATAAATTATTATAATTAAATAATTACAAGTTCTAGGACACCATTCCTAACAATCTCCCACTCTTCCTAGATCTTTGGAGATTTGACTTGTAATTCCAATCCAATTGGATGACTATCAACTATTTAGCCATGGTAGTCATTTTAATACTTTATCAGTAACGTTTTCATCTATTTAGTATGTATTCCTTTTGTGTTATGTTAGTTTCATTAAGTGTAATAGATTCCATATTTTATCACCATAAAATAAACTCTATTAACTATTGATTTGAAACCATCATGTTCAACCACCTTTCATTTACTAACGACTTAGTAATTATGCGAATCTAGAGTTTAGTAAGTAAAAACTCATTTTACTTACACTTAACTCATTTGATGTTTAATTTGCAAAGGTCTTTTGTCAAATTCTTACATGGAAGTAAATTCATGTTCGAATTTGAGCCCGTGCAACTCATAAAATCTCCCATTTTATCTATGTGCACTAACATACTATTTGTAAATTTTATTTTAGTCACATTGGTTCTAGGATTCTCGAAATTCTTAAGCTCCCACTACAAAGTAATTCTCCATTACTTTCATTTGTTTAATTATTACAATTTTATACTTCTTATTATTTCCAAAAATAATGTATAAGTATAAGTGACCCTTTTCAACTCAACTATTGAAAATTCATGTCATTTTTATTTCACTTATTTTAAACTTTATTCATTGATTTTGAAGTCAATGAGTTTCACTTGGACTTCGAAAGTCCTTTGGTTTGTATTATGACACTCCCACTCAAATAAAGTTCTACAAGTAGTTTAACAATTTAAACTTTTAAATAACTACTTGTTTTTTATTGTGAAATAAAATCATTGTAATTCTTTTATATCTTAAGTAAGGTTTAAAGTCTTCAGTATCACTGATTTACTGAACTTTTCTTTAATAATTTGTGAATTCAATTATTCACTAATTATTATTTTCTGATTTCTGTTTTGTTTATTCCATATCAGTTATTACCTTTAAAACATCCTTTTAAATAACTGAATGTTTGGAATATAAGATATCGATTTAATGTTTACTTATCACTTAAGTTCTAACATCTAAATGTCCAACTTTTGTGATGTTTAAGTCTAGTTATCTTTGATAAATCAAAAATATTCGATTTTACTTATCCCATAAGTTCGTGGATTAATATGGTTATCATCTTAAACTCATTGTGAACCATCTTTAAGAGATTAATCCATCTAACTTATTTAAGTAATTTTAGACTTAAGTATTTAAACATTTTTTAAACCTTATAATTTATTTAAAAATACCGGAGTTTAGAATTTGGATTTGGAATTTATTTGTTTTATACTAAGTATTTTGAATAACCATCCAATCACACTTTGGAACTTTGTACTATAATTGTAAATGAATATTTACCTAAATAACTCTTATTTAAAATATTCCCAAACTTGGTTCATACGAAATGAGAACCAATAGTTATTACATAATTCAAAATAAAAACAAATTGATAACTAAACTAAACTGAAAAACTATGGTTTGGGAAGAAAAATATTTTTCTTCCATTTAGACTATAGTAAATCGAATATGAGGAAAAATAGGAAGAATAAGAGTTTTCAATTTCGAGAATTGAAATTAGAAGCTTTTGAATGAACAACCAAGACATTTGCATTTATACTTAAAATAGTTTTCCAATCGAATTAGGAAATACTATTAAAATAAATACAAGATAAATGTCAAGAATAAAATCAAATTTTATTCCTTATTTATCTTACGTGCCGATTTTATGTCAATAAGAAAAATCAATAAGAAAAACTAATTTTTCTTTGTTTAATTTGTCTTTGGTTGAACATTCTTTTATATATTTATTTTAGACAAAATAATTCAACAATTATTTCCTACAATATTATATATGAGCCGATTTTGGTATTTAATAATTCAAATAATTTGAACCAAAATCCATTGAATTCATTAGTTCAATTATAGATTCTTCCTTATTAATAAATCTTATTTATTAGTTCTTGATATTTATTTAAATCAATCATTTAAATAAAATATTATATTCTGATTTTTGTACTTTATTATTAATAAATATTTATTATTTTCTATTTAAATAATCGAAATTATTTAAATTAATAATAAATAGGTTATTTAATATTATCCTTTTAAATAATCACTATTATTTAAAATTAATAATAAATGTTTAATTATTAATTTCCATTCAGGTAAACACATTACCTAAATAATTAATAATTATTTATTAATAATATTTTATTATTAATTACCATTTAAATAAACACATTATTTAAATAATTAATAACAATGATATTAATTTCCATTTAAATAAACTCATTATTTAAATAATTAATATTGTCTGTTTATTTAAGTAAACTGTTTTACTTAAATTATTCATTTGCTTTTCTAGGAAACACAGTTCTTAGTTCAGTTTGTTCTTTCCAAGTATAGTGACTAAAACAGATGATATATTACTGAAGTTTAAATAAACTTTATCTTAATAATCTAACATGCATTCAACATTCAAATACTCAAAGTTTCGAAATATAATTAAATATGATGCATGAATGCGAACATATTAATGAACAGAAAAGCCCTAAAACATGTTACTATGTCACGATATTTTAATGATACCGATGAAGTGCCGTCGAATGACAGGTCAGTTACCATCATTAAAATGAGATGCCACTCGAACAATTGACAACTCCAGAATAACTCATATTCCTATGTCATTGTTTACCGTGTATTTGGTCCAGAGTTTTGATAACAAACTTTATCAAATTTCTTTTAAGTGTGACCCACCAATTTAGTCTTTTAAATAAAAATTGAAGAGTGTCTACGAAGTGTAGATTCAGTCTTCAACCGCATTTAAAATTCTTTATCCCTTTCGGGAGACCCAACTTGATATTGATTTATACAATAAACCTTCCTATGGGAATGAACACCTGCAACAGTGTTACGGAGGCCATGTATAAATCTCACGTTTCGGGCCCATTAGTGGAGACCATAGGATACTGTAACGTCCCGTTATTTTGTGATATAAAAAAAAAAACTTTTATTTATTTTATTTTAATTTGAGTAATTAAAATTCATTTATTTATTATTAGATTATAATTTAGTAATTTATTTCATTTTAATTCCTTTTAATGGTTTTATTTAGTTAAATACGTTTTAATGGTATTAATAATTATTAACGGGCCAATTAATAATTATTAATCACCATTGGGATAGTTTGAGATGTTCGGGAATCGTTTTAAGCCAAAAGTCTTAAAAGGGCAAAGTTGTAATTACCCAATTTGCAAAATATCTCAAAACACTATTTGCCTTCTTCTTTAAATGAAGCTTTGACTAAAATTTGACCAAAAATTTGCTCATTCTTTTCCTCCCCAAGCCGTGAGCAACAAAGAGGAAGGAGAGAAAATTTGATTTTCTTCGTTTCTTCTTGGGATCGACTCGAGCTTGGATATTTTGGAAAGCCCCCGGGTCAAGGATCATTTTCCACCTAGCCATCGTCCGGTTCTCTTGAGATCCGAGGAGTTCTCGGTAAGAATCTCTTCAAACCCTAAGCTCCAAATAGTGTTTTAATGGAGTTTTGCTTGTTTTCTTTCGATTTCTTGCCGTGAAACTCGGTGTTTGTCAATTCGGGAGTAGTTTTAAGTGTTTTTGGAAACTATTCCATAACCCTAAAACCGAGTTTCAATCGAAACCCTTTCCGTTTGAAATTTACCCTTTTGGGATTGAAAATGGGTTAGAAATTAATGAATGAATGTTTGTTTAAATTCAATTCGGGAAAGGGATTAATGTTCGAAACACTATTCATCGATACCCATTGAAATCGGGATTATCGAATTTGATTAAAACCAACTCAAAACGTATTTGAATTGCCAAAAAGCCGAAAAACCAAACCCGAGACTCGTTTTTGATGATAGGGCCGTGGGCCTCTTTGTGGGTTTTATTGGGTTTTCGTTGCTTTGTATGTTTATTAGTTGTTTGAATGATAGTTGGTTTCGTTATTGATTGTTACGATATAATTCGTTGTAGGTGTTTTCGAACCGCGTGGTTGATTGCTCTTCCGGTGTTTAGGGGCAAAGTCTTCACTTTTATTAAGGTGAGAATGATTAGTATGTAAAGTAACTATAGAAAGCAAATGAGTGTAATGGTTTGTAGAATCGGGAACTAAGATTAGAATCCAAACTAAGATTAGAGGAAGTGAGTTAGTGCCTTAGGATTTGTAGTTAATCCTTTAAGCGAGAAACTTAGGATTTCTCGATGAAAACCTCGAATCTTAGAAGATTCTAAGTTAGATTAGTTTCGGAGTTTAGAATGGTTCAATAGAAGTTAAAGGATCCAAGACTTTGTTAAAGAACGGTTGATTGATCCTCGGATTATTGAAGGTTTAGATTAATCGTTATGTTTGATTCTTTAATTTATTAATGGAGTTCGATTGATTTATCATTCGTTCAGAGTTTCCATTTATTTACTTTGTGTCCATTACTTTATATCTTTTACCTTATACCCTTACTTAATGCCATTTTACTTTATGTCTGTATCGTCTACTTTAATTTTGCATTTTATTTATTTACTCCAATTACATCATATTACATCATAACATCTCGCATCATGAAAAGAAAGTGAGAAAGATATGAAGGGGGAAGAATGTTGGACCCTACGGGGAATGTCCGCATCACCTTCATAGAAAAAGAAAGAAAGTGAGAAAGAAAAGAAGGGGGAAGAATGTTGGACCCTACGGGGAATGTCCGCATCACCTTGAAAAAAAGAAAAGAAAGTGAAAAAGAAAATGAAGGGGGAAGAATGTTGGAGCCTACGGGCAGTGTCCGCATCACCTTCATAGAAAAAGAAAAGAAAGTGAGAAAGTAAAGGAGGGAGAACGATGGATCCTATGGGATAGACCACGTTACCTCCTCATGCATAAGGGCGTATGCGAATCCTACGGAATGCTCTCATGCATTCATACATATGATCGATGAAAGAGAGAATTGAGATGTTTAATATGATGCAAAGTTATTTACTTCTATTACTTATGTCATAATATTGTTGATGGATGAGTATTGACTATGATTTTAGCAATATCATCCTTAGAAAGTATAAAAGGAGTCTACCTAGAGTTTGGAGAACTTTAGGAGTAGATTGTGTTAGTTGAATTGGACACAAATCGAAAATGCGAGTTTGAGGTCTATCTTTACTTTTTATGCTCATTATTCTCACTGGGCTTAGTTTGTTAGCTCATGATATTACAACCAATTTCAGGTAATGCCTTGGCTAGAGGTCGAGGAGGAGGAGGTGGTGCTGCGTGATCGAGGGATGCTGACCTCGAGATGGACTATTGGATTTGTAAAGTCTATGTTTTATTTTGTGAATTTTAAGGACTTTGATTATTTTGTATCATATTTTGGCTCATAAGAGCTTCTGGATGATGTTTTTATGATATTATATATTTGAACTCCTGATTTGGACTTAAAGTCCATGTGATTTATTTAGATTTGAAAATTAGGATGTAAACAGGTTTTCGGCATGCCAATTTTCAAACAAAACCACGCCAATTTTTCCTAAAATAAAAGACTTCCGCTGTTTTCTCTGATTTTAATTTATTTAAAAGTGACGGGTCGTCACAGATACATTGACATGTTTCCTTCTCCCACTTAATATTTTAAGTTAGGGTGTAACGTCCCGTTATTTTGTGATAAAAAAAAAAAACTTTTATTTATTTTATTTTTATTTGAGTAATTAAAATTCATTTATTTATTATTAAATTAGAATTTAGTAATTTATTTCATTTTAATGGCTTTATTTATTTAAATACGTTTTAATGGTATTAATAATTATTAACGGGCCAATTAATAATTATTAATCACCATTGGGATAGTTTGAGATGTTCGGGACTCGTTTTTAAGCCAAAAGTCATAAAAGGGCAAAGTTGTAATTACCCAATTTTAAAATATCTAAAAATCACTATTTGCCTTCTTCTTTAAATGAAGCCTTGACCAAGTTTGACTTCAATTCATTCATTTTTCTCCTCCTCCTTGCCGTGGCTTCAAAGAGAGAAAAAGGGTGATTTTGGTTTTTGTTCGTTTCTTGCCCGATCGACGTGATTCCGGGTCCATTGGAAAGGTATCGGTCGTACGAGTCTTTCCCACCTAGCCTTCGACCGTTTCTCTCGAGAACCGAGGAGATCTCGGTAAGTCAAGTTTCAAACCCTAACTCCAAATAGTGTTTTAATGGAGTTGTGCTTGTTTTCTTTCGATTTCTTGCCGTAAAACTCGGTGTTTGTCAATTCGGGAGTAGTTTTAAGTGTTTTTGGAAACTATTCCATAACCCTAAAACCGAGTTTCAGTCGAAACCCTTTCCGTTTGAAATTTATCCTTTTGGGTTTGATTTTGGGTTAGAAATTAATAAATGAATGTTTATTTAAATTCAATTCGGGAAAGGGACTAATGTTCAAAAACACTATTCATCGATACCCATTGAAATCGGGATTATCGAATTTGATTAAAACCAACTCAAAACGTATTTGAATTGCCAAAAAGCCGAAAAACCAAGCCCGAGACTCGTTTTTGATGATAGGGTCTGTGGGCCTCTTTGTGGGTTTTATTGGGTTTTCGTTGCTTTGTATGTTTAGTAGTTGTTTGAATGATAGTTGGTTTCGTTATTGATTGTTACGATATAATTCGTTTGTAGGTGTTTTTGAACTTCGTGGTTGATTGCTCTTTCGGTGTTTAGGAGCAAAGTCTTCACTTTTAATAAGGTGAGAATAGTTAGCATTTAAATTAAATATGGAAAGCAAACTAGTGTGATGGTTTGAGAGTTTGAAACTAAGATTAGAATCCGAACCTAAGATTAGAGGGTTGTGAGTTAGTGCCCTTAGGATTAAGAGTTAATCCTTTAAGTGAGAACTTAGAAATTCTCGAGAAAGACTTTGAATCTTAGAAGATTCTAACTTAGTTTCGTTATGAAACTAAGGTTGGATTATTTTGAAGTCAAAATGATCCAACTTGTAATTAGAACGGTTAATAGAACCTCGGATTATTTGGAAGTTTAGAATCCAGGAGGGTATAGGTTAATCGTTTAAGTTATGTTTCTAATCTTATTATTGATATCGGAGTTCGATCGTCATATCGTTCGTCCGAGATTCTTATCTATATTTATCATTATGTCATTTACTTTATGCTCTTTACTTTATGTTGAATTCGATCTCTTTAATATTCGTACCTTACTTTATTTACTTTTACAAGCATATGCAAGCATATGCATAACATTTTGCACCATTATTTATTGTACCATAACATCTCGCATCAATGAAAAGAGAAAAGAAAAGAATGAAAGGAATGGTGGATGAGTTGAATACCCACGTTACCTTCATGCATAAGGAATGGTGGATGAGTTGAATACCCACGTTACCTTCATACATAAGGAATGGTGGATGAATTGAATACCCACGTTACCTTCATTTCATGCATAAATGGCGAATGCGTATCCTACGGGATGTACTCATTACTTTTATGCATTTGATAGATGAGAAAGAGAATCGAGATGTTATAATTTGCAAAGTTTATTTATATTTCTCATTTATGATATAACGAGTTTATGGATGAACAATAAGACTAAGTGTGCTAATTAGTATCATTTGGAGAACTTTAGGATTAGAATGTGTCAGTTTAAGTGGACACAAATCGGAATGCGAGTTTGAGGTCTATATTTACTTTTTATGCTTATTATTCTCACTGGGCTTAAGTTGTTAGCTCATGATATTACAAAATTTCAGGTAATGCCTTGGCTAGAGGTCGAGGAGGAGGAGGTGGTCTTGCGTGATCGAGGGATGCCGACCTCGAGATGGACTAATGGTTTATGTAAAGTTTATGTTTTATTTGATAAACTTTAAGGAATTGTATTTTGTATTTGGCTCCTAAGAGCCTAATGTTGATGATTTATGATATTATATATTGAACTCCTGATTTGGACTTAAAGTCCATGTGATTTTAGATGATTTGAAAATTAGGATGTAATCAGGTTTTCGGCATGCCAATTTTCAAACAAAACCACGCCAATTTTCCTAAAATAAAAGACTTCCGCTGTTTTCTCTGATTTTAATTTATTTAAAAGTGACGGGTCGTCACAGTTGGTATCAGAGCCGACGGGTTCTGTAGACTACATGCGATGCATGTTTGTATTTCATGTTTTGTTTTAAGTCCATTCTCGAAAGTCAATATCCGAGATCAACGACGACCTAGGTATTCCTAGACCTTAATCTTTAAACTCGCATTTCATTTCGATTTAGTAAAAGAGTGGTGAATCCTCTTTTACAAGTGACTTATCTTGTTATGTTGACTTTATGTAGTATGCCTCCTAGAAAGGGGGGTAGACGAGCTGGAGTGAGAGGTAGAGGTAGAGGCAGAGCTCGGAGCCCTACACCTCCACCACCACCTCCACCTGTGATTCCTATAGTATCTCCGCCAGTGATTCCTATTGTACCGCCACCTGTTCAGGGGCGAGGAGTTTATATTTCTGAGGAGGATTATTTGGGATTATTGCGAGATGCTGGTAGACCAGTATTGCCTGTTGTACCACCACCTAGACCAGCTGATGTGGCAGTTGATCAGATTGGATCTACCGAGGCTGCTAGGTTTTTGAGAGAGTATAGTAGACATGCACCTGGTGAGTTTAACGGTAGGTCTTTGGATCCATCTTTTGCTGAGCTCTGGATTGATAGAGTTGAGAGAGCTTTTGAGTTTATCAGGTGCCCGGACCATCTGAAGGTCCATTGTGGTACGTATTCTTTGGTTGATGATGCTCTATATTGGTGGAGAGGTCTCCATAGATCACTTTCTTTGACTATGGAGGTTACTTGGAAAGTATTTCGTGAGAAGTTCTATGAGAAATACTATTCTGCTGATTTGAGAGATAGATTGGAGGTGGAATTTGTGACCCTGAAACAGGGTGATAGCTCGGTGGCCGAGTATGAGCGAGAGTTTGACCGACTGTCTAGATTTGCTCCTGGACAGATTGCTGATCCTGAGAGCAAGATGAGGAGATTTTTAGTAGGGCTGAGAGCCGAGATTAGGGGTCTTTTACGCACTCTGCGTCCGACTACCTATGAGGAGGCTTTAGAGTTTGCCCTTTCTTTGGATTTGGCATCTGAAGAAAGGAAGGGTAAACTAGCTGCTACCGGAGAGACTTCCTCTCATAAGAGGAAGGTGGAGGATGACCGTACTGGTCGAGTACCACCGCCACAGCAGAGACAGTATCAGCAGCAGCAGACTAGGGGTGGGATTCAGTTTGGACAGCCAGAGCACAGAGGCAGGCTCCCCTACCACTTAGGTGTTTTACTTGTGGTCAAGAAGGTCATATATCTAGATACTGTAGAGCTTATCAGACACAGCCACCACAGTATGGTTACCCGGGACAGGGTATTCAGCAGAGACCGTATCAGGCACCACCTGCTTTGTATGCTCCTCCAGTTAGAGGTAGAGGTCATGACCGAGGCAGAGGTCAGGACCGGGGCAGAGGACAGTTTAGAGGTAGAGGTCAGGGTGGCCATGCACAGCAGTTTAGACTTCCACCTGTTGTTCAGCCGCCACAGATTTTACCTCCACCACCACCGAGATTTCCTCCACCGCCACATCAGTTACCGCCTCCACCTGCTCAGTATCAGGCCCGAGTTTATGCTACTAGAGAGGAGGCAGAGGCTGCAGTACTTGTAGTTCCTGGTACTGATCGCTTTTAGGCCATTCGGCCTTTGTTTTATTTGATTCTGGAGCTAGCCACTCTTTTATTTCTTCTGCATTTGTTGAGTCGGCTATGCTTGAGTCTATACCGTTAGGTTTTGAGATGCGTGTTTCTACCCCAGTGGGGAAGTTTATTATTATTGATAGTATGATTAGCACAGATGATTTGTGTTTTATGGGTTGTTGTTTGCATGCTACTTTGATTATCATGCCTATGTCTGATTTCGATGTGATTTTGGGTATGGATTGGCTATCAGCTAATCGTGCCACTATTGATTGTACAGAGAGAGTGGTTGATTTTATGAGTCCATGTGGGACTAGTGTACGTTTCGTGGGACTAGTAGCGATCGGTACCCATTTTGATATCGATGTTAGAAGCTAGTATGCTTCGAGTGATGGAGCCTTGGGCTATATAGCTAGTGTGGTTGACACTTCTATACCAGGAGGCTAGTTTGAGTTCCGTGTCGGGAGTGAGGGATTTCATTGATGTCTTCCCCGATGAGTTGCCTGGTTTGCCACCTGGTGAGACAGTTTGATTTTCGGATTGAGGTTGCACCTGGGACGCCCCATTGTCCAAAGCACCCTATCGTATGGCACCTGCCGAGTTGAAAGAACTCCAGTCGATTCTGAGGACTTTTAGACTTGGGGTTTATACGCCCAGTGTTTCACCGTGGGGAGCCCCGTGTTGTTTGTGAAGAAGAAAGACGGTTCTATGCGTTTATGCATTGATTACAGAGAGTTGAACCAGGTGTTACTTGAAGAACAAGTATCCTTTGCCCAGGATAGATGACTTGTTTGATTAGTTGAGGGGAGCCACTATCTTTTCGAAGATAGATTTGAGATCTGGCTATCATCAGTTGAGGATTCGGGATGAGGATATTCCCAAGACTGCATTCAGGACGCGTTATGGACATTATGAGTTTGTAGTTATGTCCTTTGGCTTGACTAACGCGCCTGCAGCTTTTATGAACCTTATGCACACGGTGTTTAGGAGGTTCATTGACTCTTTTGTGATTATTTTTATTGATGATATCTTGGTTTATTCCAAGACAGAGGAGTTACACGCTATGCACCTTCGAGAGGTTTTGACGGTACTACGAGATCAGAGATTGTATGCCAAGTTCTCTAAGTGTGAGTTTTGGCTGAGGGAAGTGGCATTTTTAGGCCACGTAGTATCGAGTAGAGGAGTATCTGTTGATCCCTCTAAGATTGAGGCAGTTACTAACTGGCCTAGACCGACGAGTGTGGCTGATATTCGCAGTTTTCTGGGACTTGCAGGCTATTATAGACGGTTTGTGCAAGATTTTTCCAAGATTGCTTCACTTTGACACGTTTGACCCGAGGGGGATGATTTTATATGGTCCGAGGATTGTGAGAGGAGCTTTGAAGAGCTCAAGAGGAGGCTTGTGACAAGACTGTTCTAGTGTCGCCTGATAGGATCGGGTGGTTTGACTGTGTATACGATGCTTCCCACGAGGTTTGGGATGTGTGTTGATGCGAGATGGTAAAGTTATAGCTTATGCTTCTCGTCAGTTGAAGGAGCATGAGAAGAAATATCCGACTCATGATTTAGAGTTGGCAGCTTTGTGCATGCATTGAAGATATGGAGGCATTATTTGTATGGTGAGAAGATTATGATATTTACTGACCATAAGAGTCTCAAATATTTCTTCACTCAGAAGGAATTGAATATGAGACAACGGAGATGGTTAGAGCTTGTCAAGGATTATGACTGTGACATTCAGATCATCCTGGGAGAGCCAATGTAGTGGTGACGCACTCAAGAGGGAAGTCTTCTCATTCTTCACTTTGTCACCCTTACCTTTGAGATTGAGGTGGGATATGGAACGAGTGAGATAGCATTGCTTATCGCCGAGGTCACCGTGAGTCCGGCTAGTTTGACAGTGGGGCCTACTTTGAGGCAGGAGGATGATTGATGCGCAGAGGGGAGAGGTTCACTTGCGGCCAGGTTTTTAGAGAGGGCCGAGTCGATGTACCTAGTCATTTTACCTTCTCTACGCGCAGTGCTCGATGTATCGTAAGAGGCTATGTGTGCCTTTAGGATCGACTTTTAGAAGGGAACTGTTAGAGGAGGCTCACAGTTCTATCTTCTCTATACATCCAGGTAGTACGAAGATGTACAGGGACCTGAGAGAGCACTATTGGTGGCCTGGAATGAAGTTTGAGATAGCGGACTTCGTTAGTAGATGTTTGACTTGTCAGCAAGTCAAGGCTTTGAGAAAGAGTCCATCGGGTTTACTTAACCCTCTGAGTGTGCCAGAATGGAAATGGGAGGAGATTTCCATGGACTTTATCAGTGGTTTGCCGAGGACGCCCAAGGGTTTTGATACCATTTGGGTGATTGTAGACCGTTTGACGAAGACCGCGCACTTTATACCTGGGAGGATCACCTACCCAGTTGAGACTTGGGCACAGTTGTATCTACGGGAGATCGTTAGATTACATGGTGTGCCAGGTGAGGATTGTTTCGATCGGGACACTCGTTTTGTCTCGAAGTTTTGGCAGAGCTTGCATTCAGCTATGGGTACAGGCTTGGATTTTAGCACGCCTTTTCACCCCCAGGCATGATGGTCGACCGAGAGAGTTAACCGGTTCTGGAGGATATGTTGAGGGCTTGTGTTCTTGACTTTGGAGGCGATTGGGATTCTCGGTTGTACTTGGTAGAGTTTGCTTATAATAACGGCTATCAGGCTACCATTGAGATGGCACCTTTTGAGGCACTTTATGGTAGAAAGTGTCGATCTCCACTCACCTGGGATGAGGTTGGAGAGAGAAGGCTTTTGGGACCCGAGTTGTTACAGTTGACTAGTCGGTCTATTGACTTGATCGAGAGAGAGGATGAGGGTTGCCCAGGAGCGCATGAAGAGTTATGCGGACAAACGACGTAGTCCACTTGAGTTTTCGGTAGGGGACCACGTGTTTTTGAAGGTAGCACCTATGAAGGGTGTTATGAGATTTGGAAAGAAAGGTAAGCCGAGTCCTAGGTTCATTGGCCCTTTCGAGGTACTTGAGCGAGTAGGAGCAAGGGCTTACGATTGGCTTTACCACCTTCTTTATCGGCAGTTCATAATGTTTTCCATGTATCTATGCTTCGGAAGTACATGGCAGATCCTTCTCACGTGATTGATCACGAGCCGATAGTTTTGGATGCTAGTATGTCTTATGAGGAGACACCAGTTGAGATTTTAGCATTCGAGCAAAAGGTGTTGAGAAACAAGACTATACACTTGGTGAAAGTCCTTTGGAAGAATCAAGTGTCTGAAGAAGCTACGTGGGAGCGTGAGGATGATATGCGAGCAAAGTATCCTCAGCTTTTCACTTAGTGAGTTTACTTTTCGGGGACGAAAAGCCTTTTTAGGAGGGTTGACTGTAACGTCCCGTTATTTTGTGATAAAAAAAAAAAACTTTTATTTATTTTATTTTTATTTGAGTAATTAAAATTCATTTATTTATTATTAAATTAGAATTTAGTAATTTATTTCATTTTAATGGCTTTATTTATTTAAATACGTTTTAATGGTATTAATAATTATTAACGGGCCAATTAATAATTATTAATCACCATTGGGATAGTTTGAGATGTTCGGGACTCGTTTTTAAGCCAAAAGTCATAAAAGGGCAAAGTTGTAATTACCCAATTTTAAAATATCTAAAAATCACTATTTGCCTTCTTCTTTAAATGAAGCCTTGACCAAGTTTGACTTCAATTCATTCATTTTTCTCCTCCTCCTTGCCGTGGCTTCAAAGAGAGAAAAAGGGTGATTTTGGTTTTTGTTCGTTTCTTGCCCGATCGACGTGATTCGGGTCCATTGGAAAGGTATCGGGCGTGCGAGTCTTTCCCACCTAGCCTTCGACCGTTTCTCTCGAGAACCGAGGAGATCTCGGTAAGTCAAGTTTCAAACCCTAACTCCAAATAGTGTTTTAATGGAGTTGTGCTTGTTTTCTTTCGATTTCTTGCCGTAAAACTCGGTGTTTGTCAATTCGGGAGTAGTTTTAAGTGTTTTTGGAAACTATTCCATAACCCTAAAACCGAGTTTCAATTAAAACCCTTTCCGTTTGAAATTTATCCTTTTGGGTTTGATTTTGGGTTAGAAATTAATAAATGAATGTTTATTTAAATTCAATTCGGGAAAGGGACTAATGTTCAAAAACACTATTCATCGATACCCATTGAAATCGGGATTATCGAATTTGATTAAAACCAACTCAAAACGTATTTGAATTGCCAAAAAGCCGAAAAACCAAGCCCGAGACTCGTTTTTGATGATAGGGCCGTGGGCCTCTTTGTGGGTTTTATTGGGTTTTCGTTGCTTTGTATGTTTAGTAGTTGTTTGAATGATAGTTGGTTTCGTTATTGATTGTTACGATATAATTCGTTTGTAGGTGTTTTTGAACTTCGTGGTTGATTGCTCTTTCAGTGTTTAGGAGCAAAGTCTTCACTTTTAATAAGGTGAGAATAGTTAGCATTTAAATTAAATATGGAAAGCAAACTAGTGTGATGGTTTGAGAGTTTGAAACTAAGATTAGAATCCGAACCTAAGATTAGAGGGTTGTGAGTTAGTGCCCTTAGGATTAAGAGTTAATCCTTTAAGTGAGAACTTAGAAATTCTCGAGAAAGACTTTGAATCTTAGAAGATTCTAACTTAGTTTCGTTATGAAACTAAGGTTGGATTATTTTGAAGTCAAAATGATCCAACTTGTAATTAGAACGGTTAATAGAACCTCGGATTATTTGGAAGTTTAGAATCCGGAGGGTATAGGTTAATCGTTTAAGTTATGTTTCTAATCTTATTATTGATATCGGAGTTCGATCGTCATATCGTTCGTCCGAGATTCTTATCTATATTTATCATTATGTCATTTACTTTATGCTCTTTACTTTATGTTGAATTCGATCTCTTTAATATTCGTACCTTACTTTATTTACTTTTACAAGCATATGCAAGCATATGCATAACATTTTGCACCATTATTTATTGTACCATAACATCTCGCATCAATGAAAAGAGAAAAGAAAAGAATGAAAGGAATGGTGGATGAGTTGAATACCCACGTTACCTTCATGCATAAGGAATGGTGGATGAGTTGAATACCCACGTTACCTTCATACATAAGGAATGGTGGATGAATTGAATACCCACGTTACCTTCATTTCATGCATAAATGGCGAATGCGTATCCTACGGGATGTACTCATTACTTTTATGCATTTGATAGATGAGAAAGAGAATCGAGATGTTATAATTTGCAAAGTTTATTTATATTTCTCATTTATGATATAACGAGTTTATGGATGAACAATAAGACTAAGTGTGCTAATTAGTATCATTTGGAGAACTTTAGGATTAGAATGTGTCAGTTTAAGTGGACACAAATCGGAATGCGAGTTTGAGGTCTATATTTACTTTTTATGCTTATTATTCTCACTGGGCTTAAGTTGTTAGCTCATGATATTACAAAATTTCCAGGTAATGCCTTGGCTAGAGGTCGAGGAGGAGGAGGTGGTCTTGCGTGATCGAGGGATGCTGACCTCGAGATGGACTAATGGTTTATGTAAAGTTTATGTTTTATTTGATAAACTTTAAGGAATTGTATTTTGTATTTGGCTCCTAAGAGCCTAATGTTGATGATTTATGATATTATATATTGAACTCCTGATTTGGACTTAAAGTCCATGTGATTTTAGATGATTTGAAAATTAGGATGTAATCAGGTTTTCGGCATGCCAATTTTCAAACAAAACCACGCCAATTTTCCTAAAATAAAAGACTTCCGCTGTTTTCTCTGATTTTAATTTATTTAAAAGTGACGGGTCGTCACATAGGGTTTCATAACTTAGACTAATTCAGGCTAATTCATTAATCCAAGTTTTAATTAACCTAATCAACTTTAACTCTTAAATTGGTTAGATTAATTTTATAAATGTGATTGTTCAAGTTTTCCTAATTAAAACTAATCACATTATGAGCCGTCTTAATAATTTCGATTTATTAATTTGAACTTTTCTCCCAAATCGCTCCCAGTTAGAGGCGCTCCGTGTTAAGGGAACTTTATGAAACCTCATCGCTTAGGCAGAGCTTTCTCGCCAGAGATCCATTGAATTCAATTAATCTCAATTATTAATTTTTAATTAACCCTTAATTAAAAGTTTCTATTTGTTATCTTATATGGATTTTGGCCCAATTGTTTAAAAAATAATTCCATATTACAAATGATTCATTTAGTTTCTATTCAACTTTTAAACTAGATTTAACTTTTGAATATTAACTAAATAGGCATGCTTTTTAATTCTAAAAATAATTAGAATAAAATTACATAATTTTCGATAATCACAATTATACAATGAAATTATGGCATGCTACACATACATTAACATATAATAACACATTATATCATGATGCATGTATGTATAATTAATTAAAATCATACAACCTATGGTGGGATTGTAACGTCCCGTTATTTTGAAGTGATTTTTTTTTATTATTTATTTTATTTAATATTGTTTATTTATTTATTTATTTCAATTTAAGTATTTAGTTAATTATTATTTCGTAATTTCGATTTTAGTAGTTAATTTCGACCGAAATTCGTTTTAATCGTTTTAATACTTTAATTTTCGTTTCGGTGACATTAATAATTATTAATAGACCAATTAATAATTATTAATCACCTTTAGATTTATTTAAGAGCATCGGGTTTCGATTTAGAAGTCAAAAGTCATAAAAGGACGTAACCGTCATTTCCAATTTCTTAAAAATATCCAAACACTATTCATAATCTTCTTTAAATGCATCATTTGACCAAAGTTGACCCCAAACCTCTCATTTTTCTTCTCTTGGCCGAAACTTCAAGGTTTGGGGGGGATTTTTTTGGGTTTTGCTCAATTCTCGACGGATCGGCTCGATCTTGGTTGCAACGGAAAGCCCTCGAGTCTACGATCCTTTTCCACCTAGCTATCGTCCGTTTCCCTCGAGATCCAAGGAGTTCTCGGTAAGTAAAGCTTGAAACCCTAAGCTCCAAATAGTGTTTTAATGGAGTTTTCTTTGATTTCCTTCGATTTCTTGCCGTGAAACTCGGTGTTTGTAAATACGGGAGTAGTTTTAAGAGTTTTTGGAAACTTTCCCATAACCCTAAAACCGAGTTTAGTCGAAACCCTTCCCGTTTGAAAATTACCCTTTTGGGTTTGATTATGGGTTAGAATTTAATGAAATAACGTTTATTTAAATTCAATTCGGGAAAGGGTATAATATTCGAAAACCCTAATTATAGATACCCATTGAAATCGGGATTATCGAATTTGCTTAAAAACAACTCAAAACGTATTTAAATTGCCAAAAAGTCAAAAAACCGAACCCGAGACCCATTTCATGGGAGGGCCGAGAGCCTCCATGTGGGGGGGTTTGATGGATTTTCGTCATTTTGTTTGATTCGTGGTTGTTTAATCGTTAATTGGTAATTTATTAAATTTTGAGTTATAATTTCAATTGTAGGTGTTTTAGAACTTTGCTTGATCGCTCTATCGGAGGTTGAGAGCGAGATCTTCTCTTACAAAGGTGAGAATAGTTAGGATTTAAAGTAATTGTAGAAATCGAATTGGTGTGAAGGTTTGTAGAGTTTGAAACTAAGATTAGAATTCGAATCTAAGATTAGAGGATTGTGAGTTAGTGCCCTTAGGACTAAAAGTTAATCCTTTAAGTGAGAACTTAGGAGTTCTCGAGGAAAGTATCGAATCTTAAAAGATTCTAAGTTAGATTCATTTCTAAGCTTAGGTTGGATCATTGGAGGTTAGAAGATCCAAACTTGTTTTTAGAACGGTTAATAGAATCTCGGTTTTTGTTGGAAGTTTAGAATCCTTGAAGGCATAGATTAATCGTTCGATTTATGATTCTACTTTTATTATTGATGCCGGAGTTCGATCGACATATCGTTCTTCCGAGATTGCTATCTATTTTACTTATGTCCTTTACTTTATGTCTTTACTTTTACTCCTTTACTATATGTATGTTTCGGTTGCTTTATCATTTACATTTACTTTATTTACTTTTGCAAGCATAACATCTCGCATCATTGAAAAGAAGTTGAATCGTAAGTTGCGGACACACACATTACTTCCTTATGCGGAGTTGAATGGTAAGTTACGGACGCACACATTACTTCTCATGCATAGAAGTTGAATCGTAAGTTGCGGACGTACACATTACTTCCTTATGCGGAGTTGAATGGTAAGTTACGGACGCACACATTACTTCTCATACATAGGGAGTTGAATGGTAAGTTACGGACGTACGCATTACTTCCTTATGTGGAGTTGAATGGTAAGTTACGGACGTACGCATTACTTCCTCATGCATAAAAGAATTGTGGAATCCTACAGGATGTCCTCATGCAATCGTGATTATGATTGATGATATAGAGAATCGAGATGTTATATTTTATACAAAGTTTATTTACTTTACTTATTCTTTGTCATAACAAGTTAATGGATGAAGATTAACTACGAGTGTAGTAATGTCATACTTTGGAGAAAATGGATTAGAATTACCTAGAGTTTGGAGAACTTTAGGAGTGAATTGTGTCAGTTAATTGGACACAAATCGAAATGCGAGTTTGAGGTCTATCTTTACTTTTTATCCTTATTATTCTCACTGGGCTTAGTTTGTTAGCTCATGATATTACAAACATTTCAGGTAATGTTTGGGATCGTGGAAGAGGAGTCAGGGCGCGCATGATCGAGAGGATGATGATTTTGAGATGGACTATGTGTTATGTAAAAATCCATGTACATGGTTTTGTGAACTTTATATCATTTTGATGATTTGTACTTTGTAATTAGCTCATAAGAGCTTATTGTCGTTGATTTATGATTATAATCATTTTGAAGTCCTGGATAGGAACTTAATGTTCCTTGTGTTTTTAGATATTTGAATTTAAGATGTAAACAGGTTTTGGCTAGCCTATTTTCAAACATAATCACGCCAATTTTCTTAAAATAAAAGACTGCCGTTGTTTTTCTCTGATTTTAATTTATTTAAAAGTGACGGGTCGTCACAGGGATTTTCTACATGACATACTCTTATGCATGAATATTATTTAAAAACAATTATATCATACATATAAACAATTTAAATAATAAACAGCTAAATTGACCGGTATTCATGGCACTATTTCTATAATGGAAAATTAAATTACAACTTAATTTAAATCTTCCATTGTAGAATTTGAGGCTTTAACTTTCTCTCTCCTCCATGGTGTAGGCGTGGGCATGGGTATTTATGGGGTAAATATTATCTCCTTAATATTTCCATAAATACTTGTTTTAAAATAATTATCTTTTAATTAAATGGAAAAAATAAAAAAATATTTTCCATGTAATCTTATATCAATTTCTAAATTCATAATTCAAGATAGGGATATAATCTTTAAAAAGATTTTAACCTTATCTTAAATATTTAAATTTTTAAATTGAGATAACAAGATAATTATGTTAAAATATCTTACCATATCTTACCTTTTCTCCTCCTTTGGGCGTGGACATCATGAATGATGGAGAAAAAATTTTCTTCTCTTCCTCCCCTTTGGTGTAGCCGATTTTTGCCTCCTTTGGTATGGGAAAATTACAACTTTTCCCTATACCCTAAAATTAGGGTTTACAAATTTTCTACTAAAATTTAAAATCCTAAGTGCCTCAAGAATACCTAAACAGTCAATTAGCAAACCTCCACAATTTATATAACACAATTTATATAAACATACATAAAACAATTTTTATGCAACCCACCAAAATTTTCGAAAAACTCACAATTTTGCATGATAATTAAAATTAGCTCTGATACCAATTGAAGAGATGATTTACTAAATTAGCGGAATTTTATTTTGTAAATTTATTAACATTTAATAACGGATCTATTAACATCATGTAAATTGTGATATAAACACGAAGAACATGTTTAATTTCAAAAATTAAAGGCCTTTTACTTACATTGAGTAATAAATGGAGAATCGGTTGGAGGTTTCTTTACAGCATCCATCCTCAGCAACACCGGATCTTCTATGCTATATCCCGATCGAAAGCAAAACCGACTTGTGGGAATCAAATCGGAAGAACAAAAGAAGAAGAAATTTCTTCTAAATTTTTCCCTAAGGAAAATCGGCAATTGGGCAAAAACTTGAGAGAGAATTTTCACTTTTCTAATTAAAGTGAGAAGTGTATAAAATATGAATCCCAATGGTCATATTTATAGGAAAATATGATATCTAATCTAATTAGATATGCTTATCTCCTAATTATTAAATATAATAGAAAAGATAAAATTAAAATATATATATATATATATATATATATATATATATATATATATATATATATATATATATATATGTTAATGGGAAAACATTACGCACGCATATACGAAATCAAATTATATATATATTTATATATATATATAAGTTCATTTACATTTATCTCACATCAGGAACACCATTAACAAGTTATATATATATATATATATTTATAATTTCTTTATTTTTCTTTATTTAATAATTATATATTTATGTATTTAAAATTAGAAAAATTCAAATAATAATTTCTAATTAAATACATTTAGCCGAAAAATAATACATTAATTACCATTGAATCTTATTCAATTAATTAATTATTTTGGGCCAAAACCAATTTGTTTCTTAAACCAAATTGTATTTAATTCTCTCTAATATTTATTATTAAATTAAATAAACTCATTATTTAATTAATAATGTCAATTATTAATTCCATTTAAATAAACTCATTATTTAAATAATTAATAATATTAACATTAATTCCTGTTTAAATAAAATATGTATTTAAACAATTAATTTTGCCTTAAAATATTATAATTGATAATGTCATATTAATTTCCATTTAAATAAACTCTTTATTTAAATAATTAATATTGTATCAATATTAATAATATTAATATTAATTTTCATTGAAATAATCTCATTATTCAAATAATTAATATTGCCTAATTTTAAGTAAAATCAATTACTTAAATTATTTATTCTTCCTAAGTTAAATTAATAACTTAGTTTTGCTACAACGATATTTGGGCTAGCATAGGGACCCGATGGACCTATAGATCATGGGCTTAATAATTAGTCAATTAAGTGATTAACTCATAATCAATTAATTACTTATTATTTAACTATGAATAATTCCACTATAGATTCATAGCTGAACTCCCCTCACTATAGATGAGTTATGTCCATTTAGTTTATCTTTTATTTATATCTGTGATATATCCTTCACGTGGATAAATTTACCGTTTTGCCCCTGTAATTACCGTTTTATCCTTGTGTTCCCGCTGATTCTCCAATGAACATTATCTTTAGTCGAACTATAGATAATATACTTCTGTGATCAATAGAAGTCGTGGCGCCACTTGTTCATGTCTCGAATCAGTACATCAAGGGAGCTTCCTAAAGTTCCTAGAATGGTTAGGTATCGCACTGATACCGTTAATTCTTTAGGAAAGTTATGAATTCCATCTCGTGTAAATGAGTTCCCAGCTACTTATCTAGCCATGTTCCCAAAACAGGAGTGTATTGAGCGTTCTTACAGATCGCTCTCAACCATGTGAATCAAAGAACATAACTCCATAAATAGGAGTCCGCATTTCACTCAGAATTGAGATCTATCACGGTTGATAAACTTAGTTTGATATTCGATCATTTCTCGTAAACGGTACTAAGGAGAAATTTGATCGAACATCGTGGTCCTGTCTTATACAATCAACATTGTATATGATACTTCCATTTCATGTCTACCACATGAATGATCAGGATTAGATCATTTGTCTATAAACAAAATGCGAAGCTATCAACAGTGTTACCAGGATAAGGTTCCCAAACGTTATCCATTTACTGTAGACACTTTTAAGTTACTCATCTCGACTTTAATCCTCTCGTATGACTCACATACTAAGTCGTGATTTCATAAGAGTAACTTAGGGTTTACTATTTCAATGTTTGATATTAATATATTTCCATATATTCCTAATATCGTCAATTGAATCAATCTAGATAATATAAAGAACTTATGTTTATTTATTTAATTTATTCGAAATAAATTATTATAATTAAATAATTACAAGTTCTAGGACACCATTCCTAACATATAGATCGTGTGGGAACCTTATCTGCATCACATGATATCATTGCTGGACTTCTGTATAGATAGTCGTGACGTGTGGCCTAGTATTTGCCCACTCATTTGCTTTCATATAGTTGAGTGACATCGTCCAGATCGAGTCATGCATCAATTTGGTCTTAGACAAGATATTCCATCACCATGTGATACAGATCTCTGTTGACATACATTGGATCTCAGAGGTCGCAGAGATACTGATTGGCGGATCGAACATGCACCTCTCATAGCACGGTGGTCAAATCGACGATCTCATATTATTGATGGACATCCTGTTCAATTTCCCGGTGAATGTGAGCATGAGTATGTAGAGTGGTATACCTCTATAACTGGTTTGTTCATTACTCGACACGCTGCAGCTTTTGACTTTGTGGTGAGTCATTAAAATTGTTTTTTTTATTAATGTCAACATCGTATATTAACAACTTTCTTTGTTAATCAGCTTGGTCGACTGCAAAATGTCTGTTTACATTGTCCTGATGAGCTGACTCGAGACTATATCGGAGAGTGTGTTCCTCATATGGAGGAATTCAATACTATGTTCAGTATAGAGCGTCTAGATCATCGCTTTAGAAGAGTTCGTCGTCCACGTGCACATCCTGCTCGTGAGGAGGCGGGAATTGATGATGTCGTTCTTGAGGAGGTGAATACCGAGGAGATGGATGACATGCCAGAGACCACACACCACTATCCTAGTAACCCATCATCCCCTCATTTTGTCATGGTACCAACCCCGGGATCGCAGGAAATATTTTCACAGGTCGTCATTCCTGAACCTGATAGTGATGTTGATGTACCGCGAGGTTCAATACCAGTACGTGTTCGAGGTCGAGGGTGGGGACGGGGACGGGGATGGAGTCGCCATATTGATGGTGGTGATGCTGGTCCATCACATCATATGGATGATACAGGACCATCTCAAGTGGTCGATGTTGCAGGTCCTTCCCATATAAATGATTCATATATAACCCCGATAAGACGTGTTCGCCCTCCTCGTAATAAGAAACGACCTCCATGTGGGACAGGAGGTCATCGATGATGTATTTATTTTTTATACTTTTATTTGTTCAAAACTTTGTTTTAAGACTTGAATTATTCATTATTTCAAATGTCAATTTCGTCTCAGACTTCGATTGTAATTTATTATTATGAATATGAATATTTCATATTTAAAACAAGTGTTGAATTAAAAATGGTTGATCATTAATATTTTTCACATTTGAACAAGTCGTTATACTCAAAATTGCATACTGAATATTTTTAAAAAAATTGGGGTTATAGGCAGAAAATTGCATACATTTTTAAAAAAATTGGGGTGATAGGCAGAATGTGTAGGCCAACTCTCTGGTTTGAAATCGCATACTTTACCACTGGATTAAAATCGCATACCCTGTATGCGAGTTTAAGGAGAAATCGCATACTCTGTATGTGATTTTTACCTTTTGTTTTAAAATCGCATACTGAGTATGCGATTTTAACTTTTTGGTTTTAAAATCGCATACTCAGTATGCGATTTACAATATTTTTATTAATAATTTCAAAGATACAATATTCTTGGGAATATTTATTAAAACTACAATATTTAATTTCAAAACCCCCTAAACTTGATTAAATTCTTCAATTTTACCATATGTTAGTAAAATCCTATCATTTTTGGAGATATATAGTTAAATGTGTGCATTTTTATATCTAAATGAAGCTATTTAAAAATATATATATATATATATATTATACTTGTATTGAAATATTTTTTATGGCTACCTTTGACTATTTTGGTTTTTTTTGTGTGTGGCACATATCTCTAGTTTCAACTTGAAAGATCCAGATTGTGAGGGGTAAAAAAACACCACTAAAAGAAGCTGGAACTGATAAAAGAGCCTTATAAACAGAGAGACACAAAGTTTAGATAAATGACAAGGAAAAAGCGTGAAAATGAAGGAAAGAGCAAATTTGCTGTACTTACTTTGCCTAAACATGAGAGATCAAAATACAGTTCACAGATACTCGATTTTTAAAGCCTCAAATTTTGGACCACGAATATTCAAAGTTTTAGAATGATAATGAACTAAAACCAGAGATTCCAAATTCGGGCACGACGCGAAAATGAATCCTCAGTCACCCACAAACAAACATGAAATCTTTATCACCGCGAGCGAATAAAATTTAACTAAAAACCACTTCCAGTCATGGTAGTGAAAATAAAATTTAAAACATCTTTCAGCACGTGTTTTTGGAAATTTAGCAGTTTATTGACTGGCAAGTTGATCTTTTTACGGCTTTTTCTTTGTAGCCAATTTCAAATTTCTCAAACTACACAATTAAAAAAATTATTCACTCTTGAAGAAGGAAGAGACGAGAGGACCTTTGTACAGTTGAACAAGAGTTATCTAATTAATTAGATAAACATTAAAACATCAATTCTTTATATAATTGAATTAGAAAAGAGAGCTCTCTAATTAATTGGATTAAACATGAGTTATCTAACAAAAGTTAGTACGTAGAAAATCATAAAAAACCAGCAACAAGACGTCCTCGTTTTGCTTTCAGCCATTTAGCAACATCACTAAAGGAAACCCCATCAAGTATTATGCAATTAGACCTGCTAATTCAGTTGAATAAAGATATTAGACTAGAGCACAAATGAAAGCTAATTTGATGTCTTTCACATAACAAAATATTAGAGATTTAGTTACCTGATCAAGATCAACCACCAAACTTTTTAGTGTTGGACAATTTTGTAAATATGTCGATATACTGATTGGCAAGTCGGTCATTTTGCTAGTATCTTTAGTTTTCAACTTCAAATGTCTCAGATTGTTAAATAAAAAAGATCCACTTAACAAAATTGGAAGGGATAAGAGGACCTTATAAACAGAGAAAAAACAAAGTTAAGAAATGTTGAGGAAAAAGACCTGAAACGGAAGAAAATAAGAAATTTTTTATACCTCGATCGCCTTCAAAGGCATTGTGAGTTGCATTAAGAAATACTTGAAGAAACTTAAGAGATCTCTTTCTAGCGCTTCCATGTCCGTATGTTCAAATAAAAAAAAAAGGGAAGTCATCAGTTTCCTACTTTGTCTAAATTCAAAAGGTCTAAATCACACTTCACAACTGGTAAAAGATTCTTAAACTTGACATATCTGAGATTTGGTGTGAACAAGTTAACCTCAGAAAAAGTTAACGCGAAAATCGATTCCCAATCATCCACAAACAAACATGAAATCTTCAGCACAGTGAGTGAATGAAATTCAATTAAGAATCACTTCCAGTCATGGTAATGAAAATCAAAGGTATCCATGCAAAACTCTTGAACCATGTGGCATTGTGAGTAGTGTATCAACGAATTAGCTACATTACGCATTTCATAATTGTTGGAGGAAGTGTAACCTCAATTTTTGAATACGTGTGCCACAATGTCGAGATAAAACGCTAGAGACGAACCACACAAACGATCTTTCTTTGAACAAGAGAGTCTGCGACTAGGTCACCTTTCAATTGTGTACAAATTGATATCAAAGTTGAGTGTGGGAATACACGTCCAGACGGTTTTCCACCTTTTTGAAAGAACACAAATTTGGACAACTTATTTTGTGTCTAAGAATGACAAAATGTCATGAAGAAGACAATCTGGTAAGAGAATGATTCTATCCACATTATGCTTCTCGTTCCACATCGAACGGCCAATGGCGAATCCTACAGATTAGTGGGCTGTTCGGGTTCATCAATCTTTAGACACTAACCAAAAAAATGTAAACAGAAGACTAAAAGCAAACTTTTTTAGAATATTGTTTGCATTACATATTATTTTGAACAAATACTTTTTAGAAACCTATAGATGAAGTGTTCTAACTTAACTAAGGCAGCTAAAAAAAAAGACATTATGAAAAAAAAATTCCAAAATTGAAGCAGGAACATTATTATATTTTCTTACCACAATTTCATGATTCAGAAAAACGAATAACAACGGCTGCTGATTAAGAATTGAAGAAGAAAAATGTAAAGAAGAAATTAAAAGAGGGAAAGAGAAAAAACCTCTCTTGCAGCGTTAAAGAAAGAGAACATGGAGCACGAAGCAGAATGAATGTGTTCAGTGTTTGAAAGAATTTTGGGTTTTTGAGAAAACTGATATTAAAATAAAATGAAAAAAAAATAAGAAAAAAATCAATTTGTTATCCCCTCAACTATGGTTAACCCGAGCATAGCTCAATTAATTAGTCATCTGTTTCTTTCTTCTTATAAATTCGAAAGTTTGAGTCTCTCCTCCCTTAATTTGGATTTAATAGACTAAATCCCAAATTTTAATAAGTGATTCAATTACACCCTAAACTTTATTAAGTTATTCAATTATATCATATATTATTAAAATTACTTTTGTTTGTTTGAAAATTTATAGTTAGATCAGATGTGAGCACTTTTATATCTAAATGAAGCTATTTTTTTAAAAATGATTTAATTAAGTAAAAAGTCATAGTTTAAATGCCAGCTCATTGTTTAACCACTCTGAGATCTTCTTTCCCTTCCGCACCTGTGTTGTGTGACTTGCATTGGTCAAAGTTGACCATTGACTTGCCACATTATTGAAGAAGTAAGGTAGCTCCTTATTTATATACAAGAGAAACTTTTTAGTTTTTATTTATGTAGGACAACTATTAAAAACCACATTAATGTCATTTCATCATAGGTACTTTAGAGTTTTATTCTAATTAACTCAAATATATTTACGGCCTAATAAATATTCATAATTAATAATGATGCATGAAATATTACTTCTCAATTCATTAGTTATATTAATTCAAATAGGACCCACAATATATGATGCCTCAAACTAAGCCATTTAATATGTTTTTAAAAACCCTATATTCTTCCAAATCTTCTGAAAACCACCGCATTCCTCACTTTTCTCCTCTCCCACCACCACATGCATTTGAGCTAATGAAATTCAACTAAAAACCATTTCCAGTCATGGTAATGAAAATAAAAGGTATCCATGCAAGTCCAAGTGCCCGTTTGAGATGACTTTTGGAATTGTTTAAAAGTGTTTTTGAATAAAGAAATTGTTTTGACTATGTGCTAGTGATTCCACTATTATTAGTCAACAATAAAGATTAGTGAGCAATAATGGAATAATTCTTCTATATTCATAGAGACGGGGGACATAAGTTCAGCACACGTGTTTTTAGAAATTTTGATAGTTAGATTGGTTTGGATTTATTCAACCCTAAGCCCCTACTCTCCAAGTACCAAGCTTTGTATTTCACCAATTGAGGACAAGCACCAAAGAGCAATGACCTAATTTTATTTTTGTTCAGAAGAAGATGTTCCAAAGTAGTTGTTATCATATCGAAAAAGAGCTGATAATACATCATTTTGCCAGACTTGGCGATTTGATCCGGAACCTTGAGAACGACCCATAACTCTTCCATGATTAGATCAATTTTGATAGTTTCTTGAACTAGTGATTGTGCCAAACTCCTCTGTAAGCATACCATTTTATGTTGTCAAGAAAAAGAAGAAAAATAGATTCAAAAATATAATTGAATCTCCAACTATTGCCTCCATTAAAATGGAAGAACAGGACCTAAGCATGCCTTTCCCTGCAATCTACCAAAAATTTCATAAACTACAAGACTAATGTAAAGACTTGGATTTTCTAAAATCTTTAAATCAGAAATACACAGCTGAAGACTAACTTTTTAAAAAAAAAAAAATGGCGTGGATCCGTTTAAAATGCGAACTCCCTAAACCTGTTTTTATGAACACAAATCAGAGAATTTGAAACACAGAAATTCCTACTCATGATTATACTCAAATAAGAGAAAGTAAACTCGAAAATATATATAACCGATCTTAGGCTCTCGTGAGCCACAAAATATAAATTTTAAGACTTCATTTCAAGTTTATGTATATATACGACATTCCTAAAATGCTTCAAAACATAATTTTACTAGTCCAAGTATACAAAAGCATTCACTCGCGATCACGCAGCACCACCTCCACGACCATGTCCTCTACCACGAGTATTACCTGAAAAAGTTTTAGTGTAGCAACATTAGCATAAAAATGCTAGTGAGAATAAGATGGATGCAAGCACTTCTATGGACCAAATCCCATATCTGAAAAATGTGTCCAATAAATCATAATGTACTCTTACACTACCCATTCGATATTCCCAAATACTTTGCATAAGAAAATCAATCCCATTCTACTATATCGAAAATTCGAAAGTAATCATTCGAACTCGTAAAATAAAGTACTAGTGCATAACAAAGTAATTAACAAAGTAAATAACAAAGTAAATTTCACATTTATGACCACATTGTCACATTTCACAAACCATACCGTAACCTCAATGTCACCGTGACCACATTGTCACCATACACCAACCATAATATGACCTCAAAGCCATCGTGACCACATTGTCACCATACACAAACCATAATATGACCTCAAAGCCATCGTGACCACATTGTCACCATACGCAAACCATAATGTGACCTCAAAGCCACCGTAACCACATTGTCACCATACACAAACCATAATGTGACCTCAAAGCCACCGTGACCACATTGTCACCATACACAAACCATAATATGACCTCAAAGCCACCGTGACCACATTGTCACCATACGCAAACCATAATATGAACTCAAAGCCATCGTGACCACATTGTCACCATACGCAAACCATAATATGACCTCAAAGCCATCGTGACCACATTGTCACCATACACAAACCATAATGTGACCTCAAAGCCACCGTGACCACATTGTCACCATACACAAACCATAATGTGACCTCAAAGCCACCGTGACCACATTGTCACCATACACAAATATCACGCGTATCATAACGCCATACGTACTACTCCCCTTTAGTAGTACTAAATAGCGAATTCCCTCGCTAATAATATCATACTAACTCGATTCTATACGAAGAATCTCTCCAAGTTTCTTTTTAACTATCTTATAGCCACTCAATTCATCGGAGTATCTAATACTCTTCTCCAATTTCTGAAATCTAATTCTCCTCGAGAATATAACTTAATCCACCAAATACTTCTCACTTTAAATCACACAAACTTAACTAATTCTTTCCTTATGCACTTTCCTTAACTCCCAATTATATGCATTCTTGGAAAAGTTCTAAAATCTAATAACCCTCTTAACTTCGATTGAACATAATCGTCAAGTAATTTGAAAGCATAAAAGTAATCACAACCATTTTAAACTCACCTTAATAATTGAAGCCAACTCCGAATCACCGGTTGACCAAACTTTACGATCGATGCACGAAGCCTATAATTAAAATACACCTAAAGTATATTAATTAACCAAATCGAAAAACGATCATCACGATACTAAAATAAAAGACAAAACAACCCAGAAATGCCCCCAAGAGGCCCACGGCTCAAAGGGATTTCAAGGTGAAGTTGGTTTTCCGGATTTTTAAGCACTTTAAAAGGGTTTCAAGTTGGTTTTGGGCACTTTGGAGGTTGGTAATATCAATGGGTAAACATGATTCAGGGTTTAGGTCAAAAGTTCAATCCCGAACAATTTAGTAAAATCATAAAACATATCAAATTCAAAACCCTAACCATCATGAAAAATGAGAATAACTCAAAGAAATGGCTTTTGGCTCAAACCCGATTCTAAGGTTTAGGGAAAGTTCTAAATATGCATAAAACAACTCCCTCGATCTAAATCTCTGAGTTCCCGAGCAAGAATTAGAAGATTAAAACCAAATCACCATTAAAACACTATTTGAAGCTTTAGGTTTTGAACTTTAACATACCTTAAAGCCTTGAGAGAGCAGACAAAAACCTCTATTGTTGGGATGGGTAGAAAGTACGTCTCGAGAGCTTTCCAACGAGCTAAGGCACGATGAAAACGGTCGAGAAACGAAGCCGGGGCGACAATTTCTTTCTCTCCTCTTTTTCTCTCTCTAAGCTACAGGTTTGGGAAGGGAAATAAGAGAAGAAAATGTGAAGTTTGTGAAAATTTGGTTTAATAAAGGAGATGGATGAATAGTGTTAGGATAATTCAGAAATCGGAAATGACATCTACGTCCTTTTCTTGCCTTAAGCTTTTAAAACGAAACCCGAAGCACTTAAACTAGGCCAATGGTGATTGATAATTATTAATTGGCCTATTAATAATTATTAATACCACCGAAACTAATTTAGGCTAATTAAACAGTTATAAAGGTTTCCGAACGAAATTAACTATTTAAATCTAAATGACTAATTCTAAAATTAACTTAATACTTTAAGTAAATAAATAATTAAATAATAAAAAAAAATTCACCTCAAAAAAACGGGACGTTATAGTCCACCCTCCTTAAAAGACTTTTCGTCCCGAAAAGTAGCTTCTAAGTAAACAAATGAGGGTATTTATCCCGCATCTCCTCCTCTCGTTCCCAAGTGGCCTCCTCTGACACTTGGTTCCTACACAAAACTTTCACTAAGCCGATAGTCTTGTTCCTCAATACTTTCTGCTCCGATGCTAGAATCTTCACTGGTGTCTCCTCATAAGACATGTTAGCATCAAGAACAACGGGCTCATGATCTATCACATGTGAAGGGTCAGCCAAATATCTTCGAAGCATCGAAACATGAAAAATACTATGAACGGCCGATAAGGATGGTGGTAAAGCTAAACGGTAAGCCACCGTCCCAACCCGATCCAGAATCTCAAATGGACCGATAAACCTAGGGCTCAACTTGCCCTTCTTCCCAAACCTCATCACACCCTTCATAGGTGCCACCTTCAGAAATACGTGGTCCCCCACTGCAAACTCAAGTGGACTACGTCGCTTATCGGCATAGCTCTTCTGTCGACTTTGGGCAACCCTCATCCTCTCTCTAATCAACATAATGGACTCACTAGTCATCTGTAATAACTCGGGTCCCAACAGTCTCCTCTCTCCAACCTCATCCCAATGAGCAGGAGAACGACACTTTCTACCATAAAGTGCCTCAAATGGTGCCATCTCGATGGTAGCCTGGAAACTATTATTATACGCAAACTCTACCAAGTACAAATGCGAGTCCCAACTACCACCAAAGTCCAATACACAAGCCCTCAACATATCCTCTAAAATCTGGTTAACTCTCTCTGTCTAACCATCAGTCTGAGGATGAAAGGCCGTGCTAAAATCCAAACCGGTACCCATGGCAGAATGCAAACTTTGCCAAAACTTTGACACAAAGCGAGTGTCCCGGTCTGATACAATCCTCACAGGCACCCCATGTAGTCTAACAATCTCCTTCAAGTACAACTGTGCCCATGTCTCAACCGGATAAGTAATCCTCCCCGGTAAAAAGTGTGCGGATTTTGTCAAACGATCCACAATGACCCAAATGGTATCATACCCTTTGGATGTTCTAGGCAACCCACAAACAAAATCCATAGAGATCTCCTCCCATTTCCACTCAGGTATACCCAAAGGATTAAGATAACCCGCTGGTCTCGTCCTCAAAGCCTTGACTTGCTGACAAGTCAAACTTCTACTTACAAACTCCACAATCTCAAGTTTCATCCCGGGCCACCAATAATGTTGTCTCAAATCTCTATACATCTTGGTGCTACCCGGATGAACATAAAAGATAGAATTGTGAGCCTCCTCCAACAATTCTCTCCTGAATGTCGAACTCAAAGGTACACATAGCCTTTGACGATACATCAAAGCACTATCAGAGGAAAAAGTGAAGTGGCTAGGTACACCTGACTCTGCCTCAATAAAACCGGCTTGTAAATGATTCTCACTCCTCTGAGCCTCAATCATCCTCTGTCTCAAAGTAGGCCCCACTGTCAAACTAGCCAAACTCACTGTAACTTTGGCAGTAAGGAGGGCTATCTCAGCACGCTCCAACTCCCACCTCAATCTCATCGGTAAAGCAGACAAGTGTGAAGACTTTCTGCTAAGTGCATCCGCCACTACATTGGCTTTTCCAGGATGGTACTGAATATCACAATCATAATCTTTCACAAGCTCCAACCATCTCCGTTGTCTCATATTCAATTCCTTCTGAGTGAAGAAATATTTGAGGCTCTTGTGATCGGTGAATATCAAGATCTTCTCACCATACAAGTAATGCCTCCAAATTTTCAAAGCATGTACAACCGCCGCCAACTCCATATCATGAGTCGGATACTTCTTCTCATGCTCCTTCAACTGACGGGAAGCATAAGCTATGACTTTCCCATGTTGCATCAAAACGCAACCCAAACCTCTCATCGAACCATCGGTATAAACCGTCAAACCACCACTACTATCTGGTGACACTAAAACAGGTGCAGTTATAAGTCTCTCCTTGAGCTCCTCAAAGCTCTTTTCACTCTCCTCGGACCATAAAAAGTCCACTCCCTTCTTCGTCAAACGTGTCAAAGCCGATGCTATCTTAGAGAAGTCTTGAACAAACCGTCTATAATAATCGGCAAGTCCAAGAAAACTACAAATTTCCGTCACACTAGTTGGTCTAGGCCAACTACTAACCGCCTCAACTTTAGATGGATCCACCATCACCCCTTTACTAGAGACCACATGGCCTAAGAATGCCACTTCCCTTAGCCAAAACTTACACTTAGAGAACTTTGCATACAATCTTTGTTCTCGTAACACAGTCAAAATTTTTTCTAAGTGCATGACATGCAACTCCTCGGTCTCAGAATAAATCAAAATGTCATCGATAAACACAATAACAAAGGAGTCAATGAACCTCCTAAACACCGTTTGCATAAGATCCATAAAAACCGCCGGCGCATTAGTCAAACCGAATGACATAACAACAAACTCATAATGCCCATATCGTGTACGAAGAGCGGTTTTGGGAATATCATCCTCCCGGATCCTCAACTGGTGATAACCGGATCTCAAATCTATCTTCGAAAAGATAGTAGCACCTCTCAACTGATCAAATAAATCATCAATCCTTGGCAAAGGATATTTATTTTTCACAGTAACTCGGTTCAACTCTCGGTAGTCGATACACAACCTCATTGAACCATCTTTCTTTCTCACAAACAACACCGGTGCTCCCCACGGGGACACACTAGGGCGTATAAACCCTAAATCTAAGAGTCCTTATAACTGACTCTTGAGCTGACTCAGCTCCGCTGGTGCCATATGATAAGGTGCCTTGGACAATGGAGTCGTCCCAGGTAACACCTCTATCTGAAACTCCATCTCTCTCACCGGTGGTAAGCTGGGCAACTCATCAGGGAAAACATCAGTGAAATCCCTCACAATCGGTACTGACTCAAGTGTAGTCACACTAACAGACATGTCTATTACACTAGCCAAATAATCCATAGCACCATCACACAAGAGAGCTCTAGCCTGAATCGCAGAAATGATTGTAGGAGTCACTCTACCTTGAGTCCCATGGAATCGAAAACTAGTCCCACATGGACCAATAAAATCCACAATCTTGGCACTACAGCCAATATTGGCGTGGTTGGCTGACAGCCAATCGATACCCAATATAATATCAAAGTCACACATAGGCATCACTATCAACTTAGCATGCAAACAACTACCCAAAATACCCAAATCATCGGTATAAATCACTCTATCCACAACAATAGATTTCCCAAGCGGAGTAGAAACATGCAACTCATGCCCTAACAGCGCAGACTCACATGCAGCGGACTCAACAAACTCAGCAGAAATAAAGGAATGACTAGCCCCTGAATCAAATAAAGCTAAAGCAAAATGTCCCAAGACTATCACAGTACCTGTAACAACAGTACCTGTAACAACAGTACTTGTAACAACAGTACCTAACGCCTCGGCATCCTCTCTAGTAGTGGCAAATACACGGGCCTCCTGAGGTGGCAAAGGAGGTGCATAAACAGGTGGTGGTGCTCTCTGATACTAGGTAGGCCTAACCTGGCCCCTACCCACTCTCTGACCACGACCATGCCCCTGACCTCGTCCCTGGCCCTGACTAGTATACTGCGGTGAATCCTGAAGTTTATGACAATTCGGTCGAATATGCCCATACTGACCACAGTGATGGCACTTTAGACCCTTATGCTGCGGTACCAGACTAGTCTGAGATCCAGATGGTCCTCCTCCCCTACCCTGTACATGTCTCGGGTGGGTCACATCCTCGGCCTTCCTCTTAATAGGCGGTCACCATGACATGAACCCTCATCTCTTCTACTTCATCAACCGCCACTGCTCGGTCCATTGTTACATGAAAAAAATATAGCACTATGAGGCTAAAGCCAGTGAGAAAACGATTCAATCAACAAGTAAAGTTTTAAATAATCTCTAAACGATTCAAACCGAGTCTTAAGCACTCAAACACTCTCCAATAACATCTAAGGCACAAATCACTTAAATTTCAAGTCTTGACTCGCTTACATGAATAGGCAATTCTCACTAATTCCATATTCAAGACCTTCAACCATCAATTATACTTGGATCCTCAATCCTTCCATTCTCATAACCATAGTAATTATCCACACTTCTCGTAATCTCATCCTCATACATGAATAGGCAACTCTAACTAGCTCCATATTCAAGGCAATACATAATAATTCCATACATGAATATGCAACACTATCGAGTTCCATATTCAAGGCAATACATTTTCATATATGAATAGGATACACTACCGGGTTCCATATTCACGGCATAACTCATTATATTAACTCTAACTCAATCTCATGAGCTCAATTAATTCAACACGTAATACCCATAACTTCTCAATAGCAAACACTTAACACATTCAGAATATTAATTATCACTACAATGACTATCAACTAAGAATTAGCACACACCACTAGAAAGGTGGTCTCTTCGGACTACTATCACTTTCTAGTACCTGGTTATAGCCGCAACTATAACTGAATCATCTAGTAAATCATTCGTACGAGCAACGATTACTAGCACTTGGTTATGGGCTCACCCATAACTGATATATAATTAGTTGTTAAGCTCGTAGCCTTACCACTAAATTAACAAAACCTCTAAGATATATTCTAACGAGCAATGTTCATTACCACCTGGTTATGGACTCTTCCATAACTGAAATGACTGAGTGTTGAGCTCGTAGCCTCAACTAAGTTAGCATATTTTAATCGGCCATCAATCTCATGAATCACAACATTATACACATGATAATTTTCAATAAAATTCAATTATCTACATAAAAATACAGCAGCCCCAATTTATAACATTAAATTCTCAAAATTGCCGAAAAATTGGAAAATTGCTGAAAACTGCCGAAATATCGAATTATTCACTTTTACACTTCATAGACCAAAAATCATAGAAATGAACATAAATAACTCTAAAAAATTCCAGAATTGAATCATAAACATTCAGAAGCATTTCGAATCTAAAAACATCGAATTCCGTCGAAAACTGTCTCAACTAGTTCTAACCGAAAAGTATTTTCTCCCGATAGTTTTTCGGTGTTTCCAATAATATTTCTCATCCTAAAATTCCAGAATTACATGATTAAATATTTAGAATTGAATAGGCTACGGTAAGAGCTTTAGATTTCTCTATAACCTCACCGTTGATTAAACCGTTAACTCACCTTGAAACTCACTAATTCTAAACTTTCACGCTACTTTCCTCTATGAACCAGACCTGAAATGGAGGTACTAAATAATTAAATTCCATGCTAAAATAGTCCAAAAGGGTTTAAAAATGTTTGGGGTTTGACGACTCGAAGAACGGGAAAAAACAAATGACGATCGACTAGCCGTCGGGAAGGAGAGAGTCACAGCATTGCTGTCTCCTTGTCGTGGCCAAACCGTGGCCTTTGGGTCATGCTTTGGTCACGGTTTCATATTTCGGGAGATCGATTTTTTATGGTCTTTGATTTTAGGAAAGGTAGATCAAAATCGATTAGGTTTTGGGCCAAGGTTTGGAAATTGGAAAGCAATGAGGAATGAGTTACAAAGCTAGGTTCTTGAAGTTCATAATTTAATATTAAACCAAAAATTCTAGAATTTAATTAATATTAAAAATGAATCAAAACTCACCCACAAGCGTTAGAACGTCGAAGAAACGGCCTCCGATCTTCACCTAGAAGCAATCACTCCTCAAATCGACTACCTAACAATCAAAATTGATGAAAACATCATCAATTCTCACCCAGGGGCAGCGGCAATGTCTAAGGAGAGGAAAGGGAAAAGAGACCTTTTGATAAATCAAGGATCTTCCAACCACTATAAATTTATGATCACACCTCGAATTGACGAACGAACGACGAAGGAAACGAATCGGAACTCGGGTCTTCTCAAAGGGAGGCGGAGGCGGCTTGAGAGGGAGAGAAGAGAGTCTAAAAATTTGAGAATGATGAATGGGAAGTCATCTTAGGTTAGAAATTCTGAGTTGCCATATTTACAAAACTGCCACTCATCTTAAAATATCTATATCTTGATCACCGGGTCTTAGAATGATAAACCGTCAATTGTGTTGGAATCGTGACATTGAGATGATAAATTTCATGTCAAAATATTAATCAAATCACAAGGTTAAAATTTCAAAGTTTTCAGGAAAAATACCATAATACCCTTTTTGAGAGAACATTATATTTTTTCTCTCATGAAATAAGACTTGAAGTAAAAGTACTAACTATTCTAACAATTCAAATGTATAAAAGTAATTGCATCTCAAACTTTCTTTGCTACCATAACAAGTTTCATCATAACGTGTTACATTATGGATCAACATCAACATACTACCACGTACGGTCTTACCATATCACAAGTCATCATAACGTGTTACCATATGCATCAACATCAACATACTACCACGTACGGTCTTAACATATCACAAGTCATCTTAACATGTTACCGTATGGATCAACATCAACATACTACCACATACGGTCTTACCATATCACAAGTTATCGTAGCGTGTTACCGTATGGATCAACATCAACATACTACCACGTACGGTCTTACCATATCACAAGTTATTGTAACATGTTACCGTATGGATCAACATCAACATACTACCACGTACGGTCTTACCATATCACAAATCATCGTAACGTGTTACCGTATGGATCAACATCAACATACTACCACGTACGGTCTTACCATAGAAAAAGTCATCGTAACCTGTTACCGTATGGATCAACATCAACATACTACCATGTACGGTCTTGCCATATCACAAGTCATCGTAACGTGTTCTCGTATGGATCAACATCAACATACGACCACGTACGGTCTTACCATAGAACAAGTCATGGTAACATGTTACCGTATGGATCAACATCAACATACTACCAAGTACGGTCTTACCATAGAACAAGTCATCGTAACATGTTACCGTATGGATCAACATCAATATACTACCAAGTACAGTTTTACCATAGAACAAGTCATCGTAACGTGTTACGTATGGATCAACATCAACATACTACCACGTACGGTCTTACCATATCACAAGTCATCATCAAGTTCCCTAGTAAGTTAGTTTACTTAAATAAGATCCTACTAAGCTACTAAAAAACATAATTCACTTTGGAATTACACGAGCTAACTCTTAAGTGCAACCTCTAAGACACTTTGAGTCTCAAACCACTCAAAGTACCTTAAAGTTCCACTTTCATCTAAAATCCCCAATTTCATCTAAACTCTACAATTTCCTCTTACAAGACTTCCAAACTCACTCAATCTTACTTTTCCTCCCAAAATCACTAAACTCCAAGGTCACTCCACTCACTTCCGAGTCTAAAGTCACCAACCAAAGTATTAACTTCTAGAGGTTATTTTTACCACTTAACCTCGATAAACAATATCGTAATGAAACTTAATTCATAAAATTACTAACTTCCATTTTAAACTCACCTTGGATTTGTAGTCAAGCTTCCCAAAGTGTCGAGATCAAATCCACACGAGCAATCACAATCCTACAAATAAATTACACCTAATAATCATTAATTAATCGAAAAATCGAGAAAACGACATCTAAACGCATAAAACGACGAAAAAACCGAAAATAAGCCCTATGAAGCTCTCTGCCATACAAGGGAAAGAGGGGCTCAAGTTCAGTTTTCTGGCTTTTATGCATTTGAGAGCTGTTTCGGGTCGGTTTCAAGTACTTTGGAGGTTCGTAATCTCAATGGGTAACCGTAATTTAGGGTTTTGCACAATAATCGATTCTTGAAAAATTAAGTAAAATACAAAACCATAACAAACTAAACACCCTAGCCATGACCAAGTGAGAGAAAAACAATTGGAACAGGTTTTCGACTCAAACTCGGTTTTAGGGTTAGGGAAAGTTTCAAAAATTGCCTAAAACGACTTCCCCGATTGAAATCTTCCAGTTTCTCGACAAGAAATCCATAATTTCAATCTTGGACACCATTAAAACACTATTCAAAGCTAAATTTAGAAACTTTGTCATACCTTGAGGCTTTTAGATAATGGAGGAAAACCTCGATTGGTAGGTTAGAAATGATCCTCGGGCCGAGGGCTTTTCAACGCAACTGAAATTACGTTGATCCACCGAGTATTGAAGAAAAGCCGAGAGAGAGAGAGAGAGAGAGAGAGAGAGAGAGAGGGGAGGCTCGGCCAAGAAGAAGAAAAGAAAAGAAAAGATGATGAATTTGTTGACTCTTTTGACTTTTAAAGATGAAGATGAATAGTAAATGAGATATTTTAAGAAATTGAAAAATGATGATTACGTCCCTTTTAAATGATTTAGTTTTTAAAACAAAACCCGAAGATCTTAAATGAATCAAAAGGTGATTAATAATTATTAATTGGCCCGTTAATAATTATTAATACAACCGAAACTAATTTAAAGTGATGAAAGGATTAAAAAGGTTTTTGAACGAAAATAACTATTAAATTTGAAATTACTAATTTTAAACTAACTTTAAATACATTAATTAAATAAATAAATAAACAATTTTTTTTAACCTCAAAAGTAACGGGACGTTACAGATAAGTTTCTAATTACAAGATGGGTTACTCTTTCCTCAAATCGATTGTAATGTCACCTTAAGAATTCTAGTCCCGTTCCAGGTCTCCCTATAACTTATATCGAGTATTAACTTAATCTGAATGGTGAAATGACTTTCTGCTAAAACATTATTCTCCTCTAAATTTCTATCATGATGTTTCACTATACATCACACGACCTTCTAATTTCACAATACAAAAATAGACAAATTGGGTATCCAACCATTCCTTAAAATTCGAAGGATTAACACAAAGTGTTAGAAACACATCCTTAAAGTTTCCCTCTAAATATTCTCCTTCAAACACTTGGTTGATTCAAGGACCAAGTTCTATCATATCATGGACCCTTAAATTGACCAAACATTAGCCCATGCTAAAAGATATGTACTCTTCCTCGTAGTTCACTTCCTCCAACTCGTGGGTCAATCGTAACTCTTTAAATCTTTATTTCCTTATAAAGAAAAACAAGTGTCTCCCAAGTACCTTATTCCCTTAACGTTCTGTCCTTCCAAGTTCAAACAGAGGATTCATCTCAAGGTATATCCCAATGAATCATTAGGTCCAAGCCACGACTTTCAGGTTTCTCAAAACTCACAGTCCCAATTCGATGGTCGAACACCATGTGTAACGACCCGCTTTCTGTTAAATTCTTTAAATTCAAATGCACAGCGGAAGACTCTATTTTTAAAGAAAAACGGCATGGGTTCGTTTAAAAATCGAATAACCAAAACCTGTTTACAACCCAAATTTCCAGAGAAAGCTATAAATCGGGAATGCGCATTCCAAAAGAGAGTTTAATCATAAAACATCAAAATACTTTATACAAACACCCTTCGCGGGCTCAAAAAGACACAAGTATGTAAAAAGTATATGATTTACAAGCATTTTTACGAATGCTTAACCAAAAGAGTTTTAACATTGTCCTTACACCATCTCGTCAAGTCACGCGACTCCACTTCCTCTACCACGCTTCTTGGGACGGGGTTTACCTGAAAATATTGTAGTGTAGCACCATTAGCAAACAATGCTAGTGAGAGTAAAATGAAAGCAAGTAATCCTATGAACTAAATTTCATAACAGAAATCGTGTCCAAAGGCCTAAATGCTAATTACTACCTATATCCACACTTCCAATATCCATACAAACAAACGAAAATAACATACTACCCGTACTCGTCATTCGATACCATAAGATAGAAACAAAGACTTAAAGTAAAGTACAATCATTACTAAGTCTTACCACACAATTCTAAGGAATATGTAAATGTAACATTGTCTATCTTATTACCAAACAACTTTTATCGTAACGTGCTATTGTATGGATAGAAATCAACATACCACGTACGGTCGTACCATATTACCATCATCGCACCATGATTACATATGGATCAAAATCAACATACTACCATGTGCCATATCACAAATTATAGTACCATGGTTACATATGGATCAAAATCACATACTACCATGTACTATTTCACAAACCCTCGCACCATGATTACATATGGATCAAAATCAACATACTATCATGTGCCGTAGTGCCATCATCGTAACGTGCTCGTATGGATCCGAATCAACATACCACGTACGGTCGTACCATATTACCATCATCGCACCATGATACGTATGGATCAAAATCACATACTACCATGTACTATTCCACAAATCATCTCACCATGATTACATATGGATCAAAATCACATACTATCACGTGCAGAATCAAAGTGCTCGAAGTTCCCACAAATCATCACACCATGATTACATATGGATCAAAATCTCATACTACCATGTGTGAATCAATGTGCCCTAGGTCTCTAATAAGTTAGCTAAACTCCAAAGAATTCTACTAAGTTAAAAATAAACCTAACTAACTAGATTACACGAGTTATCGCTCAAGTACATCTTCTAATTACTTTAACTTCCAAATCCATCAAAGTAACTTCCATTTCCACTTTCATCTAACATCTCCAAATCACATTACCATACTTCCAAACCACTCTGATGTTCCCTATTCATCGAACTATCCATAAATCCAAACTTTCTCCACACACTTCCAAATTAAAGTCTCCAACCAAAACTTAATCCTAAGAAGTTATCACCCTCCTTACATCGATAAAAAAATACATAACGAAACTAAACTCATAAAACCACTAACTTTCACATTAAACTCACCTTAGCTTGAAGACAAGTTCCGAATAATCCGAGGTTGTAAATTCACGATCAATTCACAATCCTACAAACGAATTATTCCTAAATTACATTAATTAACCGAAAAGCAATCAAACAACATCTAAACACATAAAACCACGAAAATCCTGGATTCTATCCTTATGGAGCTCTCGGCCAAGCTAGGGAAAAAGGGGTTCGGGTTTGGTTGTCCGGCTTTTATGCATTTTAGAGGTGTTTTGGGTTGGTTTCGAATACTTTGGAGGTTTGCATAATCAATGGGTAACCGAAAATTAGGGTTTTGCATATTAATCAATTATCAAAAAATTAACTAAAAAGCAAAAACACAAAGAACCTAACATCCTAAACAAAGCCCAAAGAGGGAAAATCACAAGGGACGGGTTTCCGGCTCAAACTCGGTTTTAGGGTTTAGGGAAAGTTTCTAAAATTGACCATAAAGACTTCCCCGAATGAAACCTTCAAGCTTCGGTGAACGAATTCGAAGATTACAACTCAAAACCTCCATTAAAACACTATTCACATCAAAATTTAGAAACTTTAACATACCTTTAAGCCTCGAGAAAACGAGCGAAAATTACGTTCGGTAGGTTGGAAATGATCTACGGGCCAAGGGCTTTCCGATGGATGTAGAATCGAGACGATCTACCGAGAAATAAAGAAAACCCAAAATTTGGGGGAGGGGGTTTGAGGCTCACGGCTACAAGGAGGCAAAGGAGGAGAAAAATGAGCAAATTTGGTCTTAGAATTGACTTTTAAGAGAAGATGAATAGTGATTTTTTTAGATATTTAAGAATTTGGGAAATGACGCCTACGTCCCTCTTTTACTTTTGCTTTAAAAACGAAACCCGAAGCTCGTAAATAAATCTAAAGGTGATTAATAATTATTAATTGGCCCGTTAATAATTATTAATGTCACCGAAACATATTTAAAGTATTAAAACGATTTAAAAAGAATTTCGGACGACATAGCTACTAAAATCGAAATTTCTGAATTTAAACTAATCTTAAAAACTTTAATTAAATAATAAAAAAAAAATTTACCTCAAAAAGTAACGGGACGTTACACCATGTGTTTTACAATTTTCCGAACTATCGCATCACCTTATAAAATCACCAATACCACGATCCGACAATATTTCCTCCACTCACCGAGTAGAAACGAACGCACAACACTAGTGTTTAGTTTAGTTAATCCATACATTTTCAAAATGGGGATTTTCGATAACTTAATCTCAAATATTCGAGCACTTGTTAGGGGACACCAGGCCACCACAACTCTACATTGGTATACTCATCGTGTAATAGCTACAAGATTAGGCCGATGATCAATAATACAGTCATTCGTTGTCCTCATCGAGACCCTTCACGAAAAGTTCTAACTTTCTCTCTTGTGTGACCACACTCTTTAAATTTAACACCACACTAACACATAACGTTAATCAAGTGTTCCAAGCAACTACTTAAGCAACCACGCAACAATCAAACTTTTATCATAATTCATGATCAAAAGATGAATTTTTTAGAGTATCTCTACTCCCTCATAATATACTTGTACCATATCATCTTGTCTCAAAGTTTAGAGCTCATTCTCCAGCTTTCAATAAGATTCTATGCAATAAAATTTGTCAAAGTACTTCACCTTTAACCTTGCATATCTCAATGAAGCAAATGGATCCAAAGATTTCTAGTAATAAACTCCAATCATTAAATGATGTAGTCAATTATTTAGTAGAGCTCTCATTAACTTTCATTCTATCTAGACAGTGGATCCCACATTCTTGCTCAACTTGAGTCACCCGATTCTTCTACCACAAGATAGGTAGAGTTACGATTAATCTCTCTTGGAGCAGGTTTATTTCACTCATTCAATTTTATTTCCTTCTTTAGCATACTCATAAGTTTATGGCTGCTTGCCAACTTGCTGTACAATGTAGCTCATAATAATCTCATCATGTCAATAAAACTAGTGGTACATGAAGGAACTATTTACTAAATTAGCGGAATTTCTTTAGTAAATTAATTAACATTTAATTACGGATCCGTTAATAACATGCATCAATCCACTTCACCAAGCCTTCTATGCTATATCCCGATCACAAACCAATCCGACTTGTGAGAATTGAACCGGAAGAACAAACTAAGAAGAAAAATTTCTTCTTATTTTAAGAAGCCAAAAACTGGCAATAGGGAGATTAAAAGAGAGAATTTTTTTATATATATCAAGTCTTAAATATGAGCACCCAAAGGTCATATTTATAAGAAAATAAGAATTGGTTTCCTAATCAAATTAGTATTCTTATTTCTTTTAATTTAAATAATCAAAATTTAAATATTTTAATAAAAATAATCATCACCAACGTCAGACTCAACCAAATTTAGGAAACTATTTTTCTTTTGTTATCTTGACAAGTGGTGTTGGCCATGTTATTTTATTTTTTATATTTATTTTATTTTATGTAATTAAAGTTAGGAAAAATTCAAATAATTATTTCTAATTAACTACATAAATCTCGAAAATACATATAATAATTAATATTGAACTAAATCAATTTAATTAATTATGTTGGGTAAAATACTAATTTGTTTCATAAAACAAATATATTTAATTCTCTCTTTTTATTATTAAATTAAATAAACTCATTATTTAATTAATAATATTAATTATTAATTTCCATTTAAATAAACTCATTATTTAAATAATTAATAATTTCCATTTAAATAAACTTTTTATTTAAACAATTAATATTTCCCTTTATTTAAGTAATTAAATTACTTAAATATAATTCTTTCTTCCTAGTTAAATTAATAACTTGGTTACAATGATATATGGGACCTGATGGACCTATAGATCATGGGCTCCAATAATTATTGATTTATTAATTAAACTCATTAATTAATTAATCATAATTATTAACTAAGAGTAATTCCACTATAAATTATAAGTTGAACTCCCCTCACTATAGATGGGTTATGTTCATTTGTTATTAATCTTTTGACATATCCTTCACGTGATGATCTCATAATTACAACTGGGTCAAAAATTACTGTTTTACCCTTGTAATTATCTCTTTTATCCTTGTGAACCCAATGATTCTCTAATGAACATTTTTCTATAGTTTTCAAGTATAGAACGATCCTTCTCAGGCCTGTGAGAAGGTGAGGCCTCATGTTCAAGTACCGAATCATTACAACAAGGGAGATACCTAAAGTTCCTAAGTTAGAATAGTGTCACAGTAACACTTTCATTTATTTTAGGAAAGTTATAAATGCCATATTGTATAGAAATGTTCCCAGGCACTAATTTAGTCATTTCCCCAAAACGGGAGTTTGTCGAGTGTATCAACAAATCACCTTCAACTATGTGAATCAAAAGAAAAGACTTCATTAATGTGAGTTCACAACATACTCAGGATTGAGAAGTATCAATCTTAATAACGTAAATTTGATATTATAAATCATTTCCTATCAACGGTGTTATTTAGGAATCGATTTATTATTCTGGTCCAATCTTATATAAACTCATCATATATGATGTTTCCACTTGCATCTACATCATGCTAATGATTGGGATCAAATCAGTGAACAACATCAACAGTGTTACAAGAATAAGGTTTCCTAACCGTATTCGTTTACTGTAGACTATTTGAGTTACTATCTTGGACTAGATCCACTTTATATCTCATAATAGTCAAGATTATAGAATCAGTAACTCTGGAATTTTCCATTAATGTTTGAATATTTAACGAATATCAACATATAATAAATTGCACAAAATTCACTAAAATAATACTTTTATTTATTCATAAAATATTCTATTACAAATTACGAATTCTAGGGCATAAATCCCAACAGTACAACCACTGAAACAAACAACTACCTCATAATTCGCTTAAAAAATATCGGGTCTACTTCCACAATCTTATATTTAAACTCAGCACGATTCCTTGATTCATAAGAATCGTCGCTCATACTTACTTGAAATCAAATTTCAATTCATCTTACACCACTAGAATGTAACATCATAGAAAGAAAAGGTTCAACAATTAACCTTCAATCTATTTAGGAAAATTTATAACTCGCGAGCTCTCTAAACTCCGGCAATATATCTATAAACCTTCTCAGCTCAATAAAACTTCCATTAAACTCCAACGAAGTGTATACATTATACACTTTCAGCATTCTAGTCTCCTTAGTCACTCCCCAAACTCTAACTAATGCTCTACATATCTCATCTAACTTAGTTTGGGGCACAAACTCGCCCTGAACAACTGGTGGTACCTGGGAAGCTAATGGAACATTCCTCTATTTCTCTAATCCAGTTGTATTCACAAATCCATAATCTCTCTCCACATTAGGAGTAGTATATGAATTAACTTCATTCGACGACTCAGCGTCGCTTTGGTACTCGGGGTTGACACCACGGCCTCAGCTACGCCCTCCTCTACCTTGACCTCTACCATGGCCTCTTCCTCTACCAGATAGAACTACAAGAGGCATCCTGTAACAACAACCTACTATCAATATCGAGAATTGATCAGTTTAAGTGTCAAACAAATAATTATCATACTACTTGGACAAGGAACGAATTTAGACACTAATACTTGAGATACCTAGCGTCGATGAGTGTGAAGATGAGGTTCATGTCAAAAGAAAAGTGTATGTTTAACATACGATCTTCAGAACCAAGAGGCTTTGATACCAACTGTAAAGACCAACTTTTCAGAGTATAAAATAAACATATTTAAAACAGCAGAAGACTGGATAAGTATCATTTAAGGAAGATATGAAATTTCATTTAAATCAAATAAATATTTATTCGATCAAAACTCCGGAGCTTAAACTTTAAAAAAAATCAATAATTAAACATGTTCTCAAATAATAAAATGTTAAAAACTAAGATAGTCTCAAATCCCATAAATCGAAATCAAATAAATAAAATCTCAAAAACTCAATAAAGCCGAATAAAATCAATACTTTATTCATTAACAATAACGAATAAATAATAGGCGGTCACCACAACATGAACCCTCATCTCTTCTATTTCATCAACCGCCACCGTTCGGTCAATTGTTGCCTGAAAAAAAAATATAGCACTGTGAGGCTAAAGCCAGTGAGAAAACAATTCAATCAACAAGTAAAGTTTTAAATAATCTCTAAACGATTCAAACCGAGTCTCAAGCACTCAAGCACTCTCCAATAATGTGATGACCCGACTCTTTTTAAATTCATTTAAATATAAAACACAGTGGAAGTCTTTATATTTTAAGAAAAATGGTGTGGTTATGTTTGAAAATTGGCTAGCCAAAAACCTGTTACATTTTAATTTTAGAATTTAAAATACACAAGGAACATTAAGTTCCTATCCAGGAGTTAAAAAGAGTTATAATCATAAAAGTAAAGACGAAAAGCTCTTAAGAGCTATATACAAATGTACAAATCCCAAAATGTATAAAATTCACAAAAACTAAGTCCATGGACTTTTACAAACACCTAGTCCATCTCGAGGTCATCATCCATTGATCATGCAGCACCATCTCCTCTCCCGCGACCTCTAGCCAGGGCATTACCTGAAATTGTTTGTAATATCATGAGCTAACAACAAAGCCCAGTGAGAATAATAAGAATAAAAAGTAGAGTTAGACCTCAAACCCATATTCCGATTTGTGTCCAATTTGTCTTACATATTCCTTCCTAAAGTTCTCTAAACTCTAGGTGATTCCATGATGTATAATCTTTGGAGGATGATAATACTCGCACACGTAGTCTAATTCTCATCCATTAACTTGTTACGACATATATAAGAAAAAGTAAATAAACTTTACATAAACATAACATCTCAATTCTTTATCCATGATATATATTTTCATCGATAATATGCATGAAGGTAATGAGGACATCCCGTAGGATTCGCATTCGCCCTTTATGCATGAATGAAGGTAATGTGGAACTTCCCGTAGGATCCACATTCTCCCTTATGAATGAAGAAGGTAATGTGGAACTTCCCGTAGGATCCATCATTCTCCCTTCTTTTCTTTCTCACTTTCTTTTCTTTTTCTCTGAAGGTAATGTGAACTTTCCGTAGGATTCATCATTCTCCCTTCTTTTCTTTCTCACTTTCTTTTCTTTTTCTCTGAAGGTAATGTGAACTTTCCGTAGGATTCATCATTCTCCCTTCTTTTCTTTTTCACTTTCTTTTCTTTTTCTCTGAAGGTAATGTGAACTTCCCGTAGGATTCATCATTCTCCCTTCTTTTCTTTCTCACTTTCTTTTCTTTTTCAATGATTCGAGATGTTATGCATATGCTTGCAAAAGTAAATAAAAGCAAATGTGAATGTTAAAGTAGCCGAACAAGCATAAAGTAAAGGGGCATAAAGTAAGAGACATAAAGTAAATAGATAGGAAATTTCGGAAGAACGATAAGTAAATCGAACTCCCGATACATTAATAAAAGTAGATCCTATCTTAAACAAATAATCTACTCTTTCAAGGATCCTAAACCTCCAAATAAAATCCAAGGTTCTATTAACCATTCTATCTAAAAGTTTGGATCCTTTAACTTCCAATGATCCATCCTAAGCTTCAAAACGAATCTAACTTAGAACTTTCTAAGGTTCAATGTTTTCCTCGAGAAACTCCTAAGTTTTCACTCAAAGAACTAGCTCCTAATCCTAAGGCCACTAGCTCACTTTCCTCTATCTTAGATTCGAATCTTAATCTTAGCTTCCAATCCTACGAATCATTATACTTATTTGCTTTCTAAAGTTACTTTAAATTCTAACTATTCTCACCTTGGTAAAAGAAGATTTCGCTCCCAAATCCGATAGAGCGATCAAGCACACGGTCCAAAAACACCTACAATTAGAATTATATCTAAAAATCAATAATTAACCAAATATCGATCAAACAACATCTAAGAGCACAAAACGATGAAAAACTCTATAAACCCCACTATGAGGCTCTCAGCCCCCATAAAAAGTGGGTCTCGGGTTTGGTTTTCCGGCTTTTAGACAATTTAGATGTGTTTCGAGTTGGTTTCAAGCAATTTTGAAGTTCCCGATTTCAATGGGTAACGATAATTAGGGTTTTTGGAGAATATGTAATTTCCCGAATTTAATTACAGTAACAATATATCAATGAAAATAAACCCCAAATTCAACCCCGAAAGGAAATTTTCAAACGGGAAGGGCTTCGACTGAAACTCGGTTTTAGGGTTAAGGGAAATTTTTCAAAAACACTTAAAACAACTCCCGTACTTAAAACCATTGAGTTTCTCGGCAAGAAATAGAAGAATCAAAGAGAAAACTCCATTAAAACACTATTTGGAGCTTAGGGTTTGAAGTTTAACTTGCCGAGAAGTCGGTAGATCACGAGTGGAAAGCACGATTGTTGGGTGGAAATGAATCGTAGGACTGATACCTTTCCAACGGAACGAGAATCAAAGCGATCCGACGAGAAACGAACGAAACCCGAAATTTGGGATTTGGGAAAGGAGGCTCTCGACATTGGAGGAGAAAAGGAAGAAGAAAATGGAGTTTGGCTTGGTCAAATGAAGTCAAAGGCATATTTAAGAAGAGGTGAATAGTGTTTTGGATAATTTTAAGAACTTGGAAATGATAGTTGCGTCCTTTAATGACTTTTGACTTATAAATCGAAACCCGAAGTTCTTAAACTATCCCAATGGTGATTAATAATTATTAATTGGCCCGTTAATAATTATTAATACCACCATAACTTATTTAAACTAATAAAGCAATTAAAAGGACTAAAATCGAATTAAACTACTAAATTCTAAATTACCGATTCTAAACAAACTTTAACTACTTAAATTAAAATAAAATAAATAAAAAAAAATTTCTATCACAAAATAATGGGACGTTAGAAATAATATCTAAGGCACAAATCACTTAAATTTCAAATCTCGACTCGCTTATATGAATAGGCAATTCTCACTAATTCCATATTCAAGACCTTCAACCATCAATTATACTTGGATCATCAATCCTTCCATTCTCATAACCATAGTAATTATCCACACTTCTCGTAATCTTATCCTCATACATTAATAGGCAACTCAAACTAGCTCCATATTCAAGGCAATACATAATAATTCCATACATGAATAGGCAACACTATCAGGTTCCATATTCGAGGCAATACATTTTCATATATGAATAGGCAACACTACCGGGTTCTATATTCAAGGCATAACTCATTATATTAACTCTAACTCAATCTCATGAGCTCAATTAATTCAACACGTAATACCCATAAGTTCTCAATAACACACAATTAACACATTCAGAATATTAATTATCACTACAATGACTATCAACTAAGAATTAGCACACACCATTAGAAAGGTGGTCTCTCAGGACTAATATCACTTTCTAGTACCTGGCTATAGCCGCAACTATAACTGAATCATCTAGTAAATCATTCGTACGAGCAGCGATTACTAGCAGTTAGTTATGGGCTCACCCATAACTGATATATGATTAGTTGTTAAGCTCGTAGCCTTACCACTAATTTAAAAAAAATTCTAATCATACATTCTTTCGAGCAATGTTCATTACCACCTGATTATGGACTCTTCCATAACTGAAATGACTAAGTATTGAGCTCGTAGCCTCAACACTATTAAGCATATTTTAACCGGCTATCAATCTCATCAATCACAACATTATACACATGATAATTTTCAATACAATTCAATTATAAACATAAAAATACAGTAGCCCCAACTTATGACATTAAATTCTCAAAATTTCCGAAAAAAAGGGAAAACTGCTAAAAACTGTCGAAATATCGAATTATGCACTTTTACACTTCCTAGACCAAAACTCATAGAAAATGAACATAAATAACTCTAAAAAATTCCTGAATTGAATCCATAAATATTCAGAAGCATTTCGAATGTAAAAACAACTAATTCCGTCGAAAACTGTCTAAACTAGTTTTATCCGAAAAATATTTTCTCCCGATAGTTTTTCGGTGTTTCAAATAATATTTCTCATCCTAAAATTCCAGAATTACATGATTAAATATTTAGAATTGAATACGCTATGGTAAGAGCTTTAAATTTCTCTAAAACCTCATCGTTGATTAAACCGTTAACTCACCTTGAAATTCTCTAATTCCAAACTTTCACGCTACTTTTCTATACAAACCAGACCTGAAACGGAGGTCCTAAATAATTAAATTTCATGCTAAAAAAGTCCCAAAAGATGTAAAAATATTTGGGGTTTGAAGGCTCGAAGAACGGGGAAAAACAAACGACGAACGACTCGCCGCGGGAAGGGGACAGTCACAGCGTTGCTGTCTCCTTGTTGTTGCTGAACCGTGGCCTTCAGGTAATGTTTTGGTTGCGGTTTTGTGTTTGGGGAGATCGATTTTTTATGGTCTTTTGTTTTAGGAAAGGTAGATCAAAATCGAATATGTTTTAGGCCAAGGTTTGGAAATTGGAAAGCAATGGGGGGTTTCAAGGCTAGGTTCTTGAAGTTCATAATTTAAGATTAAACCCAAAATTTCAGAATTTAATTAATATTAAAAACGAATCAAAACTCACCCACAAGCGTTAGAACGTCGAAGAAACGGCCCCCGATCTTCACCTAGAAGCAATCACTCCTCAAATCGACAACCTAACAATCAAAATTGATGAAAACATCATCAATTCTCACCCTAGGGGTGGCAGTAATGTCCAAGGAGAGGAAAGGGAAAATAGACCTTTGGAAAAGGATTCATCCTCGAATCATCAATTCAAGGCTTGTCTTTACTTTGCTAATATAGGCTTAAGATTGATCCTTGAGCTATTTGTGACGTTCCATGATTCATATCATTCCCTCCCTCTTGAAAAGGATTTATCCTTGAATCTAAAACATTACCTACATCGCAAAAGTTCAAGTTAGTAACATAAATAAAAGGACATAAAGCATACTTACCTCCAGTATTGTCAACTAGCAATAAAAACAGCAACAATGGTATCTTTGCTTCTCCTTTCAAGTTAACACCTCCCGGGTCAAAAATCATTATCTTCATTGATATCTTCTTTTTTCTCGACAATTGTATGTCCATTGTCTTATCTAGATTTTGTAATTTCTTGAAATGAACTATCTTAGGACAAAGATCATAAAAGCTCACAATATTGTTAGTTACTTGAAATAGTAACGAAAACTTAGAGGTGCATGGACCATAGTCAATCTCATAAATCTTTTGATAATATGGAAACTCTAACAAATATGCAAAACTACATTCATCCTTAAACTTATATGAAACAAATTGAACATTCATTTTGAGTAAGTGATTATCATGAAAAATCATTTTATCAATCAAACAAGATCCATGTAAAACATTAAGCACATTATCAAAAGTTGTAAACAAATCAACTCTTTCAATTTGGGAATTATCAAGAAAGTAAGTCTTACCACAAGATGCATAATTATCAATGAAATTCATTTGATTTTGTAAAAATTCAAATTTGTTACCAATTTTAGCAATCAAACAACTAATATGCATTCCATCAAGAATCGGGTTAGGATAATTTACCATGGCTGTGTTTACCCCAATTTTCATGCATTGAATCATGTGAGATGGTTGTTTATTGAGTATGACAGCCCCTTGAATGTTGTCTTCATGATGTATTATGCCTGGCATTGATGACAAATTACTAGACATCTCATTAAGGAACAATCTTTTGAATTCCTGCAAAAACTCAACAAACATACTACAAAAAACATTGGTACTAGCCACGGGCGGTCGCGTCACTAATAATATAGTTTTGCGTCTCCAATAGCCTTTGGTGATGCAAGCCATGTGTCGCGATGCACATCGTCAATACCATGTCATGAATGCCCATTTTAAGCATTAGTGACGCTATATTACAGCGCATCACTGATGTGGTCAAGCATCTGCCATGCCTAGCCTGCGTGGCTGCTGCTTACTAATTAGCCACGCATGCAAGACGCGGTTAATAGCCGACATCTACCACGCTCGGCATATGTGGTGAATGGCCTATAGTTATTTGCTACGCAAGGAAAGCGTGACTAATGCTTAACATTAGCCACGCAATTACGTGGCTATCTGGGTTATACTTTTTTATAGGACTACTCATAAGTGACGCCATTGCGTGGCTAATAGGTTCTAAATTTTTTTTAAAAAACTATTTGTTTGGAGACTCCCCAAAATGCATACTTGTAACTATCATATACATATTCATATCTCTAAACACCAGACAAGCTAAATCATTATATATTTCATAAAATAAGCAGTTTTACAGTCAAATAAGAGTTTACAACATAAAAACACGGTTTTACTTAAGTCAAAGAAGAGTTTACAATATAAATAACACAATTGTTATAAATTACAAACTAGAAAGTCTCTAATTATGCATCACCGCCTCCACTACCTTGGCCCTCACCCCACCCCACCTCCTTGAAATTTAAAATGTCTCATGAGCACGTTCATATCCTCTTGAAGCTTCTTATACTCCTCTTCTCTTTGCAACTCATGCACCCTATATTCCTCTTCTCGTTGCAATTCACGCTCCTTAAGTGTCTCAATAGACAAGAGTGCATCGTTGAGCTTCTTTTGAGTTAGGAGCTCATTTTTTTAGGCCCAAATGAGTGTGACAAAATTACTAGAATCTTTGCCAACCACCCGGTTGATGGTAGGCATTATCATGACATCTTTCTTATCAGTTAACTTCTTTTTTCATAAGGCATTATTCTTTGCCCATCCTCGTGTCGGTGGATTATTAAATGATTCAGACATTGCTGTAAAATGAAATATTATATATAAAAGAAAAAAAAGAAATGAAATTTGAAAATATAATATGAAATTTTTACCAATATTGTCACAATCAGATGAAGGCATCCATGTATCTTCTTCATGTCATGTCGAGGTCGACAAATGCCTCGAAGATTGCGTCAATGAGGGAGGACTCATCAGGGAATCTGATGGCTCTGTAATCACTACCTCGAGACGACGAGTTGGTGTCTTTCTGTTGACCCAGACATAAAAAATCATAAAGATTATAAAAAATAATATTAAGTGAACAAATAAAATATGATAATTAGGATGATCAAGTTTAGAAAATTAACCTGTTTGATCCAGACATCGTAGAGTAGTTTGATGGAGATGATATTCCCAATAGACTAGTCAAGACTTTTACTAATTCAAAATTAAACTTAAAAAAGAATCATTCAGAAAAGGCCAAATAAGACCAGGAGAACTAAATTCAATAAAACAATCTATTGATTTAAACTATCATATCTCATTTTCAAAATAGTAAACATGTTCAATATAGCTTATTTGAATCACATTTTAGATTAAAGAAAAAAGGGTAAGCAAATGTCAACTTTAAATTGTGAAGTTTGAAAGCTAGTAAAAATAATAATATGATACACAATCACATGAGCAAAGGAAAATAGGTGAAGAAAATTTCACGCATCGATTATATATGGCAAAACAAAAGTCATATGTAAAATAGGTAACAACATATACACAATGGGATTTACCCTTTTCCCTTATACACCCATGAACATTTCATACTAACAATTTAACAAGTAACAACATATACATAATGGTTAACCTGAGCATAGATAACTTGTTAAAACTGAGAAGGCTCGACAACAGAATTGTAATAAAATGTCAATGCTTCTAGATTTTCTAGGGATAAATCAAGCATATGCAAGAATAATCTTCTCTAATTAGTTTAAACTACCAAAGTAGTGTAAAAAAATGGTTATTTGTTTTTAAGGAATAACCCGACTTCTCATCAGAAAGAAACCATCAGAAAGAAAGAGTTTCTTCTTACTTTCATGCGTTTTCAAAAAGAATAATACTAAATATGAAAGGCAAAACTAAATAATTATTGTTTGCTTTTCTTTAATGTTGTTCTTATTCCTAAAATTAGTGGAAATATTTTTGTTAACCTTAACCTAAAAAGCTTTTGTCTTTGGATATATTGTAATAGAAAATTGTTATATGGTAAATCCATTTTTCTATATTATCTAATTTTCATGACAATTGTTAGTGATTTAACAAAAATTGGTCAAAAAGAGAGAGAGAGATGCCAAAACTAATGGTAGATTTAATGAGAAGTTGGGAAATATGTTTGAAAAAAGCATAGTAATTAAACTTTAAAAGTTGTGATGAAAAAAATAACAAAAACAAAATTGTGATTAAAATAAGAACAAGTTTTGGTTGTTGATTAAAAATGTAAAGAAAAAAAAGAAGATACCTAAGATATGGAGAACCTTTAATGGGTTTTTTACCATATTTCCTCCAAGCCCACATATCTGAAGGAATCACTTCTCCATTTGGTCTTCCATTGGCAGCCACTGGAGCTGGTACACATACCACCTTTCTTACTTGGCTCTTCCTCAACACATCATCAAAATTATTTTGTTTTATTAATTATTTGTGCCTAAATATGGAATAATTCCCAGCCACTTTTTGATATATTGCCAAAGACAGTATGAATTTATTTTGTGTTATGTTTCTGTAAGGAAGGAAACGAAATTGAAAGGGATGGGATTGAAATAAAAAAAAGAAAGACCAATAATACACACAGTTAAGAATTCAGGTGGGATTGGAAAAAAAAACGAAAAGTTGGCTGTGATTGATAGCTACTATACAAAAGAAAGAAAGACAAGTCTGTGGCAAAAGAAACAGTTAATTCCCCAAACAAGAAAAACATATTAATTATCGTAGGAAACAAACTCTTCCTAATTTCCTTATAAGCTTCCAAATCCCAATTCCTCTTCCCCAACTCTTTCCCAAGACTCAAAGCAGCCTTCATCACCCCCTCATCCCCTTTATGAACTGATTAGGAAAAAGACTTGATCTGTAAAAACACCTATTTTTTTTTTAAAACTCTAAATCAACCAAATCTAAACAATTTTTGCAAAATAAACCATTAAAACTTACCTAAAAAGGTTGAATATCGAAACTTTTTGGTTTTGAACGGAGTAAAACGACTTTGAATCGAAAAAAATTGAAGAAAACTCGTGATGGGGAGAATAGCTCTTGCGGCTTAGGCGAAGAAGAGAACAGAATGTGAAAGAATAGAAAAGAAACTGAGTTGTGTTTTTTTTTTTAAATGTAGACTCATTGGTGACGCACAATGTTGGTCAGTAATGGGTCTCTCTTGCGTCACTAATGGGCCACTTCAAATCAAAAACTTGCGCTTTGGATAAGTGGTCGTGCATAGCCATTGGTGACGCTGAGTCAGTAATGGACTAGCCATTGGTAACACTAAGTCAGCAATGGACTAGCCATTGCTTACGCAAACAATTTGTGTGTGGCCAATGGGCCTAATCATCGGTGACGTTGTGTCACTGATGGGCCACTCCAAATTAATTCATCTTCATCGGTGACGTTGCGTCACTGATGGGCACATCATTAGTGACGCCCGTGTTTAGCGTCACCAATAGTGAGCATTTACCACGCAATTTTTTGCGTGGCTAATTCTTGCGTCACTAGTAACACAGTTTCTTGTAGGCAAAGATGGGTTAAGTGTTAAACAAACCTCTTTGTATAAAAGTACAAATGTAGGTTGATAGATTTCATTCCTAGCCTCACTTGATCTAACTTTCAAGCTCTCACTCTCTATTTCACTCTCTTTTTGCTCACTAAACTCAAATGTCTCACACTTAGTAATCTCAAAGCACTCTTTTAATTCACTCTCATTACACTCTTTGTTTTCAAACTCGCTTTCTTTTGAATCAATATCTCTTTCTTTTTTTTCTCATATCTCTTTCTTTTGACTCACTCATTTCCTGTTTAGCACTCATCTCTCTTTCTTTTGGCTCACTATCCTTTTCACAATTCTCATTCTTTTCAACTATAGAACATTTTTGTAACTCACATGCATCATCAGATTCCTTCACACAAACATTAACACGAATATCATCTTTTATCTCTTCCATGCTAGCATTGAAAACTTCTCTTGATTTTAAAAGTTCTCTTTCAATCATCTTAACCTTCTCTAAAATCAATTTTGTATTTTTCTCTACCAAACCATAGGCAGCCCCCATTCTTATCCATTAAAGTACCCTTTTCACCCATTTGATAAGATGAAGTAGAATGGGAAAAATGTTTAGAAGCATACCATGTATCTACTCTTCTTTGGAGTTTCCATTCCACCTTATTTGTAATGTTTACAAACTCTCATAACTCCTCAAATTGTGTTAACTCGACTTGGCAAGCAATATCCCTATTCAATCCATTGAAGAACCTTACAATAGTAGACTCCTCATCTTCCTCTACATTAGCCCTAGCCTAGAGAAACTCCATCTCCTTATAGTATTGATCAACATTTTTGCTACCTTGTATAAGATTATTGAACTTTTGCACAAGATGTTCTTGATATAATCTTGACACAAATCTCTTCCTCATATGGCACTTAAGGTCATACCAAGTTTCTATTTGTGGTTGCCTTTCCAAATGAACAATAATTGGAAAGCAAGAAGAAGAAGATTACTCCAATGATCTAATACCTTGAAATAAGAGAACTTGTTCTTATTTCAAGATCAAAATAATCCACAAACACAATAGATCAAGTTATGCTTGAAAGTCTCTAAAACATGCAACCTAGAACAAGGCAACAAAATGCAAGGTCAAATCAACCAAGCACTAAGAAAAAAAAAGCTATTTTATATCATATTAATTCTGAGTTTAAACCTTAAAAATGAGGCTTTAAATAGCCAAAGAAATCCTAAAAAACAAAAAGGAAAATTTTGATTACAAGGAGGCAATAAATCTGCAAAATCTTTCCTTAAGTGCATTTGGTGCATTTTAGGAAAGTTTTGCCCTAGAAGATATTATATCATCCCTAAACTATTCTAAGCATTTAAACTGATAAATAAAGGCCTAAAACATGTCCAAATACATTGTAAATTTGTGGACATCATATATGGAAAGTTTGGGAACAAATAAGGAAAGTGGTCCAAATAAGAAAAGTTTGCAAAAGTGATGCAACTTTCCTAATTAGCTCTTCTCTTCATTTTTGATTGAACAAGTCTTCAATACTCTTCCTCAAAATGCATTTGCCATAGATTGCAATGCATCAAGTTATCTTCAAAGCTTGTCTTTACTTTGCTCATATAGGCTTAAGATTGATCCTTGAGCTATTTGTGACATTCCATGATTCATATCAAGTTCGCTTTTCTTTCCTCTGTCGTTTCGATCGATATCTTCATATGATTAAAACGATTACAAATTTTTCCTATACCTAATTTATGGGTTTACAAAATTTATAGGAAAGAAAAACCTAGGCCAATAAATTCTAATTCAACCAAAACGCAAAACCACAATATCTTATTCCATAATAAGATAATCCTGTACCTTTTATTTAAATTAATCTTTATTAATTTAAAATAATTATTCCATATCTTAATCATTAAGATATTCCATATATTTTAAATAAAATAAAATGCAAATAATTAGTTAATATTTAACCAATGGGGCGTGTGACCCTCCTATGGGTCACAGGCCCACCTTGTCATCCCCATGAACATATTGGGCATTTTATTTTCATTTTTATTTAATAGAACAATTCAATTAAATAAATAAAACTTCTTTTATTTATTTCCTCTTTAATTTGACTTCTTCAAATTAAATATTTAAATAGACTGCTCTATTAAAATCCCAATTAATTTTTGACAACTTCAAAATTAATTTAATTAAATAGACTCCTCTATTTAATCTCTCTATTTTATAATTAAATAGACTATTTAATAGATAATTAAATAGACTCTTCTATTTAATAGATAATTAAATAGACTCTTCTATATAATTTCACCATTAATTAAATAATCAAATAGACATTTAATTGATTTGACAACTTCAAATCAAATGCTTGAAATCATTTTTTCTAAAGAAATTAATCATCATTAATTTATGTTCTCTATTACATGCGTTAGCTCGGAGGACTTAATGGACCTATAGGACTAAGCTCCAATGATCTAGAATTACATTAATTGAACTCCTTCAATCAATCAATTCTTATTCATTAACTCCTAGATAACTCCACTAAATATCTAGAGTTGCACTCTTAGTACTATAAACATAGTTATTTCCATTGGCTAATATCATTAACTACACTTTGATCCTTCACAAGTTAGTTCGTATCCATGGCTAGGTAATTGCACAGTATTAACCTCCATGATACATCTTGTTCCTTAAGCCCAACTGATTCTCCAATGAACAACCTTACATAATCTCCATTATGCGTCTTTACCTTTTCCTTGATTAGAGGAATATGGGGCCCCGCTGTTCAAGACCGAATCACTCCATAAGAGAACTACTTATCTATTTTCCTATATAGAAAAGAGTGAATTCCATTCTTGCGTAATTATGTTCCCAGCTATAAGCCAGATGCAATCCCCAAAGTGGGAGGCATATTGTGAACAGGAGTTCGTAATTAACTCAGGATTAAGATCAACTGTACATGATCAACCGATTGATAAACGAAGTGTCTTTCTGTAACGGCTTTCCCAGAAGACAGTAAGTTTATCTTGGTCTAGTCTACTACAATCTCTATTGCAGCAACACCCCCGAACACATGTCTCTACATGAGCGATCCAGATGAGATCACTTGTGCCAATTCACAAGTGGGCCGTGTTAGTGGTGTTACCAAAAATAAGGCACCCAACCTTTATTCATATACCACAGACTATTTGAGTTTCCTGAAGTGAATCTTTCCGCATCATATGCTCACTTTAAGTTATCATAAGTAACTCTTGATCTTATGATGGATTAAATTTATTAAACTAATAGTAAATGACAATGTAAATATTGCTAATTAATAATTCCTTTATTTATTTATAGTTTATGGATTACATAAGATTTAGGGTAGAAACCCCAGCAGGATGTGCCTGGCCATTTAGTGTAAATTGTATGTAATTGAGTGTAAATTGTATGATAGATTGTTTGTTAGTTGTTTGTGTTATGATGCTCCTGTAATGAAACGATTTGTTGATATATGTGTAGTCCATGGATAAAAGAGGCTATGGGAATCACTATATATAGATACTTGTGGATATATGTGTAGTCCATGGATGAAAGAGGCTATTGGCATCACTATATCAGGATACTTGTGGATATGTGTAGGCCATGGATGAAAGAGGCTATGGACGTCACTAAATCGAGGATTGTGAGACTAGGATAAATCGATTTATAACATGAGTATCCCAACTTGTTTGTTAGTTGCTATGTAAATACATGCTTATATTTTATTGTAACGACCCGATTTTTCGTAAAATCCATTAAAACAAATGCGCAGCGGAAAAACTAGATTTTACAGAAAAACGGCATGGGTCCGTTTAAAATTCGGATAAACCAAAACCTGTTTACAACCCAATTTTCCAGAAAAAGCAGTAAACCGGAATTTCATATTCCATAATGTGATGAAAATGCTAAAGGAAGTTTAAAGTTAAAAAAAACAGATACAAATTATACAAATGCTCCATCGAGCTCAAAATGAACATAATAAAATAATGAAAAGTTCAAGAGCATTCAAGAATGCTTCACCCAAAACCACAAACATTCTTGTCCATTCATCGTCCTGATAGGTCACGCGGCGCCACCTCCTCTACCTCGTCCTCTACCACGAGTCTTACCTGAAAAATTGTAATTGTAGCAACATTAGCATAAAAATGCTAGTGAGAGTAAAATGAAAGCAGTAATCCTATGAACAACCACTACAAAAAAACTGTCAATTTGCGACCACGAAATTGCGACCAAATGGTCGTTTTTTACCTAAAATGCGACCAACTAAGTGGTGGCCAAAAAGCTGGTCGGTTCTGAATTTTTCGCGACTGGATGGTCACAAATATACGACCAAAAATTTTTGGTCGCAAAAAAGTCAAACTTTTAAAAATGCGACCAGATGGTCGCATTAAAAGCGACCATATGGTCACATTTTATCTTGAATAGAAGTGACCATTTGGTCACATAAAAAGTGACCAAATGGTCGTAATTTTTGTGACCAAATGGTCACTTCGGCTTCGATTAAAAAATACGACCAGGATGGTCGCCTAAAAAGCGACCATTTGGTCGTAATTTATGTGAAAGATAAGTGACCAAATGGTCACATAAAAAAGTGACCAAATGGTCGTATTTTATGTGACCAAATGGTCACTTTTAGACTAAGTAAAAAAGTGACCATCTGGTCGCATATAAGAATTTTTTTTTAAAATTTAAATTTCAATAATTAGTTAATTAATTATTAATTATTAATTATTAATTATTAATTATTAATTAATTATTAATTATTAATTATTAATTATTTATTAATTATTTATTAATTATTAATTATTTATTTAATTAATATTAAAATTTCATAAAAAAAAATTGGAATTAAAATAAAAAATATATATATCAAATATTAAAAAAACATTTTATACAATCGAAAGAATCCTAGAACTACCATGAGGCGGGGTGGGGGAGGAGGCGTCGATGATGAAGGGCCGCGCCTAGAGATCCAAGTACGCGGCCAAAGCGGATGCGACCTGGGCGTCGACTCGTGCCTGTATGTCGGCCTCAATAGTAGCGACTCGAGTAACGAAGTCCTCGCGCATAGCCTCCATGTCCGCACGCAGCTGCTGCTCACCCGGAGAAGGGCCGGAGCTAGTGCTCGCTCGCTTCCCGCGAGGCAGGGGCACATCCGCATAAAGGCGTCGCCTCCGAGCCGAGCCCAGGAACCACCCATCAGCCGAACCCCTCCAGGACCTCCAAGAACGCCTCTATACGATCCTCCTGAGTCGGTTCGCGAGTCCGGTGCGGCAACCGCCGAGTCAAGGACTCCGTGAAACGTTCCTAAACATTTAAAATTCAGAAAATAAAATGGTTAATATATAATATAGGAAAAATTTTAAAGAAAAAATAATAATTGAAAAAATTATTAAATACTACTCGCTTTAGCCTTATCGTCGACTTAACGCCCCGTCCTTCTTCGTGTGAAGAACTCGGTGCGCACTCATCCGGGGATTGGCGCCCGTGCTTCGCTTCCTAAAAAATTAAAGAGTGAAGAATAAAACATAATAAATTAATAAGTAATTGAAAAAAAAAACGAGAAAAAAGTACGTAAGTAAGAAAACGACGAAAAAAAAACATACCAAGGCATATTTTAGTCACAAAAATGCGACCAGATGGTCGTTTTTTTATGTGACCAAGTGGTCGCTTCTTTAGCGCCATAATTTCGCGCCATTTGTTATGACTACTTCTACTTTTGGTTGCAATCTGGTAGCAAAAAAAGTGACCAAATGGTCACTTAAAGTCAACCTTCAAAGAAAGTGACCAGGTGGTCACCATAAAACTACCACTTTTTTTTGGTCGCAAATTTCTGGTCGCATTTTGACAGTTTTTTTGTAGTGAACATTCCATGTCAGAAATCGTGTCCAAAGGCCTAGATTTCACTTTTACTACCCATTCCACATTCCAAAGTCCACATATAATCAACATATATAATAAACTTTCTCATCTTCGTGGCCCAACGATTTTATGAGTCATGGATTTCCTCGAAAACATTCTATCATCATAAAAAAAACTCATACCAAGATACAAGTAAAAGAATGTGATATACTAAGTGCTAAAGAAAAACGTCGCAACCACACACGCTCAAATCTTCGAGTGCCACCCGTATCACCGCATGTGTAGTACTATAATAATGATAACAATAATACGCATCCATACACGCTCAAATCTTCGAATGCCAACCTCACCACAGCGTGTATAGTGCTATAATAATGATAACAATAATAACGCATCCATACACGCTCAAATCTTCGAATGCCAACCTCACCACAGAGTGTATAGTGCTATAAAGTATAATGCATTTATACGCTCAAATCTTCGAATGCCAACCTCACCACAGCGTATCATAATACCGTATGGACCGATTTTGACATAACACATGCCATATCACATAACCTCGCACCATGATACCGTATGGAGCGTATCACATACTATCATGTGCCATATCACATAACCTCGCACCATGATACCGTATGGAGCGTATCACATACTATCATGTGCCGTATCACATATCATCGCACCATGATACAGTATGGAGCGTATCAACATACTATCATGTGCCGTATCACATAACCTCGCACCATGATACCGTATGGAGCGTATCACATACTATCATGTGCCATATAGAGTCCATCAAGCTCCCTAGTAAGCTAGATAAAGTTCTAATAAACTACTAAAGAACATAAACTGCTTGAATTACACGAGTCCATACTCAAGTGTAATTTCTAGCTACTTTGACTCCCAAATCACTTAAAGTTCTTTATTCGTCCACTTTCATCTAAAATCTCCAAATCATCTATTAAGACTTCCAAACCACTCATAAATCCTCTTTTTCTTTCAAATCCATAAGTACACCAAAACCACTCCACTCACATCCGAGTTAAAGTCTCCAACCAAGTATAACTTCCGGAAGTTAGTTCCCCTCTTAACCTCGATAAACAATAACGTAATGAAACATAATTCATAAAATTACTAACTTCTATTTTAAACTCACCTTAGATGTGAAATCCGAACTTCCAAGGTGCCGGAGTCAAAGTCACGCAATCGATCACAAACCTACATATCAAATACACCTAACAACCATTAACTATCCGAAAATCAATCAAACGACATCTAAAAGCATAAAACAATGAAAATCCCAGATTTAAACCCTAAGGGACCCACGGCCTAATAAGGAAGGGAGGGTTCGGGTTCGGTTTTCCGTCTTTTATGCACTTTTAGAGGTGATTTGGGTTGATCAAAGACACTTTGAAAGTCGAGATATCAGTGGGTCACGATATTTTAGGGTTTTACAAAATAATCGATTTCCGAAAAATTAAGTAAAACGTTAAATCATAGCATACCAAACACCCTAATCTTGGTCAAGTGAGAGAAATTAACACGGAACGGGTTTTCAACTCAAACTTGATTTTAGGGTTTAGGGAAGTTTCTAAAACTTGCTAAAATGACTTCCTCGATTGAAATTTTTAAGCTTCGGTGTGTGAATTTGAAGATTTCAACTCAAAACCTCCATTAAAACACTATTCACATCAAAATTTAGAAACTTTGTCATACCTTAAGGTCTCGAGAAAACGAGCGAAAACCTCGATTGCTAGGTTAGAATCGATCCTCGAGATGAGAGCTTTTCAACGGAACCGGAATTATGGCGTTCCACCGAGTAACGGAGAAAAGCCAAGAGAGAGAGAGAGAGGGGGAGGGGTTTCGGCCCTAGCAAAGAAGAAGGAGAGAAAAAGAAATGAAAAGGTTGACCAAGAGTTGACTATTTAAAGAAGAAGAGAGTGAATAGTTAAATGAGATATTTTAAGAAATTAGAAAATGACGTATACGTCCTTTTTAAGTGATTTGATTAAAATACGAAACCTGAAGATCTTAAATTAATCTAAAGGTGATTAATAATTATTAATTGGCCCGTTAATAATTATTAATGTCACCAAAACTAATTTAAAGTAGTAAAAGGTTTAAAAAGGTTTTCGAACAAAAATAACTACTGAAATCGAAATTACTAAGTTTAAACTAACTTAAATACTTTATTTAAAATAAAATAACAAAAAAAAATTACCTCCAAAAGTAACGGGACGTTACAATTATGTAACGTTCCGTTATTTTGAGGTGAATTTTTTATTTTTTTTATTTATTTATTTATTGAATTAAAGTATTAAAGTTAATTTTAGAATTAGTTATTTGGATTTAAATAGTTAATTTTATTCGGAAACCTTTTTAATCGCTTAATTATCCTAAATTAGTTTCGGTTGTATTAATAATTATTAATGGGCCAATTAATAATTATTAATCACGATTAGACTAGTTTAAGTGCTTCGGATTTCGTTTTAAAAAGCTTAAGGCAAATAAAGGACGTATGCGTCATTTCCAAATTCTTAAAATATCTAAAACACTATTCATTCATCTCTTAAATACAAAAAATTAGACAAATTCATCACATTTCTTCTCTTCTTCTCCTCCTATTGCCGTGAGGGGTTTTCCAATTTTTGGCTTTTCTTCATTTCTTGGCGGATCGTCATAATTTCGGTTGCGTTGGATAGCCATCGACCCGAGCATCATTTCCAACCTAACAATCGAGCTTTTCATCCATTTTCTTAAAGCCTTAAGGTTTGACAAAGTTTCTAACCTAAGCTTCAAATAGTGTTTTAATGGAGTTTTTGGTTTAAATCTTCTATTTCGTGTCAAGAAACTCAAAGATTTCAATCGAGGGAATCGTTTTAGGTAATTTTAGAAACTTACCACCCGAACCCTAGAATCGAGATTGACCCGGAAACCCTTTCCATTTGATTTTCCCTTATTTGATGATGATTAGGGTATTTGAAATGATATTTTTTTATGTTTTACTTAATCTTTTGGGATTGAACTTTTGTCCAAAACCTAATTCACGTTTACCCATTGATGGCACCAATCTCCAAAGTACCCGAAACAATCCTGAAATGCCTCTAAAGTGCTTAAAATCCAGAAAACCATCTCCATTTCTTTCTTCCCCTTGGGCCGTGGGGGAGGATTCCCAGGCTGTTTTGTCCTTTATTTTAATAACGTGACGATTGTTGTTCATTTTGTTGAATTAATATACTTTAGGTGTATTTGAATTATAGGTTTCGTGCATCGTTCGTGAAATCGGTCAACCGGTGATTTGGAGTTGACTTCTTTTATAAGGTGAGTTTAAAATGGTTATGATTACTTTTATGTGTCCGGATTGCATGACGATCATGTTTGATCGAGGTTAAGAGGGTTATTTGATATTGAGAGATTATCCAAGAATAAATGTAATTGGGAGTTAAGGAAAGTGCATAAGGAGAATTAGTTAAGTTTTGGTGTTGTTTAAAGTGAGATGTTTGTTGTGGATTAGGTTGTTTTCTCAAGGAGAATTATGTTTCTGGAAATTGGAGAAGAGTATTAGATTACTCTGTTTATTTGAGTGGTTATAAGATAGTTAAAGGAAACTTGGTAGAGAAAATCATTGTGTGGTAATGTGATTGGTGACAATGTGGTCACGGTGTGGTAATGTGATTGGTTACAATGTGGTCACGGTGATTGGTGACAATGTGTTTGGTGACAATGTGTTCACGGTGTGGTAATGTGATTGGTGACAATGTGGTCACAGTGTGGTAATGTGATTGGTGACAATGTGGTCACGGTGTGGTAATGTGATTGGTGACAATGTGGTCACGGTGTGGTAATGTGATTGGTGACAATGTGGTCACGGTGTTGTAAAGTGTTTGGTGACAATGTGGTCACAATGTGGTAATGTGATTGGTGAAAATGTGGTCATGGTGTGGTATGTGATTGGTGACAATGTGGTCACGGTGTGGTATGTGAATGGTGACAATGTGGTCACGGATTGAAATGTGAATGGTGACAATGTGGTCACGAATTGAAATGTGAAATGTGACAATGTGGTCACAATGTGATTTGAGTGGTGATTTGGTGATTGTTAAATGAAATAACGTGTGGTATGAGGTGTATGATGGAAATTTACATTATCATTTACTTTGTTATGCTTTAGTACTAATTAGTTGTTTTAGTACTTTATTTACGAGCTTGAATGTTTATTTTTCGAAGTTACAATATAGTGGAATGGGATTGATTTTTCTTATGCAAAGTACTTGGGAGTATAGAATGGGTAGCAAAGAGCACGATAGGATTTTGAACATATTTTCCGATATAGAACTCGGTCCATAGAAGTGCTTGCATCCATCTTATTCTCACTAGCATTTTTATGCTAATGTTGCTACACTTAAACTTTTTCAGGTAATACTCGTGGGAGAGGACGAGGTCGTGGAGGTGGTGTTGCTTGATCACGAGTGGATGACTTTTGGGACTTGGACTAAAAAGGCATATTTTGGGAGCATTCTACGAATGGTAGATTAAACTTCTTATGTCCATGTCTTTGAACTTGTATTTTGTGGCTCATGAGAGCCTAAGATTGTTGTATATATTATCGAGTCTATTTCCTTTGATTTGGTTATAAATTGAAGTGCGTACTTCTATTGTTTTTAAATTCTCTGATTTGGGCTCATGTAAACAGGTTTAGGGAGTTCATATTTTAAATGGATCCACGCCAAATTTTTGTAAAACTTAGTCTTCCACTGTTTGTTTCTGATTTAAAGATTTGAGAAAATTCGAGTCTTTACATTTTATACAACTGTTTTGATTTTAATGGTAATACCTTGTGCGGTACGAAATGTGGTAACATGTGGTAACACGGTACGTGGTAACATGTTTTGGTATGAAATTTGATATATGGTGTGGTAACAAGGTAAGATAGAGATTCAGTTATTATTTTTAATAGTTGTGGTTTGATATGAGTCAGAATTTGGAAGTTGATTGGTGTATTATTAGGTTGTATTGGAAGTGTAGAATGGGTAGTAAAGAGCATTTTAGGCCTCTGGACACAATTTTCTCTATGGTGTTCGGTCCATATGAGTACTTGCCTCTATTTTACTCTCAATAGTATTTTTATGCTAATGTTGCTCCACTTACAACTTTTCATGTATTTCTCGTGGTAGAGGAGGTGGTGTTGCTTGACTTTTGAGGACGATAGATGGACATGGACATGGACATAATTTTGTATAGCATTCTTAAAATGATTTTGTATATATATATATATATATATATATATATTTTTTTTTCCATCCTTACATACTTTATATTTTGAGTTCATGAGAGCATTTGTTTTAAAACGGTAATTGTCTTATGGTTTTATGTTTGTTTTAGATATTATATATAATCAGAATGCCCATTCCACTTTTTATGCTTTCTCTTGTATTGAAATATGTAAAACAGGTTTTGGATAGTCCGAATTTTAAACATACCCATGCCGTTTTTCTTTCAAACTAAGTCTCCCGGTGTGCCTTTGAATTTAAAAGATTTAATGGATTCGGGTCGTTATATATGGCATCAGAGCTTAAATGATATGAATCATGGAGCATCACAAATAGCTCAAGGATCAATCTCAAGATCAAAGTTCAAGACAAGCATAAATCATCCATTACAAGCCCACATGAGAAAAGTCAAGACATGCTTTGAAGATCTGAGCATGGAGGCTATGGAAGAGGACTTGATGAACTTTAATCTATGGAAAATACATGTTGAAGAAGAGTATTGAAGACTTGTTCAATCAGAAATGAAGAGAAGAGCAAATTAGGAAAGTTTCATCACTTTTGCAAACTTTCCTTATTTCGACCACTTTCCATATTTGTTTCCGAACTTACCATATATGATGTCCACGAATTTACAATGTATTTGGACATGTTTTAGGCCTTTATTTATCAGTTTTAATTTTTAGAATAGTTTAGGAATGATATAATATCTTCTAGGGCAAAACTTTCCTAAAATGCACCAAATGCACTTAAGGAAAGATTTGGCAGATTTTGTGCCTCCTTGTAATCCGAATTTGCTTGTTATTTTTAGGGTTTCTTTGCCTATTTAAAGGCCTCATTTGTAACCCTAAATATTAAGAATTCATATGATAATAATATTGCTTTTTGCTTAGCTGAAATTGCTTAGTTTTGTAGCCTTGTTCTAGGTTGCATGTTTTAGAAACATTCAAGCATGAATTGATCTATTGTGTTTGTGGATTATTTCAATCTTGAAATAAGAACAAGTTCTCTTATTTCAAGATCATAGATCATTGGAATAATCTTTCTCTTCTTGTGTTCCAAGGGTTTTACCTTATTGTTTATTGGGGTTTTAGGATTTGCATCTAGAGGTTCTTTGTCTTTCAAAGGGTTTCTATTTCAATTTTCTAGGATTTCATATCATTTGGTATCAAAGCTTAGGCTCAAGGGAAGATTTCTATCTTACTTGCTTTCTTGTTGTTTTAATTTTTATTGTCTTGTTATTCGTTCATCGAAAATTTCAGAAAAAAAAAAAAAAAAAAAACTGTTCCAGAATTTTCTTCTTTAGCTACTGTTTTTGTTCTTTTGCGTATAGTTTCTCTCCGAATCTTTGAAAGTCATAAACTACAAAAGTGTTTATCTTTAAGTCTTTATTATTTGGTATTCAGAAAAGTTTGTCAAGAAAAAAGTGGAAGATTGAGAAAAAAATAGATCTTTGCAGACTGTCGGATTGTCCAGAAAATTGAAAAAAAAAAAAGTGTTCTTGCTTGATTTGTTGAAGTTTCTGGAAAAAAGTGGTTTGTGTTCGTATTTTTCTTGAAGAGTTCATCTTAAACTCATCATTTATGCATCTTGAATCCCAAATTATCAAGTTGAATGAGCCAAAGTTGTTTGTTTCCTAAAAACCTAGAACTTACCATAAATAACCCAAAACTGTTTTAGGAAAGTTTCAATTCTGTCCCATATTCAAATATATGCATATCTTGCTCAATTAAAGTCATTTTTTCTGATCCAAAGTGCTTTAGGGAAGTCTAATTTCGAATTTTTCTCTTTTAGGAAAGTTTATTCTTGCTTATTTTCTTGTTATTCTTTTCTATTTACAAAAATACACCATTTGAAAAATCTGTCCTTTTATTTCTCTAGCCACCCAAGCTGATTGTTTCTTATTTCTTTATTGATACTTTTTACAAATATCATTAGTATCTTAGTTGTTTGATAGTTTCTAAAGTGTGCTAATAGTTCAAAGTTACATTTAGGCCCTAAAATTTGTTTTTGAGTGCAAACACGAGAGAACGAACATCATTGAGTGTAAACACTTAGGAAGTGATTGAAAGGTCCTATTTTTATTACTAACCTTTTTATTTGCAGCAATGTATCATGAAAAGATTGGTGAAAGGAGGATTAGTAAATTTTGGGAGGTAGAACATCCTAAGAGTGAACATAAAGACATTTATGATGAGAGGATGGAGGATCAAAGCTTAGGAGGACATAAGCTCAAGTTATATACTTTCAATGGGAGTTTGGATCAAGAGGAGTACTTGCAATGGGAGACAGAAACCGAGCACTTCTTTGATTACAACAATTATAGTGATGAAAGAAAGGTAATGCTTGCTATTTCCAATTTCACTAATAATGCTCATGTTTGGTGGTCTCAATTGAAAGTGAAACTAAGGAGGGAGAGGAAACAACAAGTAGAAACTTGGTATGATCTTAAGTGCCATATGAAAAAGAGATTCGTGTCAAGACAACATCAAGACCATCTTGTGCAAAACTTGGATAACCTAATACAAGGTTGCAAAAGTGTGGATGATTACTATAAGGAGATGGAGTTTCTCAAGGCTAGGGCTAATGTTGAGGAAGATGAGAAGTCTGCTATTGTTAGGTTTTTAAATGGATTGAATAGAGATATTGCTTACCAAATGGAGTTAACACAATTTGAGGAGTTAGGAGAGTTGGTGCACATTGCCAACAAGGTGGAAAGAAGACTCCAAAGAGGGGCTGCAAAAAGGTATGTCACTAAACAATATTCCAATCCAATTTCTTCTTATCAAATGGGTGAAAATGGTACATTAATGGATAAGAATGGGGCTGCCTATGGCTTGGTAGAGGAAAATGCAAATTTGATTTTAGAGAAGGTCAAGATGATTGAAAGTGAACTTTTGAAATCGAAGGAAGTTTTCAATGCTACCATGGAGGAGATAAAAGATGATATTCGTGCTAATGTTTGTGTGAAGGAAACTTATGATGCATGTGAGCTACAAAAGTGTTCTATAATTGAAATGAATGAAAATTGTGAAAAAGAGAGTGAGCAAAAAGAAAGAGAGATGAGTGATAAAAAAGAAATGAGTGAGCGAAAAGAAATGAGTGATTCAAAAGAAAGAGAGATGAGTTCAAAAGAAAGAGAGATTGAAAAGCAAGAAAGTGAAATTGAAAAGAAAGAGAGTTGTGAGTATAAAAAGAATGAGAGCAATGGTGAGGAAAATGTGAGTTTTGTAGCAAGTGAGGCTCGGAACGCTTTGATTTCAAACAAAACCCACTTTGTACTTTTGTGCAAAGATTCTTTCTTTCTAACTTATGAACTTAACCTTTGCTTTTCTAGTGTTTTAGCTAATGTTTTGCAGAATTACATTGATCAATTTTCAATTGGAATGGAGCACAAAGTAGATGCATTTCAAGGGGCTGAAATACTTAAGGCACCACCATACTTCATGGACAAAGATGTTGCCAACGGGATCCAAGGCCAGAAAAGGAAGTTTCTTACTTTTAATCCTATTGCATCGGTTTGTTTAAATGATTATTTCTTGTTTTCCAATTCTGATTTTAAGACTAGAAATCATCCAAACCAATTATATTTTTATGACAAACATGCATTCTTTTCTAGGAAAGTTCTTTTGGATGATCTTTACTTGTTTGACAGCTTATCACTTGCAAAACATGTTAAGCTAGCCTATTTATTTGCTTGTGACGATTTGCATAGTTCTTGTTTGTTTGCTAAATTTGATCTCAACTCTGATATTTTACCACTTCAATTTCATTCTAATGATAAACATATGTTTTGTGATACACGAGTTTTCTTTAATAAGACATGTGATGCATTTAGGGAGTAGAGTTTTCATATTTTCTAATTTACCCAAACACATTAGACCTATTTGAGTTTGATTGTGGTTCATATGCTTTGATTGATTTGTTACCTTCACCATGTGATCATCTTGTGAGTAATGTTGAGTATGAGAAAATTTACGAGGTTGACTATGGTCCATATATTCTATTAGACTTGTTCCCACTATCCACCAACCATATTGTCAATGTTGTGGTCTTTGATAAGCTAGGTTGTTTTGCTGATTTAAAAGGAAGAAAACCAAAAATATTTGACCCGGGAGGTGTTAACTTGAAAGGAGAAAGAAGGGTACCATTGTTGCTCTCTTTGGTGACAATTCACAATACACGAGGTACGTATGCATTAAGTGCTTTTATTTATGTTATTAACTTTAGTTTTTGCGATGTAGGTAATGTTATAGATTCGAGGACGAATCCTTTTCAAGAGGGAGGGAATGATATGAATCATGGAGCATCACAAATAGCTCAAGGATCAATCTCAAGATCAAAGTTCAAGACAAGCATAAATCATCCATTACAAGCCTGCATGAGAAAAGTCAAGACATGCTTTGAAGATCTGAGCATGGAGGCTATGGAAGAGGACTTGATGAACTTTAATCTATGGAAAATACATATTGAAGAAGAGTATTGAAGACTTGTTCAATTAGAAATGAAGAGAAGAGCAAATTAGGAAAGTTGCATCACTTTTGTAAACTTTCCTTATTTGGACCACTTTCCATATTTGTTTCCGAACTTACCATATATGATGTCCACGAATTTACAATGTATTTGGACATGTTTTAGGCCTTTATTTATCAGTTTTAATGCTTAGAATAGTTTAGGAATGATACAATATCTTCTAGGGCAAAACTTTCCTAAAATGCACCAAATGCACTTAAGGAAAGATTTGGCAGATTTTGTGCCTCCTTGTAATCCGAATTTGCTTGTTATTTTTAGGGTTTCTTTGCCTATTTAAAGGCCTCATTTGTAACCCTAAATATTAAGAATTCATATGATAATAATATTGCTTTTTGCTTAGCTCAAATTGCTTAGTTTTGTAGCCTTGTTCTAGGTTGCATGTTTTAGAAACATTCAAGCATGAATTGATCTATTGTGTTTGTGGATTGTTTCAATCTTGAAATAAGAACAAGTTCTCTTATTTCAAGGTCATAGATCATTGGAATAATCTTTCTCTTCATGTGTTCCAAGGGTTTTACCTTATTGTTTATTGGGGTTTTAGGATTTGCATCTAGGGGTTCTTTGTCTTTCAAAGGGTTTCAATTTCAATTTTCTAGGGTTTCATATCACTAAAGGTTCTGTAGACCCCTTGCATCGTATGTTTTTCATGTTTTGATTTTAAGTCCTTATCCAAATCATCGTTCAAAGTCAACGGCACCAGGTATTCCTAAAACTCTAACTCTTATGCTTTATTTCCTTTTATAGTGAGAAAGTTTATGAGAATAAGTCAATTCTTTTAAAGCGGCTCATTTTTTATTGAATTTGTTATGCCACCTCGAAAAGCCACTACGAGGCGATGTTGATTTGATGGATAAGCTGAGATCTTTGTAAGGGTACTGAGAATGGGATTGACCCCATGTAGTTTTGGAGGTTGTGCACCTCATTTTACATATAGGTGTAGAGTCAGTTTAAGGGAGTCATGATACTCCGAGAGATCGCTTATTTGATACTTAACGTTTGATGGAGGTTGGATTGCTCCATAGTTGCTAACTGTAAAGACAAGTGGTGTTAAGTTGAAAGAGTGTTTCCACTCAAGAAAAGAGGTCAGAACATTTCGTGATAGGTCCGATGAGAACCATTACCAACTGTGTTATTTGGAAAATGGCCTAATCTTATAGCTACTACACTTTGGATGTACTAGTTTGAGTTTGAAAGACTTGAGATCGGGTTATCGAGATCCGAACTTGATAAGTGTCAAGGTACGCTAACACTATGGTTGAGTATTAGTATCTGACTGAGATCTAGAGGGAATGTTGTCTTTATGAGGTGTGATAGTGTAACGTCCCGTTACTTTTAGAGGTAAATTTTTTATTTATTTATTAAAGCTTTTAAAGTTTAGTTTTAATTCAGTAACTTCGATTTTAGTAGCTATTTTCGTCCGATTTTGTTTTTAATCGTTTTAGTACTTTAAATATGTTTTGGTGACATTAATAATTATTAACGGGCCAATTAATAATTATTAATCACCTTTAGATTTATTTACGAGCAAGGACGGGTTCCTTTAAGTAGAGAGAAAACTCAAGAGAGGGTATTTGAGTCATTTGGGCATCATTAATACTATTCATCTCCTTCCTCATGTCTTAAATTGATAAGAAAATCAAAACACATTCAGCAATTTCTGTCCAAACCCGAGGAAGAAGAGGAGGAAAAGAGAAGAGAAAGAAATGGTCGCCCCGGCTTCGTTTCTCGACCGTTTTGCGTGATTTCGGATGCGTTGGAAAGCTCTCGCCGAGACCTTTCTACCCATTTCACTCTTGGGACGATTCCACCTCTCTAAGGTAAGCCCTAGATTTCGAATCTCTACACTTTTCTTCATGGAAATTGAGTCAAACTTGTGATTTCTTTAACAAAGCTCCACTTTCTTCTCAAAATTGTTACTAAATGTTGTTGGGAAACCTTTGGGAACCATTTTTCCTCAACTTTCCTTGGACTTTAAACCGAGCCAAATGAAGAATCCGAAATTCCCTCCTCTCCCTTGTCGTGGGCTGTTTTGGTCATGGTGGAAAATACTTCATTTTTGTTTTCCTTTGAATTGGTGTGGTTGATTCTAGCCCTAAACCGTAATTTAAGCTTACCCATTGATCGAAACTATCTAAAAAGTGCTTAACACGAACCCGGAATGCTCCTAAAACGCCCAAAACTCGGAAACTCTTCCTCCCCCTTTTTCCCCTCCTGGCCGTGGGCCTTATTTACCCATTACCGGGCTGTTTTGACTTGTTTTACCGCTTCGTGTCGACCGTTGCTCGTTTCGTTAATTTAATGTTGTTTAAGTGTAATTCGTTTGTAGGATTGTGAATTGATCGTGATTTTACAACCTCGGATTATTCGGAGCTTGTCTTCAAGCTAAGGTGAGTTTAATGTGAAAGTTAGTGGCTTTATGAATTTAGTTTCATTATGTAATTGTTTATCGATGTAAAGAGGGAGATAACTTCTTAGGATTATAGTTTGGTTGGAGACTTTAATTCGGAAGTGTGTGTGGAGAAAGTTTGGAGTTATAATGAGTTCGATGAATAGGGAACATCGGAGTGGTTTGGAAGTATGGTATTGAGATTTGAAGAGTTTAGATGAAAGTGAAAGTTTAAGGTACTTCGAGAAGTTTAGATCAAAGTAGCGTAGATGTTATTCTCAAAAGTATGAAAGGTTATAAAGATTCTGAGACAAAGTTGGGTATTGAATTTACTTTAGGTAGTTTTGACTAAAGTAAAGCAAAGGAAATGTTTGGAAGTTACTTTGATGGATTTGGAAGTTACTTTGATGGATTTGAAAGTTACTTGAGTGGTTTGAAAGTTAAAGTAGCTCAAAAGATACACTTGAGTGATAACTCGTGTAATCTAGATAGTTAGGCTTCGTAATAACTTAATAGGATTCTTTGAGATTAACTAACTTTTAGGAAGCTTAACTGTTTGTAAAGTGGCTCATGATAGTATGTTGATTCGGATCCATACGTATCATGTTGCGAAATGGTGAAAGTCCTGATATCCGAAATGGTGAAAGTCCTGATATCCGAAATGGTGAAAGTCCTGATATCCGAAATGGTGAAAGTCCTGATACCCGAAATGGTGAAAGTCCTGATATCCGAAATGGTGAAAGTCCTGATACCTGAAATGGTGAAAGTCCTGATATCCGAAATGGTGAAAGTCCTGATACCCGAAATGGTGAAAGTCCTGATATCCGAAATGGTGAAAGTCCTGATACCTGAAATGGTGAAAGTCCTGATATCCGAAATGGTGAAAGTCCTGATACCTGAAATGGTGAAAGTCCTGATATCCGATGATTGAGATATGGTACATGGTAGTACGTGGATTCGGATCCGTACGTACCATGGTATTATGATCTATGATACGGCACATGATAGTATGTTGATTCGGTTCCATACGTATCATGGTGCGATGGTTGTGATATGGTACATGGTATGTTGATTTCGATCCATACAATATCACGATACGATGAAACTTGTTTGGTAATAAAGATAGTTAATGTTATTTTTACCTATTCTTTAGAAATGTGTAGTGAGACTTAGTTGTGAATGTTAATTTTAATTTAAGTCTTTATTTCTATCTCATGGTATTGAATGACGTGTACGGGTGGCATTCTACTATCGATTGGTTGTATGGAAATTAGAAGTGTGGATGTGGATAGTATTGAGCATTATAGGCCTTTGGACACGATTTCGGTTATGAGATTTTGTTCATAGGATTACTTGCTTTCGTTTTACTCTCACTAGCATGTTATGCTAATGGTGCTACACTTAAAATTTTCAGGTAAACCTCGAGCTAAGAAGCGTGGTAGAGGAGGTGGAGCCGCGTGACTGATCGAGAGGGTGTATGGACAATACTAAGAACTCATTTTGTTTAGCATTCATTGAAATGCTTGTAAATTATTCCATCTTTACATAACTTGTGTCTTTTTGAGCCCGAAAGGGTATTTGTGTAAAATATGTCTATGTTTTATGGTCTAAATGTCTTTTGGAATGCGAAATTCCCGATTTATCGCTTTTCTGGAAATTTGGGTTGTAAACAGGTTTTGGTTATTCAATTTTTAAACGAACCCATGCCGTTTTTCTTTAGAAATTGAGTCTTCCGCTGTGCATTTGAATTTAAAGAATTTAACGGAAAGCGGGTTGTTACAGATAGTTTGGTGAACTTCAAATCATATTGTGTTTGACCATTGAATTTAGACTGTGGAGTTTGAGAAATTTGTAAGTCGTAGTTTGGACCTAATGATTCTTTTGAAGGTAGACCCTTGAGGTGAATCCAATCTTGGAAGAATTAGGACGTTATTGTATTTGGATGCTTAAGAGACACTCATTTTTCTTTGTAAGAAGAGAAATTATCTACGAAGTTAAGTTGATTCAAGAGTTGAACGAGTTGAGCAGAGTGGTTCGCTAGAGTTGGTAGTGGGGGACCATGTGTTCTTAGAAGTGGCACCCATGAGTGGTGTTATGCGAATAATGTCAGGTAATGAAGCTCCCGTAGGCTAAGTTCATTCACCTCATTATCTCGCTTTCTAAAATAAATTATACAAAGTACTTTCAATAATATCTTTCCATCTCTAGTGAATAATGACAGGTAATGAAGCTCCTATAGGCTAAGTTCATTCACTTCATTAAACTCACTTTCCAAAATAAAATATATGAATTCCTTTCAATAATATGTAAAAACTTGAATTTTCTCAAATCTTTAAATCAGAAACGAACAGCTGAAGACTAGATTTTATAAAAATTTGGCGTGGATCAGTTTAAAATATGAACTCCCTAAACCTATTTACATGGGCCCAAATCAGAGAATTTAAAAACAACAGAAATTCGTACTTTAGCTTATAACCAAGTCAGTGAAAGTAGACTCGATAATATTTACAACACATCTTAGGCTCTCATGAGCCACAAAATAGAAGTTTATGACTAACAACATAGCATTCATAGAATACCCCAAAATATGCATGCAGGTCCATGTCCCAAAAGCCACCCGATCGTGATCAAGCAGCACTACCTCCACGACCTCGTCCTCTCCCACGAGTATTACCTGAAAAAGTTTAAGTATAGCAACATTAGCATAAAAATGCTAATGAGAATAAGATGGATGCAAGCACTTCTATGGACCAAATTCCATATCGGAAAATGTGTCCAAATTCCATATCGGAAAATGTGTCCAAATTCCATATCGGAAAATGTGTCCAAATTCCTATCGTGCTCATTCCACTATATCGTAACTTCGAAAAAATAAACATTCAAGCTTGTAAATAAAGTACTAAAACAAATAATTAGTACTAAAACATAACAAAGTAAATAACAGTGTAAATTTCCATTCTCATTGTGACCACTTTGTCACATTTTCACATTTCAAATCGTGACCACATTGTCAACTTTCACATTTCACACCGTGACCATATTGTCACATCTCACATTTCAAATTGTGACCACATTGTCACCTTTCACATTTCAAACCTTGACCACATTGTCACCTTTCACACACCCACACATAACACGCCTACCACACATACCAATTGATGATTCGTTTTTCGTTACCACACATACCACGCCTACCACATATACCACATGATGATTCGTTTTTTGTTACCACACATACCACATGATGATTCGTTTTTCGCTACCACACATACCACGCCTACCACACATACCACATGATGATTCATTTTTCATTACAACACATACCACGCCTACCACACATACCACATGATGATTCGTTTTTCGTTACAACACATACCACGCCTACCACACATACCACATGATGATTCGTTTTTCGTTACCACACATACCACATGATGATTCGTTACCATGTGTATCATAACGCCACACGTACTACTCCCCTTTGGTAGTACTAAATACAAATCCCATCGCTAATATTATTAAACTAACTCAATTTCACATAGTACTTTCTCTCCAAAGTTTCCTTTAACTTCCTTATATCCACTCAAATTGTAACGTCCCGTTATTTTGTGATAAAAAAAAAACTTTTATTTATTTTATTTTAATTTGAGTAATTAAAATTCATTTATTTATTATTAAATTAGAATTTAGTAATTTATTTCATTTTAATTCCTTTTAATGGCTTTATTTATTTAAATACGTTAAAATGGTATTAATAATTATTAACGGGCCAATTAATAATTATTAATCACCATTGGGATAGTTTGAGATGTTCAGGAATCGTTTTAAGCCAAAAGTCTTAAAAGGGCAAAGTTGTAATTACCCAATTTGCAAAATATCTAAAAATCACTATTTGATCTTCTCTTTAAATGAAACTTTGACCAACCAATTGACCAAAAATCTTCTCATTTCTTCCCTCATTGTCGTGGCTTCAAAGAGAGAAAAAGGGAGATTTTGATTTTGTTCGTTTCTTGTCGGATCGGCTCAATCTTGGATATTTCGGAAAGCCCTCGGGTCAAGGATCATTTCCCACCTAGCCATCGTCCGTTTCTCTCGAGATCCGGGGAGTTCTCGGTAAGAATCTCTTCAAACCCTAAGCTCCAAATAGTGTTTTAATGGAGTTTTGCTTGTTTTCTTTCGATTTCTTGCCGTAAAACTCGGTGTTTGTCAATTCGGGAGTAGTTTTAAGTGTTTTTGGAAACTATTCCATAACCCTAAAACCGAGTTTCAATGAAACCCTTTCCGTTTGAAATTTACCCTTTTGGGATTGAAAATGGGTTAGAAATTAATGAATGAATGTTTGTTTAAATTCAATTCGGGAAAGGGATTAATGTTCAAAAACACTATTCATCGATACCCATTGAAATCGGGATTATCGAATTTGATTAAAACTAACTCAAAACGTATTTGAATTGCCAAAAAGCCGAAAAACCAAACCCGAGACTCGTTTTTGATGATAGGGCCGTGGGCCTCTTTGTGGGTTTTGTTGGGTTTTCGTTGCTTTTTATGTTTAGTAGTTGTTTGATCGATAGTTGGTAAAGTTATTGATTGTATGATATAATTCGTTTGTAGGTGTTTTCGAACCGCGTGGTTGATTGCTCTTTCGGTGTTTAGGAGCAAAGTCTTCACTTTTATTAAGGTGAGAATGATTAGTATGTAAAGTAACTATAGAAAGCAAATGAGTGTTTTGGTTTGAAGAGTTGAAACTAAGATTAGAATCCGAATCTAAGATTAGAGGGTTGTGAGTTAGTGCCCTTAGGATTAAGAGTTAATCCTTTAAGTGAGAACTTAAGAGTTCTCGAGAAAGACTTGAATCTTAGAAGATTCTAAGTTAGATTCGATTCAAGCTTAGATTGGATCCTTGGAAGTTTAGAATCCTTGAAGGTTTAGGTTAATCGTTTATTTTATAATTCTACTCTTATTGATACCAGGAGTTCGATCGATATATCGTTCATCCGAGATGCTTATCTACTTTTATCTTATGTTATTTACTTTGTCTTTTACTTTACACCTTTACTTTATGCTTGTATTCGATTACTTTAATTCCGCATTCTATTTATTTACTTTTACAAAATATGCAAGCATACGCATATCATTTGCACCATACCATTATCGCATCATTCTTGAAAAAGAAACGAAAAAGAGAAAAGAAAGTGAAAGAGAAAAGAAAGAAAAAAAGAAAAGAAAGTGAAAAAGAAAGAGAAAAAGAAAAGAATATGAAAAGAGACGGATGGGACCCTAAGGGATCTGCTCATCACTCTATATGAAAAGAGACGGATGGGACCCTACGGGATCTACTCATCACTCTATATGAAAAGAGACGGATGGGACCCTAAGGGATCTGCTCATCACTCTATATGAAAAGAGACGGATGGGACCCTACGGGATCTGCTCATCACTCTTGATGAAAAGGAAGTGAATGGTATCCTATGGGATTGACACATTACTTCATATATGCATAAGGGTATATGCGAGCCCTACATTGCATATGATTGATGATATAAAGATTTGAGATGTTATATTTTATGCAAAGTCTTTACTTTTATTACTTTATGTCATATCAAGTTAATGTATGAGATTTGACTACAAGTGTAGTAATGGCATAATTTGGAGAAAATGGAATAGAATTACCTAGAGTTTGGAGAACTTTAGGAGTTGTGGTGTCAGGTTATTTGGATACAAATCGAAATGCGAGTTTGAGGTCTATCTTTACTTTTTATGCTTATTATTCTCACTGGGCTTAGTTTGTTAGCTCATGATATTACAACCAATTTCCGGTAATGCCTTGGCTAGAGGTCGAGGAGGAGGAGGTGGTCTTGCGTGATCGAGGGATGCTGACCTCGAGATGGACTATTGGATTTGTAAAGTCTATGTTTTATTTTGTGAATTTTAAGGACTTTGATTATTTTGTATCATATTTTGGCTCATAAGAGCTTCTGGATGATGTTTTTATGATATTATATATTTGAACTCCTGATTTGGACTTAAAGTCCATGAGATTTTATTAGATGTGAAAATTAGGATGTAAACAGGTTTTCGGCATGCCAATTTTCAAACAAAACCACGCCAATTTTTCGTAAATTAAAAGACTTCCGCTGTTTTCTCTGATTTTAATTTATTTAAAAGTGCCGGGTCGTCACACAAATAAACGGAGTAATCTAATACTCTTTTCCAATTTCTGGAAACATAATTCTCATTGAGAATACAACTTAATCCACAATAAACAACTCACTTTAAACACACCAAAAGTTTGCTAATCTGTCTTTATGCACTTTCCTCATCTCCCAACTACATCCAATCTTGCATAAGTTCTAAAATCTAGTAACCCTCTTAACCCCGATCAAACATGATCATCATGCAACCCGGAAACATAAAAGTAATCACAACCATTTTAAACTCACCATATAAAAGAAGTCAACTCTAAATCGTCGGTTGACCGATTTCACGATCGATGCACAAAACCTATAATTCAAATACACCTAAAGTATATTAATTTAATGAAATGAACAACGATTATCACGTGATTAAAATAAAGGAAAAAATAGCCCAAGAATCCACCCATGAGGCCCAAGGGAAAAGAGGGATTGGATATGGTTTTCCGGATTTTAAGTAATTTAGAGGCGTTTCGGGTTGGTTTCGGAAAGTTTGGAGATTGGTACCATCAATGGGTAATATTAAGTTATGGTTTTGGACAATATATAAATCCCGATAAATTAAGTAAAACATAAAAACATAACATTTGAAATACCCAGGGAAAATCAAACGGAAAGGGTTTCCGGGTCAAACTCGATTCTAGGGTTAGGGTAAGTTTCTAAAATCACCTAATACGATTCCCTCGATTGAAATCTTCGAGTTTCTCGACATGAAATAGAAGATTTAAACCAAAAACTCCATTAAAACACTATTTGAAGCTTAGGTTAGAAACATTGTCATACCTTAAGGCCTTTAGAACACGGATGGAATGCTCAATTGTTAGGTTGAAATGATGCTCGGGCCCTTGGCTATCCAACGCAACTGAAATTATGACGATCCGCCAAGAATCGAAGAAAAACCAAAAATGGGAGATTTGGAAGAGGGACTCTCGGACAAGGAAGAAGAAAATGAGAAAAGATAAAGTCTTTGGTCAAAATTACATTGTTCAAAGATGAATGAATAGTGTTGATATGAAACCCTAGAAAATTGAAATAGAAACCCTTTGATATACAAAGAACCCCTAGATGCAAATCCTAAAACCCCAATAAACAATAAGGCAAAACCCTTGGAAAGCAAGAAGAGAGAGATTATTCCAATGATCTAATATCTTGAAATAAGAGAACTTGTTCTTATTTCAAGATCGAAACAATTCACAAACATACTAGATCAAATTATGCTTGAATGTTTCTAAAACATGCAACCTAGAACAAGGCTACAAAACTAAGCAATTTCGGCTAAGCAAAAAAGAAATATTATTATCAAATGAGGCTTTAAATAGCCAAAGAAACCCTAAAAACAATAAGGAAATTCGGATTACAAGGAGGCACAAAATCTGCCAAATCTTTCCTTAAGTGCTGTGACGACCCGTCATTTTAAATAAATTAAAATCAGAGAAAACAGCGAAGTCTTTTATTTTAAGAAAAATGGCGTGATTATGTTTGAAAATAGGCTAGCCGAAAACCTGTTTACATCTTAAATTCAAACATCTAAAATCACAAGGAACATTAAGTTCCATCCAGGAGTTTAAATTGATCAAAATCATAAAACAATAACAATAAGCTCTTATGAGCTTAATACAAAGTTCAAATCATCAAAATGACATAAATTTCACAAATCAACCATGTACATGGATTTTTACATAACTCAAAGTCCATCTCGAAAATCATCATCCTCTCGATCAAGCGCGCACCAGCTCCTCTTCACGATCCCAAACATTACCTGAAATGTTTGTAATATCATGAGCTAACAACTTAAGCCCAGTGAGAATAATAAGAATAAAAAGTAAGAATAGACCTCAAACTTGCATTCGATTTGAGTCCATAAACATACTTACTCTTTGTTATCTTCAATTCAAAGAGTTTATGATAAAGTGTTCCACTTTACTTACCAATTCTCCAATGTTATTGTGGAACTACATTCCAAATATTCCTGGTATGATATCGTAAAATGCGTATAGCATTTATATCTCATTCCATACATACCTTATACTATGTATAAGGTTTACTTTAAATTCTTATTCTTTCAAAGGATGATATTAATTAGCACACTTAGTCTAATTGTTCATCCATAAACTTATTATAACATAAAGTAAGAAAAGTAAATGACTTTGCATAAAATATAACATCTCGACTCTCTTTCTCATCTTTCATATGCATAAAAGTAATGAGTACATCCATAGGATACGCATTTGCCATTTATGCATGTAATGAAGGTAATGTGGATTTTTACAAACTATCCACCCTTATCCTTATGTATGAAGGTAATGTGGGAATCCACTCATCCACCATTCACCTTATGCATGATGAAGGTAATGTGGGAATCCACTCATCCACCATTCAACCTTATGCATGAAGGTAACGTGGGTATCCACTCATCCACCGTTCCTTTCATTCTTTTCATTCTTTTCATTCTTTTCATTCTTTTCATTCTTTTCTTTTCTCTTTTCAATGATGCGAGATGTTATGGTATAATAAATAATGGTGCAAAATGTTATGCATATGCTTGTACAAATAAATAAAGTAAAGTACGATTATTAAATAACCGAAACAAGCATAAAATAAAGCGACATAAAGTAAAGAACATAAAGTAAAGGGCGAAAGTAAAACATAAAGTAAAAATAACTAGGAATCAAGGCATAACGATATGTAAATCGAATTCCATTAACAATAATGAAAGTAAAGGTCAAACATAACGATTATTCTAACCTTCCAGGATTCTAAACTTCCAATGAATCCGAGGTTTTATCAACCGGGCCTTTATCAAAGTCTTGGATCCTATAACTTCCAATTATCCAAACTTAGTTTCACATCGAACCTAACTTAGAATTTCTAAGATTCAAGTCTTTTCTTGAGAATTTCTAAGTTCTCACTTAAAGGATTAACTCTTAATCCTAAGGGCACTAACTCACAACCCTCTAATCTTAGGTTCGGATTCTAATCTTAGTTTCAAACTCTTCAAACCGTCAAACTTGTCGCTTTCTATAGTTACTTTAAATACTAACTATTCTCACCTTAGCCAAATAATTCCAAATCTCCAATTTCCACGAGACAACCACCGAGCAATTGCACCTACAATTCACCGATTGTACAACATATTACAAATCATAACTAATATGCGAACAAATGTGCAATTTCGGGTGAATAGTGATTTCGGATGAATAGTGTTTTTCGAAAATCCGGGCTCAAAATCGTCATTTTTCATGATAGAAATTCATGATTTCAACTTCAAATCTCATTTATAATCAAAAACGAACAAAACCACCTAAAAAGTTTTGAAAACTTACTTTTTAGGACTTCCCTAAGGGAACGAGAAACGGCAAAAGGTTAGGTTGGAAAGAAAGCCCACGTCCCGAGCAATCCAACGCAACTGACCTCATTGAAAACGGTCGAGAAATGAAGAAAGGCCAAAGAAATCTTCTTCTCATCCATGGAAGATGAGCTCCACGGCTTGGAGGAGAGAAAATGGATGAATATCCTTGGTCAAAGGTGGTCAAGGTGTTTTAAAGAAGATGAAGCAAATAGTAGATAGATATTTAGGACTTTTGGAATTTACGATTTTGCCCTTTTTTGACTTTTAGCTTATAAATCGAAACCCGATGCTCTTAAATAAATCTAAAGGTGATTAATAATTATTAATTGGCCTATTAATAATTATTAAAGTCACCGAAGCGAAAAATAAACATTAAAACGATAAAAATGAATTTCGGGCAAAATTAAGTACTAATATCCAAATTACAAAATAATAATTAAATTAAATACTTAAATTGCAATAAATAAATAAATAAACAATATTAAATAAATAAATAAATAATAAATAAAATAAAATAATTTTTTTTTTTTACTCCAAAATAACGGGACGTTACAGTCTACCCTCCTTAAAAGACTTTTCGTCCTCGAAAAGTGCGTTCACTGAGTGAATAAAGCGAGGGTACTTTGACTGTATCTCATCCACACGTTCCCACGTTGATTCCTTTGACACTTGGTTCTTTCAAAGAACCTTAACCAAGTGAATTCCTTTTTATTTCTCATCACTTTTGTTGGAATGCTCTTTTCTTAGTGGGTGACTTCTCATAAGACATATTAGCATTCAAAACTACCAGTTCATAATCCATCACGTGGAACGGATTCACCATGTATTCCCGAAGCATCAAAACATGGAAAACATTACAAACGGTCGATAACGAAAGTGATAAAGCTAAACAATAAGCTACCACTTCTACTTGATCGAGTATCTTAATAGGCCAACAATTCTAGGGCTCAACTGACCCTTATTGCCAACTTCCATAACACCCTTCGTTGGTGTCACTTGAAGTATACAAGATCCATTACTACAACTTGAACGGACTACACCGAATCCTGTTGTCAACTTTGGTTAACCTTTAACCTTTCTTTAAACAAATGATATGCTCGCTAGTCATTTGTTACAACTCGAGTACCAAAAGTCTCTTTTCTCCAATTTCATCCAAGTGAGAGGAAGAACAACACTTTCTACCACAAAGTGTCTGAACAGTGCCAAAACTCTGAGACAAAGCGAGTGTCTCGATTTGATGAAATCTTCACCAGCACACCATACAATCTAAAAATCTTTCTTAGGTACCATTGTACCCTAGTCTTAACTGGATAGATAATCCTTCCAAGAGTAAAGTGTGCGGTTTTTGTTGTCAAACAGTATACCATCATCCAAATGGTATCATAACTTCTTGCCATCCTTGGCAAACCTTGATAAAACTTATGGAAATCTTTTTCCATTTCCATTTAAGTACTCTCAAAGGTTAAGATAACTCGGTGGATATTTAGGGCCTTGACTTACTAACAAATCAAGCACCTACTCACATACTTTACAATCTCATGTTTCATTCCAGGTTACCAATAAAATTGTCTCGGTTCTCGTACCTCTTTGTATTGCCTGGATGAACATAAAAGATAAAACTATGACCTTCCTCCAACAGTTCTTTTCAAAAGTCGATCTTGAAGGCACACATAGCTTCTTACGATACGTCAGAGTACTATCTGTAGAGAAGGTAAAATGGTTAGAAATATCTGACTCAACCTCTCTAAAACCGGCCTGTAAAAGAGTCTCTCCTCTCTGTACATCAATCACCTCTGCCTCAAAGTAGGTCCCGCTGTTAAACTAGCCACACTCACAGTGACCTTGGTAGTAAGAAATGCTATCTCAACTCGTTCCATATTCCACCTCAAACTCAAAGGTACGGCCGACAAAACTGACAACCGAGAAGACTTTCTCTGAGCGTCGCACCACTACACTTGACTTTTCCAAGATGATACTGAATGTCACGATCATAATCTTTAACAAGCTCTTACCATTTCATGCTCTTTCAACTGACGGGAAGCATAAGCTGTAACTTTTCCATGTTGCATTAGCACACATCCCAAACCTCTGTGGGAAAACATTTGTGTACATAGTCAGGCCACCGGGTTGCGTCAGCGACACTAGAACAGGTGTTGTCACAAGCCTTCTCTTGAGCTCTTCAAAGCTCCTGTCACAATCCTCGGACCATACAGAATCAACTCCTTTCCGAGTCAATCGTGTCAAGGTCAAGCAATTTTGGAGAAATCTTGCACAAACCGGCCGATAATAGCCTGTAAGTCCCGAAAACTGCGAATATCAGCCACACTAGTCGGTCCCAGGGCGATTACTATCGCCTCAATCTTAGAGGAATCAATATAATCCTCTTCTTGATAACACATGGCCTATTATGCCATTTCTTTTAGCCAAAACTCACACTTTGAGAACTTGGCATACACTTTTGATTTCTTAATAATGTCAGAATTCTTCACATGCATATCATGCATCTCCTCAGTCTTAGAATACATCAGATTGTCATCATTAACCGTAACATCGATAGAATTGGTGTACCTCTTGAACACAGTATGGATAAGATCCATAAAATTACAGGCACGTTGGTTAAGTCAAAATGCATGACTACAAACTCATAATATCCATCACGCCTCCTGAAAACAATTTTAGGATTATCTTAATCCCGAATCTTCAAAGGATCTAACCGGATCTCAAATCTATCTTTGAAAAGATAGTGGTTTCTCCCCAATATTTGAGGAACAATCTTCCAACCATTAGGGGAATATGTTTCATAACATATATATAACATTTGAATGTCGTTCTCTTTACTACCTTATACTATACATAAGGTTTACATCAATCTTATTCTCCAATTACGAAATCCTCCAGTTTATTGAGAAATTAGTTCTCTTACATGTTTATCACATGATAGTTATACAAGGTTCAATACACCCTTGTATTCTCTTATTATCCAATTCAATCTCATTCCTTTTTCCTATAGCACTTGGCTATACATCAATTTCTTTTCTTTTCTCTCTAGAAAAGTACGTCTTAAATAATCCTTCCTATAGTTCTCTAATCTCTAGAAAACTAACTTTCATAATCATAATCTCTATAGGATGAGCAACTGATCATATAGATCATCAATCAACACAATTGATACTTGTTTTTCACTGTAGCTTGATTCAATCCTCGATAATCAATACACAGTCTCATTGAACTGTCTTTCTTTTAACAAACAACGAGGTGCTCCTTACGAGGACGCACTAGGGTGAATAAACCCTGAGTTTAAGAGTTGCTATAACTCACTCTTAAGCCCTTTTTAACTCAGCTAGTCTTTGGTATAGAAGTATCGACATCACTAGCTACATAATCTCAAGCTATATCACTTAGAAGCATTCTAGCTTCTATCATAGATATCAAAGTGGGTGTTACTCGTCTACTAGACCCACGGAAGCATAAGCTAGTCCCACATGGACTCATACAATTAAAACTTTCTCGATACAATCGGTAATGATGGTACGATTAGCTGATAGCCAATCCATACCCAATATCACATCAAAATCAGACATATGCATAACAATCATAATAAAATGTGAGCATCTACTCATAATGCAAATGTCATAAGTGCCATATGCACTATCATCATAATAAACTCCCCCACTGGGTAAAAGCACACATCTCGAAACTGAACAGTCTCGGCTCAAGAGTAGCCAACTCAACACAACAAGATAAAAATAAAAGATTGGCTAGCTCCAGAATTAAACAGGATAAAAGCCAAACGGCCTGAAAATAACAAATATAAATCACTACTATACTGGTAGTTTTTCCTGATAATTCTAACCTTATTACTATGTTGTGATGGTTGTATTTTATACGCCCTATAAAAGTGGCGTGATTCCAAGTTTGATCACAACATAGCATCTTCGTAGAAGTGTGCATCTCCCTGATGGAAACTAACACAACTATTGTAGTAAGGATGATCCAATCCTTGTTGAACTCCACCTCGAACCAGTTGTTGTTGTTGCCGCTGTTGTTGATGTTGTTGATGTTGCTGCTGCTGCGGTATCCCTTGACTGGCGTCGTCATCCTTTGCTTTCTTCTTCGGAGGGGTAATCTTTCCCGTAGTAGTTAATTTTCTTTTCCTTTCATAAGATGTAAAATCCAAGATAAGGATGACTCCTAAGCCTCCTTATTCAAATCTTGAATGAACTCGACCTCAGAGATGATTTGCTTTCTTGTAAAGCAAAACTGGTGCCTGTCAAACACCTTAGTTCAATATCATTCTAACCCTCCAACATAGGTTTTACTTTAGAGTCTATCATAAAAGACTCAGTAGGTCCAAACTATGCCCTACAAGTTTCTCAAAGTTCACCGTCCAATTAGATGGTCAAACACCATGTGAATTGAAATTCACCAAGCCATCTCATTATCTTATAGAAGTTACCGATATCACGGTCCATCAACTTCCTTCTATACTTCAATCGAATACCAACACTCCACCTTAGTGTTAGTCAATCTTGAAAATTTTCCAAATATGGATCTCGATAACTTGACCTCGAGTATTTCCAATTCAAATTAGCACATCATACCATGATAGTGACCAAACTAGGCCATTAACCAATTATCACAATCTTTAATGGTTCTCATTGAGACTTATCACGTAAAGTCCTTACTTCCTCTTTTAAGTGGCAACACACTTTCCTTTCTGTACAACTGTACTACCAGGATTTACCATTTACCATAATCCAACTTTCTCAACTCAAACAAGGAACTTGTCCATTGAGTTAAATCTAGGTTACTGGACATGAACCAGACCGATTCCTTTTCAACAATATCTCACCTACAAATAGGTGTTTTATCTCTTAATACTGGGCTCTAGACAATCATGTCTCCCTTTTTACACACAAATGTCAACACACATATACTAAGACCATTACTTAGCAATTGTGTGACAAGAACACTTTAATCAGCTTTAAGGATCAAATGATTGATCTCTCGGAGTATCTCATCTCCTTTACTTTGACATTATGTCAATACGCTTAACAAGGTGTATAACCTCCAAAACTGCACGGGATCATTCACTTTCTCGACACCTTTACCCAAATCTCAAAATGGGTCAAATAAACATAACCACATAGTGGTTTTACAAGGATGTGAAATATCACAAACAACATTAACTTTTAACAATATTCTCATAACTCTTCCAATATCAAAGAAATAAAGCATGAGAATAAAAGTTATAGGCATACCTGGTGCCGCTGATCTCAGATGATGACTTGAGAATGGACTTAAAACAAAACATGAAAGACAAACATGCATCGCATGTAGTCTACGAACCCGTAGGCTCGATACCAATCGTGACTACCCGTCATTTTAAATAAATTAAAATCGGAGAAAACAACTAAGTCTTTTATTTTAAGAAAAATGGCGTGATTATGTTTGAAAATAGGCTAGCCGAAAACCTTTTACATCTTAAATTCAAACATCTAAAATCACAAGGAACATTAAGTTCCATCCAGGAGTTTAAATTGATCAAAATCATAAAACAATAACAATAAGCTCTTATGAGCTTAATACAAAGTTCAAATCATCAAAATGACATAAATTTCACAAATCAACCATGTACATGGATTTTTACATAACTCAAAGTCCATCTCGAAAATCATCATCCTCTCGATCAAGCGCGCACCAGCTCCTCTTCACGATCCCAAACATTACCTGAAATGTTTGTAATATCATGAGCTAACAACTTAAGCCCAGTGAGAATAATAAGAATAAAAAGTAAGAATAGACCTCAAACTTGCATTCGATTTGAGTCCATAAACATACTTACTCTTTGTTATCTTCAATTCAAAGAGTTTATGATAAAGTGTTCCACTTTACTTACCAATTCTCCAATGTTATTGTGGAACTACATTCCAAATATTCCTGGTATGATATCGTAAAATGCGTATAGCATTTATATCTCATTCCATACATACCTTATACTATGTATAAGGTTTACTTTAAATTCTTATTCTTTCAAAGGATGATATTAATTAGCACACTTAGTCTAATTGTTCATCCATAAACTTATTATAACATAAAGTAAGAAAAGTAAATGACTTTGCATAAAATATAACATCTCGACTCTCTTTCTCATCTTTCATATGCATAAAAGTAATGAGTACATCCATAGGATACGCATTTGCCATTTATGCATGTAATGAAGGTAATGTGGATTTTTACAAACTATCCACCCTTATCCTTATGTATGAAGGTAATGTGGGAATCCACTCATCCACCATTCACCTTATGCATGATGAAGGTAATGTGGGAATCCACTCATCCACCATTCAACCTTATGCATGAAGGTAACGTGGGTATCCACTCATCCACCGTTCCTTTCATTCTTTTCATTCTTTTCATTCTTTTCATTCTTTTCTTTTCTCTTTTCAATGATGCGAGATGTTATGGTATAATAAATAATGGTGCAAAATGTTATGCATATGCTTGCATATGCTTGTACAAATAAATAAAGTAAAGTACGATTATTAAATAACCGAAACAAGCATAAAATAAAGCGACATAAAGTAAAGAACATAAAGTAAAGGGCGTAAAGTAAAACATAAAGTAAAAATAACTAGGAATCAAGGCATAACGATATGTAAATCGAATTCCATTAACAATAATGAAAGTAAAGGTCAAACATAACGATTATTCTAACCTTCCAGGATTCTAAACTTCCAATGAATCCGAGGTTTTATCAACCGGCCTTTATCAAAGTCTTGGATCCTATAACTTCCAATTATCCAAACTTAGTTTCACATCGAACCTAACTTAGAATTTCTAAGATTCAAGTCTTTTCTTGAGAATTTCTAAGTTCTCACTTAAAGGATTAACTCTTAATCCTAAGGGCACTAACTCACAACCCTCTAATCTTAGGTTCGGATTCTAATCTTAGTTTCAAACTCTTCAAACCGTCAAACTTGTCTGCTTTCTATAGTTACTTTAAATACTAACTATTCTCACCTTAGCCAAATAATTCCAAATCTCCAATTTCCACGAGACAACCACCGAGCAATTGCACCTACAATTCACCGATTGTACAACATATTACAAATCATAACTAATATGCGAACAAATGTGCAATTTCGGGTGAATAGTGATTTCGGATGAATAGTGTTTTTCGAAAATCCGGGCTCAAAATCGTCATTTTTCATGATAGAAATTCATGATTTCAACTTCAAATCTCATTTATAATCAAAAACGAACAAAACCACCTAAAAAGTTTTGAAAACTTACTTTTTAGGACTTCCCTAAGGGAACGAGAACGGCAAAAGGTTAGGTTGGAAAGAAAGCCCACGTCCCGAGCAATCCAACGCAATCGACCTCATTGAAAACGGTCGAGAAATGAAGAAAGGCCAAAGAAATCTTCTTCTCATCCATGGAAGATGAGCTCCACGGCTTGGAGGAGAGAAAATGGATGAATATCCTTGGTCAAAGGTGGTCAAGGTGTTTTAAAGAAGATGAAGCAAATAGTAGATAGATATTTAGGACTTTTGGAATTTACGATTTTGCCCTTTTTTGACTTTTAGCTTATGAATCGAAACCCGATGCTCTTAAATAAATCTAAAGGTGATTAATAATTATTAATTGGCCTATTAATAATTATTAAAGTCACCGAAGCGAAAAATAAACATTAAAACGATAAAAATGAATTTCGGGCAAAATTAAGTACTAATATCCAAATTACAAAATAATAATTAAATTAAATACTTAAATTGCAATAAATAAATAAATAAACAATATTAAATAAATAAATAAATAATAAATAAAATAAAATAATTTTTTTTTTTTACTCCAAAATAACGGGACGTTACAAGTGCATTTGGTGCATTTTAGGAAAGTTTTGCCCTAGAAGATATTATATCATTCCTAAACTATTCTTAGCATTAAAACTGATAAATAAAGGCCTAAAACATGTCCAAATACATTGTAAATTCATTGGAACCATTTTGGGAACAAATATGGAAACTTTGGGAACAAATATGGAAAGTGGTCCAAATTAGGAAAGTTTGCAAAAGTGATGCAACTTTCCTAATTAGCTCTTCTCTTCAATTCTGAATGAACAAGTCTTCAATACTCTTCCTCCAAATGCATTTGTCATAGATTGAAGTTTATCAAGTCCTCTTCCATAGCCTCCATGATCAGATCTTCAAAGCTTGCCTTCACTTTTCTAATGTAGGCTTGTAAATGGATATTAACGCTTGTCTGGAACTTTAATCTTGAAATTGATCCTTGAGCTATTTGTGACGTTCCATGATTCATATCAAGTGTTTTTTATATTTTAAGAAATTGGAAATGACGCATACGTCCTTTATTTGCCTTAAGATTTTAAAACGAAACCCGAAGCACTTAAACTAGCCAAATGGTGATTAATAATTATTAATTAACCCATTAATAATTATTAAAACAAACGAAACTAATTTAGGCTAATTAAACAGTTAAAAAGGTTTCCGAATGAAATTAACTATTTAATTCTAAATAACTAATTCTAAAATTAACTTTAATACTTTAATTCAATAAATAACATAAAAAAAATTTCACCTCAAAATGACGGGACGTTACATAATATCTTCCCACCTCTAGTGAATAATGACAGGTAGTGAAGCTCATGTAGGCTAAGTTCATTCATCTCATTATCTCACCCACTGAATACAAGTAATGAGCTCCCGCAGGCAAAGTCATACCCTGTATCTTCGTATATGTATCATAGTAATTATAGATAATACCAGATAATGTGAACTCGCATGGTTCCATCATTGTCTCATTATCCATCTCCTCCTATCATGCAAAGTCCCACAGTCCTTTAGCATTCCTCATGTACATATATGGAAACATAAAACGAATAATACCAGACAATGCAAGCACACTCAGTCTATGCATTGCCTCATTATTCCTCCCAAATTGATAATGCAATATGATATGATATGATATGAATATGCATTCAAGTGCAAGTAAGTAAATATAAACATTCAAAGTAATCGAAAGAACATAAAGGTAAATGGATCACGTAATACTCTTATACATAAAATAAGAAATTAGGAACTTCTAATAAGAAAACAATAAATAAATCAAGCCAAACGGCCTTTAGTTAAACTTGAAATACTAACTTAATCATAAAGTCTCCAATTCAAATGATTCTATTGCTTCCAATAAGTATTCGAAGTTCCATAATCAAGTTTCTTATTCATTCCATTATACTCGAAACCTTCAACTTCCGTTAGTCATTCTTAAACTCCGGAACGAATCTAAACATAGAACTTTCAAGAGTTATTTGTTTCCTTCAAAAAATCCATGAGTTCTCTCACTCAATTATAACTAACTCCAAGCCTAAGCATGTTAGTTCACTTACTTTAATCCTTTCGATTTAAACCTTAATCTCAACTTCCGATTCTACAAATCGTTCAACTTATTCGGTTTCTAAAGCTACTTTAAATTCTATTTATTCTCACCTTAGCAATTCATCCAATGGTTCAACGAGGCAATAACGTGCAATCGACACCTACAATACATCAACCAAAGACATTTTTATAAATCATCACTAAAATAAAAAAATTATGATTATCGGGTGAATAGTGATTTCAGATGAATAGTGTTTTTCGAAAATCCGAGCACAAAATCGTCAAATTCCTTGATAGAAATAGATGATTTCAACCTCAAAACTCATTTATAATCAAAAACGAATAAAACCATGTAAAAAGTTTTGAAAACTTACTTTTTAGGACTTCCCTTAGGGAACGAGAAACACCACAAGGTTAGGTGGGATAGATAGCCCATATCCTGAGCAATCCAACGCAACTGACCTCATCGAAAACAGTTAAGAATTGATAAAAAAAACCAAGAAAACTTCTCCTCCCATTTAAGACCCACGACCATGGCAAGGAAAAGGAGAGAAAGGAGAATGAGTTTGCTTTTTCAAATGGCCTTCTTTGACTTATTTAAAGAGGAGATGAATAGAGTAGGATATTTTTAAGAATTCAGAAATTACGATTACGTCCCTTTAATGATTTTTAGTTTATAAAACAAAACCCGAAGTTCTTAAACTAGCCAAATGGTGATTAATAATTATTAATTGGCTCGTTAATAATTATTAATACGACCAAAACTAATTTAAGCTAATAAAACAATTAATAGAATTTACGAACGAAATAAACTCGTAAATTCTAAGTTATTAATTCTAAATTGAATCTAAAATTTAAATTAATAAATTCTAAAATTAAAATAAGTGCTTTACATTAAATAATAATTATTAAATTAAATAATAAATAAATAAATAAAATTCCGTGTTAAATAGTGGGACGTTACAGTTTACCCTCCTTAAAAGACTTTTCGTCCCTGAAAAGTGCGCTCACTAAGTGAAAAGCGAGGGTACTTAGACTGTATCTCATCATCACGTTCCCATGTTGCTTCCTTTGACACTTGGTTTCTCCACAAAACCTTAACCAAGTGGATCATTTAATTCCTCAACACCTTTTATTCGAATGCTAAGATCTCAACCGGTGTCTCCTCATTAGACATATTAGCATCCAAAACTACCGGCTCATAACCAATCACGTGGGACGAATACACCATGTATTTCTGATGCATCAATCTATGGAAAAAATTATAAACGACTGATAACGAAGGTGGTAAACTAAACGGTAAGCTACCACTCCTACTCGATCAAGTATCTCGATAGGTCAATAAATTCTAGGGCTCAACTGACCATTATTTCCAACTCTCATAACACCCTTCATTGGTGCCACTTTGAAGTAATACGAGATCCAACTCGAATGGACTACGCCGAACTTTGGTGTCGACTTTGGGCAACCCTTAATGTAACAACCCAAAATTCCCAAAACATGGAAATTGCAATAATAAACAGTGGAAGCTAAAATTCAAACAAAAACTCTTCTCATTTAAATCAAATTTAGAAAATTTTCACATTCGATCGATCTTATTTCAAATACCAAAATCTATAATAAAAGAAAAACATCAATAAAAAATTTCATCCAATCTCAACATGTTTTAAAACAACAAATATTTAAAATGAACTAAAAGTCATTTAACCAAATTGAACCCAATTAAACAAAAGAGAAGAAATATCTATTGCTGACATGTAAATCCTCCCAACCGATCCACCAATCACGAAACATCGTCAGTTGCTAGCTTTCTCTTTCTTTTTACCTGAAAAAAAAAGTGTAGCATCATGAGGCTACGCTCAATGAGTCGAAATGTTTAAAGAAAAGTAACGCCATTGAGATGCTTTTCTAAATCCTTTAAGTCCATATCGATCTCACATCACCCAATATGTTCTGTCAACTTAAAAATTATTACTTTTTACTCAATACCTTAACTCAACTAATGTTCGTGAACAAAAGTGAGTTTCCTCCCCAAAAGCATTGAGTTCGTATTTCTACAATTCAATCCTTTGAGGTATTCTTCTTATGTATCCTCAAACACATAAGCGAACCTACATTGTATATTCTTTCCCATTGATCAAATGGAATGAACCTGCCCCACTAAGTGATATTTGTCGTGCACAACTATAACTATCCACTTAATGGCATATTCTTCACTAAGTATGGCCCTACTTAGTGCGAACCTCCAACCATATTGTTTAAGGCACCAAAACAATATGATTTAACTATAAGCATCCCTACCAGAATGCTTGACAAGTCTAAGTCCGGTTTCTAGCTTAGAATTAATGTTTCTACCCAAAACCGACTTTTATGAGGCTTAACTTGGAATTTTTAATTTCTAGAAAATAGGCTCTTTCCTAACCTTAAGATGATCTAAAATCATCCAAAATCTTAAGTTTATCTCACAAATTGATCACCCAAAGAAATTCCACTAAAAAGAGCTAAACTAGCCTAAACTAGTGTAGTTTAGCTCTAATTTCGGACACTAGGGTGGCCTAAAGATTCTAGATAAAATCCGGCGGCATAACGTCTATATTATCACTCCTAAAAACATTTAATAATACCTACAAAAAATCCAGATCTCAACAAGAGTCTATTTATAAAACAAGAAAATGGCCTAAGCTAAAATTCCTCCTAATGGGCACTAAGCATTGCACTTTTCTCCTAAAACCAGCAACTATATTTGATCTTTAAACCTCCATAAAATAGTTTTAAACATCCTCAAATAGTCCAGAATTAACTCCAAAAGAGTTACACAAAAGTAAGAGGCAAAATGGATGCTCAAATTCCAATTTTTTTAGCACTTTATAACCCAATTTCTGCAACATAAACAAAACAACCTCATATCCTCTTTAAAACAAACTTAAATGATCTCTTTAATTCCCAAAATTTCTAAAAACATCTTATAAAAGAAAAGGAAAACAAAACATAGAATTAGTTAACCTTAAACACATCTACTCACCTTAGATTCTTGAATTTTTCAAGAATTAAATATCTTCTTTCCAAGAAATCCTACAACCTCTCTTGAAAGTTGAAGAAACATTTCTCAAATTTCATCCTCACTGCAAGGAAAAGCCTTTCTACATCAATACGAAAAATATACAAAGTAAAACGATCAAAATCGGATAGAAACATAATGGATCCGAACTGTTTTTGGCTCTTAATATTTTCTACAGAAGTCAGATTACTATGAAACTATGCTCAATGGAAAGATGACGAAAAATTGATCGAAATAGGCTACTTACTTGCGCAGATCGGAGTCCGGATGAGGAAGTTATGGCCAAAATACTTCTTGAGGTTATCTTTTGACGAAAATGGGAGAAAAATAAATTTTGAAAGGCTGATTTCGGCTGAATGAAGGAAGAAGATGAATTTTTAGGGTTTAATCCCGAGTTATGATAATTACGAAAATGCCACTACACTAAAACGATCATAACTCATTCACCGGGACTCCGAATGATGATCAGTCAGTTGCGTTGGAATCGTAATAACGATACGATCAACATCATGTAAAAATATTAAAGTAAACTTGTGGTTTTAATTTTGAGGTTTGTGAAATTACCAAAGTACCCTTACGAGAAAATGAGCTATTTCTAACCAAATTCATCAATCCAACTTAATTAGTATTATTTTGAGAGAATTGTAATAACTTCCAATTTTTATACTCATACTTGGTAACGGGTCGTTACAAACTAACCACCTTAAAAGACTTTTCGTCCCCGAAAAGTTTCACTGCTTAGAAAAATAGGTGATGATAAGAACTCCTTATATCATCTTCACGTTCTTAAGTTGCTTCTACGTGTTTTTGGAATCTCCACAACACTTTAACCAAATCAACGTTTTTTTTTCTCTCTCTCAAAGTCCTAGGTTCTTTTACCAAAATCTCAATAGGTTGTTCTTTATTCTGCCTCTAATCACATTTATAGACTGGTTAATTATGTATAACAACTTAATTCCCAATAGTTTTCTCTCTCTAACCTCATCCCAATAAACATGTGGTCTCAGACAGAGAACTGAAAATCAGTCCTTCTTACGTGTTCTTAACTCTTCTGTCTACTCTGAGCAGTTTTCAATCTCTCTTCAATCAGCTCAGCTACTTTATTATTCATATGCACAAACTCAGATCCCAAGAGTTTTCTTTCTCCTACCACATCTCAATGAACTGAAGACATACATTTTTTCCCATACAAAGTCTCAAATGGTGTCTATTTATATCGTAGCCTGAAAACTATTGTTATAAGCGAACTCTAAGGTTAAACTACTCATCTCAACTACCTCCAAAGTCTAGCACACAGGCTCTAAGCATGTCATCTACTCTTAGTTTGACCATCAATCTGAGGATGGAAAATGGTACTGGAAAGCAACTTCGTACCCATGACATTATGCAAACTTTTTCAAAACTTTGACACGAACCTAGTGTCCCGATCTAACACAATAGTCACTAGTACCCCATGAAATCTCACAATCTCTTTCAAATATAACTTTGCCCAATTCTCTACAGAATAGGTCGACTTCCCAAGTAAAAAAAAAGTGTACTGATTTTGTAAGCCTATACACAATAACCCAAATCATGTTATACCATTTTTGTGTTCTAGGCAAACCACAAACAAAATCCATGGCTATCTTCCCATTTTTCTTTTTGGTACATTTAAATATTTCAAGTGACCATATGGACATTTCCTCAAAGCCTTCACCCGCTGACACACAAAACGTTTACTAACAAACTCAGTCACATCTTTTTTCATTCCAGGCCACCAATAATGTAGTTTGAGATAATCGTACATTTTGGTGCACCCAAGATGAATAGTAAACATCAAACTATGAGTTTTAGTTAATGCCTCCCTTAACAAAATCTCATCACTAAGTACACACAAATGATCCTTATAAGCTAATGCTCCATCAGATGTCTAAGCGAAGTACCAGGACAAACTAGTCTCAATATCAAAAATATAAGCTCGGAGACTCTTATTAGTTTTCTACGCCTAAAAAATCCTCTGTCTCAACAAAGGTGTCACAGTCAACCTAGCCATATTGACAGTTACCTTATAAATGAGTATCTCAATCTCAACTATATTCATTTCCCACTAAAGCCTAGGATGTTTAGTAAGCAAAGTTTCACTATGAGCTTACTTTCTGCTAAGGGCATCTGCCACCACATTAGCCTTTCCAGGATTATACTGGATGTCAAAGTCGTAGTCTTTTACCAGTTCTAACCATCTACACTGTCTCATGTTTAACTCTTTTTGGGTGAAGAAGTATTTCAAGCTTTCGTGATTAGTAAAGATAATGATCTTTTCCTCATAGAGATAAGTCTCCATATCTTCAAGGCATGAATCACGATAGCTATCTCTAAATCATGGGTGGGATAATTCTTCTCATGCTCCTTAAGTTATCTAGAAGCATAGGCTACAACCTTACCATTTCTTCGAGGCGTCACTATAATTGTTCAAACCTCCTGAATCAATGGGAGTTACCAAAACTGGAGCTGAAACTAGTATCTTCTTGAGTTCTTCAAACTCTTTTCACATTCATTTTTCCAATAATAAATAAGGCTCTTTCTAGTTGGCGTAGTCATAGGTGAGGCAATCTTCGCAAAAATCTCACACAAACCTTCGATAATAAGTTGTTAAACATAGAGAGCTACGAATTTCATTCACATTAGTAGGTCAGGGCCAACTACTAACTACTTCTATTTTGGATGGATCCACTGATATTCCCTTTTCTTGACACTACATGTCTAAGAAATGCAACTCTATCCAGCCAAAACTCACATCTGCTAAACTTGGTATAAAGATTCTCATTTCTCATTGTGATAAATTCAATCCTCAAATGTTCAACATGTAACTATCTAGTCTTAGAATATACTAAGATATCATTTATGAACACTATCACAAATGTATCTATGTATTTATGAAAGACAGTATGCACTAAGTCCATAAAGGCAGCCGGAGCATTTGTCAAACCAAAAGACATCATTATAAACTCAAAGTGATCATATCTAGTTCTGAATGTTGTCTTTGGTATATCCACATTCTTGATTCTCAATTGATAATAACCTGAAAGGAGATTGATCTTTGAGAAAACAGTTGCTCCTTAAAACCAGTCAAATAAATCTTCAATCCTGGGCAAATGGTGCCTTTTTTTTACAGTTACCTTATTCAACTCATAGTAATCTATACAAAGTCTCATAATACTTTTTTTTTTTAATAAAAAAAATTGGAGCTCCCCACGGTGAGACACCAGTACGTATAGATTCTAAGTCCAACAACTTCTGAAAAAGCACTTTTAGCTTATTTTTAACAAGGTGGCGGTACCTGAAACAATGTGTACCTGGAAGTTCACCCATCTACTTTGGGATAATTTAAGTAATCCATCTGAAAATATATCAGAAAACTCACTAGCAAGAAGTATTGATCTCAAGCTGACATCCTCAAATGAGTTATCAACTACTCTAGTCAAATAGGCTCAAACTTCAGTATCTAGAAGACACCATCATGTAACGTCAAAATAACCACATGTGCCACTTTCTTAAAGGTCCCTCTAAATTTAAACACAACTCCACAGGGACTCACAAAGTTTACTTATCTATATCATCACGATCCACAGACTCATCGTCAAACTCTTTTAGAGCATATTTCTTATATTCTCTAAGAATTAGAGTCGTCTAAGTCAAACCTCAAGTTTTACCAAGTTCTCTAGGCATAACATTGTACTCAACTTGAGGAATCCATACCTCGAAGAAGGAAGTGGTACTTGAGCAGCTACCGAATATGGAAGCATCTCCAAACTAACAGGATCCTCACACTCTACAATGTTCTCCTCAATCGGCGTATCATATGATATAACATTATTCGATGACTCTTTATCGCTCTCATAAACGAGGTTAAATTCCACAGCCTCAACCGCGTCCCCAACTTCTTGGCATTGACTTCAAGCATTGCCTTTGTCACGTCCACACATAGCAAGTGGAGGTATACTAAACAACACAAATAAGATTAACAACAATGCATTGTAGTTACATCTTATCTAAACGACTTAAAGAAACTTAAGCATTCTCATTTAGTGGCAATACTTTTTAAATAAAAACGAAATACCTGGCACCGACGAGTTCGTGGAGTGGTGGTTGGTTTGGATTTACGATCTTCAGAACCATAAGGGCTCTGATACAAACTGTAACAACCCAAAATTCCAAAAACATGGAAATTGCAATAATAAACAGCGGAAGCTAAAATTCAAACAAAAACTCTTCTCATTTAAGTCAAATTTAGAAAATTTTCACATTCCATCGATCTTATTTCAAATACCAAAATCCATAATAAAAGAAAAACATCAATAAAAAATTTCATCCAATCTCAACATGTTTTAAAACAACAAATATTTAAAATGAACTAAAAGTCATTTAACCAAATTTAACCCAATTAAACAAAAGAGAAGAAATATCTATTGCCAACATGTAAATCCTCCCAACCGATCCACCAATCACGAAACATCGTCAGTTGCTAGCTTTCTCTTTCTTTTTCTTAAAATGAGTATGACGATATGTAGAGAGTCCTTGGTAAAAACTAGATGTTTTACTTAAGATACCCGATTTCTTAAAGAGTATAAGAAATACGCACCGGGTGAGTTTGATGGAAAATTTGTGGATTCATATTAGGCTGAAAAGAGGATATCCCAAGTGTAGAAAGCGTTGGGATTGGTGAATTTCTTAGATCATTTGAAAGTGCATTGTAGTACTTACTATTTTAGTGGAGGATGTATTGTTGGTTCGAGTCTAATGTTAGATCCTTGAATCTGACTGTGATAATGACTTGGTAAAAGTTGAAGGAATTGTTTTATGTGAAGTACTATTCAAAGAGAATTTAGAGTGGGAAGGAATATGAGTTTCCAGCCCTGAGCCAGAATGATAGACCAGCGATTGAGTTTGATTAAATCTTAAGGTTTGTTGAATATCAAGTGGCTACACTCGTGTTGAAGTTGTAGAGATTCTTGATGACACTGGATAGAACAAATGTTTAACCAACTTAGAGAAGCTGCAGTTTCCTTGAAGATGATTCCACCATTTGGGAACAATAGAAGGAGATATACCCAAGACAAGTTTTAGGACTCGTTGTAGTCATTTCAAGTTTATGGTGATGCAGGTTTACAAATTTTCAAACAACGTTTATGGATTTTATGCATACTGTGTTTCAGGAGTACCTAGATATGTTTTCGATAGTATTCATTGATGATATCTTAGTGTATTGGAAGACTAAGGAGTTTCATTCTGAGTATTTAAGAATTGTGTTAAATACATTGAGGAATGAGAAACTTTATGCCAAGTTTAGCAAGTGTGAGTTTTGGCTAAAGCAAGTTGCATTTTTGGGACACGTGGTGTCAAATGAAGGTATTTCATTTGACCTCTCCAAGATAGAAGCAGTAAGTAGTTGGCCCTGACCAATTATTGTTGTAGAGATTTGAAGTTCTCTTGGGTTTGATAGGCTATTATCGTAGATTTTTGCAATACCTTGTAAGAATAGCCTAGCCAAAGCTTCTTATAAAAGGGATGAAGTATGACTGGGAAGCAGACTGTGAAAAGAGTTTCAAGGAACTCAAGAAAAGGCTTGTATCCTGCACAAGTTCTTGTAACACCAGATGATTCTAGAGGTTTGACTATGTAAAGTTATGTGTCAAAGAAAGGATTGGGTTGTGTGTTAATGCAACATGGAAATGTGATCATCTATGCTTTGATGCAATTAATGTAGCATGAAAAGAAATATCCAACACATGTTATAGAATTGGCAGTTGAGATTTATGCTTGAAAGATTTGAAAACACTACTTATATGGAGAAAGTATTTTAATCTTTACGGATCACAAGTCTCAAATATTTCTTCTTTTAGAATGAATTGAATAAGAGACATCGTATGTGGTTAAAGCTTTTGAAAGATTATGATCGTGACATGCTATACCATCCGGATAAAGCTAATATTGTAACGACCCAAAACTCATAAAATCCTTTAAATTCAAATGCACAACGAAAGACTTGATTTTACAGAAAAACGGCATGGGTTCGTTTAAAATTCGGATAAACCAAAACTTGTTTATACATTGGCACAATTCAGAGAAAGCGGTAAACATGGAATGCACTTTCCAGATTATGATATAGACTTCCAAAAGGACTTAAAACCAGAAGACATATACAATTTTTTTAACCAATGCCCTTTTTGAGCTAAAAAAATGTAAAGTATGAAGTATGATAAAATATTCAAGCATTTCTAAGAATGCTAAACCAAAAGTATTCGTGTTCCTGTCCATCCACCATCTCGGCATGTCATACAGCGCCACCTCCTCTACCATGTCCCTTGCGACGAGTTTTACCTGAAAAATTGTAAGTGTAGCAACATTAGCATAAAAATACTAGTGAGAGTAAAATGAAAGCAAGTAACCCTATGAACCAAATTCCATACCGGAAATTGTGTCCAAAGGCCTAAATTGCACTTTACTACCCATTCCACACTTCCAATTTCCTCACAATCATACAATCGTAATATACTTCTCATAATAGACTTTCAATCTCGTATGAAAATGAAATAGAGACTTGAAGTAAAAGTAATAACTAATACTAAGTCTTACTACACAAATTCTAATGAACATATGTAAGTATAACACTAACTTTCTTTGTTACAAACAAGTTTCATCGTAACGTGTTACCGTATGGATCAACATCAACATACTACCACATACGGTCTTACCATATCACAAGTCATCGTAACGGGCTACTGTATGGATAAACATCAACATACTACCCCGTACGGTCTTACCATATCACAAGTCATCGTAACGGGCTACCGTATGGATAAACATCAACATACTACCCCGTACGGTCTTACCATATCATAAGTCATCGTAACGGGCAACAGTATAGATCAACATCAACATACTACCCCGTATGGTCTTACCATATCACAAGTCATCGTAACTGGCTACCGTATGGATAAAAATTAACATACTAACCCGTACGGTCTTACCATAGTACAAGTCATCGTAACGGGCTACCATATGGATAAACATCAACATACTAACCCGTACGGTCTTACCAGAGCACACATCATCGTAACGTGATACTGTATGGATAAACATCAACATACTATCACGCACGGCCTTACCACAACACAAATCATCGTAACGTGATACCGTATGGATCAACATCAACATACTATCACGCACGGCCTTACCACAACACAAATCATCGTAACGTGATACCATATGGATCAACATCAACATACTATCAGGTACGGTCTTACCATAACACAAGTCATCAAGTTCCCTAGTAAGTTAAATTACTTAAATGAGAAACTACTAAAGTACTAAAGAACATAAACTGCTTGAATTACACGAGTTAACACTCAAGTGTAACTTCTAAGCCACTTTGACTCCCAAACAACTCAAAGTTCCTTAAGCTTCCATTTTCATCTAAAAACTCCAATTTCCTCTAAAACTCTTCAATTCATCTTAAAAGACTTCCAAACCACTCAAAGTTCCTTAAACTTGAAAATTCATAAGAACTCCTAAGTCACTCCACTCACTTTCGAGTTTAAAGTCACCAACCAAGTATTAATTTTCATAAGTTAGTTCCCCTCTTACCCTCGATACATAATATCGTAATGAAACTTAATGCATAAAATTACTAACTTCCATTTTAAACTCACCTTGGATTTGTAGTCAAGCTCTGAAAGTGCCGAGGTCGAAAACCACACGAGCAAACACAATCCTACAAATCAATAACACCTAACAATCATTAATTATCCGAAAATCGAGCAAACGACATCTAAATACATAAAATGATGAAAAACCCGGAAATCTTCCCTATGAGGTACTCGGCCATACAAGGCTAAATGAGGTTCAGATTCAGTTTTCCGGCTTTTCTGCAATTTAGAGGCATTTCGGGTTGGTTTCGGATACTTTGGAAATTCTCCATATCAATGGGTAACCGTATTTTAGGGTTTTACACAATAATCGATTTCCAAAAAATTAAGTAAAATGCAAAATCATAACAAACTAAACATCCTAACCAAGGCCAAGTGAGAGAAATTCACACGGAACGGGTTTTCTACTCAAACTCAGTTTTAGGGTTTAAGGAAGTTTCTAAAATTTGCTAAAACGACTCTGTCGATTGAAATCTTCGAGTTTCTCGGCAAGAATTCGATGATTTCAATCTTGGACTCCATTAAAAACACTATTTAAAGCTTGAATTTAGAAACTTTGTCATACCTTGAGGCTTTTTGTGACGACCCGACTTATTTAAATAAGCCTAGGACGCGAGCACGTAACGGAAGCGTAAAATTCAATCTTGAAACAACACAAGCCTTAATAAATCATTGAAAATTCGGCATGATGTATACGTGAATTCCAAAACTCACATACAAAGTAAAACTTGTTTATCAAAATCATCGGCTCGTCGCCCGGTTCACAGTTTCATAAAAAACTCTAAAGTGATACAAACACATAGAAAAGACGTGGTGCACAACAGAAAAGTTATTACAAACCACAAAACCTCGTAAAATGATTTACAGTAGGTGTTTGAAACTTTAGACTTCAAAATACAACGTAACCCTATGACCAGAAAACATGGCTCGCGTGTCTGGTGACCTATCCAAAGTCTTCATCTCGCACGTCAACGAGCACCACCTGCCGCTCCACGTCCTCGTCCTCATACAAAACCTGAAAGGTGATATAAAGCACCTTTGAGCATGACACTCAGTGAAAACAAAAGAATATGAACGGTGATGCGAATGCTCATAACATAATGTATCAATGAAAAATATATGTAAAAGAATGCATTGTGATTAGATACTCATAACCAACCGTAAACATTTCACACTCGAATCCTGGTCAAGCCAAAACGTTCATCTTGTATTATATTCTATCATTTCCCTTAGTCCCTACCTTCCTATTTTTCATTTCCAGCGTCTCGCTACGCCCCATACTTATCGCATCATTAACCAATAACCGATCCGTAACTCCTTGTATATGACACTTCCTCACTTAACATTAAGCCTCGGACAACCATTACCACATTCCATTCAAGATTCTAGTCACTTTGTTTATCATCACACATCCCGCTCAAAACGCACATTAAAGACAAGAAGTTAGCTATGCAAGGATGTATAGATATGCTAAGAACATAACATGAATGCTTATGCAAGTAATTAACTTTCAAGTTTAAGATTTCACCGAACAACAATGCATAAGCCATTTCCACTTTTCCGTTCCAACCATCATTTGGTTCCTTACTTACAACCCACATCTCACTATGCGCTATCAAGAATTGCCACATATCACAAACTCGAGCCACAGCTCATTTCACAATATCCGAGCCGAAGCTCATTCTATTCTTCCAGGTTATCATAATAACCACTTAGCATCCAGGCCATCCACCACACAGCGCCTCGGAGCTCCACAATATCACCGGCACGGTAACCACGTGTAATGTCCAACATCCATACACCGATACACGGGTTACGACCGCATGGCCTCATATCGATCATATGAAATGTATGAATGAAGTGTTCATGAATGAAATGGCATAATCACGATTTCTTTCAATATTCATTATGAGAAGTCATCTCGGCTTAACAAGCACAAATAGGCAATTCCTCCAGGCTGTATATGACTCAATCGTAATACACAACTTGCTCAAATCCCACCTAAGACAAGTAAATCATGTTTCACATATTAAGCCTTAGCAACTCCTTCACTTTCTATTCACTAAGCATAAATGATACATGTCGAGTATTTATTGAAAAATAGCCCCAATCCAGCATATGACTCAATCATGGACTAAGAGTGTAAATATCAACAAGTAAACATGCTCATGTAAGCGAATAATTATAAAAGTCATATTGACTCGAGCTAACTAGCTCGTCGAGACTCTCTTAATATCGACCAAGCTCAACTCCCTTTTTGTAATGACCCGATTTTTCGTAAAATCCATTAAAACAAATGCGCAGCGGAAATCTAGATTTTACAGAAAAACTGCATGGGTCCGTTTAAAATTCGGATAAACCAAAACCTGTTTACAAACCAGTTTTTCCAGAAAAAGCAATAATACTAGATTGCACCTTCCATGATATGATGTAAATGCTAAAGGAAGTTTAAAGTACAAAACATATATACAAACGCTCCATCGAGCTCAAAATGTAACAAAATAAAGTGATGCTATGTTCATGAGCATTCAAGAATGCTACTCTCAAAATCGATTGCGTTCTGTCCATTCATTATCTCGATCGGTCACGCAGTGCCACCTCCTCTACCTCGTCCTCTACCACGAGTCTTAACTGAAAAATTGTAATTGTAGCAACATTAGCATAAAAATGCCAGTGAGAGTAAAATGAAAGCAAGTAATCCTATGAACAACATTTCATGTCAGAAATCGTGTCCAAAGGCCTAGATTTCACTTTTACTACCCATTCCACATTCCAAATTTCACACATAAACAGCAAACATAATAAACTTTCTCAACTTCGTGGCTCAACGAATCTTATGAGTTATTGATTTCCTCGAAAACATTCTATCATCATAAAAGAAATAATCAAACCAAGATACAAGTAAAAGCATGTGATAAACTAAGTGCTAATAAAGTCGCAACCACACATGCTCAAATCTTCGAGTGCCAACCGTATCACCGCATGTGTAGTACTATAATAATAATAACAATAATAACACATCCATACACGCTCAAATTTTCGAGTGCCACCCTTACCACAGCGTGCATAGTACTATAATAATTATAACAATAATAACACATCCATACACGCTCAAATCTTTGAATGCCACCCTTACCACAGCGTGTATAGTGCTATATCACAAATCATCGCACCATGATACCGTATGGGGCGTATCACATACTATCAAGTGCCATATCACATAACCTCGCATCATGATACCGTATGGAGCGTATCACATACTATCATGTGCCATATCACATAACCTCGCACCATGATACCGTATGAAGCGTATCACATACTATCATGTGCCATATCACATAACCTCGCACCATGATACCGTATGGAGCGTATCACATACTATCATGTGCCATATCACATAACCTCGCACCATGATACCGTATGGAGCGTATCACATACTATCATGTGCCATATCACATAACCTCGCACCATGATACCGTATGGAGCGTATCACATACTATCATGTGCCATATCACATAACCTCGCACCATGATACCGTATGGAGCGTATCACATACTATCATGTGCCATATCACATAACCTCGCACCATGATACCGTATGGAGCGTATCACATACTATCATGTGCCATATCACATAACCTCATAGAATTCGTCAAGCTCCCTAGTAAGTTAGATAAGGTTCCACTAAACTACTAAAGAACATAAACCGCTTGAATTACACGAGTCAATACTCAAGTGTAATTTCTAAGCCACTTTGACTCCCGAATCACTCAAAGTTCCTTAGTCAATCACTTTCATCTAAAGTCTCCAAATCACCTTACAAGACTTCCAAACCACTCATAATTCCTCTTTTACTTCCAAAACCATAAATACATCAAAACCACTCCACTCACATCCGAGTTAAAGTCTCCAACCAAGTATAACTTCCGGAAGTTAGTTCCCCTCTTAACCTCGATAAACAATAACGTAATGAAACCTAATTCATAAAATTACTAACTTCCATTTTAAACTCACCTTAGATGTGAAATCTAAGCTTCCAAGGTGCCGGAGTCCAAGTCAAACAAACGATCACCAACCTACATAACAAATACAACTAACAACCATTAATTATCCGAAAATCGAGCAAACGATATCTAAACACATAAAACGACGAAAACCCCGGATTTAACCCCTAAGGGACCCACGGCCCAACAAGGAAGAGAGGGTTCGGGTTCGGTTTTCCGTCCTTTATGCACTTTTGAGATGATTTGGGTTGATCAAAGACACTTTGAAAGTCGAGATAACAGTGGGTCATGATATTTTAGGGTTTTACATAATAATCGATTTCCGAATAATTAAGTAAAACATAAAATCATAGCAAACCAAACACCCTAATTCTTGGTCAAGTGAGAGAAATTAACACGGGATGGGTTTTCAACTCAAACTTGATTTTAGGGTTTAGGGAAGTTTCTAAAACTTGCTAAAACGACTTTCTCGATTGAAATCTTCAAGCTTCGGGGTGTGAATTTGAAGATTTCAATTCAAAACCTCCATTAAAACACTATTCACAACAAGTTTCAGAAAGTTTGTCATACCTTAAGGCTTCGAGAAAACGAGCGAAAATCTCGATTGCTAGGTTAGAAATGATCCTTGGGATGAGAGTTTTTCAATGGGCAAAAGATTACGGTGATCCACCGAGCAACGGAGAAAAGCCAAGAGAAAGAGAGGGAGGGGGCGTGTCTCGGCCTTGCAAGGGGAAGAGAAGAAAAGAAAAATGATCACTTTGACTCATGTTTGACTATTTAAAGATGAGGATGATGAATAGTGAAATTTTAAGAAATTGTAAAATGACGTATACGTCCCTTTTAAAAGATTCGATTAAAAATACGAAACCCGATGGTCTTAAAATAATCTAAAGGTGACTAATAATTATTAATTGGCCCGTTAATAATTATTAATGTCACCGAAACTAATTTAAAGTAGTAAAAAGTTTAAAAAGGTTTTCGAACGAAAATAACTACTAAAATCGAATTACTAAGTTTAAACTAACTAAATACTTTATTTAAAATAATAAAAAAAAATTTACCTCCAAAAGTAACGGGACGTTACACATTTTCCATCACTTCCTCTTACTTTTCTCCCTTACTATTCACATTCTATAAACATCAAACCATTCACAACCCTGGAATGCATAAATGAAGTGAGATGATATGTAATGCACTAATCATGCTTTCTTTACCATCGTCATCAGAAATATCATTTAAGCGAGTAAGAGGAGTTCTCAATTAGCATATAATTCAATCTATCACTCGAAAATTTTCAAAGTGCACAAAAGTATATCAACTTCAAGCATGATGTCGTGGCATTTCATTATACTTTACTCGTCAAGCAATAATCTAAAACATATAGAGCATGAATAACATAAATCCCAATTCAGTATATGACTCGATCTTTGACTTGAAAAGCGAGTAAAACAAGTAAACATGTCAATCTATCTTAATTTAGATATTTGAAAGCAAATAGGCATATCAAAGTATCTCAAGTCGTATATAAAGGCAAATTGTTTAAGCAAAACCGCTCTTCCAGCTCTTAGGAACGAGTCAAGCTTGGATCTCGTCTCTCGTTACTTTCACAACTCTATTTCTCATTCAAATCATACACCAAAGTGTTCCAATCATCCATAACCATTTACAATCCCACATCATCCTTCTAACAATCACAAACCACACCGCCGTCACCGATCCGATTCTTTATGTTCTCACCTTATCGATATAGTCTCGAAGCTCGTTCTTGACTCTTGTCCTACATGAAACATCCCACACACAATTTAGATGTAATTTATTATATATAAATCAGCCCATGATAAGAACAACATGCCTCAAACCCGGTTAGTAGCAAATGCTCAAAACTAGTCAAATTAATTACTATTTTTGGTCAAAATAGAAACTAACCCAAGAATCATCAAGTTGAGTTTCCCTTATGTTTCTCAGGTATAAAATATACATACTAACACCCATTATTTCCAGAATTGACAACTTTACACATTTACTCAAGAAAAACCCAAAATTAGCTAAGTGTAAACTAGCTTTTTAGGCCAATTTTGATAACTTCTTAAAAATCATCCTCTTACCCTTCCAAGTTGTTTTTCATGTGGATTATATATATATAAACACACATTCTTTCCAGAAATGATAAATTCAAAGAAAAGACAAGGATAACCATTCTTTAAAGAAGCTAGAAATTTCTAAAACAATGCCATTTTAAGGTGTCATTCAATATATGTTTATCCATGGTCCTTTACCCTTCTTTACCTTAATAAACATGCTTCTTAAAGCTTAAAACCATTAACCTTAAGCCAATTTTCAGAATATATACTTGTACAAATCCAAGCCAAAAACTCAATTCAAGAACATACAAAAGCTTGAAGTTCACCATTAATGGAGGTTATGAATTCTTACAAGCCATGGCTATCAATTCCCTTTCTTTTTCTTACTTAGGTCAACCTTAATATAAACTTATGAATTGAAGAACCCATTTCCAGAATTGTAAAGAGGGAAGAACTCATCATAAAAGCATAAATAACATCATCCAAGAACACCCAAACCCATTCCACCTCTTCAATTTACTCTTCAAGTCCTCCCACCTCCTAAATTTCATTTCAAGTCATTTTCTCTCTTCCCCTTTGCTAACTAGTCCTCCATCCATTTAAAGTTTGCAATTTAATCCTTTTTCCTTAACTTAACCATGGTTAACTAACTATGGTTAACCTTCAAAATCAAATAAGCCAAAATATAACCTTCCAAGTAATTAAATAAGTACCCAAGCATGCTAAATCAAATGTATTCCTTATTAATAAAATCCAATACGAACCCGGGCCCTTACACTTTTAGAAAACGGGTGAAAACCTCGATTGTTAGGTTAGAATCGATCCTTGGACCGAGGGCTTTTCAACGGAACAGGAATTACGGCGATCCACCGAGAAATGATGAAAAGCCAAGATGAGAGAGAGAGAGAGAGAGGGTGTAACGTCCCGTTACTTTTAAAGTGAAATTTTTTTATATTTTTTTTATTATTTATTTAATATGTTATTTATTTATTTCAATTAAAGTATTTAGTTTAATTTTTATTTTATAATTTAGAATTTAGTAGTTATTTTCGTCCGAAGACCTTTTTAATCGTTTTATTAGCTTAAATAAGTTTTAGTCATATTAATAATTATTAGCGGGCCAATTAATAATTATTAATCACCATTGGGCTAGTTTAAGAACTTCGGGTTTCGATTTATGAGTTAAAATCATTTAAGGACGTAACCGTAATTTTTGATTTCTTAAAATATCAAAAAATCACTATTCACTCATCTTTAAAAATCACAACTTTGACCAAGAAGACATTCTTCCTCTCTTTCTTTTTCTTCTCCTTGTCGTGGAGACCTTTTCCATGGATGAGAGAAAAAGGTTCTTGGCTTTTCTTCGTTTCTCGGCGGATCGTCGTGTTTTCGGTTGCGTTGGATTGGTAGGGACGAGGGCTACCTATCTAACCTACCTTTTTGAAGTTTCCCGTTCTCTAAGGGAAGTCCCAAAAAGTAAGTTTTCAAAAAATTTATATGGTTTTGTTCGTTTTTTATTATAAATAAGTTTTAAAGTTGAAATCATAAATTTCTATCATGGAATTTGACGATTTTGAGCTCGGATTTTCGAAAAACACTATTCACCCGAAAACACTATTCATCCGAAATCACTATTTATCCGAAAATTCAAACTTGATCTCATCTTAGTTATGAGTTGTAATATGTTGTGCAATTGATGAATTGTTGGTGCGATTGCTCGATTGTTGGTTCGTGGGAACTTTGTTGTCACGCGAACATTCGAGGTGAGAATAAATAGAATTTAAAGTAGTTTTAGAAACCGAATAAGTTGAACGGTTTGTAGGATCGGAGTTGAGATTAAGGCTTAATTGAAAGGATTAAAGTAAGTGAACTAACATGCTTAGGCTTGAGAGTTAGTTCTAGTTGAGTGAGAGAATTCTTAGGTACTTCAAAGGAAACGAGTAATTTTCGGAAGTTCTAAGTTTATACTTACTTCGGAGTTTCCTAATGTTTATTGGAAGTTGAGAGATCCAAAGGTAATAAGGATTGTGAGTAAGGAACTTCGTATGTTTAATAAACATTGGAACAATGAATTGGAGACTTTTCTGTTAAGTCAAAATATCGAGTTATTTGAAAGCTGGTTGGCTTGATTTTATTTATTATTTTCTTATTAGAAGATCCTAATTTCTTATTTTATGTATAAGAGTAATTCACGATCCATTTACCGTTATGTCCTTTCGATTATGTTGAATGTTTATATTTATTTACTTGCACTTAAAAGCATATTCATATCATATCATATTGCATAATCGATTATTGGGAGGAATAATGAGACAATGCATAGACTGAGTGAGCTTGCATTGTCTGGTATTATTCGTTTTATATTTACGTATATGTACATGAGGAATGCTAAAGGACTGCGGGACTTTGCATGATCAAAGGAGATGGATAATGAGATAATGATGGAACTATGCGAGTTCACATTATCTAGTATTATCCATAATTACTATGATACATATATGAGGATACAGGTGTGCATTGAAGCCTGCATTCGGTGGGTGAGATAATGAGGTGAATGAGCTTAGCCTACAGGTGTGCATTGAAGCCTGTATCAGGTGTGTATTGAAGCCTGCGTTCATTACCTGTCATTATTCACTAGAGGTAGGAAGATATTATTGAAAGAAATTTGTTTATTTTATATTGGAAAGTGAGTTTAATGAGGTGAATGAGCTTAGCCTACAGTGTGCATTGAAGCGCTCGTTCATTACCTATCATTATTCACTAGAGATGGAAAGAGATTATTGAAAGAAATTTGTATATTTTATTTTGGAAAACGAGATAATGAGGTGAATGCTTAGTCCTACGGGAGCTTTCATTACCTGACATTATTCGCATATGATGGTTATATTAATGTAAAGGTTGTTTGCCCTTTAAACTTGTTTAGTGAGTTAATGAATGTTTAAATATGTTAATACCGAGTGAGCTTAGCATTACTTATTAAAGAAAAGAAATGAAACATTATGTATATTATATATTTCCATAGAGAAAAAGAATGAAATATGATGATAGCCGAGTGCTATAAGAATGAGGAATGAAATTGAATTGTATATTGAGAGAATACAAGGGTGTATTGAACCTTTTATAATTAGTGTGATATATATATATATATATATGTAAAAGAACTAGATTCTCAATAAATTGGAAGATATTGAAATTAGAGATTAAGATTTGATGTAAACCTTATGTATAGTGTAAGGTATTAAAGAGAATGAGAAACAAGTGTTATGTGTGTTATGAAACACATCATCCTAAATTTTTTGAAGTTAGTTCCTCAATTATTTGGGAGAATTGGTAAGTAAAAGTGAAATACTTAATGTAAAACCCTTTTGGTGGTTGAAAGGTAAGGGAATGTGAGTTTTACTTGGACACAAATCCGGATGCGGGTTTGGAGTCTAATGTTAATTTTTATTCTGTTTATTCTCACTGGTTTTTATTGTTAGCTCATGATATTACAAACATTTGTAGGAAATGTTCGGGGTCATGGGAGAGGAGCTGGTGCAGTCTGATCGAGTTTGATGATGATGTTGAGATGGACTAGAGTTACTTTTAAAGTCCATGGACAATTTTATTTCATGATTTGTCTTATGAGTTGAATATTTGTATATAAGCTCATAAGAGCCTTTTGTTTTAGCTTTTATAACCTTTAACTCTTTTAATCATTGCAACAGGAATTGCATTTACTGTCTTTTAATTTCTCTGATTGTGAAAAGTGTAAACAGGTTGTGGATAGTTCCAGTTTTAAACATATCCACGCCAAATTTTTTTATTAAATAATAAGTCTTCTGCTGCCAATTTGATTTTAAATGATTTAAAAGGAGTCGGGTCGTCACAGTTGGTATCAGAGCCTAAGGGTTCTGTAGACTACATGCGATGCATGTTGGTTTTCATGTTTTGTTTTAAGTCCACTATCTAATCATCATCTAAGATCAACAGCACCAGGTATGCCTTGAACTTTTATTCTCAAGCTTTATTTCTTTAATAGTGGAAAGTTTTTGACAAGGTTGCTAAATGTTAATTGTAATTATGATATTTCACATCCTCGTAAAACAACTATGTGGTTATGTTTATTTGACCCATATTGAGATTTGGGTAAGGGTGTTGAGAATGCGAATGACCCCGTGAAGATTTGGAGGTTATATACCTCTTTAAGTGTATTGGTATAATGTCAAAGTAAGGGAGACGAGATACTCCGAGAGATTGATCATTTGATCCTCAACATTGATTAAAGTGTTATTATCACACAATTGCTAAGTAGTGATCTTAGTGAATGTGTGTTGACTTTGTATGTGTAAAAAGAGGACGCGATTGTTTGGAGCTCAATATTAAGAGATGAAACACTTGTTTGAGGTGAGTAATTGTTGATAAATAATTGGTCTGGCTCGGGTCCAGTAACCTAGATTTAACTCAATGGACAAGTTCCTGGTTTGAGTTGAGATAGTTAAATTATGGAAAGTGGTACATCATTGTGATAATATTGTATTAAAAAGGAAAGTGTGTTGCCACTCAAAAGAGGAAGTAAGAATTTTACGTGATGATTCTCAACGAGGATCAGTAAAGATTGTGTTAATTGGTTAATGGCCTAGTTGGTGGCTATTATACTATGATGTATCAATTTGAATTGGATTATACTCGAGGTTGAGTTATCGAGATTCATATTTGGTAAATTGTCAAGATTGACTAACACTAAGGTTGAGTGTTGGTATTTGATTGAGATCTAGAAAGAATGTTGTTTGGACTTAATGAGTCTTTTAAAGATAGACTCTAAGGTGAATTATATATTGGAAGGTTAGAACACTATTGGACTAAGGTGTTTGACAGACACCATTTTTGCTTTGCAAGAAAGCAAATGATCTCTGAGGTCGGGTTCATTCAAGATTTGAATAAGGAGGCTTAGGAGTCGTCCTTATCTTGGATTTTACATCTTCTGAAAAGAAGGGAAAACTAACTACTACGAGACAGACTACCTCTCAGGAGAAGAAAGCAAAGGATGACGAGGCAAATTGAGGGATACCGCAGCAGCAACCGGTTCGAGGTGGAGCTCAACATGGACAGCCAAAAGTACAAGGACAGGTTCATCCTTACTACAATAGTTGTGCAAGTTTCCATTTTGAGAGATGCACACTGTTGTATGAAATTGTGTTACGCAAGTGCACACAGTCAAACAAGTAATAAAGTGATAAGAAAGATATCGTTCCCACGAGGATTAGTGATTTAAAATGGTGTTTAACAATTAATTTAAGGAAATAAAAACAATGATAAATTTTGGGTGATATGATTTATGAAACTAAACAACTAAAATTGAGAAATTATGCAAAACTAAATGACGAAATTCTAAATTAAATGTGAAAAATAAGTAAGATGGTTTAAAATGGCTGATATTACTCCTAATTAATGCAAAAATATTAAAGTGATTAAACTATGTAGAGATAAGTGGTTGGAAAATAAAGAATCCCCCTAAAAAGTCTTAGAATTCACAAATGTTGCAGTAGTGCTGTGGCTGTGTTGCAGCAATCTGCAATAATAAACACACTTTTTATGCAAGCAAACTCAAATGTTCATGTGACTTCGTCAAGCCTAGCATGATTCTAGTTCTTAATCCAACTTGATTCCTATGTCTAGGTTAAATTAGATTAAAAATACGGTTTGATGCTCCGGTTTAGGCTTTAGGGTGTAAATACATATGTCTATGCATACCAAAAACAATTTCAAGAATTGTTAACCCCTATCAATCAATACTTTTCCATTCAATTTTAACCTTTTCAGAATTAAAATTAAACTAAACAATTCACTTAAGTTGATCAAGCATAAGCAAAGAGACAAGAAATATCAAACTATTGATTGAGCATAAAAATTGAATTCATTAAAGCTTGTGAAAAACTAATTCCCCTTAGGGTTCATCTATCAATTCCAATCTAAGAAATTTAGTTCATAATGAAACCTAAATTAACAAAAGAGTTTAACAAAATCAAAACTAAACCTAACATAATCTAACAATGGAGAGGAAGAAGAATGGAGAAGAAAATAAACAACTAAGAGCAAGAATAATCCATTAGAGAAGAAGATCCAAACGAAGCTCCCTAAGGAAGAAGAAGTCTCCTGCGTTTCTCCTCTTTCTTTCTCACGTACGCTGCTGCCTCTTTCTCACCACGTTCAGCCTCTGTCTCTTGTTCACGTTCAGCCCCTTCCCCCAATCTGCCTCCTCTTCTTTCTTTTTAGATCTAGGTTAATTTCTTTTCTTTTTCTTTGTTTTGGGCTTGGGATTTTCTTAAATTTCCTCAAAATTGCTCCTAAGTTGGACCCCAATTAGTGGGCTTATTTTATCTGAAGCAAATCAGCTGAAACGGGCCTAAAAATAGACTTTTTAAGGCTGAAAATCGTGATCCTGCTTGCTGTCCAGACCGCTCCAGTGTGCTGCAGCACAGCTGCAGCACTGCCACAGCACTATTGAAAAATCTGCACTTTTTTCTTTGTTTCTGCATGAAATTTGCAATTCTTTTAGGACTCTCTTTCATTCAAATTGACAAAATTAAATACCAAAAGCCAAGAACAATCCTAAATATACTTTAAAGTGCTAAAAACCCGAGTTTTTCCCAAAATAAGCTTTAATAAAGAATGATTCTAAATGAATTCAAAGTATGCAAAATATGAGCAAAGTTCAATCAAATAATTATCACATAAGCATTAAAATAGGACCAAATAACTCTATTTTATAGAGTTATCACACACTTCCACCAAGATGCTATGTTTGTGATCAAACTTTAAATCACGCCACTTTTATAGTGCGTATAAGATATAGCCATCACAACATAGTAACGAAGGATTATTAGAAAAGGGCTACAGCAGGCACCACAAGCTCAGTATGCTCCCTAGGGAAGGGACATATGTCAGGACAGAGGTAGAGATTGAGGTAAACAGGCTCAGCAGGACTGATTTACGCTTGTTACCTTCTCCACCTGCTAAGCATCATACTTGAGTATTTTCTACTAGAAAAGATGCTGAAGCTGCAAGTATGGTAGTGAAGGGTACTTTATCAGTTTTGGGCCATTTGGCTTTTGTTTTGTTTAATTTTGGAGCTAGCCACTCTTTTATTTTATCTTGTTATATTGAGTTGGCAGTTCTTGAGTCGAGACTGTTGAGTTTCGGGATGTGTGTTTTTACCCCAGAGGGGAAGTTTATTATTATTGATGGTGTGATTAGTTATGATGACATGTGTATTATGAATAAATGTTCACATTCTACTTTGATTTTATGCATATGCTTGATTTTGATGAGATATTTGTTATGGATTGGCTATCATCCAATCATACCATTATAGTCTGTATTGAGAAAGTTTTGGTTTTATGAGTCCGTGTGGGACTAGTTTATGTTTTCGTGGGTTTAGTAGCCGAGTAACACCCACTTTGATATCTATGATAGAAGCTAGAATGCTTCTAAGTGATGGAGCTTGGGTTTAAATAGCTAGTGTTGTTGATACTTTTGTACTGAGGACTAGCTTGAGTTATATGCCAGTAGTGAGGGATTTAGTTGATGTTTTCCCTGTTATGTTACTCGGTTTACCACCGATGAAAGAGTTAGATTTTCAGATTGAGGTTGCTCCAGGACAGCTCCATGGTCCAAAGCACCTTATCGTATGGCACCAGCTGAGTTAAAAGAGCTTAAGAGTCAGTTATAGGAACTCTTAAACTTAGCTGCGTCCTCGTGGGGAGCACCTTGTTCTTTGTGAAAAGAAAGACAGTTCTGTTGGGTTTGAGGCCTCTAAAAGAGTTCTCAAACGGAAGTCCCAACGGATCTTTCATTGCAGTATAATAAATTCAAAACGAAATGCATAAACAGAATACTAACCCTTGTTGAGAAGTGTCTGACTCTTCCTCGTTCTTCGATGGTTACGATCCTGGGACCACCAAAAAGATCTTCCTCACTAAGCACAAAAGATAATCGGTGCGTGGCCACTATCTCCTTTGGAAAAAGGAAAATTGGGAAGAAGAAATTTCTTCTCAATACCCTATGGGCGACAGCCAAGAGAGAGGGAGGAGAGGAATTTCCTGAGCTTTTACTTTAACTCTCTTAGTTGTGTATTTTGGGGTCACCCCAAAGTTCCTATTTATAGGAAAACCAAGGCCTCATAAAATCTTCTGAATATCTTTTAATTAATAAATAATTAATTAAGATATTCTAAAATATATTTGAATAATAAAGATATTATATTTTATTCCATAATAAAATATTCCATATCTTTTATTTAAAATAATCAATATTAATTTAAATATATTATTCCATATCTTCCATTTTAAATTAATCACTTTAATTTAAAATAAGATATTCATATATATATTTTAAATAAATAAAAATGCAAACTCTTGGTCAACGGTTGACAGTGGCGTGTGACCCCACCATGGGTCACACGCCCATGTCATCCACCAATGACATTATTGGACATTTTTATTTTCCTCTTATTTAATGGAACAATTCCTTTAAATAATTAAATAAATAAAACTCCTTTTATTTATTCTAATAAATAAAACTCCTTTTATTTATTTCCTCATTTAATTTGATAATTTCAAATTAAATATTCAAATAGACTCTTCTATTTAAATCCCCATTAATTTTGGACAACACAAAATTAATTTAATTAAATAGACTCCTCTATTTAATCTCTCATAATTAAATAGACTCTTCTATTTAATAATTAAATAGACTCCTCTATTTAATTCCACCATTAATTAAATAATTAATAGACTCCTCTATTTAATTTCCTTTAATTAATTGAATAGACTCCTCTATTCATTTTCAATTTTCCAAAGAGAATTAATCGTATTAATTTATGTTCTCGATTACATGCGTTAGCTCAGAGGACTTAATGAACCTATAGGACTAAGCTCCAATGATCCAGAATTACCTTTGATTAAAACTCCTTTTAATCAATTAATTCTCATTCATTAACTCCTAGATAACTCCACTAAATATCTAGAGTTGCACTCTTAGTACTATAGACATAGTTATGTCCATTGGCTATAATCATTAACTACACTTTGATCCTTCACAAGTTAGTTCGTATCCATGGCTAGGTATTTACACCGTATTAACCTCCATGATACATCTTGTTCCTTAAGCCCAACTGATTCTCCAATGAACAACCGTACATAATCTCCATTATGCGTCTTTAACCTTTTCCTTGATCAGAGGAATATGGGGCCCCGCTGTTCAAGACCGAATCAGTCCATAAGGGAACTACTTATCTATTTTCCTATATGGAAAAGAGTGAATTCCAATTCTTGTGTAATTACGTTCCCAGCTATAAGCAAGATGCAATCCCCAAAGTGGTAGGCTTATTGAGCGAACTATTCGAGTCACTCTCACCTATGCAAATCAAAGGCTTGTCTCTTGCAAACAGGAGTTCGTAATCCACTCAGGATTAAGATCAATTGTACATGATCAACCGGTTGATAAACGAAGTGTCTTTCTATAACGGCTTTCCCAGAAGACAGTAAGTTTATATTAGTCCAGTCTACTACAATCTCTATTGCAAGAACACCCCCACTCACATGTCTCTACATGAGCGATCCAGGATGAGATCACTTGTGCCAATTCACAAGTGGGCCGTGTTAGTGGTGTTACCAAGAAATAAGGCACCCAACCTTTATTCATGTACCACAGACTATTTGAGTTACACTTAAGTGAATCTTCCCGCATCATATGCTCACTTTAAGTTATCATACGTAACTCTGGATCTTATGATGGATTACATTTATTAAACTAATAATAAATGGCAATGTAAATATTACTAATTAATAATTCCTTTATTTTTTATAGTTTAAATGGATTACATAAGATTTAGGGCAGAAACCCCAGCAAGTTCAGTGAGACTGTGCATTGATAAATTGTAAGAGGCTTTGTGTGCCTTCAGGATCGACTTTTGAAAAGAGTTGTTGGAGGAGGCTCACAGTTCTATCTTTTATGTTCATCCAGGTAGTACAAGATGTACGAAAACCCGAGACAGTATTATTGATGGCCTGGGATGAAACATGAGATTGTAAAGTATGTAAGTAGGTGCTTGCTTTGTTAGCAAGTCAAGGCCTTAAGGACAAGTCTACCAGGTTATCTTAACCGTTGAGAGTACTTGAATAGAAATGGGAGAAGATTTCCATGGATTTTATCAAAGGTTTTCCGAAGATGGCAAGAGTTATGATACCATTTGAATGATGGTATACTGTTTGACAAAACCGTACACTTTATACTTGGAAGGATCACCTATCCAGTTAAGACAAGGGTACAGTTGTACCTAAGAAAGACTGTTAGATTACATGGTGTGCCAGTGAAGGTCTTATTAAGTTGGAACATATGCTTTGTCTCGAAGTTTTGGCACTGTTGAGGCACTTTATGGTAGAGAATGTCGTTCTCCGAACCATTGGGATGAGGTTGGAGAAAAGAGACTTTGGAAACTCAAGTTGTAACAAATGACTAGAGAGTCTATCATTTGTTTAGAGAAGGGTTAAGAGTTGCCCAAAGTCGACAACAGAGTTGGAGTAGTTCGTTCGAGTTGTAGTGGTGGATCTTATACTCTTCAAAGTGACACCTATGAAGGGTGTTATGAAAGTTGGGAATAAGGGTCAGTTGAGCCCTAGATTTATTGGCCTATCGAGATACTCAATTGAGTAGAAGTGGTAGCTTATCGTTTAGCTTTACCACCTTCGTTATCGGCCGTTTGTAAATGTCTTCCATGTATTGATGCTTCGGAAATACATGGTGAATCCGTCCCACGTGATTGATTATGAACTGGTTGTTTTGGATGCTAATATGTCATATGATAAGACACCAGTTAAGATCATAGCATTTAAACAAAAGAGATGTGAAATAAAAAGGAATCCACTTGGTTAAGGTTTTGTGGAGAAATAAAATAATTCACTTGGTTAAGGTTCTTTGGAAGAACCAAGTGTCAGAGAAAGCAACGTGGGGACGTGAGGTGAGTTACAGTCTAGGTACCCTCGCTTTTTCACTTAGTGATTGCACTTTTCGAGGACGAAAAGTCTTTTAAGGAGGGTAGACTGTAACGTCCCGTTACTTTTGAAGTGAAATTTTTTTTATTATTTATTTAATATGTTATGTTATGTTATATATTTATTTCAATTAAAGTATTTAGTTTAATTTTTATTTTGTAATTTAGAATTTAGTAGTTATTTTCGTCCGGAGACCTTTTTAATCGTTTTATTAGCTTAAATTAGTTTTGGTCTTATTAATAATTATTAGCGGGCCAATTAATAATTATTAATAACCATTGGGCTAGTTTAAGAACTTCGAGTTTCGATTTATGAGTTAAAATAATTTAAGGACGTAACCGTAATTTTAGATTTCTTAAAAATATCCAAAAATCACTATACATTCATCTTTAAAAATCACAACTTTGACCAAGAAGACATTCTTCCTCTCTTTCTTTTTCTTCTCCTTGCCGTGGAGACCTTTTCCATGGATGAGAGAAAAAGGTTCTAGGCTTTTCTTCGTTTCTCGGCAGATCGTCGTGTTTTCGGTTGCGTTGGATTGGTAGGGACGAGGGCTACCTATCCAACATAGCTTTTCAGAGTTTCCCGTCCTCTAAAGGAAGTCCCAAAAAGTAAGTTTTCAAAACTTTTTATATGGTTTTGTTCGTTTTTTATTATAAATGAGTTTTGAAGTAGAAATCATGAATTTCTATCATGGAATTTGACGATTTTGAACCCGGATTTTTGAAAACACTATTCACCCGAAAACACTATTCATCCGAAATTACTATTCATCCAAAATCACTATTCACCTGAAAATGCACACTTGTTCTCATCTTAGTTATGAGTTGTAATATGTTGTGCAATTGGTAAATTGTAGGTGCGATTGCTCGGTTGTTGATCGTGGGAATTTGGAGATTTGGAGAAAATCTTATTTGGCAAAGGTGAGAATATTTAGGATTTAAAGTAATTTTAGAAAGCAAATAAGTATGATGGTTTGTAGAATAAGAAGCTAAGACTAAGATTCGAATTTAAGATTATAGGGAGGTGAGTTAGTGCCCTAGGATTAGGAGTTAATCCTTTAAGTGAGAACTTAGGAGTTCTCGAGGAAAGCATTGAATCTTAGAAAATACTAAGTTAGATTCATTTTCGAAGCTTAGGTTGGACCATTGAAAGTAAAAGATCCAAACTTTTATATAGAACGATTAATAGAACCTCGGATTATATTGGAAGTTTAAAATCCTGGAAGGTATAGGTTAATCGTTTAAGATAGGATTTACTTGTATTAATGTAGCGGAGTTCGATTTACATATCGTTCATCCGAGATTCCTATCTATTTTACTTTATGCTTTTATTTTATGCCCTCTACTTTATGCTTGCATCGACTAATTTAATTCCGCACTTTACTTATTTACTTTTACAAGGATATGCAGGCATATGCATATCATTTTGCACCATAACATTTTCGCATCATTCATTGAAAAAGAAATGAAGGGGAGAATGTTGGAGCCTACGGGTAGTGTCCGCATCACTTTCAGAGAAAAAGGAAAGAAAGTGAAAAAGAAAAGAAAGTGAAAAAGAAAAGAAGGGAAAATGATGAACCCTACGGGAAGTTCACATCACCTTTAGAAAAAAAAAGAAAAGAAAGTGAAAAAGAAAAGAAGGGAGAATGATGAATCCTATAGGAAGTTCACATCACCTTCAGAGAAAAGAAAAGAAAGTGAAAGAAAAGGAGTTGAATGGTATCCTACGGGATGTTCGCATTACTTCTTCATGCATAGGGGGTTGAATGGTATCCTATGAGATGTTTGTATTACTTCCTCAAGCATAAGGTTGAATGGGTATCCTACGGGACGTACTCATTATCTTCATTCATGTACAAAAGGGCAAATGCGAAATCCTACGGGATGTCCTCATGCATTCATGCTTTTGATCGATGAAATAGAGAATTGAGATGTTTTATTTTATGCAAAGTATATTTATTTTCTTATTTATGTCGTAACAAGTAAATGGATGAGAATTAGACTACGTGTGTTAGTAGTATCATCCTTTGGATATTATAGAATGGAATTACCTAAAGTTTGGAGAACTTTAGGATTGATTGTGTCTGATTGATTGGACACAAATCGGAATACGGGTTTGAGGTCTAACCTTACTTTTTATTCTTATTATTCTCACTGGGCTTAGTTGTTAGCTCATGATATTACAAACATTTTAGGTAATGTTTGGGGTCGTGGAAGAGGAGCTGGTGCGCGCTTGATCGAGAGGATGATGACATGGAGGTGGACTAGATATTCTTTTAAAAGACCATGGTCTCATTTTGTTAATTTATATCTTATGTTATGAAAATTTGTATTTAGCTCATAAGAGCTCATTGTCTTTATTTTTATGATAAACGTCTTTTGAACTCCTGATTAGGAACTTGAAGTTCCTTGTGTTTTAGATTTTTGAATTTAAGATGTAAACAGGTTTTGGCTAGCCAACTTTCAAACATAATCACGCCAATTTTCTTAAAATATAAAGACTTCCGTTGTGTTTTCTAATTTAAATTATTTAAAAGTGTCGGGTCGTCACAGTTGGTATCAGAGCCTACGGGTTCTGTAGACTACATGTGATGCATGTTTGTTTTCATGTTTTGTTTTAAGTCCACTCTCTAGTCATCATATGAGATCAGCGGCACCAGGTATGCCTATAACTTTTATTCTCATGTTTTATTTCTTTGATATTAGAAGAGTTATGAGAATATTGTTAGAAGTTAATGATGTTTGTGATATTTCACATCCTTGTAAAACCACTATGTGGTTATGTTTATTTTACCTATTTCGAGATTTGGGTAAGGGTGTTGAGAAGGTGAATGACCCTGTGCAGTTTTGGAGGTTATACACCTCGTTAAGAGTATTGACATAATGTCAAAGTAAAGGAGATGAGATACTCCGAGAGATCAATCGTTTGATCCATAAAGCTGATTAAAGTGTTATTGTCACACAATTGCTAAGTAGTGGTCTTAGTGGATGTGTGTGGACATTTATGTGTAAAAAGGGGACATGTTTGTCTGGAGCCCAGTATTAAGAGATGAAACACCTGTTTGAGGTGAGAAATTGTTGAAAAGAAATCGGTTTGGCTCGAGTAGAGTGACCTAGATTTAACTCAATGGACAAGTACCTGGTTGAGTTGAGAAAGTTGAATTATGGTAAGTGGTAAATCCTTATGGTAGCATTGTGCTAAAAGGAAAGTGTGTTACCACTCAAAAGAGGAAGCAAGGACTTTACGTGATAAGTCTCAACGAGGACCATTAACAACAATGTTAATTGGTGAATGGTCTAGTTTGGTTGCTATTACACTATGATGTATCACTCTGAATTGGAAATACTCGAGGTCGAGTAATGAAGATCCATATTCAGTAAATTGTCAAAATTGACTAACACTAAGTTGAGTGTTGGTTTTTGATGGAAATATAGAAGGAAGTTGATGGACCGTGATATCGGTAACTTTATAAGGCAATGAGATGGTTTGGTGAACATCAATTCACATTGAGTTTGACCATCTAATTGGACGGTGAACTTTGAGAAACTTGTAGGTCATAGTTTGGACCTACTGAGTCTTTTAAGATAGACTCTAAAGTGAAACTTATGTTGGAAGGTTAGAATGATATTGAACTAAGGTGTTTGACAGGCACCAGTTTTACTTTGCAAGAAAGCAAATGATCTCTGAGGTCGAGTTCATTCAAGAATTGAATAAGGAGGCTTAGAAGTCGTCCTTATCTTTGATTTTACATCTTCTAAAAATAAAAGAAGATTAACTACTACAGGACAGACTACCTTTTAGAAGAAGAAAGCAAAGGATGACGATGCCAGTCAAGGGATACCGCAGCAGCAACAGCAGCAGCAGCAACAACATCAGCAACAGCAGTAGCAGCAACAATAACTGGTTCGAGGTGGAGCTCAACAAGGATAGGATCATCCTTACTACAATAGTTGTGCCAGTTTCCATAAGGGAGATGCACACTTCCATCAAGATGCTATGTTGTGATCAAACTTGGATTCACGCCACTTTTGTAGGGCATATAAGATACAACCATCACAACATAGTAGCAAAGTCAGGATTATCAGGAAAACCTGCCAGTGTGGTAATGACTTATATTTTGTTATTTTCAGGCCGTTTTGCTTTTATTCTGTTTAATGCTGGAGCTAGCCATTCTTTTATTTTTATCTTGTTATGATGAGTTGGCAGCTCTTGAGCCGAGATTGTTGAGTTTCGAGATGTGTGCTTTTACCCCAGTGGGGAAGTTTATTATGATGATAGTGCGTATGGCACTTATGACATGTGCATTACATTTTACTTTGATTGTTATGCATATGTCTGATTTTGATGTGATATTGGGTATGGATTGGCTATCAGCTAATCGTACCACCGTTAACGATTGTACTGAGAAAGTAATTGATTTTATGAGTCCATGTGGGACTAGTTTATGTTTTCGTGGGTTTAGTAGCCAAGTAGCACCCACTTTGATATTTATGTTAGAAGCTAGAGTGCTTCTAAGTGATGAAGCTTGAGATTTCAGACTTTGTTAGTAGATGCTTGACTTGTCAGCAAGTCAAGGCATTGAGGAAGAGTTCACCAGGTTATCTTAACCTTTGAAAGTGATTGAATGGAAATGGGGGAAGGTTTTCATAGGTTTTATCAGGATTTGACGAAGGTCGCAAGGAATTATGATACCATTTGGGTGATTGTACACCATTTGATGAAAAACCGCACACTTTACTCTTGGAAGGATCATCTATCCAGTTAAGACTAGGGTACAATTATACCTAAGAAAGATTGATAGATTGTGGTGTGCCGGTGAAGATTTTATCAGATCGAGACACTCGCTTTGTCTCGGAGCTTTGGCACTGTTTAGGCACTTTTTAGCAGAAAGTGTTGTTCTCCCGCTCATTTGGATGAGATTGGAGAAAAGAGACTTTTGATACTCAAGTTGTAACAAATGACTAGCGAGTCTATCATTTGTTTAGAGAAAGGTTAAGGGTTAACCAAAGTTGACAGCAGGATTCGTTGTAGTCCGTTCAAGTTGTAGTAGTGGATCTCGTATACTTCAAGTGGCGCCAATAAAGGGTGTTATAAAAGTTGGGAATAAGGGTCAGTTGAACCCTAAGTTTATTGGCCTATCGAGATACTCAATCGAGTAGAAGTGGTAGCTTATTGTTTTGCTTTACCACTTTCGTTATCGGCCATTGTAATGTTTTCCATGTATTGATGCTTTGGAAATACATGGTGAATCCGTTCCATGTGATTGATTGTGAACTGGTAGTTTTGAATGCTATTAAATCTTATGAGAAGACACCAGTTAAGATAAGAGCATTCGAACAAAAGTTGATGAGAAATAAAAAGGAATTCACTTGGTTAAGGTTCTTTGAAAGAACCAAATGTCAAAGAAAGCAACGTGGGAACGTGAGGATGAGATACAGTCTAAGTACCCTCGCTTTATTCACTTAGTGAACGCACTTTTCGAGGACGAAAAGTCTTTTAAGGAGGGTAGACTGTAACGTCCCGTTATTTTGAAGTGAATTTTTTTTTTAATGTTATTTATTTATTTATTTATTTATTTCAATTTAAGTGTTTAGTTTAATTATTATTTTTTATAATTTCGATTTTAGTAGTTAATTTCGCCCAAAATTCTTTTTAATCGTTTTAATACTTTAAATTCGCTTCGGTGACATTAATAATTATTTATAGGCCAATTAATAATTATTAATCACCTTTAGATTAATTTAAGAGCTTCGGGTTTCGATTTAGAAGTCAAAAGTCATAAAAGGACGCAACCGTCATTTCCAATTTCTTAAAATATCTAAAATTACTATTCATTTATTCTTTAAATATCACCAATTTGACCAAGTTGCCTTCATCTTTCTCTTCCTTTCCTTGCCTTGCCGTGCCTTTCATCCACCATGGATGTGGATTTTCTTTTCTTCGTTTCTCATTCATTTCTCGATGGATTGTCGTTTTTTCGGTGGCGTTGGATTGGTAGGGACGAGGGCAACCTATCCAACCTAGCTTTTTGGAGTTTCCCGTCCTCTAAGGGAAGTCCCAAAAAGTAAGTTTTCAAAACTTTTTATATGGTTTTGTTCGTTTTTTATTAAAATGAGTTTCGAAGTTGAAATCATGAATTTCTATCATGGAATTTGATGATTTTGAACCCGGATTTTCTAAAACACTATTCACCCGAAAACACTATTCATCCGAAATTACTATTCATCTGAAATCACTATTCACCCGAAAATGCACACTTGTTCTCATCTTAGTTATGAGTTGTAATATGTTGTGCAATTGGTGAATTGTAGGTGCGATTGCTCGGTTGTTGATTCGTAGGAATTTGGAGATTTGGAGAAAATCTTATTTGGCAAAGGTGAGAATAGTTAGGATTTAAAGTAATTTTAGAAAGCAAATAAGTATGATGGTTTGTAGAATAAGAAGCTAAGACTAAGATTCGAATTTAAGATTAGAGGGAGGTGAGTTAGTGCCCTAGGATTATGAGTTAATCCTTTAAGTGAGAACTTAGGAGTTCTCGAGGAAAGCATTTAATCTTAGAAAATACTAAGTTAGATTCATTTTCGAAGCTTAGGTTGGATCATTGAAAGTAAAAGATCCAAACTTTTATATAGAACGATTAATAGAACCTCGGATTATATTGGAAGTTTAAAATCCTGAAAGGTATAGGTTAATCGTTTAAGATAGGATTTACTTGCATTAATGTAGCGGAGTTCGATTTACATATTGTTCGTCCGAGATTCCTATATATTTTACTTTATGTCCTTTATTTTATGCCCCTCTACTTTATGCTTGCATCGACTACTTTAATTCCGCACTTTACTTATTTACATTTACAAGGATATGCAGGCATATGCATATCATTTTGAACCATAACATTTTTGCATCATTCATTGAAAAAGAAATGAAGGGGAGAATGTTGGAGCCTACAGGTAGTGTCCGCATCACTTTCAGAGAAAAAGGAAAGAAAGTGAAAAAGAAAAGAAAGTGAAAATGATGAACCCTACGGGAAGTTCACATCACCTTTAGAAAAAAAAGAAAAGAAAGTGAAAAATAAAAGAAGGAAGAATGATGAATCCTACGGGAAGTTCACATCACCTTCAGAGAAAAGAAAAGAAAGTGAAAGAAAAAGAGTTGAATGGTATCCTACAGGATGTTTGCATTTCTTCTTCATGCATAGGGGGTTGAATGGTATCCTACGGGATGTTTGCATTACTTCCTCATGCATAAGGTTGAATGGGTATCCTACGGGATGTACTCATTATCTTCATTCATGTACAAAAGGGCAAATGTGAAATCCTACGGGATGTCCTCATGCATTCTTGCTTTTGATCGATGAAATAGAGAATCGAGATGTTTTATTTTATGCAAAGTATATTTATTTTCTTATTTATGTCGTAACAAGTAAATGGATGAGAATTAGACTACGTGTGTTAGTAGTATCATCCTTTGGATATTATAGAATGGAATTACCTAAAGTTTGGAGAACTTTAGGATTGATTGTGTCTGATTGATTGGACACAAATCGGAATACGGGTTTGAGGTCTAACCTTACTTTTTATTCTTATTATTCTCACTGGGCTTAGTTGTTAGCTCATGATATTACAAACATTTCAGGTAATGTTTGGGGTCGTGGAAGAGGAGCTGGTGCGCACTTGATCGAAAGGATGATGACACGGAGGTGGACTAGATATTCTTTTAAAAGACCATGGTCTCATTTTTTTAATTTATATCTTATGTTATGAAAATTTGTATTTAGCTCATAAGAGCTCATTATCTTTATTTTTATGATAAACCTCTTTTGAACTCCTGATTAGGAACTTGAAGTTCCTTGTGTTTTAGATTTTTGAATTTAAGATATAAACAGGTTTTGGCTAGCCAACTTTCAAACATAATCACACCAATTTTCTTAAAATATAAAGACTTACGCTGTGTTTTCTAATTTAAATTATTTAAAAGTGTCGGGCCGTCACACAACTAGAATCTCAATTAATTGGAAGATTTTGAAATTGGAGATTAATACTTGAATGTAAACTTTATGTATAGTATAAGGTATTAAAAAGAATGAAATACAATTATTATGTGTGTTATGAAACACATCCTCCTAAATGCTTGGAAGCTAGATCCTCGATCATTTGGGATATTTGGTAAGTAAAAGTGGAAGACTTGATGTAAATCTCTTTGAATGGATGGATTGCAAAAAGTGAGTGAGTTCTTGGACACAAATCCGGATGCGAGTTTGGAGTCTAATGATACTTTACTTTCTATTTATTTTCACTGGGCTTGCTTTTAGCTCATGATATTACAAACATTTTCAGGTAATGCTTGTGCTTGGGGTCGTGGGAGAGGAGCTGGTGCAATCTGATCTAGTTGATGATGATGGCGGGATGGACTAGAGATATTTTGAAAGCCCATGGACTCATTTATTTCATCTTTTGTCTTTTGGGTTGTATATTTGTATCTAAGCATATAATAGCTTTTTGTCTTAACTTTTATAACTTTGAACTTCTTTAAACTGTACAGCGGGAATTGCAATTCCTTGTCTTTTAAATTCTCTTATTGTGAAAAGTGTAAACAGGTTATGGATTGTCAAAGTTTTAAACATATCCATGCCAAAATTTTATTAAATATAAAGTCTGAAGGGATGATTTACTAAATTACCCGAATTTTATTTAGTAAACTAATTAACATTTAACTACGGATCTATTAACATCATGCAATTTGTGATAAAAACATGTAGATTCATGCTTTAAATTTCAAAAATTAAAACCTTTACTTACATTGAGTAAAATATGGAGAATTGGTTGGAGGTTTCTTTACAGCATCAAATCTTCAGCAACACCAGATCTTCTACGCTATATCCCGATTGATCAAACGAAACCCAATTGTGGGATCGAACTTTTAGAAGAAATTGGGAAGAAGAAAAAATATTTTCTTCCCAATCACTAAGGAAATCGGCAATGGGGGGAGGGAGAAGGAAGAGAAAATTCTAAAGTTATAAGGAATTGAATTGTGTGATTTATGAATGACCCAAGCCTCGTATTTATAGGAAAATAGGAATCCTAATCACATTAGGATTAATCCATGGAGATAAATACAAAAAGAAAAAAGAATTATCTCTTTCCTTTATCTTGATATTTCTAAAATGTCATAGATAAATAAGAGAATATTTTTTTTTTTATTTTATTTATCTTGGGTAAATAAATCTATATAATTATTATAGGATATAATTCAAACAATTATCTCCTACAAATTATCTCATATGGCCGAAATTATGATAGTAAAATAATTAATAAATACAATTTATTTAATTAATTATTTTTGGGCCAATTCCAATTGGGTTCATTAATCAAATTGGGCTTTAAACTCTCTCTTAAATTAATAAGTCCAACTTAATTAATTAATTTATTAATTACCGTTTAAATAAAATATTTCATTTAAATAATTAATAATATTAATATTTTCTCCAGACTAAATATTATCAAATTATATTTAATTATTAATTTCCATTAAATAAACTCATTATTTAATTAATAATTTTATTGATAATATTTTATTATTAATTAATTAATTTTAATTATTAATTCCCATTCAAATAAAATTAATTGTTTAAACAATTAATAATTGTCAATTAATTTCAAATTATAAATTACCATTTAAATATACTCAATATTCAAATAATTAATAATGTTTAATTAAAAATATTTCATTATTAATTTCATGTTTAAATAAATTCATTATTTAAACAATTAATAATGTTTATATTAACTACCATTTAAATATACTCAATATTTAAACAATTAATATTGCACATTTAAGTAATTCACTTTACTTAAAATTTCCATTTCTTCTACTTGTTTTCACAACTACGATATTTGGGCTAGCATAGGGACCCGATGGACCTATAGATCATGGGCTTAATAATTAGTCAATTAAGTGATTAACTCATAATCAGTTAATTGCTTATTATCTAACTATGAATAATTCCACTATAGATTCATAGCTGAACTCCCCTCACTATAGATGAGTTATGTCCATTTAGTTTATCTTTTATTTATATCTGTGATATATCCTTCATGTGTAACCCTCATAATTACAGGCGGATAAATTTACCGTTTTGCCCCTGTAATCACCACTTTATCCTTTTGTTCCCGCTGATTCTCCAATGAACTTTATCTTTAGTGGAACTAGAGATAATATACTTTTGTGATCAATAGAAGTCGTGGCGACACTTGTTCATGTCTCAAATCAGTACATCAAAAGGAGTTTCCTAAAGTTCCTAAAATGCTTAGGTATCGCACTAAAACCGTTAATTTATAGGAAAGTTATGAATTTCATCTCGTGAAAATGAGTTCCGGGCTACTTATCTAGCCATGTTCCCAAAATAGGAGTGTATTGAGCGTTCTTACAGATCGCTCTCAACCATGTGAATCAAAGAACATAACTCCACAAATAGGAGTCCACATTTCACTCAGGATTGAGATCTACACAGTTGATAAACTTAGTTTGATATTCGTTCATTTCTCGTAAACGGTACTAATGAGAAATCTGATCGAATATCGTGGTCCTGTCTTATACAATCAACATTGCATATGATACTTCCATTTCATGTCTCCTACATGAATGATTAGGATTAGATCATTTGTTTATAAACAAAATGTGAAGCTATCAACAGTGTTACCAGAATAAGGTTCCCAAACGTTATCCATTTACTGTAGACACTTTTAAGTTACTCATCTCTACTTTAATTCTCTCGTATGACTCACATACTAAGTCGTGATTCCATAAGGGTAACTTAGGGTTTACTATTTGAATGTTTGATATTTATATATTTCCATATATTCCTAATATCGTCAATTGAATCAATCTAGATAATATAATGAACTTATATTTATTTATTTAATTTATTCAAAATAAATTATTATTATTAAATAATTACAAGTTCTAGGACACCATTCCTAACAATCTCCCACTTGTCCTAGATCTTTGGAGATTTGACTTGTAATTCCAGTCAGACTGGATGACTATCAACTACTTAGCCATGTTAGTCATTTTAATACTATATTAGTAACGTTTTCATCTGTTTAGTATGTATTTCTTTGTTTGATGTTAGTTTCATTAAGTGTAGATTCCATATTTTATCGTCATAAAATAAACTCCTTTAACTTTTGATTTGAAACTATCATGCTCATACACCTTTCATTTACTAAAGACTTAGTAATTACGCAAATCCAGAGTTTAGTTGGTAAAAACTCATTTTACTTATACTTAACTCATTTAATGTTTAATTCGCAAAAGTCTTTTGTCAAATTCTTACATGGAAGTAAATTCATGTTCGAATTTGAGCCCGGGCAAATCATAAAATCTCCCATTTTATCTATGTGCACATACTATTTGTAAATTTTATTTTAGTCACATTGGTTCTAGAATTCTCGAAATTCTTAAGCTCCCACTACAAAGTAATTCTCCATTACTTTCATTTGTTTAATGATTACAATTCTATACTTCTTATTATTTCCAAAAAATAATGTATAAGTATAAGTGACCCTTTTCAACTCAACTATTGAAAATTCATGTCATTTTATTTCATTTATTTTGAACTTTATTCATTGATTTTTGAAGTCAATGAGTTTCACTTGGACTTCAAAAGTCCTTTGGTTCGTACAATGACGCTCCCACTCAAATAAAGTTCTACAAGTAGTTTAACCATTTAAACTTTTAAATAACAACTTGTTTTTATTGTGAAATAAAATCATTGTAATTCTTTTCTATCTTAAGTAAGGTTTAAAGCCTTCAGGATCACCGATTTCTGAATTTATTTTTAATAATTTGTGAATTCAATTATCCACTAATTATTGTTTTTATTGTTTTTCAATTTCTATTTTGTTTACATATCGGTTAGTACTCCTTTAAAACATCCTTTTAAATAACTAAATATTTGGAATATAAGAAATCGATTTAATGTTTGCTTATCACTTAAGTTCTAACATCTAAATGTCTAACTTTAGTGATATTTAAGTCTAGTTATCTTTGATAAATCAAAGATATTTGATTTTACTTATCCCATAAGTTCGTGGATTAATATGGTTATCATCTCAAATTCCTTGAGAACCATCTTTAAGAGATTAATCCCTCTAACTTATTTAAGTAATTTTAGACTTAAGTATTTAAACATTTTTTAAACCTTTATAACTTATTTAGACATTTCGGAGTTTAGAATTTGGTTTTGGAACCATTTGTTTCATGATGTATTTTGAATAACCATCCAATCACACTTTGGAACTTTGTAATATAATTGTAAAGGAATATCTACCTAAATAACTCTTATTTAAAATATTCCCGAACTTGGTTCACATGAAATGAGAACCAACAGTTATTACATAATTCAAAATAAAAACAAATTGATAACTAAACTAAATTAGAAAACTATGGTTTTTAGAAAAAAGAATATTTTCTTCCCTTTTAGACTATTGTAAAATCGGTTACGGGAAAATAGGAAGAAGAAGAGTTTTCAATTTCGAAAATTAAAATTAGAAGCTTTTGAATGAATAACCAAGACGTTTGTATTTATACGCAAAAAAGTTTTCCAATTGAATTTAGGAAATACTATCAAAATAAATACAAGATAAATTCCAAGAATAAAATCAAATTTTATTTCTTATTTATCTTACATGCCGATTTTATGTGCATAAAATCAATAATTCAACAATAAGAAAAACTAATTTTTTTTCTTTGTTTAATTCGTCTTTTGTTAGACATTCTTTTATATATTTATTTTAGACAAAATAATTTTACAATTATTTCCTAAAATATCATATATGTGTCGATTTTGGTATATAAATTATTCAAATAATTTGATCCAAAATCCAATGAATTCAGTAATTCAATTATAGGTTATTCCTTATTAATAAATCTTATTTATTAACTCTTAATATTTATTTAAATAAATCAATTATTCAAATAAAATATCATATTCTGATTTTGTATTTTATTATTAATAAATATTTATTATTTCCTATTTAAATAATCAAAATTATTTAAATTAATAATAAATATGTTATTTACTATTATCCTTTTAAATAATCACTATTATTTAAAATTAATAATAAATGTTTAATTAATTTCCATTCAGGTAAACACGTGACCTGAATAATTAATAATTATTTATTAATAATATTTTATTCTTAATTACCATTTAAATAAACACATTATTTAAATAATTAATAACAATGATATTAATTTTCATTTAAATAAATTCATTATTTAAATAATTAATCTTGTCAGTTTATTTTAGTAAACTGTTTTACTTAAATTATTCATTTCCTTTTCTAGGAACCATAGTTCTCTTCGTTCAGTTAGTTCTTTCCAAGTATAGTGACTAAAATAGATGCTATATTACTAAAATTTAAATAAACTTTATCTTAATAATCTAATATGCATTCAACATTCAAATACTCAAAGTTTCGACATATAATTAAATATGATGCACGAATGCGAACATATTAATGAACAGATAAGCCCTAAAACATGTTACTATGTCACGATATTTTAATGACACCAGTGAAGTGCCGTCGAATGATAAGTCAGTTACCATCATTAAAACGAGATGCCACTCGAACAATTGACAACTCAAGAATAACTCATATTCCTATGTCATTGTTTAGCGTGTGTTTGGTCAAGAATTTTGATAACAAACTTTATCAAATTTCTTTTTAAGTGTGACCCACTAATTTAGTCTTTTAAATAAAATTGAGGAGTGTCTACGAAGTGTAGATTCAGTCTTCAATTGCATTTAAAATTCTTTATCCCTTTCGAGAGACCCAACCTGATATTAATTTATACAATAGAACCTTCCTATAGGAATGAACATCTGCAGCAGTGTTACAGAGGCCATGTATAAATCTCACGTTTCGAGCCCATTAGTGGAGACCATAGGATACATTGACATGTTTCCTTCTCCCACTTAATATTTCAATTTAGGCTTTCATAACTTAGACTAATTACGGCTAATTCATTAATCCAGTTTTTAACTAACCTAATCAACTTTAACTCTTAAATTGGTTAGATTAATTTTATAAAAGTGATTGTTCAAGTTTTCCTAATTAAAACTAATCACATTATGAGCCATCTTGTAACGTCCCGTTATTTTGTGATAAAAAAAATTTATTTATTTTATTTTAATTTAAGTAATTAAAGTTTATTTTAGAAGCGGTAATTTAGAATTTAGTAGTTTATTCCGGTTTAGATCTTTTTAAATTAGCTTTTTAGTTTAATTTCGTTTTGGTTGTATTAATAATTATTAACGGGCCAATTAATAATTATTAATCACCATTGGGATAGTTTAAGAACTTCGGGTTTCGTTTTATAAGTCAAAAGTCAAAAAAAGGTCACAACCGTCATTTCCAAGTTCTTAAAATTATCCAAAACACTATTCACTTCTTATTAAATATGCCATTTGACTTCATTTGACCAAGAATCATCTTCATCTTCTTCCTTTCTTCTTCTCAAGGCCGAGAGCCTCTTCCTTCAAATCCCAAATTTCGGGTTTTGTTCAATTCTCGTCATATCGCTTCGATTCTCATTCCGTTGGAAAGGTATCGGTCCTACGATTCATTTCCACCCAACAATGGTGATTTCCACCCGTGTTCTACGGACTTCTCGGTAAGTTAAACTTCAAACCATAAGCTCCAAATAGTGTTTTAATGGAGTTTTCTCTTTGATTCTTTGATTTCTTACCGGGAAACTCGATGTTTTTAAGTACGGGAGTTGTTTTAAGTGTTTTTAAAAACAATCCCATAATCCTAAAACCGAGTTTGAGCCAAAACACTTTCCGTTTGAAAATTGCTTTTGGGGGTATGAATTTGGGTTATTTAGTATTGAATATTTGTTGTTGTAATTAAATTCGGGATTTTACATATTGTCAAAAAACCCTAATTATGGTTGCCCATTGAAATTGGGAATTACCAAAGTACTTGAAAACAACCCGAAACACTTCTAAATTGCTTAAAAACCGAAAAACCGAAAAACTGAACCCGAGACCCATTTTTATGGGGGGAACGAGAGCACCAATTGGGGAATTATGGGGTTTTTCGTCGTTTTATGCTTTTAGATGTTATTTGGTAATTATTGATTGTTAGATGTAATTCGATTTGTAGGTGTTTTTGGACCTTTGTTTTGATCACCTTACCGGAGGTTTGGAGCGAAACCACTTCTACTAAGGTGAGAATAATTAGGATTTAAAGTAGCTTTAGAAAGCGAATAAGTACAATGATTTGTAGGTTTGGAAGTTAAGATTTTGATTCGAATCAAAACATCTAAGGAAAGAGAGCTAGGTTTCTTAGGTTTAGGAGCTAGTTCTTTGAGTGGAACTTTTAGAAGCTCTAAGTTAGATCGATTAGAGTTTAGGATGGATCATTGGGAGTTAGAAGATCCATACTTTTAAATAGAATGTTTAAGGAACTTGATTGTACAACCTTGGATCTTATTCGGAAGTTTAGAATCTTTAGAAGTTAAATATCATACTTTAGTATGTATCGGTTGTACGGTTTACTTATGTTTCTTCCTAATTTCCTATTTATTTACTTTATGTCCTTTACTGTGACGACCCGACTCCTTTTAAATAATTTAAAATCAGATTGACAGCGGAAGACTTTAAATTTAATAAAAATTTGGCATGGATATGTTTAAAATTTGGACTATCCATAACCTGTTTACACTTTTCACGATCAGAGAAATTAAAGACAAGGAATTGCAATTCCTTTTTGTAAAGTTTAAAGAGTTTATGACTGAATAAATCAAAATGAAAAGCTCTTATGAGCATATATACAATTTACATCTCAAAAGACACAACATAAACAAAATGAGACCATGGTCTTTTTAAAAGGTATCTAGTCCATCTCTATGTCATCATCCGAACATTTCCTGAAAATGTTTGCAATATCATGAGCTAACAACAAAGCCCAGTGAGAATAAACAAAATAAAAAGTAAAGTTAGACTCTAAACCCGCATCCGGATTTGTGTCCAAGTAAACTCACATTCTCTTACCTTTCAACTACCAAAATGGTTTTACATCAATATTTCACTTTTACTTACCAATTCTCCCAAATAATTGAGGAAATATCTTTCAACCATTAGGAGGATATGTTTCATAACATATATATATAACATTTGAATCTCGTTCTCTTTAATACCTTATTCTATACATAAGGTTTACATCAAATCTTATTCTCCAATTACGAGATCTTCCAATTTATTGAGAAACTAGTTCTCTTACATGTCTATCACATGATAATTATACAAGGTTCAATACACCCTTGTATTCTCTCATTATCCAATTCAATCTCATTCCTTTTTCCTATAGCACTCGGCTATACATCAAATTCATTTCTTTTCTCTCTAGAAATGAACGTCTTACATAATCCTTTCTATAGTTCTCTAAACTCTAGAAAACTATCTTTCATAATCTATAAACTCTAGACACTACAAGAATCAGGAGCTCTACCGACGTCAGTATTGCCGGCGCACACAGACCACGCCGGCAATGCCATTTAAAAGAATACCATCACCGGCGCACATTCTGTGCGCCGGAAATGGTAGCCCAATACCGGCGCAGAATTATTCTGCGCCGGTATTGGAGCCCAGCGAGGTCCAATGCCCTCGTTGGGATTGCCATGCGCCGGCGATGTAACTTTACAAAAAAAAATCTGCTTTCTTCCCTTCCTCCGACCCCTTCTTGCCCAATTTTATTTTTCATCAACCTAGTGCCATTTTTCCCTTCCCCCGACCCCTTCTTCCCCCCACCCCAAAACCCCTTCTTCCTCAATTCCACTTCTTCCCTTTCCCCTTTTATTACTTCGGTAACAAATCGACTCTCGTTATCGAGAGAGATTCGAAACGAAGATTTAACAACGAATTGAAGGCATCGAATGGAGCAAAAAATCGACTCATATCAACAACAAATCGAAGATTTAACCGAAGGTAGGAAGGACGAATCGAAATCATCGTCTTTCGTTCGCTATTTCGTTTTCTTGTTATCAGCTTCAACGACGAATCGAAGGCAGGTAATTTCGTTTTGTTTTCTTGTTATCGAGAAAGATTCCATTATTTTCCTGATGTTAGCTGAGCCTGATTTTGCATAGATTTGGTTTTATCCTTTTTGTATTTGGTCATAAATTGAAAAAAGGTGGTAACAGCAGAGCATGCTTTTCTTTCCAAGTTGTTCTTTTTTTCCTTTTACATCCCCGATATTGATATACTGGAAGTTTCCAACACTGGTCACTGGAAATGCATATTATAAGTTGCTCATGCCCGCTTTGATATCTTCCTTCTAGGCATGCTCTGAATGTCCAAATATTTCTTAAGATGCATCGGTAAGATTATGCAGAGAGACAACTGAGAGTCATGCAACAGATTGATGAGGATCACACACTTACACAACTTGCCAATGCTTGGTTAAATCTGGCAGTGGTGTGTAGATTATTTTTCCCTTTTATTCTCTAAGAATGTGAAATTTTTGAAGGTAGTCTTATCATCTGTAATTGTCTGCTTGATCAGGGTGGTTCCAAGATTCAGGAAGCAAATCTCATCTTCCAAGATTTATGTGAAAAGTATCCCATGACAAGCTTGATTTTGAATGGAAAGGTTGTATGTTGCATGCATATGGGAAACTTTGACGAAGCTGAAACACTTCTTCTTGAAGCATTGAACAAGGTAGTTTTTGGATCACCATTTGTTTGGTTGTTTGAGGTAGTTTATTTCATGTTATTGAAGCTTCTTATTTAAGAATACTGAGATTATATTGGTAGTGGTACAAAAGAACAGCTTAATTACTCCTATACATGTTAACAAAGAAAAATAACAGAAAATGTAGATATTCCATTTCATTTTAATAAATGCTATGCGCTCCTTCCAAGATGTATATATATATATATATATATATATATATATATATATATATATATATATATATATATATATATATTTATACTCTTTTCCATTTTGCTCATGGTAAAAATTTAAGCTTCCTATTGACATATTGTGTCTTTTATCAATTTTCTGCTTTGAAATTCTAAATATAAGCAAACTTTAGACAACTTGAAGTTTCTCGGCACATTGAAGAATGCGAAGTATGCAAATTCATCTTAGACAATTCAAATTTTAGATGATAAAGTTCTTTGGTTTTTTTTACAGGATGCAAAAGATCCAGAAACTCTAGCCAATTCGGTTGTCTGCAGTCTTCACATTGGAAAACCACCTTCTCGTTTTCTTAGGTAATGGTTGGTTCTTTACTGAAATTGGGGATTGTGGTTGCAATAATTGTTTATTGGATTAAAGGTAGTTTTATAAAAAAAAAAAAGGGAATGGTATACTGTGCTCCTGATGCAAATCTTACTGTGCTCCTGATGCAAATTTCACTGTTGACAGTGCTTTTAATCCCTCTCCTTATTAGATTTACCTTTGATACCCTGTTTTTACCGACATTTCTCACCATTTAACCTTCATTCGAGCCCAAATACTTAGTTTAGTGACAGAAAAACTAGAAATTAAAGCAGGAATAAGATCTTTCAGTTAATGTAACTCATGCAATCTCTCCTAACATTTAATAATGATGAAAGGTCACATGCAAACTCATAGAAGGATTTGATTTTCAGGTCATTGTTTTGATGTTGTGTGAATGGGGTAGTCAATTCATTTATATTTCAATGAACTTAATTTGCTTAATTTTGTCATGCTTTAAGAACTGGTAGGTTGTGGCACCATTTTTCTTGAAAAAGAATATTTGATCTATCTTCTCTTTCTTACCGACTACCCACAGTTGATTTTGGTGTCTGATATTTGAGGTTGTCCTGTAACCTGTTGGTCTTGTTATGCTCATTAGTCATCTGATATCTAAGGTTTTTAGACACTTATTTTCTCCCGCTTCCTATTATTCCAAAGTGGTCTCTGGAAATAAGATATGTGTTTCTTATGCTTCATTTTTATCCATCTTGATTATACCAGTAGGTTTATAATGTAAGTAGTATCTGAGTTCTTGGAAGACCATCCTGGTGGTAATGAGGTTTTGTTATCAGGCACAGGTAATAAATTTTCATGGGATAGCTTTTCTTTCTCAATTTCGTAAAGATCGATTGTGCATTTTACATTTAAGTTCTGTAAAATTATTGTAGGTAATGATGCAACTGATGATTTTGAGGAGTGGTCACAGTCAGGATGCAAGAGAAATGATGGAGAAATACTATGCAAGAAAAATGTGTTCATCATCAAGCTCTTTCAGTTCCTGGTACCTCTTATAATCTTAGGTTTGGCTGTTGGTATCCGCTTCTACACCAAATCAACCTGAGGTTCTGCAATTCTACTAAGCTAATTGCTCTGAGATTTTAGTTGTTAACTTCTGTTGTTGATTACAAATTGTTGTCTTATGTTTAGGAATTTTTTAGTGTATTGTCTTATGTTTAGGAATTTTTTAGTGTAGTGCAGTTTTTTTCTGTTTCAAAGACTTGACAGAATCCAAGATGGTTTTAGATTGTGAATAGAAACAAACAACCATAATGTTGTTTAGTTAAACCATTCTTTAAAATTAAAAATGCTTCATTATTTGTTCTCTTAATCATGTAAGTTTTACCAACATAGAGAACTCGAGACACAGAACCATCTTGTTAAGCCATGGTTGAAAAAATCCAAAATGGTTTCAGACTATGATATTTGTGGATAACTTTTGTTGTTAATGACATCGTTTTGAGTTAATTCTTGAGCTTCACTTTATATTGCTTCAAAAACCATAATGGCCCTTTTATTTATAATATTATCCTTATAGATAGTTTATTTCATATTATTGAAGCTGCTTATTTAAGAATACTAAGATTATATTGGTAGTGGGTTTAACATAAAACAAGCATTTTTTTTTTAAAAAAACAGGCGTATTGCCGGCACTATGGCGCCGGTAATATCCCTGTTTTTTACACAAGTTTTGAACACTTTGCCGGCGTGATGGCGCCGGCAATACCCCTATTTACACACAATTTAGTCAAATCCTTTGCCGACGTGATGGCGCCGGCAATGCCCTCATCTAACACCGACATTGAATTTTACGCCGGAATATGATACATCGAGGATGTGTAAAGCATCCCCGACGTATAAAAATAACACGCCGGAGATGCTAAAAAGGGGCAAACCCGACAACTAATTACCGGCGTAAATACCGACGTAGATTTTACGTCGGCGAAGGTATTCCCGACGTGCAAAAAGAGCATCCCCGACGCACATATGCGTCGGTAGTGCCCTTATATTTTGTAGTGTAACAACCCGATTTTTCGTAAAATCCATTAAAACAAATGCGCAGCGGAAATGTAACGTCCCGTTACTTTTAGAGGTAAATTTTTTTTTTATTATTTTATTAATTTATTATTTTTATTTATTTAAAGCTTTTAAAATTAGTAATTTCAGTTTTATTAGTTATTTTCGTCCGAAAATCCTTTTTATCGTTTTAATTCGTTTCGGTGACTCTAATAATTATTAACGAGCTAATTAATACTTATTAGACACCTTTAGATTTATTTAAGACCGTCGGTTTTCTTTTTTTTAAGCAAAAGGATCAATAAGGGCAAAACCGTAATTACCCAAAACCATAATATCTAGATATTTTTTTCTCTTCATCTTCTTAAACTATCATTGACCAAAAAAATCAACATTTTCTTCTTTCCTTTCCTTCCTTGGCCGTAGCCTTCATCCACCATGGATGAAGGATTTCTTTTCTTCGCTTCTCATTCGTTTCTCGATGGATCGGCTTGATTTCGGTTGCGTTGGATTGGTAGGGACGAGGGCTACCTATCCAACCTACCTTTTCGAAGTTTCCCGTTCTCTAAGGGAAGTCCCAAAAAGTGCGATTGCTCGGTTGTTGTTTCGTGGAAAGTGGAGATTTGGAGTTATTTGGCTAAGGTGAGTTTAAAAGGGAAGTTAGTAATTTTATGAATTACATTTCGATATGATATTGTTTATCGATGTTAAGAGGGAATTAGCTTCTTAGAATTATAGTTTGGTTGGAGACTTTAATTCGGAAGTGTGTGTGGAGAAAGTTGGACTTTTGGTTAGTTTGATGATTAGAGATCATCGGGGAGGTTTGGAAGTATGGTAATGTGATTTGGAGATGTTAGATGAAAGTGGAAATGGAAGTTACTTTGATTGGTTTTGAAGTCACTTGGGTGACTTTGGAAGTAAAGTAATTAGAAGATGCACTTGAGTAGTAACTCGTGTATTCTAGCTAGTTAGGTTTCTTTTTAACTTAGTAGACTTCTTCGGAGTTTAGCTAACTTATTGGAGACCTAGGGCACAATGATTCACACATGATAGTATGTTGATTTGATCCATACGTATCATGGTGTGATGAATTTGTGGGAACTTTGAGCACTTAGTAACGGCACATGATAGTATTTTGATTTCGATCCATACGTAGTCATGGTGTGATGTTGGTACTTTGGTTTGTAACTAGCACATGATAGTATGTCGATTTCGATCCATACATATCATGTTGCGATATGGTGAAATTCCTGATACCTATGGTGAAATTCCTGATACCTATGGTGAAATTCCTGATACCTATGGTGAAATTCCTGATACCTATGGTGAAATTCCTGATATCTATATGGTGAAATTCCTGATACCTATGGTGAAATTCCTGATACCTATGGTGAAATTCCTGATATCCGGTATGGTGAAACTCCTGATATGCAATGGTTGTGATATGATAATACCGTACGGGCTTAGTATGCGATATTTATCCATATGGTATACCCGGTACGATGGTTGTGATATGATAATACCGTACGGGCTTAGTATGCGATATTTATCCATATGGTATACCCGATGATGGTTGTGATATGGTAATACCGCACGGGCTTAGTATGCGATATTTATCCATATGGTATACCCGGTGCGATGGTTGTGATATGGTAATACCGTACGGGCTTAGTATGCGATATTTATCCATATGGTATACCCGGTACGATGGTTGTGATATGGTAATACCGTACGGGCTTAGTATGCGATATTTATCCATATGGTATACCCGGTACGATGGTTGTGATATGGTACATGGTAGTACGTGGATTCGGATCCGTACGTACCATGGTATTATGATCTATGATACGGCACATGATAGTATGTTGATTCGGGTCCATACGTATCATGGTGCGATGGTTGTGACATGGTATGACCGTACGTGGTATGTTGATTTCGATCCATACAATAGCACGATACGATGAAACTTGTTTGGTAATAAAGATAGTTAATGTTATTTTACCTATTCTTTAGAAACGCGTAGTGAGACTTAGTTGTGAATGTTAATTTTACTTAAGTCTTTATTTTCCATCTCATGGTATTGAATGACGAATATGGGTAGTATGATACTATCTTATGTATACATGGAAATTGGAATGTGGTTATGGGTAATAATGAACATTTAGGCCTTTGGACACGATTTCCGGTATGAGATTTAGTTCATAGGATTACTTGCTTTCATTTTACTCTCACTAGCATTGTTTGCTAATGGTGCTACACCACAATATTTTCAGGTGAACCCCGTCCTAAGAAGCGAGGTAGACGAAATGGTGTCGCTTGACTGTTCGAGGTGGTGTAAGGGACAATATTAAACACTTTTGATAAGCATTAGTAAAATGCTTGTAATCATATACTTTTTACATACTTTGTGTCATTTTGAGCCCGTGAAGGGTGTATGTGTAAAGTATTTTGATGTTTTTATGATTAAACTTTACTTTGGAATGTGCATTCCCGATTTATAGCTTTCTCTGGACTTTGGGTTGTAAAACAGGTTTTGGTTATTCGACTTTTAAACGAACCCATGCCGTTTTTCTTTAAAAATTAAGTCTTCCGCTGTGCATTTGAATTTAAAGAATTTAACGGAAAATCGGGTCGTTACAGGAAATCTAGATTTTACAGAAAAACTGCATGGGTCCGTTTAAAATTCGGATAAACCAAAACCTGTTTACAAACCAGTTTTTCCAGAAAAAGCAATAATACTAGATTGCACCTTCCATGATATGATGTAAATGCTAAAGGAAGTTTAAAGTACAAAACATATATACAAACGCTCCATCGAGCTCAAAATGTAACAAAATAAAGTGATGCTATGTTCATGAGCATTCAAGAATGCTACTCTCAAAATCGATTGCGTTCTGTCCATTCATTATCTCGATCGGTCACGCAGTCTCACCTCCTCTACCTCGTCCTCTACCACGAGTCTTAACCGAAAAATTGTAATTGTAGCAACATTAGCATAAAAATGCCAGGAGAGTAAAATGAAAGCAAGTAATCCTATGAACAACATTTCATGTCGGAAATCGTGTCCAAAGGCCTAGATTTCACTTTTACTACCCATTCCACATTCCAAATTTCACACATAAACAAAGAAACATAATAAACTTTCTCAACTTCGTGGCTCAACGAATCTTATGAGTTATTGATTTCCTCGAAAACATTCTATCATCATAAAAGAAATAATCAAACCAAGATACAAGTAAAAGCATGTGATAAACTAAGTGCTAATAAAGTCGCAACCACACATGCTCAAATCTTCGAGTGCCAACCGTATCACCGCATGTGTAGTACTATAATAATAATAACAATAATAACACATCGATACACGCTCAAATCTTCGAGTGCCACCCTTACCACAGCGTGCATAGTACTATAATAATTATAACAATAATAACACATCCATACACGCTCAAATCTTTGAATGCCACCCTTACCACAGCGTGTATAGTGCTATATCACAAATCATCGCACCATGATACCGTATGGAGCGTATCACATACTATCATGTGCCATATCACATAACCTCGCACCATGATACTGTATGGAGCGTATCACATACTATCATGTGCCATATCACATAACTTCGCACCATGATACCGTATGGAGCGTATCACATATTATCATGAGCCATATCACATAACCTCGCACCATGATACCGTATGGAGCGTATCACATACTATCATGTGCCATATCACATAACCTCGCACCATGATACCGTATGGAGCGTATCACATACTATCATGTGTCATATCACATAACCTCGTAGAATTCGTCAAGCTCCCTAGTAAGTTAGATAAGGTTCCACTAAACTACTAAAGAACATAAACCGCTTGAATTACACGAGTCAATACTCAAGTGTAATTTCTAAGCCACTTTGAGTCCCGAATCACTCAAAGTTCCTTAGTCAATCACTTTCATCTAAAGTCTCCAAATCACCTTACAAGACTTCCAAACCACTCATAATTCCTCTTTTACTTCCAAAACCATAAATACATCAAAACCACTCCACTCACATCCGAGTTAAAGTCTCCAACCAAGTATAACTTCCGGAAGTTAGTTCCCCTCTTAACCTCGATAAACAATAACGTAATGAAACATAATTCATAAAATTACTAACTTCCATTTTAAACTCACCTTAGATGTGAAATCTAAGCTTCCAAGGTGCCGGAGTCCAAGTCAAACAAACGATCACCAACCTACATAACAAATAGAACTAACGACCATTAATTATTCGAAAATCGAGCAAACGATATCTAAACACATAAAACGACGAAAACCCCGGATTTAACCCCTAAGGGACCCACGGCCCAACAAGGAAGAGAGGGTTCGGGTTCGGTTTTCCGTCTTTTATGCACTTTTGAGATGATTTGGGTTGATCAAAGACACTTTGAAAGTCGAGATAACAGTGGGTCACGATATTTTAGGGTTTTACATAATAATCGATTTCCGAATAATTAAGTAAAACGTAAAATCATAGCAAACCAAACACCCTAATTCTTGGTCAAGTGAGAGAAATTAACACGGGACGGGTTTTCAACTCAAACTTGATTTTAGGGTTTAGGGAAGTTTCTAAAACTTGCTAAAACGACTTTCTCGATTGAAATCTTCAAGCTTCGGGGTGTGAATTTGAAGATTTCAATTCAAAACCTCCATTAAAACACTATTCACAACAAGTTTCAGAAAGTTTGTCATACCTTAAGGCTTCGAGAAAACGAGCAAAAATCTCGATTGCTAGGTTAGAAATGATCCTTGGGATGAGAGCTTTTCAACGGGCAAAAGATTACGGTGATCCACCGAGCAACGGAGAAAAGCCAAGAGAAAGAGAGGGAGGGGGGGTGTCTCGGCCTTGCAAGGGGAAGAGAAGAAAAGAAAAATGATCACTTTGACTCATGTTTGACTATTTAAAGATGAGGATGATGAATAGTGAAATTTTAAGAAATTGTAAAATGACGTATACGTCCCTTTTAAAAGATTCGATTAAAAATACGAAACCCGATGGTTTTAAAATAATCTAAAGGTGATTAATAATTATTAATTGGCCCGTTAATAATTATTAATGTCACCGAAACTAATTTAAAGTAGTAAAAGGTTTAAAAAGTTTAAAAAGGTTTTCGAACGAAAATAACTACTAAAATCGAATTACTAAGTTTAAACTAACTAAATACTTTATTTAAAATAATAAAAAAAAAATTACCTCCAAAAGTAACGGGACGTTACATGTAGTGAGAGGATGATAATACTAGCACACTTAGTCTAATTCTCATCCATTAACTCATTAAAACAATTGTAAGAAAAAGTAAATAAACCTTGCATAAGCTTAATATCTTAATTCTTTTTCCATGATATAATTCCATCGATAATATGCATGAAGGTAATGAAGACATCTCGTAGGATTCACATTCACCTTTCATGCATGAATGAAGGTAATGTGGGCACTTCCCGTAGGATCCACATTCTCCCTTCTTTTCTTTCTCACTTTCTTTTCTTTTTCTCTGAAGGTAATGTGAACTTCCCATAGGATTCATCATTCTCCCTTCTTTTTCTTTTTCACTTTCTTTTCTTTTTCACTAAAGGTAATGTGAACTTCCCGTAGGATTCATCATTCTCCCTTCTTTTTCTTTTTCACTTTCTTTTCTTTTTCACTTTCTTTTCCTTTCATTTCAATGATGCGAGATGTTATGGTATGCTCGCAAAAGTAAATAAACGTAAATATGAATGGAGCGTAAAGTCAAGGGTATAAGGTAAAGGACATAAAGTAAATGGATCATAGATGTCCTTATGCATAAAGTAATAAATAGGAATTTCAGAAAAACAATAAATAAATCGAACTTCCGATACTTTCATAAAATCTTAATGGGTAAGTCTCCCCTTTCAAGGATTCTAAACTCCCAAATAAAATCCAAGGTTCTAATTTCAAGTTCCTTTAACCATTCTATCTAAAAGTTTGGATCCTTTAACTTCCAATGATCCATTCTAATCTCCGAAACGATTCTAACTTAGAACTTTCAAAAGTTCAATGTTTCCCTCGAGAAACTCTAAAGTTTTCACTCAAAGAACTAGCTCCTAATCCTAAGGTCACTAGCTCACTTTTCTTTACTCTTAGATTCGAATCTTAATCTCAACTTCCGATCCTACAAACCGTTCAACTTATTCGGTTTCTAAATCTACTTTAAATCCTATTTATTCTCACCTTAGCCAAATTAGTTTTGCTCCAAGTCCCCGAAAGCACGATCAATCAACGATCCCAAAACACCTACAATTAAAAGTATATCTAACGATAATTAATAAATCAAACATTGATCAATTTACATCTAAAAGCTCAAAATGACGAACAACTTCGGAAAACCCCAAAGGGTACTCTCGGCCCCTCAAAGGAAAATGGGTTTCGGGTTCGGTTTTCAGGCTTTTAGGCACTTTAGAGGTGTTTCGAGTTGGTTTCAAGTAGTTTTCGAAGTTCTCGATTTCAATGGGTATCGATGATTCGGGTTTTTGAACAATAAACGTTTTCTCAAATTTAATTACAATAAACAATATATCAATAAAAGTAAACCCCAAAACAACCCCCACGATGTAAATTTCAAATGGGAAGGGTTTCGACTGAAACTCGGTTTTAGGGTTTAGGGAAAGTTTCCAAAAACACTTAAAACAACTCCCGTACTTAAAATCATCGAGTTCCTCGGCAAGAAATCAAAGAATCAAAAAGAAAACTCCATTAAAACACTATTTGGAGCTTAGGGTTTGAACTTTAACTTACCGAGAAGTCCGTAGAACCCGAGTGGAAAGCACGATTGTTAGGTGGAAAGGAATCCTAGACTCGAGGGCTTTTCGATGCAACTGAAATCGAGCCGATCCGTCGAGAAACGAGCAAAAGCCAAAAATTCCCAATCCCCCCTTGAAGCTCTCGGCTTTCAGAAAGGAAGAAGAGAAAAAAATGGTCAACTTTGGTCAATATTGTGTTTTTAAAGATGATGGAATAGTGTTTTGATATTTTTTAAGAAATCGGAAATGACAGTTGCGTCCTTTAATGACTTTTGACTTATAGATCGAAACCCGAAGCTCTTAAATTAATCTAAAGGTGATTAATAATTATTAATTGGCCTATTAATAATTATTAATGTCACCGAAGCGAATCTAAAGTGTTAAAACGATTGAAAAGAATTTCGGGCGAAATTAACTACTAAATTCTAAATTACAAAAAAATATTATTTAAACTAAATACTTAAGTTGAAAAAAAGAAATAAATAAATAACATTAAATAAAATAATAAATAAATAAAAATTCACTTCAAAATTAACGGGACATTACATTTACTTTATACCCTTTACTTTACGCTCCATTCATATTTACTTTTGCAAGCAAACGCATAACATCTCGCATCATTCATTCGAAAGGAAAGTGAAAAAGAAAAGAAGGGAGAATGTAAATCCTATGGGAAGTTTACATTACCTTCAGTGAAAAAAAAAGAAAAGAAAGTGAAAGAGAAAAAGAAGGGAGAATGTAAATCCTACGGGAATTTTACATTAGCTTCAGTGAAAAAGAAAAGAAAGTGAAAGAGAGAAAAGAAAGGAGAATGTGGATCCTACGGGAAGTGCCCACATTACCTTCATTCATGCATAAAAGGTGAATGTGAATCCTACGGGATGTCTTTATTACCTTCATGCATATTATCGATGGAAATATATCATGGAAAAGGCAAATTAAGATGTTATGCTCATGCAATGTTTATTTACTTTTCTCTTCTATTTTGTTTAACAAGTTAATGGATGAGAATTAGACTACGTGTGCTAGTAATATCATCCTTTGAAGATTATAGAATGGAATTACCTAGAGTTTGGAGAACTTTAGGAATGACTGTGTCAAGATTAATTGGACACAAATCGGAATACGGGTTTGAGGTCTATTGTTACTTTTTATTCTTGTTATTCTCAATGGGCTTTGTTGTTAGCTCATGATATTACAACCAATTTCAGGTAATGCCCGTGCTAGAGGTCGTGGGAGAGGAGCTGGTGCTGTATGATTGCAGGATGATGACCTCGAGATGGACTAGGTTTATTTAAAGTCCATGGACTATGTTTTGTGAATTTTATACATATTTTGGATTTGTATATTTGTAAATGGCTCTTAAGAGCTTTTCATTTTACTTTTATGATGAAAATCTCTTTGAACACCTGATTAGAAACTTGAAGTTCCTTGTGTTTTTTTTAGATTTCTGAATTTAAGATGTAAACAGGTTTTTGGCTAGCCAACTTTCAAACATAACCACACCATTTTTTTAATATAAAGACTTCTGCTGTGTTTTATATTTAAATGATTTAAAAGGAGTCGGGTCGTCACACTTCTTAATAATTTCGATTTATTAATTTGAACTTTTCTCTCAGATCGCTCCCAGTTAGAGGCGCTCCCTGTTAGGGGAACTTTATGAAACCTCATTGCTTGGGCAGAGCTTTCTCTTCAGAGATCCGTTCAATTTAATTAATCTTAATTATTAATTTTTAATTAACCCTTAATTAAAAGTTTCTATTTGTTTACCTTATATGGATTTTGGCCCAATTGTTTAAACAATAATTCCATATTACAAATAATTCATTTAGTTTTTATTCAACTTTTAAACTAGATTTAACTTTTGAATTTTAACTATATAAGCATGCTTTTAATTCTAAAACAATTAGAATAAAAATTACATAATTTTTTTATAATAACACTTTATAAAATAAAATTATGGCATGCTTCACATACATTAGCATATAATAACACATATTATATCATGATGCATGTATGTATAATTACTTAAAATCATACAACCTTGGTGGGATTTTCTACATGACATACTTTTATGCATGAATATTATTTAAAAACAATTATATCAAACATATAAACAATTTAAATAATAAATAGCTAAATTGACCGGCATTCTTGGCACTATTTCTAAAACGAAAAAAATTAAATTACAACTTAATTTAAATCTTCCATTGTAGAATTTGAGGCTTCAACTTTCTCTCTCCTCCATGGTGTAGGCGTGGGCATGGGTATTTATGGGGCAAATATCATCTCTTTAATATTTCCATAAATACTTGTTTTAAAATAATTATCTTTTAATTATATGGAAAAAATAAAGAAAATATTTTCCATGTAATCTTATATCAATTTCTAAATTCATAATTTAAGATAGAGATATAATCTTTAAAAAGATTTTTTCCTTATCATAAATATTTAAATTTTTAAATTGAGATAACAAGATAATTATGATAAAATATATTACCATATCATTACCTTTTCTCTCTCCTTGGGCGTGGACATCATGGAATTGTGGAGAAAAATTTTCTTCACTTCTCCCTTTCATTTAGCCGATTTCATACCTCTTTGGTATGGGAAAATTACAAATTTTTTCCTATACCCTAAAATTAGGGTTTACAAATTTTCTACTAAAATTTAAAATCCTAAGTGCCTTAAGAATACCTAAACAGTCAATAAGCAAACATCAACAATTTATATAAACATACATAAAACAACTTTTTATGAAACCCACCAAATTTTGAAAACTTCACAAATTTGCATGATTATTAAAACTAGCTCTGATACCAATTGAATGGATGATTTACTAAAGTAGCGGAATTTTATTTAGTAAACTAATTAACATTTAACTATGGATCTATTAACATCATGCAATTTGTGATAAAAACATGTAGATTCATGCTTTAAATTTCAAAAATTAAAACCTTTACTTACATTGAGTAAAATATGGAGAATTGGTTGGAGGTTTCTTTACAGCATCAAATCCTCAGCAACACCTTCTACGCTATGTCCCGATCGATCAAACGAAACCCAATTTTGGGATCGAACTTTTAGAAGAAATTGGGAAGAAGAAAAAATATTTTCTTCTCAATCACTAAGGAAATCGCAATGGGGGGAGGGAGAAGGAAGAGAGAATTATAAATTTCTAAGGAATTGAATTGTGTGATTTATGAATGACCCAAGCCTCGTATTTATAGGAAAATAGGAATCCTAATCACATTAGGATTAATCCATGGAGATAAATACAAAAAGAAAAAAGAATTATCTCTTTCCTTTATCTTGATATTTCTAAAATGCCATAGATAAATAAGAGAATATTTTTTTTCTTTATTTTATTTATCTTGGGTAAATAAATCTATATAATTATTATAGGATATAATTCAAATAATTATCTCCTACAAATTATCTCATATGGCCGAAAATATGATAGTAAAATAATTAATAAATACAATTTATTTAATTAATTATTTCGGGCCACTTCCAATTGGGTTCATTAATCAAATTGGGCTTGAAACTCTCTCTTAAATTAATAAGTCCAACTTAATTAATTTATTTATTAATTACCATTTAAATAAAATATTTTATTTAAATAATTAATAATATTAATATTTTCTCCCGAATAAATATTATCAAATTATATTTAATTATTAATTTCCATAAAATAAACTCATTATTTAATTAATAATTTTATTGATAATATTTTATTATTAATTAATTAATTTTAATTATTAATTCCCGTTCAAATAAAATTAATTATTTAAACAATAAATAATTGTCAATTAATTTCAAATTATAAATTACCATTTAAATATACTCAATATTTAAATAATTAATAATGTTTAATTAATAATATTTCATTATTAATTTCATGTTTAAATAAATTCATTATTTAAACAATTAATAATGTTTATATTAATTACCGTTTAAATATATTCAATATTTAAACAATTAATATTGCCTATTTAAGTAATTCACTTTACTTAAAATTTCCATTTCTTCTACTTGATTTCACGACTACGATATTTGGGCTAACATAGGGACCCGATGGACCTATAGATCATGGGCTTAATAATTAGTCAATTAAGTGATTAACTCATAATCAGTTAATTACTTATTATCTAACGATGAATAATTCCACTATAGATTCATCGCTAAACTCCCCTCACTATAGATGAGTTATGTTCATTTAGTTTATCTTTTATTTATATCTGTGATATATCCTTCACGTGGAACCCTCATAATTACAGGCAGATAAATTTACCGTTTTTCCCCTGTAATCACCACTTTATCCTTGTGTTCCCGCTGATTCTCCAATGAACTTTATCTTTAGTCGAACTAGAGATAATATACTTCTGTGATCAATAGAAGTCGTGGCGCCACTTGTTCATGTCTAGAATCAGTACATCAAGGGAGTTTCCTAAAGTTCCTAAAATGTTTAGGTATCGCACTAATACCGTTAATTTATAGGAAAGTTATGAATTCCATCCCGTGAAAATGAGTTCCCAGCTACTTATCTAGCCATGTTCCCAAAACAGGAGTGTATTGAGCGTTCTTACAAATCGCTCTCAACCATGTGAATCAAAGAACATAACTCCACAAATAGGATTCCGCATTTTACTCAGGATTGAGATCTACACGTGTAATGTCCCGTTACTTTTGAGGTAAAAAAAAATATTTATTTTACTTTAATTTAAGTAATTATAAATTATTTTCGATTCAGTAATTTAGAATTTAGTACTTTATTTCGGTTTAAACCTTTTTAATTGCATTTATAGCTTAATTTAGTTTTGGTTGTATTAATAATTATTAACGGGCGAATTAATAATTATTAATCACCATTGGGTTAGTTTAAGAACTTCGGGTTTTGATTTTTTAAGTCAAAAGTCATTAAAGGACGCAACCGTCATTTTCCAATTGCTTAAAAATATCATTTCACTATTCCCTTCCTTCTTTAAATTCCCATTGACCAAGGATTGACCAAGACAACTCTTCCTCTCTTCATATTTTCTTCTCTTCTTGCCGTGGGTGAGGGGTTTTGGGAAAAAGATTTTGGGTTTTGCTAATTCTCAACCGATCGACTTGATTCCGGGTGCGTTGGAAAGATCTCGGGTCTAGGATTCCTTTCCACCTAATAATCGTGCCTCCCATCCGTGTTCTACGGACTTCTCGGTAAGTTAAACTTCAAACCCTAAAGCTCCAAATAGTGTTTTAATGGAGTTTTCTCTTTGATTCTTCGATTTCTTGCAGAGGAACTCGATGATTTTAAGTACGGGAGTTGTTTTAAGTGTTTTTGAAAACTTTCCCTTAACCCTAAAACTCGAGTTGGAGCCAAAACACGTTCCGTTTGAAATTTACCTTTTGGGGATGAATATGGGTTATTTATTATTGACTATTTTGTTGTTGTAATTAAATTCGGGAAATTACTTATTGTCCAAAAACCCTAATTATCGATACCCATTGAAATCGGGAACTTCGAAATTGCTTGAAACCAACTCGAAACACGTCTAAATTGCCTAAAAACCGGAAAACCAAACCCGAGACCCACTTTTTATGGGGGGGCCGAGAGACTCATGGTGGATTTATAGGGTTTTTCGTTGTTTTGTGCGTTTAGATGTCGTTTGATCTATATTTGGTAAATTATTGATTGTTAGTTGTAATTCTAATTGTAGGTGATTTTGGACTTTGGTTTGATCGCGATATCGGAGGTTTGGAGCGAAACCACTTTTACCAAGGTGAGAATAATTAGAAAGTAAAGTATCTTTAGAAACCGAATAAGTAGAATGATTTGTAGGATCGGAAGTCGATCTTAAGGTTTGAATCGAAAGGATGGAAGAAAATGAGCTAACTTATTAGATTTGGGAGTTAGTTTAAATCTCAAGTTGAGAAAACTCTTAGGTTTTAAAGGAATTGTTTAACTCTCGGAAATTCTAAGTTTAGGTTAATTCGATATTTAAGGATGATTATTCGGAAGATGAAGGTTTCAAGTTTGATGGATTAAACAAGAATTTGATAAGGAAATTTCAAGTACTTATCAGAAGAATTAGAATCTTTCGAATTGGAGACTTCAAGATAAAGTTAGTAAGTAAGATTAACTGAGACCGTTTGACTTGATTTATTTACTGAATTCCTTATCAAAAGTTTCTACCTTCTGAAATTACGTTTAAGAGTATTATGACCCATTTGCTTTTATATTCCTTCGGTTTTTGAAAGTTTATATTTATTTACTTGTAATCGCAAGCCTATTCATATCATATCATATTGCATATCGAAATTGGGAGGAATAATGAGGCAATGCATAGACTTAGTGAGCTTGCATTGTCTGGTATTATTCGTTTTATGTGCGTATATGTACATGAGGAATGCTAAAGGCTTACGGACTTTGCATGATCAGAGGAGATGGATAATGAGATAATGATGGAACTATGTGAGTTCACATTATCTGGTATTATCCATAATTACTATGATACATATACGAAGATACAAGGTGAATGAACTGACCTACGGGAGCTTCATTACCTGTATTCGGTGAGTGAGTTAATGAGGTGAATGAACTAACCTACGGGAGCTTCATTACCTGCCATTAATCACTAGAGATGGAAAGTTATGACTAAAAAGACTTATATGTTCTAATTGGAAAGCGAGATAATGAGGTGAATGAACTGACCTACGGGAGCTTCATTACCTGACATTATTCGCATGTGATGATTATAATGATTTAAAGATGGTGTATTCTTTATATTATTTAATTAGTGAATGATTGATGGTTAGACATTATTTGCTAACATTATATGAATATACATAAATTAGAGTAAATGTTATACTTAGTACGAAACATCAAAAGTATGACCCAAAAATAGGTGTATGCTTTGGAATCATTTCTCTAAACTTTAGAAGTTTAGTAAAACATAAGTAATTTGTAATTGGACACAAATCAGAATGCGGGTTTGGGGTCTATTGTTACTATATTTTCTATCTATTCTCAATGGGCTTTGTTGTTAGCTCATGATATTACAAACATTTTTAGGTAATGCTCTTGTTAGAGGTCGTTGGGGAGGAGTTGGTGCGGCATGATCGATGGATGATGACCTCGAGATGGACTAGGTGTATTTAAAGTCCATGGACTTCGTTTTGTGAATTTTATACATTTTGGAGTTGTTTATTTGTAAATGGCTCTTAAGAGCTTTTCATTTCACTTTTATGATAAAAATCTCTTTGAACTCCTGATTAGGAACTTAAAGTTCCTTGTGTTTTTAGATTTCGGAGTTTAAGATGTAAACAGGGTTTGACTAGCCAACTTTCAAACAAAACCACGCCAGTTTTTTTTTAAAATATAAAGACACCCGCTGTGTTTTCTAATTAAATGATTTTAAAAGAAGTCGGGTCATCACAGTTGGTATCAGAGCCTTAGGGTTCTGTAGACTTAATGCGATGCATGTTTGTTTCATGTTTTGTTTTAAGTCCATTCTTAAAGTCATCATTTGAGATCGGTGGCACCAGGTATTCTTAGACCTTTATCTTTTAAACTCGGCTATTTATTATGATTTGGTAAAGGAGTAGTGAATTCTCTTTTACTAGTAACTTATCAAGTTATATTGACTATGATGCAGTATGCCTCATAGAAGGGGTGCTAGGCGAGTTGGAGCGGGGGGTGGCTGCTCCTGCGAGGGGTAGAGGCAGAGCCCGAAACCCTACACCTCCACCACCACCTGAGATTTCTGTTATACCGCTACCTGTTTAGGGGCAGGAGTTTTTATCGCTGAGGATGTTTATCTTGAGTTATTACGGGATGCTGGTAGACCCGTTCTGCCTGTTATACCTCCACCTAGAGCAGCAGATATAGCAGTTGATTAGGTTGGAGTTACTGATGTTGCTAAGACTCTAAGGGAGTATAGGTGATATGCACCTGGTGAGTTTGATAGTAGGTCTTTGGATGCATCTGTTGCAAAGTTATGGGTTGATGGGGTTGAGAGAGCCTTCGAGTTTATTGAGTGCCCGGACCGGCTGAAGGTCCACTGTGGCACGTATTCTCTTGTTGATGATGCTCTTTATTGGTGGAGAGGCCTTTTCAGATCCCTTTCTCTCACCATGGAGGTTACTTGGGAGGTATTTCGAAAGAAGTTTTATGAGAAGTATTATTCTGAGGATTTACGAGACCGGTTAGAGGTGGAGTTTCTAACCCTAAAACAGGGTGATAGATCAGTGAAAGAGTATGAGCGAGAGTTTGATCGATTGTCTAGGTTTGATTCTGGACAGATTACGGACCCTCAGAGTAAGAAAAAGAGGTTTATGGTGGGATTAAGATCCGAGATTAGGGGTCATCTACGCACCTTGCGTCCGACTACCTATGAGGAGGCTTTAGAGTTTGTACTTTCTTTGGATTTGGCATCTGAGGAGAAGAAGGGCAAACTAGCTGCTACAGGACAGACTACCTCTCAGAAGAGGAAGGGAGAGGACGACCATATGGGTCAAGGAGTACCACCTCAGCAGAGACAGCAGCAGCATCATCAGGCTCGGGGTGGAGTCCAGTTTGGACAGCCAAGAGTACAGGAGCAAGTTCGTCGATACTGCTATGACTGTGCAAGTTATCATTCTGGGAGATGCATTCTACCTTGGAGATGTTATGTTTGTGGTTAGGTTGGACATCGATCTTCTCGGTGTAGGACTTATCAGGCACGGCCACCACAAGATGGTTATCCAGGTCGAGTGTTCATCGAGACCACCTCAAGCACCACAAGCTTTTTATGCTCCTCGAGATTAGGGGGCGAGGTCAGGACAGGCGGGAGAGGGCAACAAGGGGTAGAAGTCAGGGTGGACAAGCTCAGCAGTACAGACTTCCACCTGTAGTTCCACCGCCACAGATATTACCTCCACCACCACGTCTGATACCTCCTCCACCTGTTCAGCATCAGGCTCGTATATTTGCCACCAGAGAGGAGGCCGAGGCTACAGGTACTGTAGTGACTGGTATTCTGACAGTTTTGGGCCATTCGACATTTGTTTTATTCGATTCTTGGGCTAGCCACTCTTTTATCTCTTCTGATTTTGTTGAGTCGGCTGCACTTGAGTCTACACAGTTAGGTTTTGAGATGCGTGTTTCTACCCCAGTGGGGAAGTTTGTTATTGCTGATAGTATGATTAGCACTGATGATTTATGTTTTCTGGGTTGTTGTTTGCATGCTATCTTGATTATCATACTTATGTCTGATTTTGGGTATGGATTGGCTATCAGCTAATCGTGCTACCATTGATTGTACTGAGAGAGTTATTGATTTTATGAGTCCATGTGGGACTAGTTTATGCTTTCGTGGGTCTGGTAGCCGAGTAGTACCCAGCCTGATATCTATGTTAGAAGTTAGAATGCTTCTAAGTGATGGAGCCTTGAGTTATATAGCTAGTGTTGTCGATACTTCTGTACCGGAGACTAGCTTGAGTTCTGTGCCCATAGTGAGGGATTTCGTTGATGTTTTCCCTGATGAGTTACCTGGTTTTCCACCGGTGAGTTAGATTTTCAGATAGAGGTTGCTCCTGGGACAACTCCATTGTCCAAAGCACCTTATCGTATGGCACCAGCTGAGTTGAAAGAACTCCAGAGCCAGTTACAGGAACTTTTAGACTTGGGGTTTATACGCCTGAGTGTTTCACAATGGGGTGCTCCGGTGTTGTTTGTGAAGAAGAAAGATGGCTCTATGTGATTATGCATCGATTATAGAGAGTTGAATCGTGTTACGGTGAAAAACAACTATCCTTTGCCCAGGATAGAAGACTTGTTTGATCAGTTGAGGGGAGCTACTATCTTTTTGAAGATAGATTTGAGATCTGGCTAGTTGAGGATTCGTGATGAGGATATTCCCAACACTGCTTTCAGGACGCGTTATGGACATTATGAGTTTGTAGTTATGTCTTTTGGCTTGACCTACACGCCTGCAGCTTTTATGGACCTTATGCATACGATGTTCAGAAGGTTCATTGATTCTTTTGTGATTGTATTCATTGATGATATCTTGGTTTATTCCAAGATAGAGGAGCTGCATGCTATGCACCTACGGGAAGTTTTGACGATACTACGAGATCAGAGGTTGTATGCCAAGTTCTCAAAGTGTGAGTTTTGGCTGAGAGAAGTGGCATTTTTAGGCCATGTAGTATCAAGTGGAGGTGTATCTGTTGATCCCTCTAAGATAGAGGCAGTTAGTAACTGGCTTAGACCGACTAGTGTGGCTGATATTCGCAGTTTTCTGGGATTTGCAGGATATTATCGACGGTTTGTGCAAGATTTCTCCAAAATAGCTTCAGCCTTGACACGTTTGACCAGGAAAGGAGTTGATTTTGTATGGTCTGAGGATTGTGAAAGGAGCTTTGAAGAGCTCAAGAGGAGGCTTGTAACAACACCCGTTCTAGTGTCACCTGATAGAACCGGTGGTCTGACTGTGTACACAGATGCTTCCCAGAGAGGTTTGGGATGTGTATTGATGCAACACGGGAAAGTTATAGTCTATGCTTCCCGTCAGTTGAAAGAGCATGAGAAGAAGTATCCGACTCATGATTTGGATTTTGTGGCTGTTGTTCATGCATTGAAAATTTGGAGACATTATTTCCATGGTGAGAAGATCCTGATATTTACTGACCATAAGAGTCTCAAGTATTTTTTCACTCAGAAGGAATTGAATATGAGACAGCGGAGATGGTTAGAGCTCGTTAAGGATTATGACTGTGACATCCAGTATCATCCTGGGAAAGCCAATGTAGTGGCTAACGCGCTCAGTAGGAAGTCTTCTCATTCATCAGCTTTGTCGGCCATACCTTTGAGATTAAGGTGGGATATGGAATTATCTAAGATAGCATTTCTTACTGTCGAGGTCACTGTGAGTCTGGCTAGTTTAACAGTGGGACCTACTTTGAGGCAGAGGATGATTGATGCACAAAGAGGAGAGACTCATTTGCAGGCCGGTTTTAAAGAGGCTGAGTCAGATATTCCTAGTCATTTTACATTCTCTACAGATAGTGCTCTGATGTATCGTAAGAGGCTATGTGTGCCTTTAGGATCAACTTTTAGAAGAGAACTATTGGAGGAGGCTCACAGTTCTATCTTCTCTATTCATCCAGGTAGTACGAAGATGTACAGGGACCTGAGAGAGCACTATTGGTGGCCTGGGATGAAGCTTGAGATTGCAGACTTTGTTAGTAGATGCTTGACTTGTCAGCAAGTCAAGGCATTGAGGAAGAGTCCACCGGGTTATCTTGATCCTCTAAGTGTGCAAGAATGGAAATGGGAAGAGATTTCCATGGATTTCATCAGTGGTTTACCGAGGACATCAAAGGGTTACGATACCATTTGGGTGATTGTTGACCGTTTGACGAAGACTGCACACTTTATACCTGGGAGGATCACCTACCCAGTTGAGACTTGGGCACATTTGTATCTACGGGAGATTGTTAGATTACATGGTGTGCCAGTTAGGATCGTTTCAGATCGGGACACTAGTTTTTTCTCGAAGGTTTGGCAGAGTTTACATTCAGCCATGGGTACTGGCTTGGATTTTAGCACAGCCTTTCACCCCCAGACAGATGGTCAGACTGAGAGAGTAAACCAGATTCTGGAGGATATGTTGAGGGCTTGTGTTCTTGATTTTGGAGGTAGTTGGGACTCTCAATTGTACTTGGTAGAGTTTGCTTATAATAACAGTTACCAGGCTACTATTGAGATGGCACCTTTTGAGGCACTTTATGGTAGAAAGTGTCGTTCTCCAGCTCACTGGGATGAGGTTGGGGAGAGAAGGCTTTTGGGACCCGAGTTATTACAGTTGACTAGTCAGTCGATTGACTTGATTAGAGAGAGGATGAGGGTTGCCCAGAGTCGACAGAAGAGTTATACTGATAAACGACGTAGTCCACTTGAGTTTTCAGTGGGGGACCACGTGTTTTTTAAGGTAGCACCTATGAAAGGTGTTATGAGATTTGGGAAGAAGGGTAAGCTGAGCCCTAGGTTCATTGGCCCTTTCGAGATACTTGATCGGGTAGGAGCATTAGCTTACCGGTTGGCTTTACCACCTTTTTTATCGGCAGTTCATAACATATTCCATGTATCGATGCTTCAGAAGTACATGGCGGATCCTTCTCATGTGATCGATCACGAGCCGATAGTTTTGGATGCTAATATGTCTTATGAGGAGACACAAGTTGAGATCTTAGCATTCGAATAGAAGGTGTTGAGAAACAAGACAATACACTTGGTTAAGGTTCTTTGGAGAAACCAAGTGTCAGAAGAAGCTACGTAAGAGCGTGAGGATGAGATACGGGCTAAGTATCCTCAGCTTTTCACTTAGTGAGCTTACTTTTCGGGGACGAAAAGCCTTTTTAGGAGGGTTGACTGTAACGTCCCGTTACTTTTGAGGTAAAAAAAAATTATTTATTTTACTTTAATTTAAGTAATTAAAGATTATTTTAGATTCAGTAATTTAGAATTTAGTACTTTATTTCGGTTTAAACCTTTTTAATTGCATTTATAGCTTAATTTAGTTTTGGTCGTATTAATAATTATTAACGGGCCAATTAATAATTATTAATCACCATTGGGTTAGTTTAAGAACTTCGGGTTTCGATTTTTTAAGTCAAAAGTCATTAAAGTACGCAACCGTCATTTTCCAATTTCTTAAAAATATCATTTCACTATTCCCTTCCTTCTTTAAATTCCCATTGACCAAGGATTGACCAAGACAACTCTTCCTCTCTTCATCTTTACTTCTCTTCTTGCCGTGGGTGAGGGGTTTTGGGAAAAAGATTTTGGGTTTTGCTCAATTCTCAACCGATCGACTTGATTTCGGGTGCGTTGGAAAGATCTCGGGTCTAGGATTCCTTTCCACCTAACAATCGTGCCTCCCACCCATGGTCTACGGACTTCTCGGTAAGTTAAACTTCAAACCCTAAAGCTCCAAATAGTGTTTTAATGGAGTTTTCTCTTTGATTCTTTGATTTCTTGCCGAGGAACTCGATGATTTTAAGTACGGGAGTTGTTTTAAGTGTTTTTGAAAACTTTCCCTTAACCCTAAAACCCGAGTTGGAGCCAAAACATGTTCCGTTTGAAATTTAACTTTTGGGGTTGAATATGGGTTATTTATTATTGACTATTTTGTTGTTGTAATTAAATTCGGGAAATTACTTATTGTCCAAAAACCCTAATTATCGATACCCATTGAAATCGGGAACTTCGAAATTGTTTGAAACCAACTCGAAACACGTCTAAATTGCCTAAAAGTCGGAAAACCAAACTCGAGACCCACTTTTTATGGGGGGCCTAGAGACTCATGGTGGATTTATAGGGTTTTTCGTCGTTTTGTGCGTTTAGATGTCGTTTGATCATTATTTGGTAAATTATTGATTGTTAGTTGTAATTCTAATTGAAGGTGGTTTTGGACTTTGGTTTGATCGCGATATCGGAGGTTTGGAGCGAAACCACTTTTACCAAGGTGAGAATAATTAGAAAGTAAAGTAGCTTTAGAAACCGAATAAGTAGAATGATTTGTAGGATCGGAAGTCGATCTTAAGGTTTGAATTGAAAGGATGGAAGAAAATGAGCTAACTTATTAGATTTGGGAGTTAGTTTAAATCTCAAAGGAAACATTTAACTCTCGGAAATCCTATGTTTAGGTTAGTTCGATATTTAAGGATGATTATTCAGAAGATGAAGGTTTCAAGTTTAATGGATTAAACAAGAATTTGATAAGGAAATTTCAAGTACTTATCGGAAGAATTAGAATCTTTCGAATTGGAGACTTTAAGGTAAAGTTAGTAAGTAAGATTAACTGAGACCGTTTGACTTGATTTATTTACTGAATTCCTTATCAAAAGTTTCTACCTTCTTAAATTATGTTTAAGAGTATTATGACCCATTTACTTTTATATTCCTTCGGTTTCTTGAAAGTTTATATTTATTTACTTGTAATCGCAAGCCTATTCATATCATATCATATCATATTGCATATCGAAATCGGGAGGAATAATGGGGCAATGCATAGACTTAGTGAGCTTGCATTGTCTAGTATTATTCGTTTTATGTGCGTATATGTACATGAGGAATGCTAAAGGACTATGGATTTTGCATGATCGGAGGAGATGGATAATGAGATAATGATGGAACTACGCGAGTTCACATTATCTTGTATTATCCATAATTACTATGATACATATACGAAGATACAAGGTGAATGAACTGACCTACGGGAGCTTCATTACCTGCCATTAATCACTAGAGATGGGAAGTTATGATTAAAAAGACTTATATGTTCTAATTGGAAAGCGAGATAATGAGGTGAATGAACTGACCTACGGGAGCTTCATTACCTGACATTATTCGCATGTGATGATTATAATGATTTAAAAATGGTGTATTCTTTATATTATTTAATTAGTGAATGATTGATGGTTAGACTTCATTTGCTAACATTATATGAATATACATAAATTAGAGTAAATGTTATACTTAGTACGAAACATCAAAAGTATGACCCAAAAATAGGTGTATGCTTTGGAATCATTTCTCTAAACTTTAGAAGTTTAGTAAAACATAAGTAATTTGTAATTGGACACAAATCAGAATGCGGGTTTGGGATCTATAGTTACTATATTTTCTGTCTATTCTCACTGGGCTTTATTGTTAGCTCATGATATTACAAACATTTTCAGGTAATGCTCTTGTTAGAGGTCGTGGGAGAGGAGCTGGTGCTGCATGATCGATGGATGATGACCTCGAGATGGACTAGGTTTATTTAAAGTCCATGGACTTCGTTTTTTGAATTTTATACATTTTGGAGTTGTATATTTGTAAATGGCTCTTAAGAGCTTTTCATTTCACTTTTATGATAAAAATCTCTTTGAACTTCTGATTAGGAACTTAAAGTTCCTTGTGTTTTTAGATTTCGGAATTTAAGATGGAAACAGGTTTTGACTAGCCAACTTTCAAACATAACCACACCAATTTTAAAATATAAAGACTTCCGCTGTGTTTTCTAATTAAATGATATTAAAAGAAGTCGAGTCGTCACAACACGGTTGATAAACTTAGTTTGATATTCGATCATTTCTCGTAAACGGTACTAATGAGAAATTTGATCGAATATCGTGGTCCTGTCTTATACAATCAACATTTCATATGATACTTCCATTTCATGTCTTCTACATGAATGATCAGGATTAGATCATTTGTTTATAATCAAAATGTGAAGCTATCAACAGTGTTACCAGAATAAGGTTCCCAAACGTTATCCATTTACTGCAGACACTTTTAAGTTACTCATCTCGACTTTAATCCTCTTGTATGACTCACATACTAAGTCGTGATTCCATAAGGGTAACTTAGGGTTTACTATTTGAATGCTTGATATTTATATAGTTCCATATATTCCTAATATCGTCAATTGAATCAATCTAGATAATTTAAAGAACTTATATTTATTTATTTAATTTATTCGAAATAAATTATTATTATTAAATAATTACAAGTTCTAGGACACCATTCCTAACAAAGTCTTCCGCTGAAATCTAATTTAAAAGGAGTTGCGTCGTCACATTAGTCGTCTATACGAGCATGTTTACTTATTGTTATTTTTACACTCTTAGTCCATGATCGAGTCATATACTGAGTTGGGGCTATTATCATGAATACTTGTTATGCTATCGGTTATTGCTCAATGAATAATATGCAAATGAGGTATTAAGAAGTATTACTTGAAATGTGAATTATATTTTTATGGGAACATTTAGCAAGATATGTAGTATGATTGAGTCATGTACTGCTTAGAGGAATTGTCCTATTTGTGCTCGTTGAGCCTAGATTACTTCTTTTGATGAGTGTTATAAGCAAGCATGATTATTTCATTCATTTTCATATCACTTCACTCATGCATTTCATATGTTCAATGTATGGCCATGGGTCGTAACCTGCGTAACGTGGTGGAATATTGGACGTTACATGTGGTTAACGTGGTGGAATATATTGTGTAGCTCCGAGGCACTGTGCGGTGGATGGCTTGGATTTTAAGTGGTTATTACGATAACCTGGAAGATTGCTAAAAAGCAAAGGCTCGAGTATTAATCAATGATGTGATGTGTATAAGGTGTAGTGAGACACCGGAATTGTGATAGTAAGGTTATATGGACTAAGAGAAAATGGTAAAATGTGATTACGAGGAAATGATGTTTGCTCGAAAAGAGTACGAGATTAAAATGTTTACAGTTTTATCATGTATACTTATTCACTTTGCATTACTCGATAAATTGCACTCTTATGCATATGTTTCTGTTTGTGCATTATCTTATAAACATTTCGCATCACCGTTCATATTCTCTTGTTTCCACTGAGTGTCATGCTCAAAGGTACTGTAAATCACCTTTCAGGTATCGCTAAGGGTCGAGGGCGTGGAGCGGCAGGTGGTGCTTGTTGATGTACAGGATGAAGACTTTGGATAGGCCACCGGACACACGAGTCACGTCTTTGAGACGTAGAGTTTTTTTGTATTTTGGCGTCTAAGTTTCAAACACTTTATGTATATATTTTATGATGTTTATGTTTTGTAATAACTTTACCATGGTGCACCACGTCTTTTACTACATACTTTTCAACTTTAAACTTTGTTTGATGATATGAAATGGCCGACAAGCCAGTTTTTCTTTTGAGATCTGAGTATGTTTATTACAAGTTTACGTACATTTCATGTCCGATTTTCCAATGTCTTGGGTTAAAAATTATTTAAGCTAAATATAGTCCTTGCTTCAGCTTGTGTGCTAGGGTCCTAGGCTTGTATCGCAAGTTGGGTCTTCACAGTTGGTATCAGAGCCATTTGGCTCTAAGTCGTGTCTAGTGTATGAGTCGGTTGGTTGAGCCTAATCCAAAGGTCATCTCGAAAGTCAACGGTACCAGGTATGCCGGTAAACCTTGATATTTTAAATTGTTTTTTTAATTGTTTAAGTTAATTCGTTTGGAATCTTTACTGAAGCATCGTTTTGTTTGCCCATGGGTTGAGTAATTGTTTGATGTTTAGGATGCCTCGAGGAGTTGTACTTTATCGGGGAAGAGGTGCGAACGCTGCGTGGGGTCGTGGGAGAGGTCGTGGGAGGAACTATGCTAGAGTTCCTGAGTCGCTGCCGCCACCACTGCCAAAAGCGGGGTGTTTGAAGCACATAGTGGGAATGCTGGGAACCCGGTTGATCCTCAAACAGATGCACCACCAGGAGGAGTGATTCCTCCGGTAGGCCGTGTTGCGCAAGATGGCTGTGGCATTACTAGCATAGCCAAGATATTAAAGGAATTTAGGATGACTTCGCATATAACAACGCTATAGTCACCGTAATTATATTGTCACCATTCATACATAGTCACCATTATCACCCTTGTCACCATTAATACGTTAGTCAACGTAGTCACCATAGGCACCATTGTCACCGTTATTATATGTCACCATAGTCACCATGAATATAAGTCACCATAGTCACCATGAATATAAGTCACCATAGTCACCATGAATATAAGTCACCATTTACATATTGTCACCAATAGTCACTACTTACCTCGGTTTCTATCCTATTTCCTAAATACGTAGGATAATAATTAAGAGAAAATCTAAGGCATGCTAGGACTATTTTTCCCTCCTCGGAAGTCCCGAGTCCTAACCATCACTTTCCATCTCTACTTTCAAATCTATTACACCCAAACTGCACTTTAGCCCTCAAGCCTTAATACCATTTTTTCTCGAGAATCTCGACTAAATGCACCTTCTTTAGCCCAAACATACTTTCCATTATATTTTCATCCTAAACATTCACAACCCTTAACCTCAATCAACTAGATCGTCAAGTAATCTAAGCCATTAAAATACTAAAACTCATTTTAAACTCACCTCTAGGATGCGTAGAAGAAACACCGCTCGTTGGATGCGTGAACAGTTGCTCGTGGTTCAAACCTACAAAGTAAAATATACAACTAAACATATTAATTTCTAAACCACGAATGAATAACCAATAGCTAAAATAAGCATCAAACTTAATCCCGGAAACTCTAAAAAGCTCACGGCCAAGGAAAGATAAAAAGGATCGAGTTCCGGTTTTTCGATTATTACTTAAAGAAAACATTTTTAAAAATAACAAAACTCAATTTTCGGAACCCTCGGTTTGGAATACTTCAAAGGGCTTGGGTTTTTCATTCGACTCGGGTTTAGATTCAAGATGATAACCTCGACCAAAATGATTTTCCCTAACTAGAAATCACCGATGACACCCTAGAAAAACGAATCGAAGCTTAAATGCAAAATCGGGAAAAAGGAAACCTAATTTCTTCTATACCTCATATATCCTGGATCTGGAATGGATCGACTCAATTGATGGTATGAAAAGAAAGCACGTCTCGAGAGCTTTCCAATGAGCTAAGGCACGATGAAAACAGTCGAGAAACGAAGGAGAACCGAATATTTCTTTCTCTTCTCTTTTTCTCTCTTTTGGCTACGGGTTTGGGGTTCCTTGGCTTTTCTTTTCTTTTTTTTTGTATTTTTCCTTTGCAAGACAACATATAAATACATATACATTTTTTGGTAAAAGACTAAAGTGCCCCTCCTTCCTATTTCCTAAAGAAAGTTGTTCCAAGTGCTCATTATTTCACGTTTCTAATTCCAATTCAACTTAATTACCTCTAACCTAACCTAAAATGATTTAACAATCAATAATGGGCTCGCTAATAAACGTTATTACAGCCGATTCTATTTAAACGTTCTAACGTAAATTACTTAACAATCGACCCCGAGGCTAAAATTAAAATATTAAACTAAACTTCTAAGTAACTAAGCAATCATCAATTACTAAAATTATACTAAGTGAAGCAATAATAATAATAATAATAATAATAATAATAACAAAATTTCACCTCAAAGTAACGGGACATTACAGTCTACCCTCCTAAAAAGAACTTTTGGTCCACGAAAAGTGAAATCCCTAGGTGAAAATGTGAGGATATTTAGCCCGTATCTCGTCCTCACGTTCCCACGTAGCCTCTTCCGACAATTGGTTCTTCCAAAGAACTTTAACCAAGTTTACTGTTTTGTTCTTCAACACCTTTTGCTCAGTAGCTAGAATATCAACCGGTTTCTCCTCGTAGGATAGGTTAGCAACCAACGATACTAGCTCATGGTCAATGATATGTGAAGGATCTCCTATGTATTTCCTGAGCATAGATAGATGGAATACATTGTGCATGGCTGATAGGGTAGGTGGTAAAGCCAAACGATACGCTACCGAACCAATTCGATCCAAGATCTCAAACAGTCCTATGAATCTAGGTCTCAACTTGCCCTTCTTCCCGAACCGCATCACTCCTTTAATGGGTGTGTAACGGCCCATTATTTTGTGATAAAAAAAAACTTTTATTTATTTTATTTTAATTTAAGTAATTATATTTTATTTATTTATCGGTAATTTAGAATTTGCAGTTTATTTCAGTTTTAATCTTTTAATTGACCTTTTTAGTTTATTTTCATTTTAATGGTATTAATAATTATTAACGGGCCAATTAATAATTATTAATCACCATTGGGATAGTTTGAGAAGTTCGGGATTCGTTTTTAAGCTAAAAGTCACAAAAGGACGCAACCGTCATTTCCAAATTTGTAAAATATCTAAATTACTATTTGGTCATCTTCTTTAAATCTCCTTTGACTTCAAAAATTGACCAAAAGCTCTCCAATTTTCCCTCCCCACCCGTGAGCATCAAAGAGGAAGAAAGAAAATTTGGTTTTTGTTCGTTTCTTGCCCGATCCACTTGAATCCGGGTCCTTTGGAAAGGTATCGATCATACGAATCTTTTCCACCTAACCTTCGTACTTGCCACTCGTGTTTTACGAAGTTCTCGGTAAGTAAAGTTTCAAACCCTAAGCTCCAAATAGTGTTTTAATGGAGTTTTCTTTGATTTCCTTCGATTTTGTGTTGTGGAACTCGGTGTTTGTAAACTCGGCAGTAGTTTTAAGTGTTTTTGGAAACTATCCCTTAACCGTATAACCGATTTTTAGTCGAAACCCTTTCCGTTTGAAATTTACCCTTTTGGGTTTGAAAATGGGTTAGAAATTAATGAATAAATGTTTATTTAAATTCGTTTCGGGAAAGGGCTTAATTTTCAAAAACCCTAATTATCGATACCCATTGAAATTGGGAATATCGAATTTTCTTAAAACCAACTCAAAACACTTTTAGATTGCCAAAAAGCCGAAAAACCAAACCCGAGGCCTATTTTCCTTGTGATGGCCGAGAGCCTCTTGTGGGGTTTTGTTGGGTTTTCGTCGTTTTGTACGTTTGGTTGATGTTTGATTGATAGTTGGTTAATTATTGATTGTATGATATAATTCATTTGTAGGTGTTTTTGAACCGCTCGCTTGATCGCTCCTTCGGACTTAGGAGCAAAGTCATCTTTTAATTAAGGTGAGAATAGTTATGATTTAAAGTAATTATAGAAATCGAATAAGTGTGAAGATTTGTAGAGTTTGAAACTAAGATTAGAATCCGAACCTAAGATTAGAGGGTTGTGAGTTAGTGCCCTTAAGATTAAGAGTTAATCCTTTAAGTAAGAACTTAGGAGTTCTCAAGGAAAGCCTTGAATCTTAGAAGATTCTAAGTTAGATTCGATTCGAACTAAGATTGGACTATTGGAAGTTAAAAGATCCAATTTGTAATTAGAACGGTTAATAGAACCTCGGATTATTGGAAGTTAGAATCCTTGAAGGTATAGGTTAATCGTTTAAGTTATGATTCTACTTTTATTATTGTTACCGGAGTTCGATCGACATATTGTTCGTCCGAAGTTTACTATTTATTTACTTATTGCCCTTTTACTTCATGCTTGTTTCAGCTACTTTAATATTGTACTTTACGTTTATTTACTTTTGTGAGCATATCACAACATCTCGCACCATAACATATTGCACCATAACATCTCGCATCATTAAAGAAGGAAAGAATGTTGGACCCTTCTGAGAATGTCTGCATTGCCTTCAGAGAGAGAAAGAAAAGAAGGAAAGAATGTTGGACCCTTCGGGGAATGTCCGCATCGCCTTCCGAGAAAAAGAAAGGAAATTGAGAAAGAAAAGAAGGAAAGAATGTTGGACCCTTCGGGGAATGTCCGCATCGCCTTCAGAGAAAAAGAAAATAAAGAGAGAAAAGAAAAGGAGGGAAGAATGTTGGACCCTTCGGGGGATGTCCGCATCACCTTCTTCATTCATTCATGCATAAAGGGCAAATGCGTATTCTACGGGATGTTCTCATTATCTTCATGTATATGATCGATAAGAAAGAGAATCGAGATGTTATATTTTATGCAAAGTTATTTACTTTTATCATTTTATGTCATAACGAGTTAATGGAGGAGATTTGACTATAAGTGTTAATAGTATCATCCTTTGGAGAGTATAGAATGAATTACCTAGAGTTTGGAGAACTTTAGGAGAGAATTGTGTCAGATTACTTGGACACAAATCGAAATGCGAGTTTGAGGTCTATCTTTACTTTTTATGCTTATTATTCTCACTGGGCTTAGTTTGTTAGCTCATGATATTACAACCAATTTCAGGTAATGCCCTGGCTAGAGGCCGTGGAAGGGGAGATGGTGCTGCGTGATCGAGGGATGCTGACCTCGAGATGGACTTGTTTTTGTAAAGTATATGTAAATATTTTTGTGAATTTCAAGACTTTGATGTTGTATTTAACTCATAAGAGCTTTTGATGTGGTTTTTATGATATGAATTATTTGAACTCCTGATTTGGGACTTAAAGTCCATGTGAATTTATTAGATTGAAAAATTAGGTTGTAAACAGGTTTTCGGCATGCCAACTTTCAAACAAAACCACGCAAAATTTTCTTAAAATAAAAGACTTCCGCTGTTTTCTCTGATTATAATTTATTTAAAAGTGACGAGTCGTCACAGGGTGCCACCTTCAGAAACACGTGGTCACCTACCTCGAACTCAAGTGCACTTCGCCTCACATTGGCGTAACTCTTCTGCCTACTCTGGGCTACCTTCATCCTTTCCCTGATAAGAGTGATCGACTCACTCGTCATTTGTACCAATTCTGGACCCAAAAGCTTCCTTTCACCAACCTCATCCCAATGAGCTGGTAATCTACACTTCCTACCTTAGAGCGCCTCGAATGGTGTCATCTCGATGGTAGCTTGGTAGCTATTATTATAAGCAAACTCAATCAAATATAAATGAGAATCCCAACTGCCGCCAAAATCAAGTATACATACTCTCAACATGTTTTCCAGAATCTTATTCAACCTCTTCGTTTGCCCATCGGTCTGGGGATGAAAAGTTGTACTAAAGTCGAGGCCTGTACCCATGGATGAATGCAAACTACGCCAAAACTTCGAAACAAAACGAGTGTCCCGATTTAAAATGATCCTCACAGGTACGCCATGGAGTCTCACAATCTCCCGTAAGTACAATTGTGCCCAAGTCTCGACAGGGTATGTGATCTTCCCAGGTATAAAATGGGCAGACTTTGTCAAACGGTCTACGATTACCCAAATAGTATCGAATTCGACGTCCTTGATAGTCCACTGATAAAATCCATGGAAATCTCCTCCCATTTCCACTCAGGCACACTCAATGGATTTAGATACCCTGATGAGCTTTTCCTCAAGGTTTTAACCTGCTGACAAACTAAACACTTACTCACATATTCTGCAATCTCATGTTTCATTCTTAGCCACCAGTAATGTTGCCGCAGGTCCCTGTACATTTTAGTACTACCTGGATGCACAGAAAAGATAGAACTGTGAGCCTCCTCCAATAGTTCCTTCCGGAAGGTCAATCCTGAAGGCACACATAGCCTCCTACGATACATCACGGCATCATCGGTTGCAAAAGTAAAGTGACTAGGCGTATCCGACTTTGCCTCTCGAAAGCCTACCTGTAAGTGAGTCTCGCCCCTCTATGCCTCGATCATCCTTTGTCTCAGAGTAGGCCCCACTGTCATACTAGCCAAACTCACTATCACCTCAGCCGTAAGAAAAGCCACCTCGGCTTTCTCCAAATCCCACCTCAGTCTCATCGATAAAGTCGATAAATGTGACGGCTTCCGACTAAGCGCATCTGCCACTACATTGGCTTTACCAAGATGGTACTCAATGTCGCAATCGTAGTCTTTCACCAGCTCTAACCATCGTCGTTGTCTCATATTTAACTCCTTCAGAGTGAAGAAGTACTTGAGACTCTTATGGTCGGTGTATATCAAGATTTTCTCTCCGTATAAATAATGTCTCCATAACTTTAGAGCATGAACCACAACTGCCAACTCCAAGTCGTGCGTCGGGTAAGCCTTCTCATGTTCTTTCAATTGTCGAGAAGCATAAGCTATAACTTTCCCGTGTTGCATCAACACGCACCCTAATCCCTTCTTCGACGCATCAGTATATACTGTCAACCACCCAGAATCATCAGGAGACACTAACACTGGTGACGTCACGAGTCTCCTCTTGAGCTCTTCAAAGCTCTCTTCACACTCTTGGGACCACACAAAATCCACTTCTTTCTTCATTAGATGGGTTAAGGCCGATGCAATCTTGGAAAAATCTTGAACAAAGCGTCTATAATAGCCAGCAAGTCCAAGGAAACTTCGTATCTCTACCACATTAGTTGGTCTAGGCCAACTACTGACTGCCTCAATCTTGGAAGGATCAACAGAAATCCCTCTACTCGACACCACGTGTCCTAAGAATGCTACCTCTTTCAGCCAGAATTCACATTTTGAGAATTTTGTATTGAACTTCTCGTTACGCAACACCGTCAAAACTTTCTCTAGGTGCATAGCATGCAACTCCTCAGTCTCAGAATAAACAAATATATCGTCAATGAACACGATGACAAAGGAGTCGTGGAACCTCCTAAACACCGTATGCATAAGATCCATGAAAGCAGCTGGGGCGTTTGTAAGGCCAAAAGACATAACAACGAACTCATAATGGCCATATCGTGTCCTAAAAGCCGTTTTCAAAATATCTTCATCACTGATCCTCAACTGATGATATCCCGATCGAAGATCTATCTTCGAAAAGACAGTGGCTCCTCTCAACTGATCAAATAAATCCTCTATCCTGGGCAATGGATATTTGTTCTTCACCCTAACACGATTCAACTCCCGATAGTCAATGCACAACCTCATCGAGCCATCCTTCTTTTTCACATAAAGAACAGGTGCTCCCCAAGGCGACACACTCGAGCGGATGAATCCTAAGTCTAAGAGCCCTTGTAACTGACTCTTGAGCTCTTTCAACTCAACCGGTGCCATACGATAAGATGCCTTGGACAAAGAAACCGTCCCAGGTATCACCTCTATCTGAAAGTCTAACTCTCCCACCGGTGGTAACCCATGTAACTTATCAGGAAAACCATCTACAAAATCTTGTACCACACGTATAGTATCTAGAGTAGGCACACTAACTGATGTGTCGACTACACTAGCAAGATAACCCCAAGGGACTATGTGACGACCCGTCATTTTTAAATAAATTAAATTCAGAGAAAACAGCGGAAGTCTTTTAATTTACGAAAAATTGGCGTGGTTTTGTTTGAAAATTGGCATGCCGAAAACCTGTTTACAACCTAATTTCAAATCTAATCAAAATCTCATGGACTTTAAGTCCAAATCAGGAGTTCAAATGTTTCATCACATAAAAACCACATCAAAAGCTCTTATGAGCTATATACAACATCAAAGTGTTCAAAAATTTATAAAAGTGTTACACAAACTTTACAAAGACAAGTCCATCTCGAGGCCAGCATCCTCGATCACGCGAAGACCACCTCTTCCTCCTCGACCTCTAGCCAAGGCATTACCTGAAATTGGTTGTAATATCATGAGCTAACAAACTAAGCCCAGTGAGAATAAATAGCATAAAAAGTAAAGATAGACCTCAAACTCGCATTTCGATTTGTGTCCACTTAAACTGACACATTCTAATCCTAAAGTTCTCCAAATAATACTAATTAGCACACTTAGTCTTATTGTTCATCCATAAACTCGTTATATCATAAATGAGAAATATAAATAAACTTTGCAAATTATAACATCTCGATTCTCTTTCTCATCTATCAAATGCATAAAAGTAATGAGTACATCCCGTAGGATACGCATTCGCCATTTATGCATGAAATGAAGGTAACGTGGGTATTCAATTCATCCACCATTCCTTATGTATGAAGGTAACGTGGGTATTCAACTCATCCACCATTCCTTATGCATGAAGGTAACGTGGGTATTCAACTCATCCACCATTCCTTTCATTCTTTTCTTTTCTCTTTTCATTGATGCGAGATGTTATGGTACAATAAATAATGGTGCAAAATGTTATGCATATGCTTGCATATGCTTGTAAAAGTAAATGAAGTAAGGTACGAATATTAAAGAGATCGAATTCAACATAAAGTAAAGAGCATAAAGTAAATGACATAATGATAAATATAGATAAGAATCTCGGACCAACGATATGACGATCGAACTCCGATATCAATAATAAGATTAGAAACATAACTTAAACGATTAACCTATACCCTCCGGATTCTAAACTTCCAAATAATCCGAGGTTCTATTAACCGTTCTAATTATAAGTTGGATCTTTAACTTCTAATAATCCAAACTTAGTTCACACGAACCTAACTTAGAATCTTCTAAGATTCAAGTCTTTCTCGAGAACTTCTAAATTCTCCTTAAAGGATTAACTCTTAATCCTAAGGGCACTAACTCACAACCCTATAAACTTAGGTTCGGTTTCTAATCTTAATCCCATACTCTACAAACCATTACACTCATTTGCTTTCTATAGTTACTTTACATACTAATCATTCTCACCTTATTAATAAGATGACTTAGCTCCTAAGTTCGAAGGAGCGATCAACCACGAAGTTCAAAAACACCTACAAACGAATTATATCGTAACAATCAATAACGAAACCAACTATCATTCAAACAACTACTAAACATACAAAGCAACGAAAACCCAATAAAATCCACAAAGAGGCCCACGGCCCTATCATCAAAAACAAGTCTCGGGTTTGGTTTTTCGGCTTTTTGGCAATTCAAATACGTTTTGAGTTGGTTTTAATCAAATTCGATAATCCCGATTTCAATGGGTATCGATGAATAGTGTTTTTGAACATTAGTCCCTTTCCCGAATTGAATTTAAATAAACATTCATTCATTAATTTCTAACCCAAAATCAAACCCAAAAGGGTAAATTTCAAACAGGAAAGGGTTTCGACTGAAACTCGGTTTTAGGGTTATGAAATAGTTTCCAAAAACACTTAAAACTACTCCCGAATTGACAAACACCGAGTTTCACGGCAAGAAATCGAAAGAAAGCAAGCAAAACTCCATTAAAACACTATTTGGAGTTTAGGGTTTCAAGAGAAACTTACCGAGAACTCCTCGGATCTCGAGAGAAACGGACGAAGGCTAGGTGGAAAAGGATCGTAGGATCGATACCTTTCCAATGGACCCGGAATCAAGTCGATCGGGCAAGAAACGAACGAAATCAAAATTTCTTCCCTTGGCCTTTGAAGCTCACGGCTTGGAGGAGGAGAAAATGAGAGAATTTGGTCAATTGTGAAGTCAAAGGTTCATTTAAAGAAGAAGGCAAATAGTGATTTTTAGATATTTTGAAAATTGGGTAATTACAACTTTGCCCTTTTATGACTTTTGGCTTAAAACGAATCCCGAACATCTCAAATTATCCCAATGGTGATTAATAATTATTAATTGGCCCGTTAATAATTATTAATACCATTAAAACGTATTTAACTAAATAAAACCATTAAAAGGAATTAAAATGCAATAAATTACTAAATTCTAATTTAATAATAAATAAATGAATTTTAATTACTCAAATTAAAATAAATAAATAAAAGTTTTTTTTTTTTTATCACAAAATAACGGGACGTTACAACTTTTTGCTATTATAACTATAATTGTGAGTTTATGTTTTGTAGACACCAATTTTGTCCGATATTATTTAAAATTAACAAGTTAAAAAAAATTTATTTTAATTTTGGAGTTTTTTTCTAAATTAGTTTTTTTAAGACTAAATTTAGTTTGATTGTAATATTGTAAATTTAATTTAGTTTTTTTCTTTTTGTATTTTTGTATTTTTAAAATAATGAAATAGAAGTTTTGAAATCATATATAGTATTTTTTTTTAAGTTATTAAAAAATAATTATAAATAGGGCTACAAGCAAAACCGGTAGAACCGGAACCGAACTGGGAACCGGCCCGGAACCGGTGATAACCGAACCGGAACCGGTTAATTCGGTTCCGGTTCGGTTCCTAATTTTGGAACCGATAAGAAAACCGGTTCGGTTCTGGTTCTTAATAAGGAACCAGTATGGGAACCGGAACCGAACCGATAAGGGTTTAATTTTTTAATTTTTATTTTTTTATATAGCATGCCCAATTAGGAGTTCAGATTGATTTATTTGATATATTATTATGGATTTGATGATCATATCCATATATTTATGAATTTTAGAATGAATTTTTTGAATTTCTATTGATTTGATTTGTGATAATTTGATTTTAAATGAAATCAGGATGTTATTGTCAAATAATTTCAAGGTAATATGTGCTACCCGAACCGAACCGAACCGGTAAAGAACCGGTAAGGAACCAATTATAAGAACCGGTAAGGAACCAGAACCGAACCAGTAATACCGGTTTGGTTCCGGTCCGGTTCTATAGGGAACAGGTTCAGGTTCCGGTTCCCACTTTTCTCATTTCTTCTTACCGGTTCGGTTCCGGTTCTTGGCAAGAACCGGTAACACCCCTAATTATAAAGATTTGGTTTTTTTTTTTTAAAAAAAAAGAAGAAAAAAAAAGAAAAAGGAAGACAGACAAATCTACAAGATCTTCTCCCTGCTATGAACGTCCTTTTTCTTCATCTTCTTCTTCAGCCCATCCCCTCAATTTCAGCTGGTTAAATTTGAAAAAACATCATCTTATCATTCCTTAAAATCAGCTACTCCATTAGACTTTCAATACCTCTCCCATGCTTCTATGTTTTCTTTTTCACTATAAATACACTTGTTTTTGTTCTTCAAGAGGAGGAGAAGGAGGTGGAAAAAAAAAGAGGGCGCCCATAATCATCCATGGCAAGAAAAGTTAGAAACCATCTTCATTTTTTTATTTCCAAAGCAATTTTTCTATAAAAACGGAGTTCCCCTGTTTATTTTAGCTTCCTTTTCAAAGCAAAATCTCATAATTTTCACATCAAAACTGCCTGAACATAATGCCAAAATCGTCGGAAGTTTACCTATTTTCGTTGTTTTCTTTGTGTATGGATCTAAACTAAAGAAAAGGACCTGAAATCACCAGTAGTGCACCTACTTTGGAGGCTCTGTTTTTTCAGAAAAGAAAAAGGGAGAAGAAGACTGTCTCTATTTTTTTTAAAAAAATCTGTTATGTCTCATCATCAGGTATTATTTATTTATTTAATTTGCAATATCAATTAATATAAATAGTGTGTAGCCCAGTGGTTTCCATCCAATTTTGCATCCCTTCAGTTCCACGGTTCAAATCCCACCAGCGTCTGATTTTATCTGTAGTTGATTGAACATGGCCCAGTGGCAAACAGTGCTATTTTACTTCTTGAGAGCATGGTTTCAAACCTTGGGAATGACAGTTTTTAAGTTTTATTTTACTTTTAATAATTATTTTTGTTATATATCAACAATATTTTATTTTAATAATATAATATATATTAGTATGCCATATTTTTTTTTTCTATAAATCAATTTTTCTTTTTTCTTTTTTTTTTTTTACATTTTTATGATATGATATATTATTTTGTCTTAATTAGTTTAAGCCTTAATTTAATTGATTTCCTTAGTTTGATTTTTGCTACGTTCAATTTCAATTTAACTATTATGTCACATATACATTTTTTGAGGTTTATCATATTAAACCAACACCATAACTTAAGTCAATCCTCTAAAATATTATACTAAAATTTTGTTTAAAACTTTTAAAATAAGAAGTTGGGAAATTTTAGGATGCTAATTTTCCCATAAAAAATGTTTAATTAAGGAGTTAAAAAGAGATTGGAAATTTTAGGATGCTAATTTTTCAATCTTAAAAAAATTCAAAGTAAATATAAATCAGCTTCACATTTGACTAAATAACTTTTCCTAAATAATAAAAATTAAAAATTTAAGAAAACCTCTAGCCTTGAAAAGAATTCCATTTCCAATTTTGATTAAAACATTTTCTAAAAACATATTAGTAATCTTCTCCATAAAACACAAAAAAAATTCTCAAATTTAAAATGTTCTAAAGATGATTTTTAAAAATACCGACGATGGAGTTTTTAGGAGTTTTCAGGATGCTGATATCCTATTATTTCTTGAGGAATAAGAGTTTAATTAAGGGATGCTGAAATTGAACTCAAATAGAAAGATTTCCTAATGTCTTTTTACGCCACTCATACTAATTTGATTAAGCCTTCTAACGTTTAAGGTATTAATCAATAAATAATGAGACATTTAAAAATAAAATTTAAAAACATATTGTGTGTTAAAAAACCAAAGGCTTTAATATAAAACATTAAGGATAAATAACAGTAATCGTTTTCAAAACGAACATAATAGGGTGCTAGTACCTTCCCTATGTGTGAATAAACTTCCGAACCCATTTCAAAAGTTAGTAGACTATCCTTAATAAAATTCAACGTGACTAATCACACCTATCCTTATAAAACCAATGATTAGTGACGACTCTTTTCTTCTCCGCGTCACGGGTACGTAGCGACAATTTGGCGACTTTGCTAGGGACCTCGTGAGTCTTTCTGTTAGAATTTATCTTTATTACTATGTTTGAGCCTTTTATTGTATTTAACTGCATGATAACACACACAATCACGAGCCCCTTACCCAGGCTTTACCTTGTAAGATTAGTCGAGATTAATAATGGTGTTGTTCATGGAGTTTTTACTCCCGTGTATAACCCATGAAAATCTCACCCAAGTCAACCCGACTAGGATGCTGGAAGGAGTACTTTGCTATGATACGACAACCTTATTAGGATACTAGTAAAGGTTACCTATTACAGCATAGACTTGGAACCTCACGTAGATAGAACCATGTACCACACTAAGACCTTGCTTGAACCGTGTTAAATTTTGTTATTGATTATAGTACATATCATTCATTCACATTTTCAATAATTTATTTCATCCATCCATCATTTTTTTAAAAATGTTTCCACTTCATTGCGCAATAAAACTGTGAATGAATTTTCAAACATTATTTAAAACATGTATCAAATCGTAGATATGGCTGCAAAACGACAAATAATTGAAGTGGAGGATTTAAGTGCAGTCCGAGAATGGTCAGAATAAATTCAAAGGATTCGTGGAGATCCTCATCCGGTGGAAGTAGTTTCACGTTTGCCACCACATGACATATTTGTTGCTGACATCCAGGGAAGTAAAGACTTGAAAGAAATTGAGAGAGGTTTACTGCACCACAGAAAAATGAGTTTTGCAGTAGATACGACAATATAGCTAAGCTTCTTAGTGTTACAATCAATGTTCATGCCATGAGAGCGGCCTTGGAATTTTGGGACCCCACTTATAGATGTTTCTCTTTTATTACGGTAGAGCTTGCACCATTGATCGAAGAGTATGAAGAATTGTTGAAAGTACCAGTGAGAGCTGAAGGGAAAATCTACTATTATGACAAAACACATACTAGAAAAAGAACATTGTAAAGAATTGCGGGAAATATTCTAGCTTTGAAGAAAGATAAAATTATTAAAAAGAAGGGGAATAGCGAAGGGGTGCCTATAAATCTGTTTGTTCAACTCATCAAGGAGAATATGACTGAAGACCAAGGATTAACTTTGTTTGTATTATGTCTCTATGGGATAATTCTTTTTCCATCCATACGAGGACATGTTGACATCAAAGTTATCAAACGTTTCCTACAAATTCAACACGGAGATAATCCAACTTTGCCAATTTTAGCTGAGACGATTCGATCACTAGACCACTGCATAATTAAAGGAAAGGGCAGGTTCATTGGTTGTGCTTCATTGCTTTATGTCTGGTTAATGAGCCATTTGAAATATCCTTCAGCAGACCTGGATATGCCAAAGATAAACTTTTCACTATCATGGATGACAAGCCAAGATCCAATTGCAGAATGTGCAAGAGTTCGCCAAAGTTTTGACCTTCCAAAACGTGATGCATGGATAGCCTTTTTGTCAGAACTCAAGGCAAAAGATGTAGTTTGGACATCATTATGGATGCCAGTGAAACATATGATCTATAGATGTGGAAGAAATCATGTTGTTCCACTTCTTGGCCCTTGGGGAGGCACCGATTCGCCCATCTTTTACTTTTACGCCAAATGTCTACAGAGCAATTCATCCCAACTGTTGATGGATTGAGATATCTGGATTTTGAGTATGGGAAGAAAGGATCAGAAGAGAGGATAAAACAAGCTTTGGAGCCTTGGAAAGTGATTAAGAAGATAAAGAATGGGGATAGCCATGATACCACAACTAGAGACTACAAAAGATGGTTTGCAAACAAGAAAAAGATCAAACCTTCAGGCAAAGGAAAGGAATAAGTAACTGAATCAGAGTAGGTTTATGAAGTGGGAAAAATAAGGATTGATCCTCTAAATGAGAAGATAAGTGAGCCAAAGAAAATATTTGAAGTTGGAAAAACATTAGTGCGTCAACTGGAGGCTCGTGCCATAGAAGCAGAAAGTAATTTGATTGAAGTACGGAAGCAATTGAAGAGTTAGATGAAACTTGAAAAAGAAAATCAGAGATTAAATCATGAGAATAGTCGACTAGCAAAAGTGGCAAAAAGGTGGAGAGATGAAAATATTTGTTTGAAGAAGATAGAAGTCAAAGAAGAACACATCACATATTTGAGGAATGTTGAGGGTCAGCAGCAAGTAATATCCGAGTTAAAGACTGCACTAGAGATAAAAAGGGGACAGATCATATAAACTGAAGAAAATAATGATTCGCTTCGACAAAGTATTGAGAATTTATAGTATCGATTGAATACATGTCAGAATTCTGCTGAGAAGATGCTCCAGGCATACGAGCATTTATACGGCGAGGTTAGGCATTTATGGGATCAGGGTGAAGCTAATCTCTTCGACATAAATAATGCAATCCAGAACTTGAGGATGTTGTGCGCAAGAGCCAGAGTTTTTGCAGACTGGGGAGCAGACCTTCAAAGAGGTCTTCATTTTCTGCAGCCCAATAGACAAGAGTTGATGGAGTTTCTATCTCTTCTTTGTAGAGAGCTTAGATCACTTGGTCGTTTTATGTAGATGTGGATATTATTATGTCTTTTGTTTCAGTTATTGTCTTTTCAATTTGCTATTTGGTTTAAGTGATGTTTAAAATTAAGACTCTTTTACTGCACAATGAATGAAATCCGGCGCATTTTTTTTGTTCTCTTTATGAACCATCTCCTTATAAAATTGCATTTCTTTTTCTTTCATTAAGCACGAGTTAAAGTTTTTCACTTCAAAATTGATCATCCAACTCAACGTCGTCGTCCTCATCAAACAAGGTCAAGAACAAGAATCATGAGCGGGCAGGAAAACACTCAAAACCAGGAAATACGTCAAGAAATGAATACCATGAGAGAGTAAATAGTAGAAATGATGGGGATGATGAAGGAAATATTTACAGGAAAAGCTGTTGCAGAAGCATCCCAATCTCACAACCCTATTCTCAAGGCTCACAAAGAAGCCATCTTATTCCCTCCTGAGATTTCTCTTAGGCACCCAAATATTCAACAAAATGCCTACCCTGTTCAGGAAGGTATAACTCCCTCATTCATATTACAAGCCCAACATGCAACCCACCCGAATGTTGAAAACATAAGCAAGGCCCCATAAGATGCTTCCAAAGGGAAGATGGAGTATTTTGAAGAAAGATTAAGAGCCGTGGAAGGTGCAGAAATATTTGGCAGCATTGATGCAACCAAACAGTGCTTGATTCCTGACGTCGTCATCCCAACAAAGTTCAAAGTACCTGACTTTGAAAAATATGATGGGAGTTCCTGCCCAAAGAGCCATCTCATCATGTATTACCGAAAGATGGCCGCATACGTGTATGATGAGAAGATGTTGATTCCTTTTTTCCAAGACAGTTTAACTGGAGTTGCTACTCATTGGTATATGCAATTAGATAGCTCACAAGTGAGCAAATGGAAAGATCTTGCTGACCTGTTCTTAAAACAATATAAGCATAACCTAGACATGGCTCCTGATCGTCTAGACTTGCAGAGGATGGAGAAAAAGACTTCTGAGAGTTTCAAGGAATATGCCCAACGCTAGAGAGATACGGCTTCACAAGTTCAGCTCCTTTTACTGAAAAATAAGCAGCAGGAATGTTTATTCATACTCTTCGTTCTCCTTATTATGATTGAATGGTGGGCAATGCATCCACTAACTTCTTAGACATTATCACAATTGGAGATAAAATTGATTTTGGGATAAAAAATGGTCGAATTATTGACAACACAAAAGTTGTAAAGAATGTTTTCATCCCAAAGAAAAAAGAAGGGGAGGTTCATCAGGTGGGGCATGATCAAAGACAGAACAACAATTGATATACTCCACATCAAAATGTGAACAATGTGGGCCAAGGATTCTATATTTCGCAACCAGCCCAAAATGATGGTTAAAGATTAAACAGTTATCTTCAAAATGGCTACCAACAGAATGCGCAAACGTACCAACAAAATAATTTTCCTCAAAGAAGTTTCAGAAGCGCTACCAGACAAAATCATTTTGAACCAGGCCCTATGAGTTATGCTGAAATATATCTTCGATTGCTACAAAGCCACCAAGTAGCCTCGATACATGTTGAACCTCTAAAACCACCATATCCAAAATGGTATAATGCAAATGTACAATGTGAGTATCATTTAGGAAACCCGAGACATTCAATTGAAGATTGTTTTGCTTTCAAATCAATGGTAGAATCACTAATGAAAGTTGGTGTCTTGAAGTTTGAAACGAAGAAAACTCCTGATGTTAATTGAAACCCTCTGCTAGACCATGGAATTAATGCCATTGAAGAGTACTTAGAAGATGAGGAAGTGGTTGAGAAGAGAAAGATTGAAGACATGTTAGATACTACGAAATGTCACAATGTATTTGTGATTACAGAATATTCTCCATCTCAACCATTGATAATTCAATATGAGGAAGTAGTTGTGGAGACTTCCAATTTTCCTACCATTGTAACAATCCAAGTGCCAAATTCTATTAATTACAGTAGTAATGCAGTTCCTTGGAACTATGGTAGCCAAAATATCATAGAAAGTGAGTCTAATGTGACCAATATTTCTGGATTAAGTGGATTTACCTGAAGTGGAAGAGTTTACAAACCAGAGGAGGCACAAATTGAGAAAGCCTTAGTAAATAAAAGTAAAAGCAAAGAAATTGTGAACGAAAAAAAGAGCAGTGAAGAAATTCTCGTTGAAGAATGTTTGATTATAAAGGAAAAACCTTTAAAGCCTGTGACTGATGAAGAGGCAAGTGAATTTTTAAAATTCATCAAACAGAGTGAATACAAGATTGTGGAGCAACTTAATCGCACACCGACTCGTATATCTATCTTATCTCGGCTCACGAATTCTGAGCCATATAGGAAGGTTTTGATGGACATACTAAGTCAACCACATGTGAACCATGATATCACTGTTGAAAAGTTGAATGGCATCGTCAGGAATATTTTCGCATCTAGTTTCATATCCTTTAATGACGATGAACTCTCGCCAGAAGGAATATCGCATACTAAGGCTCTCCATATCTCAGTTAGATACAAGGACCACATGATAGCAAAAGTACTCATTGATAATGGATCCTCATTGAACATGATGCCTAAATCAACACTGATGAAGCTTCATGTAGACCAAACACATATCAGGTAAAGCAGCTTGCAAGTACGAGCCTTTGATGAGTCTCGTAGAGAAGTCTTGGGGGATATTGAGTTATCAATTCATACCGGGCCTTGTACTTTCAATATAAAATTTCAAGTGATGGACATGGTCCCCGCTTATAGTTGTTTGTTGGGATGACCGTGGATCCACTCTGCTGGTGTAGTTCCTTCATCCTTGCATCAGAGGTTGAAATTTATCTTTGAAAACAAACTGATTTGTATATTTGGTGAGGAGGACTATATGATTTCTAAATTTGCAGCATTGTCATATGTGGAAGCAGCAGAAGAGGCTCTAGAATGCTCATTTTGTTACTTTGAAAATGCAAATGCCACAATCGCCACTCCTGAACGATCCATTATTCAATCATTGTCAAGAGCTTCTATCATGGTTGCAAAGGTCATGATAAGGGGAGACTGTAAGCCAGGAGAATGATTGGGGAAGGAAAAACAAGGCAGAAAGCAAATAGTCAATATACCGAAGCATCTTGGAAGATTTGGGTTAGGATACAAGCCCTCAGCCGCAGATGAGAGAGAAATGCAAGAAAAGAAGAAACAAAAAAGAGCTTACCGGGTGATGAACCAGGAGTTACACACAACAAAAATGTATATCCCACATCTTTATGAAACCTTTGTAAAAGGAGAAGTTCTTTATCCTGATATGCAATCTGAAGTTGTCACTTTAGCAGTTGAGATGTCTGATTTGTCAATCGTCGCAGTTATAGAGGAGCAGTCTGAGGATGATGGATTTGTTTATTGCTGTGCACCATATTTTGATTTGAGCAACTAGGAATCCAAAGAATTTCTTTCTTTTTTCAATTTAATACAAGAGTAATTTCCTGTTTTTCGCTATTTAAGCTTTCATATCCTTTAGCTATGCCCAAGGCTATCGGATCTTTATTTTTTGTCAAGGGCTTTTATCTCAATAAATGCATTTTCACTTTAAGGCAAATCTATCTTCTCTCATTTCTTTTTGAATATTTTGTTTACTAGCTTTTGTTTCTTTTCTCTCTTTCCTCTCACCAATCCTCTCAATCCAATACAGGACCGAAATTATTGATTTAAAGGATGAAATTTGTAACAATCCAGAAATTGATTTTAATACCCCGATATTTAATGTCGAGCTTGGCGAGGAGGATGATGAGTTTGAATTAATAGAGGATAATGATGATTTGTCGCCTGAGCTATTGAGACTTATTGAAGAGGAGGAAAAGGTGACGTTGTCGTATCAAGAAGTTTTGGAGACCATTAACTTAGGTACTAATGAAGAGGTTAAGGAAGTGAGAGTAGGAACCTTGATTGCAAAGAATGTACGAAAGAAATTGATTGTACCAAAATGTGTTCGCTTAGTCTTATTGAGACATGCCAGGGTTGGATACAGATATTGTAGTACACCATTTATCGTTAAAGGAGAGCTATAAACTAGTAAGGCAAAAATTACGAAAATTGAAGCATGATATGCTTATCAAAATCAAAGAGGAAGTGAAAAAGAAATTTGATGCTGGTTTTCTTGCTGTTTTCGAATACCCTGAATGGGTTTCCAATGTAGTGTCGGTCCCAAAGAAAGACGGGAAAGTGCTAATGTGTGTGGATTATAGAAGTTTGAACAAGGCAAGTCCTAAAGATAAATTTCCTTTACCTCATATTGACGTACTTGTTGACAACACAGCTGGATTTTCTACATTCACATTTATGGATGGATTCTCAGGATACAATCAGATAAGATGGCTCCAGAAGACCAAGAGAAAACGATATTTATCACTATGTGGGGAAGTTTTTGTTATAAATTCATGCCATTTGGTTTGAAAAACGCAGGAGCAACTTATAACGTGCTATGGTTACTCTTTTTCATGATATAATGCATAAAGAGATTGAAGTTTATGTTGATGATATGATAGCCAAATCTCGTTCTGAAGATGAGCATGATGTCATTCTTCGTAAGCTTTTTGAACGCCTTAGAATGTATCAATTGAAGCTTAACCCCTCGAAGTGTATCTTTGGAGTTTCCTCGGGAAAACTATTGGGATTTATCGTGAGTCAAGAAGGGATCAGAGTCGATCCTGATAAAGTAAAAGCTATTACAGACATGAAACCACCACAAACTGAGATGAAAGTCAAGAGCTTTTTGGGAAAACTGAATTATATTTCGCGGTTCATCTCACACCTAACCGCTACTTGTGAGCCAATATTAAAGTTACTTCGTAAAAGCAACACGAGTAAATGGAATGAAGATTGTCAAACAGCCTTCGACAAGATAAAACAATACCTGTAAAATCCACTCATATTAGTTCCCCCGACACCTGGTAGGCCTCTAATCTTGTACTTGAAGGTTTTAGATGACTCAATGGGGTGTGTGTTATGCCAACATGATGAATGTGAAAAGAAAGAGCAAGCAATTTACTATTTGAGTAAGAAGTTCACTAGTTATGAAGCAAAATATTCATTGCTTGAGAAGACATGTTGCGTTCTTGCCTGGACTCCTCACCGACTTAGACAATACATGTTATACTACACTACCTGGTTGGTGTTAAAAATGGACCCAATCAAGTATATTTTTTAGAAGCCATCACTGTCAGGGAGGATCGCGAGGTGGCAAGTTCTACTATCAGAGTATGACATTGTTTACGTTACAAGAAAAGCAATAAAAGGAAGTATACTCACTGACTTCCTAGCAGATTTAGCGATAGAGGATTATAAATCAGTGAATTTTGAATCCCCTGACAAAAATATCATGGCAATTATGAAAGAAGAAGAGGATGAGATCGTAGACCCTGAGTTATGGACTATGTTACATGACGGAGCATCAAATGAACTAGGTCATGGAATTGGAGCAGTATTAATCTCTCCTAAAGGAAAGTTGTTCCCACTGATGGCAAAGTTATACTTTGATTATACTAACAATGTTGCTGAATACGAAGCATGTAGCATGGGATCCAGGCAGCTAGACACATGAAGATTTAAAAGATACGAGTATATGCGGATTCCATACTAGTTATCTTACAACTGAAAGAGGAATGGGAAACTAGAGATTCAAAATTAATCCCATACAAAAAATACATACTTGAACTGTGTGAAGGTTTTGATGAAGTGACATTCAGTCATATCCCACGAGAAATAAATCAGATAGTTGATGCAGTTGCTACTTTATCAGCTATGTTTAAGATAGAAGCAAATGAAGAGGTCCCACCATTACAGATTGAAAAGCGAGAATCGCCAGCTCACTGTATGCATATTGAAGAAGAATCTGATGGGAAACCGTGGTTCCATGACATAAAAACTTTCATCAAACATAGAGAATATCCTAAAGGGATATCCGAAAATGATAAACGAACACTTCGAAGACTTGCGATGAATTTCTATCTGAATGGGGAAGTTTTATATAAACGAAATCATGATATGGTTCTCCTGAGATGTGTGGATGCGGTAGAAGCTAATAAAATTATGGAGGAGATACACGATGGAGTTTGTGGGAGCCATTCTAGTGGACATATGATGGCAAGACAAATCCTTAGAGCAGGATATTACTGGTTGACTATGGAAACAGACTGCATTAAATATGCTAGAGAATGCCACAAGTGTCAGATATACGCAAACAAGATTCACGCGCCAGCTTTTGTATTGCATGTTTTATCATCACCTTGGCCGTTCTCGATGTGGGGAATAGATGTGATTGGTCTGATCGAGCCAAAAGCCTCAAATGGTCACCGTTTCATTTTAGTTGCCATTGATTATTTTACTAAATGGGTTGAAGCTGCATCATATCTAAATGTCACAAAAAATGTCGTTCAAAGATTCTTGAAAGAGAAATAATATGTTGATATGGATTGCCTAAGCGGATTATCACTGATAATGCCAAGAATTTTATTAACAAGCTTATGGCGGAATTTTGTGAAAAGATGAAAATCAAACATGCAAACTCGACACCTAAAATGAATGGAGGTGTAGAAGCAGCCAATGAGAATATCAAGAAGATTGTCGGAAGGAGCATATAAAGATTGGCACGAGATGCTCCCGTATGCATTGCATGGATATCGAACTGCTATTCGCACATCCACTGGTGCGACGCCATTTTCTCTGGTTTATGGCATGGAGGTTGTTCTCCCCATTGAAGTAGAAATCCCATCTCTAAGAGTTCTAATGGAATCAGAGTTAGAAGAATCAGAATGGATTCGCACTAGGTATGAGCAGGTGAATTTCATTGAAGAAAAAAGACTAACTGCTTGATGTAGAGGTTAGCTGTACCAAAGAAGGATGTCACGAGCATATTAGAAGAAGGTACATCATCGCCATTTTCAAGAAGGAGATTTAGTTTTGAAGAGGATTCTTCCTTTTATAAAGGACCATAGAGGGAAATGGACTCTGAATTATGAGGGACCATACGTAGTAAAAAAAGCTTTTTCAGGAGGTGCCTTGATATTGACTAATATGGATGGGGAAGATTTACCAAACCCAATCAATTCGGATGTGGTCAAGAGATATTTCGCATAATCAAGATAACTCACCAAGCAAGCATTTTGTCGGGATATAGATGAATTTCTGGAAATTTACATTTTTATCTACTTTCCTTGTATCGTTCATATTGTGCTATCACCCTACTTGTAAATCTTCAAGATATATTATCAATAAACTTGCTCTCTTTTCAACTTCTGATCATTGATCTATATCACTGCTTTTTTCTGAATCTATTCTTATCCGAATAGAGATCCTCACCGCTATTATCATCACGCACTTTCACTCCAGATAGATATGCTTTTAAAATGAGAGTCAATAAAGATAAAAAAAAAAATGAAAAAACAAAAAAAAAACAAAAAAGAAAAAAAAAGAGAAAAAAAGAAGAAAAAAGAGAAAAAGGAAAAGTGGGAAAACAAAAATTATCTCTTGCATTAAAATGAAAATAAATTCCTAATTGTAGTTGCAATGTCTAAAATTAACAATATTGTGGCAAAAGTAATGTGACGGTCGTGATATTCAATGCTATGACAAGCTGGTTATTAAGAAGAAGATACAAGGGCAAATTGTGGGATAAAATTTTTCTGGATTTTAGGCTACGAAGCGTCATCTCACGCAATCAATAAATAAATGCTAGGGCAATTTTGGAGGATAAAGACTTATTTCATTCTGAGCCATGAGACATTATCATGGGGGAAAGATTAACGATACTTGACGTTAGGGCAATTTGAGAGGATTTGAGCCCCTTTTAGTGATACCTCACTCACTCATGAATCAGTTTATTACTTTTAACGATAAGGAAAATCACGTTGAGTTCGATATTGAAAATAAGTGAGAAAATTTTTTGTTCTCTTAAAGAGAAGAAAAATTAGGTTTTCAAATATATATACGCTTGAGTTTCATATGCTTTACCTTTAAACATCCATATTTCCTAAAAACGTTCACATGTCACATATGTATTAAGGCATATTGTCTTGTCCTAGAAGAGTGTTAGGAATGGTGTCCTAGAACTTGTAATTATTTAATAATAATAATTAATTAAGAATAAATTAAATAAATAAACATAAGTTCTTTATATTATCTAGATTGATTCAATTAATGATATTAGGAATATATGGAAATATATAAATATCAAACATTCAAATAGTAAGCCCTAAGTTACTCTTATGAAATCACGACTTAGTATGTGAGTCATACAAGAGGATTAAAGTCGAGATGAGTAACTTAAACGTGTCTACAGTAAACGGATAACGTTTGGAAACCTTATCCTGGTAACACTGTTGATAGCTTCACATTTTGTTTATAGAAAAATGATCTAATCCTGATCATTCATGTGGGAGACATGAAATGGAAGTATCATATGCAATGTTGATCGTATAAGACAAGACCACGATGTTCGATCAAATTTCTCATTAGTACCGTTTACGAGAAATAATCGAATATCAAACTAAGTTTATCAACCGTGATAGATCTCAATCCTGAATGAAATGCGGACTCCTATTTGTGGAGTTATGTTCTTTGATTCACATAGTTGAGAGCGATTTGTAAGAACGCTCAATACACTCTTGTTTTGGGAACATGACTAGATAAGTAGCTGGGAACTCATTTTCACGAGATGGAATTCATAACTTTCCTATAAATTAACGGTATCAGTGCGATACCTAAACATTTTAGGAACTTTAGGAAACTCCCTTGATGTAATGATTCGAGACATGAACATGTGACGTCACGACTTCTATTGATCACAGAAGTATCTAATCTCTAGTTCGACTAAAGATAAAGTTCATTGGAGAATCAGCGGGAACACTAGGATAAAGCGGTAATTACAGGGGCAAAACCGTAAATTTATCCTCCTGTAATTACGAGGGTTCCACGTGAAGGATTATATCACAGATATAAATAAAGATAAACTAAATGGACATAACTCATCTATAGTGAGGGGAGTTCAGCTATGAATCTATAGTGGAATTATTCATGGTTAGATAATAAGTAATTAACTGATTATGAGTTAATCACTTAATTGACTAATTATTAAGCCCATGATCTATAGGTGCATCGAGTTCGTATGCTAGCCCAAATATCGTAGTCACGAAATCAAGTAGAAGAAATGGAAATTTTAAGTAAAGTGAATTACTTAAAATAAGCAATATTAATTGTTTAAATATTGAGTATATTTGAACGGTAACTAATATAAACATTATTAATTGTTTAAATAATGAGTTTATTTAAACAGAAAATTAATAATGAAATATTATTAATTAGACATTATTAATTATTTAAATATTGAGTATATTTAAATGGTAATTAATAATTTGAAATTAATTGACAATTATTAATTGTTTAAATAATTAATTTTATTTGAACGGAAATTAATAATTAATAATAAAATATTATCAATAAAGTTATTAATTAAATACTGAGTTTATTTAATGGAAATTAATAATTAAAATATTTTTTTATTAATTATTTAAATAATGAAAATTATTTAAATGGAAATTAATAATTAAATATAATTTGATAATATTTAGTCAGGAGAAAATATTAATATTATAAGTTGTTGAAATAAAATATTTTATTTAAATGGTAATTAATAAATAAATTAATTAAGTTGGACTTATTAATTTAAGAGAGAGTTTGAAGCCCAATTGGATTAATGAACCCAATTGCAATTGGCCCAAAATAATTAATTAAATAAATTTGATTTATTGATTATTTATTATTAATTTTGGCCATCATAGATAATTTGTAGGAGATAATTATTTGAATTATATCCTATAATAATTATATAGATTTATTTAACCAAGATATATAAAATAAAGAAAAAAAAGTATTCTTTTATTTATCTATGGCATTTTAGAAATACCAAGATAAAGGAAAGAGATATTTCTTTTTTCTTTTTGTATTTATCTCTATGGATTAATCCTAATGTGATTAGGATTCCTATTTTACTATAAATAGGAGGCTTGGGTCATTCATAAATCACACAATTCAATTCCTAAGAAATTTGGAATTCTCTCTTCCTCATTCTCCCCCTTTGGCCGATTTTCCCTCTTGATATTGGGAAGAAAAATATTTTTTCTTCTTCCCAATTTCTTCTAAAGTTCGATCCCACAATCGCGTTTCGTTTGATCGATCGGGATATAGCGTAGAAGATCCGGTGTTGCCGAGGATTTGATGCTGTAAAGAAACCTCCAACCGATTCTCCATATATTACTCAATGTAAGTAAAGGGTTTTCATTTTCGAAAAACTAGCATGAATCCACATGTTTTTATCACAAATTACATGATATTATAGATCCGTAATTAAATGTTAATTAGTTTACTAAATAAAATTAAGCTATTTTAGTAAATCATCCCTTCAATTGGTATCAGAGCTAATTTTAATTATCATGCAAAATTGTGAGTTTTCGAAAATTTTGGTGGGTTGCATAAAAATTGTTTTATGTATGTTTATATAAATTGTGTTATATAAATTGTGGAGGTTTTCTTATTGACTGTTTAGGTATTCTTGAGGCACTTAGGTTTTTAAATTTTAGTAGAAAATTTGTAAACCCTAATTTTAGGGTATAGGAAAAAATTTGTAATTTTCCCATACCAAAGAGGAGCAAAATCGGCTACACCAAAGGGAGGAAGAAAAGAAATTTTTTTCTCCATCAACAATGATGTCCACGCCCAAGGGAGAGAGAAAAGGTGAAGATATGGTAAGATATTTTATCATAATTATCTTGTTATCTGAATTTAAAAATTTAGATAGTTAAGATAAGGACAAAATCTTTTAAAGATTATATCCCTATCTTAAATTATAAATTTAGAAATTGATATAAGATTACATGGAAAATATTTTCTTTATTTTTTCCATATAATTAAAAGATATTTATTTTAAAAACAAGCATTTATGGAAATATTAAGGAGATAATATTTGCACCATAAATGCCTATTCCCACGCCTACACTGTGGAGGAGAAAAAATATTGAAGACTCAAGATCTACAATTGAAGATTTAAATTAAGTTGTAATTTTAATTTTCCGTTTTACAAATAGTGCCAAGAATACCGGTCAATTTAGCTATTTATTATTTAAATTGTTTATATGTGTGATATAATTGTTTTTAAATAATATTCATGCATAAGAGTATGTCATGTAGAAAATCCCACCATAGGTTGTATGATTTTAATTAATTATACATACATGCATCATGATATAATATGTGTTATTATATGCTAGTGTATGTGAAGCATGCTATAGTTTTATTTTATAAATGTTATTATCGAAAATTATATAATTTTATTCTAATTTTAATTTTAGAATTAAAAGCATGCTTGTTTAGTAAAAAAAATTCAAAAGTTAAATCTAGTTTAAAAGTTGAATAGAAACTAAATGAATTATTTGTAATATGGAATTATTGTTTAAACAATTGGGCCAAAATCCATATAAGATAAACAAATAGAAACTTTTAATTAAGGGTTAATTAAAAAAATTAATAATTGAGATTAATTGAATTGAATGGATCTCTGGCGAGAAAGCTCTGACCAAGCGATGATGTTTCATAAAGTTCCCCTAACACGGAGCGCCTCTAACTGGGAGCGATCTGGGAGAAAAGTTCAAATTAATAAATCGAAATTATTAAGACGACACATAATGTGATTAGTTTTAATTAGGAAAACTTGAACAATCACATTTATAAAATTAATCTAACCAATTTAAGAGTTAAAGTTGATTAGGTTAATTAAAACTTGGATTAATGAGTTAGCCTGAATTAGTCTAAGTTATGAAACCCTAACTTGAAATATTAAGTGGGAGAAGGAAACATGTCAATGTATCCTATGGTCTCCACTAATGGGCTCAAAATGTGAGATTTATACAAGGCCTCTGTAACACTGCTGCAGGTGTTCATTCCCATAGGAAGGTTCTTTTAGTATAAATCAATATCAAGGTGAGTCTCCCGAAAGGGATAAAGAATTTTAAATGCGATTGAAGACTAAATCTACACTTCGTAGACACTCTTCAATTTTTATTTAAAAGACTAAATTAGTGGGTTACACTTAAAAAGAAATTTGATAAAGTCTGTTATCAAAATTCTGGACCAAATACACGGTAAACAATGACATAGGAATATGAGTTATTCTGGAGTTGTCAATTGTTCGAGTGGCATCTCGTTTTAATCATGGTAACTGTGACGACCCGACACTTTTACATAAATTTAATTTATAAAACACAGCGGAAGTCTTTTATTTTAAGAAAAATTGGCGTGGTTTTGTTTGAAAATTGGCAAGCCAAAAACCTGTTTACATCCTAATTTTTCAAATCTAATAAAATCACATGGACTTTAAGTCCCAATCAGGAGTTCAAATATTTCATATCATAAAAACCACATCAAAAGCTCTTATGAGCTAAATACAACATATACATCAACAAAGTCTTTGAAATTCACAAAATAATTACATAGACTTTACAACAATGAGTCCATCTCGAGGTCAACATCCCTCGATCACGCAGCACCATCTCCCCTTCCACGGCCTCTAGCAAGGGCATTAACCGAAATTGGTTGTAATATCATGAGCTAACAACTTAAGCCCAGGAGAATAATAAGCATAAAAAGTAAAGATAGACCTCAAACTCGGATTTCAATTTGTGTCCAATTAATCTGATACAAAATCACTCCTAAAGTCCTTCAACTCTAGGTAAATTCATTCTATATTCTCTAAAAGGATGTTATTACTAACTCTCGTAGTCAATCCTCATCCAACTACTTGTTATGACATAAATAAGAATAATAAATAAAACTTTGCTTAAATATAACATCTCGATTCTCTTTCTCATCTATCATATGCATAAAAGTAATGAGTACATCCCGTAGGATACGCATTCGCCATTTATGCATGAAATGAAGGTAATGTGGATTTTCACATACTATCCACCCTTATCCTTATGTATGAAGTAGTGTGGACTTTTCCCGTAGTAACCACCAAAACTTATGTATGGAAGTAGTGTGGACTTTTCCCGTAGTATCCACCAAAACTTATGCATGGAAGTAGTGTGGACTTTTCTCATATTATCCACCAAAACTTATGCATGCAAATAGTGTGGACTTTTCTCATATTCCACCTTTAACCTTTCGTTTTTCTTTCTCACTTTCTTTTCTTTTCAATGATGCGAGATGTTATGCATATGCTTGCATATTCTTGCAAAAGTAAATAAGTAAATGTAAATGATAAAGTAACCGAAACATTCATAAAGTAAAGGAGCAAAAAGTAAAGACATAAAGTGTAACGTCCCGTTATTTTGTGATAAAAAAAAATTATTTATTTTATTTTAATTTAAGTAAATAAAGTTTATTTATTTATCGGTAAATTAGAATTTAGTAGTTTATTTCATTTTAATGGCTTTATTTATTTAAATACGTTTTATTGGTATTAATAATTATTAACGGGCCAATTAATAATTATTAATCACCATTGGGATAGCTAGAGAAGTTCGGGATTCGTTTTTAAGCTAAAAGTCATAAAAGGATGCAACCGTCATTTTCAAATTTGTAAAATATCTAAACACTATTTGGTCATCTTCTTTAAAACACATTTGACTTCAAAAATTGACCAAAAAGCTCTCCAATTTTCCCTCCCCACCCGTGAGCATCAAAGAGGAAGAAAGAAAAATCGGTTTTCGTTCGTTTCTCGGCGGATAAATCGGAAAGCCCTCAAGTCAAGGATCCTTTTCCACCTAGCTATTGTCCATTAATCTCGAGATCCAAGGAGTTCTCGGTAAGTAAAGCTTGAAACCCTAAGCTCCAAATAGTGTTTTAATGGAGTTTTATTTGTTTTCTTTCGATTTCTTGCCGTGAAACTCGGTGTTTGTAAATACGGGAGTAGTTTTAAGTGTTTTTGGAAACAATCCCTTAACCCTAAAACCGAGTTTCAGTCGAAACCCTTCCCGTTTGAAATTTGCCCTTTTGGGTTTGATTTTGGGTTAGAATTTAATGAAATGATGTTTATTTAAATTCAATTCGGGAAAGGGCTTATTGTTCAAAAACCCTATTTATCGATACCCATTGAAATCGGGAATATCGATTTTGCTAGATTCTAAGTTAGATTCGTTTTCAAAGCTTAGGTTGGGTCATTGGAGGTTAAAAGATCCAAACTTGTATTTGGAACGATTAATAGAACTTTAAATTTTATTGGAAGTTTAGAATCCTGGAAAGTTAAGGTTACTCGTTCAAGTTATGGTTTTACTTTTATTATTGGTAGCGAAGTTCAATTTATATATTGTTCGTCCGGGATTCTTATCTATTTTACTTATGTCTTTACTTTATGTTTGTTCCGGTTACTTTAATATTCATACTTTACTTTTATTTACTTTTACAAGCATGTGCAAACATAACCATAACATATTGCACCATAACATCTCGCATCATAGAAGGTAAGAATGTTTGGATCCTTCGGGGATTGCCCGCATTGCCTTCAGAGAGAAAAAGAAAGGAAGGTAAGAATGTTTGGACCCTTCGGGGATTGCCCGCATTGCCTTCAGAGAGAAAAAGAAAGGAAGGTAAACCCTTCGGGGATTGCCCGCATCGCCTTCAGAGAGAAAAAGAAAGGAAGGTAAGAATGTTTGGACCCTTCGGGGATTGTCCGCATCGCCTTCAGAGAAAAAGGAAATAAAGAGAGAAAAGAAAAGAAGGGAAGAATGTTTGGACCCTTCGGGGGTTGTCCGCATCCTCTTCTTCATGCATATCATGCATAAAGGGTGAATGTGTATCCTATGGGATGTTCTCGTTATCTTCATGCATATGATCGATGAAAATATATATATCCTGGATAGAGGATTGAGATGTTTTATTTTATACAAAGTTTATTTATTTTTTTCTTATTTATGTCGTAATAAGTTAATGAATGAGTATTTGACTACTAGTGTTAGTAATTTCATCCTTTGGAAAGTTAGAATGAAATTACCTAAAGTTTGGAGAATTATAGGAGTAATTGTGTAAGATTAATTGGACACAAATCAGAATGCGAGTTTGAGGTCTATCCTTACTTTTTATTCTTATTATTCTCACTGGGCTTAGTTTGTTAGCTCATGATATTACAAAATTTCAGGTAATGCTCTGTAAGAGGTCGAGGGAGAGGAGGTGGTGCTGCGTGATCGAGGGATGCTGACCTCGAGATGGACTCTTCTGTTGTAAAGTTTATGAATTTTACTTTTGAGAACTTAGAAGGATTTGTGAATTATATTTTTTATTTAGCTCATAAGAGCTTTTTATCATTGTTTTTATGATATTACACCTTGAACTCCTGATTGGAACTTAATGTTCCATGTGATTTTATTAGATTTGAAAATTAGGATGTAAACAGGTTTTCGGCATGCCAACTTTCAAACAAAACCACGCAAAATTTTCTTAAAAATAAAAGACTTCCGCTGTTTTCTCTGATTTTAATCTATTTAAAAGTGACGGGTCGTCACACTCATGATATTACAACCAATTTCAGGTATGCTCGGGGTTTGTGGAAAGGGGAGCTAGTGCTGCATGATCGAGAGAATGATGGATCAAAGGTGGACTTAGTTGCGTATTTTGTATCTTTCAAATTTGTACTTTTGTATTAGCTCTTAAGTGCTGGACGTCTTACTTTTATGATTATTAGACCTTTTGAAATCCTGAATAGGAACTTGAACTTCCTTGTGTTTTAAATTTCTGAATTGAAATGTAAACAGGTTTTTGGCTAGCAACTTTCAAACATAACCACACCGTTTTTTTTAAACATAAAGACTTCCGCTGTGTTTTATATTTAAATGATTTTAAAAGGAGTCAGGTCGTTACAATTGTTTTCCGTTAGTGGTTATTATCATTGTAGAAGATATAAAACTTAAATGCAATGCGACTAACATTATATTGATATGATACTAATATTAGACTTAATGTTTGTTTAAAATGTCAATTGAAAAAAGTACTATTTATCCACTTAATTTCTCAAACATTTTGGGAAATAAACTCGTTATCATATCTTTTCTCTCTCTCTCTCTCTCTCTCTCTCTCTCTCTCTCTCTTATATATATATATATATATATATATATCTCGCTTTATTCTTATTGAAGGTCACACCCATTATTCTTTTTAAATGCTATATTAAATTGGGGAGGAAAAACTCTAACCTTCGATCTCATTGGAAGGGGATAAATGCCTAACCATTAAAATTATGGATTTACTTATGAGAAATTTTTCCGTTGTTATTTATCAACTTTTGATACAGAAATTATCTAAAAATATAAAAATATAATCAATTTACTTAATTCATAGTTATTCTATAGATTGAAATCTCATTTAACCAATTCCATTTTACATAAATAATGGATAATTATTCGATTTTTAGTTTTTGATTTTGATTTTGAAAAAAAAAAAAAATTAGACTTATAAGTTCGTCTTCTTTTATTTATTTATTTTTTATCTTATAATTTAAAAAATTAGTTTTTAAAACTTATTTCATTTTAATTTAAAAAAATTAAATTAAATTTTTAAAATGAAGTTAGAAAAGGGAAGCTGATTTGTAGTATAAATCTGATCAAATTTAAAAAAATATGAAGTAGTTTTGTTAACTTATTTCTTTTTATCTTAGAAATTTAGATTAAGATTTTAAAATGTAGATTATAAAATGGGAGATTTGTATCATGAATATATATATATATGTATATATGTATATATATTTTTTAATCTTTTGCTATCTAAATCTAAATCGATAATGATTTGGTTTTTATTTTTTATTTTTAAAATTAAATTTGATTTACTGATAAATTCATTATCATATCTTTCCATTCTTATAAGATTTGAAAAAAAAAATAGAGTTAGCCTCTAGTATCAAAATCGTCATTTTTCTCGTGATGTTAATTTAAAGTAGAAATCTTCATTATCTATTAAAGGTTATGTCCTTATCGGCTTGCTTAAGAGGGGATTTTTCCAATTTTATTCCTAACAATTGTAGCAATATGTATATGTTTTCTAATGTAATTTAATTCATATTTAAATCTTTAATTGATTCTGTGTGGGGTATTTCTCGTCGTAGCCTCGTTCCACACAATAGAGCACGTCACGTCACGTCACGTGCTGTTCCTTAGCGGCGGAGCAACCTGAAACGCTACAGCAAATGACAATCAGAAGGGCACCGGTGTGGTACCGGCCGACGACCCTCCGACGATCAAGTTAGGTGGTGGTAGGTGAGATTTGCCTTGCGCCGCAAGGATTAGGTCGAAACAATCAGGTTGTTCGTTTTCTAGGTTAAAGTGTCATACCTGATTTGATAGGTCAAGCGACTTTTATAGTCCCTTGATCGTGGGTTCATCGACTGGGCTAGCATGAGGCTAGGCTTAATGGGCTTGCACTCGGCCCAGCAGGGTGAGCCCCTTATGGTGTTGGCTCGAATGGGTTTATCCCCATATGGGCCGACTTGTATTGAACGCGACTCGTAAGAGGGCTGGCTCCTTCAGAACGTGATCCGAATGGGCCTGTCCCCGTGTGACTCGGCCCGGTATGAGCGCAGCCTATGAGAGGGCTATTTTTACCCTTTACAGTTTTCCCCTATTTCCTGGGTCCGAAATCCGATGCAGGGGATAGTAGATCAATCGGATTAGGGGCGTGGTGCTTGCCCCAATCTTCGTGCTACTGTGGATCGGTCGGGGACCACGACCCTTCGGAAAATAGACCGCTTCGGTCTTGTCGTGTGACGACCCGTCATTTTAAATAGATTAAAATCAGAGAAAACAGCGGAAGTCTTTTATTTTAAAAAAAAATGGCGTGATTATGTTTGAAAATAGGCTAGCCAAAAACCTGTTTACATCTTAAATTCAAACATCTAAAATCACAAGGAACATTAAGTTCCATCCAGGAGTTTAAAAATGATCATAATCATAAAAAGACAACCATAAGCTCTTATGAGCTAAATACAAAGTTCAAATCATCGAAATAACATAAATTTCACAAATCAACCATGTACATGGATTTTTACATAACTCAAAGTCCATCTCGTAAATCATCATCTTCTCGATCAAGCGCGCACCAGCTCCTCTTCCACGATCCCAAACATTACCTAAAATGTTTGTAATATCATGAGCTAACAACTTAAGCCCAATGAGAATAATAAGAATAAAAAGTAAGAATAGACCTCAAACTCGTATTCGATTTGAGTCCATGAACATACTTACTCTTTGCTATCATTAATTCAAAGAGTTTATGAATAAGTGTTCCACTTTACTTACCAATTCTCCAATAATATTGTGGAACTACATTCCAAATATTTTTGATATGGTTTCGTAAATGCATATAGCATTTATATCTCATCTTCCATACATACCTTATACTAAACATAAGGTTTACTTTATATTCTTATTTTCCCAAAGGATGATATTAATTAGCACACTTAGTCTAATTGTTCATCCTTTAACTTTTTCTAACACAATTAACTCCTAAAGTCATTCAAACTCTAGGTAATTCTATTCCATACTTTCCAAGGGATGACATTACTACACTTGTAGTCAATCCTCATCCATTAACTTATTATATCATAAAGTAATGAAAGTAAATGACTTTACATAAAAAAAAAATATAACATCTCGACTTTCTTTCTCGTCTATCATATGCATAAAAGTAATGAGTACATCCCGTAGGTTACGCATTCGCCATTTATGCATGAAATGAAGGTAATGTGGATTTTTACAAACTATCCACCCTTATCCTTATGTATGAAGGTAATGTGGGAATCCACTCATCCACCATTCAACCTTATGCATGATGAAGGCAATGTGGGTATCCACTCATCCACCATTCAACCTTATGCATGAAGGTAACGTGGGTATCCACTCATCCACCGTTCCTTTCATTCTTTTCTTTTCTCTTTTCAATGATGCGAGATGTTATAATATAATAAATAATGGTGCAAAATGTTATGCATATGCTTGCATATGCTTGCACAAATAAATAAAGTAAAGTACGATTATTAAATAACCGAAACAAGCATAAAGTAAAGCGGCATAAAGTAAAGAACATAAAGTAAAGGGCATAAAGTAACATAGATAGAATCCCGGATGAACGATTTATAGATCGAACTCCGCTAACAATAATAAAAGTAAAGGTCAAAACATAACGATTAACCTAAACTTTCAAGGATTCTAAACTTCCAAGTGAACCATTCTAAACTCCGAAACTAATCTAACTTAGAATCTTCTAAGATTCGAGGTTTTCAACGAGAAATCCTAAGTTTCTCGCCTAAAGGATTAATTTCAAATCCTAAGGCACTATCTCACATCCTCTAACCTTAGGTTGGATTCTAGTCTTAGTTCCGATTCTACAAATCAACGTACTTATTTGTTTTCTATAGTTACTTTAAATTCTAATCATTCTCACCTTAGCCAATTAACTCCAAATCTCCAATTTTTTCACGAATCAACAACCGAGCAAACGCACCTACAATTCATCAATTGCACAACATATTACAACTCATAACTAAAATGCGAACAAGTGTGCAATTTCGGGTGAATAGTGATTTCGGATGAATAGTGTCTCGGGTGAATAGTGTTTTCGGGTGAATAGTGTTTTTCGAAAATCCGGGCTCAAAATCGTCATTTTTCATGATAGAAATTCATGATTTCAACTTCAAATCTCATTTATAATAAAAAACGAACAAAACCACCTAAAAAGTTTTGAAAACTTACTTTTTAGGACTTCCCTAAGGGAACGGGAAACTTCGAAAAGGTAGGTTGGATAGGTAGCCCTCGTCCCTACCAATCCAACGCAACCGAAATCAAGCCGATCCATCGAGAAATGAATAAGAAACAAAGAAAAGAAAAGATCATCCATGGAGGAAATGAAGGTCACGGCCAAGAAGAAAAATGGAAGAGAAGAAAATGAAGTAAATTGGTCAATTTTGGATTTTTAAAGATAAGTGAATAGTGAATTTAGATATTTTAAGAAATTGGAAATGACGGTTACGTCCTTTTATGACTTTTGACTTCTAAAACGAAACCCGATGCTCTTAAATAAATCTAAAGGTGATTAATAATTATTAATTGGCCCGTTAATAATTATTAATACCATTTAAACGTAATTAAATAAATAAAGCCATTAAAATGAAATAAACTATTAAATTCACAAATAATAATAAATAAATGAACTTTAATTACTTAAATAAAATAAAATAAATAAAAGTTTTTTTTTTTTTTTTTTTTCACAAAATAACGGGACGTTACAGTCTACCCTCCTTAAAAGACTTTTCGTCCTCGAAAAGTCTCCTCGAAAAGTGCATTCACTAAGTGAATAAAGCGAGGGTACTTTGATTGTATCTCATCTTCACGTTCCCACGTTGTTTCCTTTGACACTTGGTTCTTTCAAAGAACCTTAACCAAATGAATTCCTTTTCATTTTTCATCAATTTGTTCGAATGCTCTTAACGGGTGTCTTCTCATGAGACTTATTAGTATTCAAAATAACCAGTTCATAATCAATCACGTGGAACGGATTCATCATGTATTTCCAAAGCATCAATGCATGGAAAACATTACAAACAACTGATAACTAAGTGATAAAGCTAAACAATAAGCTACCACTTCTACTCGATCGAGTGTCTCGATAGGCCAACAAATCTAGGGCTCAACTGACCCTTATTTCCAACTTCCATAACACCCTTCGTTGGTGTCACTTGAAGTATACGAGATCCACTACTACACTTTAACCGACTACTACGAATCCTGCGTCAACTTTGGTTAACTCTTAACCTTTCTCTAAACAAATGATAGACTCGCTAGTCATTTGTTACAACTTGTGTTTCAAAAGTCTCTTTTCACCAATCTCATCCCACTGAGTGGAAGAACAACACTTTCAACCATAAAGTGCCTAAATAGTACCAAAACTTCGAGACAAAGCGAGTGTCTCGTTCTGATAAAATCTTCACCGGCACACCACAACCGATCAATCTTTCTTTAGTATAACTGTACCCTAGTCTTAACTGGATAGATGATCCTTCCAATAGTAAAGTGTGCAAATTTTTTTTTTTTTTTTTTTTTTTTTTTTTTTCAAATGGTCTACAAACACCCAAATGATATCATAATTCCTTACCGTCCTTGGCATACCTTGATAAAACTTATGGAAACCTTCCCCCATTTCCATTCAAGTACTTTTCAAGGTTACGATAACCCGATATACTTTCCTTTTAGGCCTTGACTTGCTAATAATTCAAGCACTTACTCACATACTTTACAAATCTTATGTTTCATCCCAGGTCATCAATATATTGTCCCGATTCTCGTACCTCTTTGTATTGCCTGGATGAACATAAAAGATAGAACTATAACCTTCCTCCAACAGTTCTTTTCAAAAGTCGATCCTGAAGGCACACATAGCTTCTTACGATACGTCGAGTACTATCTCGTAGAGAAGGTAAAACGGCCAGAAAAAATCGACTTAGCCTATCCGAAACCGGCTTGCAACAAAGTCTCTCCTCTTTATGCATCAATCACCTCTACTTCAAAGTAGGTCCCATTGTTAAACTAGTCACACTCACAAGGACCTCGGCGATGCAATGCTATCTCACTGCGTTCCATATCCCACCTCAAACTCAAAGGTATTGCCGACAAAGTTGACAACCGAGAAGACTTTCTCTTGAGCGCGTCACCACTACACCGACTTTTCCAAGATGATACTAAATGTCACGGTCATAATCTTTAACGAGCTCTAACTATCTCATGCTCTTTCAACTGACCAGGAAGCATAAGCTATAACTTTCTTGTGTTGCATTAACACACATCCCAAACCTTTCTGGGAAGCATTTGTATACACAATCGGACCATCCGGTTACGTCAGGGCGACACTAGAACAGTCTGTTACAAGCCTCCTCTTGAGCTCCTCAAAGCTCCTTTCACAATCTTCAAACCATATAAGATCAACTCCCTTCCGGGTCAAACGTGTCAAGGCTGAAGCAATTTTGGAGAAATCTTGCACAAACCGTCTATAATAGCCTACAATTCCCAGAAAATAGCGAATATCAGTCACACTAGTCGGTCTAGGCCAGTTACTAACTGCCTCAATCTTAGAGGGATCAACAGATACTCCTCTACTCGATACTACATGGCCTAAAAATGCCACTTCCCTCAGCCAAAACTCACACTTAGACAACTTGGCATACAATCTCTGATCTCGTAGTACCGTCAGTACCTCTCAAAGGTGTATAGTGTGCAACTCCTCTGTCTTGGAATAAACCAAGATATCATCAATGAATACAATCACAAAAGCATCAATGAACCTCCTGAACACCGTGTGCATAAGGTCCATAAAAGTTGCAGGCGCGTTGATCAAGCCAAAGGACATAACTACAAACTCATAATGTCCATAACGCGTCCTGAATGCTGTCTTGGGAATATCCTCATCCCGAATCCTCAACTGATGATAGCCAGATCTCAAATCTATCTTCGAAAGGATAGTGGCTCGTCTCAATTGATCAAACAATTCCTCCATCCTTGGCAAAGGTTACTTGTTTTCACCGTAACACAGCTCAACTCTTTATAATCGATACACAATTGCATAGAGCCGTCTTTCTTTTTCACAAACAACACCGAGGCTCCCCAACTGATCATATAGATCATCAATCCAATGCAATTGATACTTGTTTTACATTGTAACTTGATTCAACCCTCGATAATCAATACACTCTCACCGAACTGTCTTTCTTTTCACAAACAACAAGGTGCTCCTTACGAGGACTTACTAGGGTGAATAAACCCTGAGTTTAAGAGTTCTTATAACTCACTCTTAAGTTCTTTTAACTCAGCTAGTCTTTGGTACAGAAGTATCGACAACACTAGCTAAATCATCTCAAGCTATATCTCTTAGAAGCATTCTAGCTTCTAACATACATATCAAAGTGGGTGTTACTCGTCTACTAGACCCACGAAAGCATAAGCTAGTCCCACATGGACTCATACAATCAAAACTTTCTCGATACAAACTATAATGATGGTACGATTAGCTGATAGCCAATCTATACCCAATATCACCTCAAAATCAGACATATGCATAACAATCAAAGTAAAATGTGAGCATCTACTCATAATGCAAATGTCATAAGTGCCATACGCACTATCATCATAATAAACTCCCCCACTGGGTAAAAGCACACATCTCGAATCAACGAGTCTCGGCTCAAGAGTCGCCAACTCAACATATTACGATAAAAATAAATAAATGGGTGGCTAGCTCGAGAGTCAAATAGAAATAAAAGCCAAACGGCCTGAAAATAACAAAGCATAAATCATTACCATACTGGTAGTTTTTCCTGATAATCCAGACTTTGTGACTATGTTGTGATGGTTAAGTCTTATACGCCCTATAAAAGTGGCGTGAATCCAAGTTGATCACAACATAGCATCTTGGTAGAAGTGTGCATCTCCCTGATGGAAACTAACACAACTAATGTAGTAAGGATGATCCAATCCTTGTTGAGCTCCACCTCGAACCAGTTGTTGTTGTTGCCGATGTTGTTGTTGTTGTTGATGTTGTTGTTGTTCTTCTTGTATCTCTTGACCGCGTCGTCATCCTTTGCTTTCTTCTTCGTAGGGGTAATCTTTCCCGTAGTAGTTAATTTTCTTTTCCTTTCATAAGATGTAAAATCCAAGATAAGGATGACTCCTAAGCCTCCTAATTCAAATCTTGAATGAACTCGACCTCGAGAGATGATTTGCTTTCTTGTAAAGCAAAACTGGTGCCGTCACAAACACCTTAGTTCAATATCATTCTAACCTTCCAACATAGGTTTTACTTTAGAGTCTATCATAAAAGACTCGGTAGGTCCAAACTATGTCCTACAAGTTTCTCAAAGTTCACCGTTCAATTAGATGGTCAAACACCATGTGAATTGAAATTCACCAAGCCATCTCATTATCTTATAGAAGTTACCGATATCACGGTCCATCAACTTCCTTTTATACTTCAATCGAATACCAACACTCCACCTTAGTGTTAGTCAATCTTGAAAATTTTCCAAATATGGATCTCGATAACTCGACCTCGAGTATAATCCAATTCAAATTAGCACATTATACCATGATAGTGACCAAACTAGGCCATTAACCAATTATCACAATCTTTAATGGTCCTCGTTGAGACTTATCACGTAAAGTCCTTATTTCCTCTTTTAAGTGGCAACACACTTTCCTTTCTCGTACAACCGTACTACCAGGATTTACCATTTACCATAATCCAACTTTCTCAACTCAAACAAGGAACTTGTCCATTGAGTTAAATCTAGGTTCCTGGACAAGAGCCAAACCGATTCCTTACAAATTCTCACCTCAAACAGTGTTTCATCTCTTAATACTGGGCTCCAGACAAACATGTTCCCTTGTACACCCAAAAAGTCAACACACATCTACTAAGACCACTACTTAGCAATTGTGTGACAATAACACTTTAATCAACCTTAAAGTGATCTCTCGGAGTATCTCATCTCCTTTACTTTGACATCATGTCAATACTCTTAACGAGGTGTATAACCTCCAAATCTGCACGGGATCATTCACTTTCTCAACACCTTTACCCAAATCTCAAAATGGGTCAAATAAACATAACCACATAGTGGTTGTACAAGGATGTGAAATATCACAAACAACATTAACTTTTAACAATATTCTCATAACTCTTCCAATATCAAAGAAATAAAGTATAAGAATAAGAGTTATAGGCATACCTGGTGCCGCCGATCTCGGATGATGACTTGAGAGTGGACTTAAAACAAAACATGAAAACAAACATGCATCGCATGTAGTCTCAGAACCCTAAGGCTCGATACCAACTGTGACGACCCGTCATTTTAAATAGATTAAAATCGGAGAAAACAATGAAGTCTTTTATTTTAAAAAAAAATGGCGTGATTATGTTTGAAAATAGGCTAGCCAAAAACCGGTTTACATCTTAAATTCAAACATCTAAAATCACAAGGAACATTAAGTTCCATCCAGGAGTTTAAAAATGATCATAATCATAAAAAGACAACCATAAGCTCTTATGAGCTAAATACAAAGTTCAAATCATCGAAATAACATAAATTTCACAAATCAACCATGTACATGGATTTTTACATAACTCAAAGTCCATCTCGTAAATCATCATCTTCTCGATCAAGCGCGCACCTAGGCTCCTCTTCCACGATCCCAAACATTACCTGAAATGTTTGTAATATCATGAGCTAACAACTTAAGCCCAGTGAGAATAATAAGAATAAAAAGTAAGAATAGACCTCAAACTCGTATTCGATTTGAGTCCATGAACATACTTACTCTTTGCTATCATTAATTCAAAGAGTTTATGAATAAGTGTTCCACTTTACTTACCAATTCTCCAATAATATTGTGGAACTACATTCCAAATATTTTTGATATGGTTTCGTAAATGCATATAGCATTTATATCTCATCTTCCATACATACCTTATACTAAACATAAGGTTTACTTTATATTCTTATTTTCCCAAAGGATGATATTAATTAGCACACTTAGTCTAATTGTTCATCCTTTAACTTTTTCTAACACAATTAACTCCTAAAGTCATTCAAACTCTAGGTAATTCTATTCCATACTTTCCAAGGGATGACATTACTACACTTGTAGTCAATCCTCATCCATTAACTTATTATATCATAAAGTAATGAAAGTAAATGACTTTGCATAAAAAAAAATATAACATCTCGACTTTCTTTCTCGTCTATCATATGCATAAAAGTAATGAGTACATCCCGTAGGTTACGCATTCGCCATTTATGCATGAAATGAAGGTAATGTGGATTTTTACAAACTATCCACCCTTATCCTTATGTATGAAGGTAATGTGGGAATCCACTCATCCACCATTCAACCTTATGCATGATGAAGGCAATGTGGGTATCCACTCATCCACCATTCAACCTTATGCATGAAGGTAACGTGGGTATCCACTCATCCACCGTTCCTTTCATTCTTTTCTTTTCTCTTTTCAATGATGCGAGATGTTATAATATAATAAATAATGGTGCAAAATGTTATGCATATGCTTGCATATGCTTGCACAAATAAATAAAGTAAAGTACGATTATTAAATAACCGAAACAAGCATAAAGTAAAGCGGCATAAAGTAAAGAACATAAAGTAAAGGGCATAAAGTAACATAGATAGAATCCCGGATGAACGATTTATAGATCGAACTCCGCTAACAATAATAAAAGTAAAGGTCAAAACATAACGATTAACCTAAACTTTCAAGGATTCTAAACTTCCAAGTGAACCATTCTAAACTCCGAAACTAATCTAACTTAGAATCTTCTAAGATTCGAGGTTTTCAACGAGAAATCCTAAGTTTCTCGCCTAAAGGATTAATTTCAAATCCTAAGGCACTATCTCACATCCTCTAACCTTAGGTTGGATTCTAGTCTTAGTTCCGATTCTACAAATCAACGTACTTATTTGTTTTCTATAGTTACTTTAAATTCTAATCATTCTCACCTTAGCCAATTAACTCCAAATCTCCAATTTTTTCACGAATCAACAACCGAGCAAACGCACCTACAATTCATCAATTGCACAACATATTACAACTCATAACTAAAATGCGAACAAGTGTGCAATTTCGGGTGAATAGTGATTTCGGATGAATAGTGTCTCGGGTGAATAGTGTTTTCGGGTGAATAGTGTTTTTCGAAAATCCGGGCTCAAAATCGTCATTTTTCATGATAGAAATTCATGATTTCAACTTCAAATCTCATTTATAATAAAAAACGAACAAAACCACCTAAAAAAGTTTTGAAAACTTACTTTTTAGGACTTCCCTAAGGGAACGGGAAACTTCGAAAAGGTAGGTTGGATAGGTAGCCCTCGTCCCTACCAATCCAACGCAACCGAAATCAAGCCGATCCATCGAGAAATGAATAAGAAACAAAGAAAAGAAAAGATCATCCATGGAGGAAATGAAGGTCACGGCCAAGAAGAAAAATGGAAGAGAAGAAAATGAAGTAAATTGGTCAATTTTGGATTTTTAAAGATAAGTGAATAGTGAATTTAGATATTTTAAGAAATTGGAAATGACGGTTCGTCCTTTTATGACTTTTGACTTCTAAAACGAAACCCGATGCTCTTAAATAAATCTAAAGGTGATTAATAATTATTAATTGGCCCGTTAATAATTATTAATACCATTTAAACGTAATTAAATAAATAAAGCCATTAAAATGAATTAAAATGAAATAAACTATTAAATTCTCAAATAATAATAAATAAATGAACTTTAATTACTTAAATAAAATAAAATAAATAAAAGTTTTTTTTTTTTTTTCACAAAATAACGGGACGTTACATGTCGTGACTCGGGTTCTATTGACCTCGTCTCTGGAATCGTCCCGTTCTCTTATAGATGTGTCCGTTCTAAGAGACGCGGCTCTTTGCGAAATTGATCCGTTGGATTTTTGGATGGGCACGAGCTCCAATGGGTTTTGGGTGATCCGGATCGTCGCGAACCTCCCCACATGTCGCAATGATTGGACGCGTGTTCTCTTCTTTAAATAGGGTTTTTCCCCAGACTTTAAGGCTCGTTTGCCTTTTGAACTCTTGAAGTAGTCTGTGAGCTGTCCGCTTCCAAGAGATTCTTCGTCGTCTTTGCTCTGTTTTTTTGAAGCTTTCCCTGTTCTTCTTCGAAGGTTAGTCTTCTCCGCTCTATCTTTTCCTTCCCCTTCTTACTGTAATGGATAATTTTGAGGGAAACTCTGTGGTTAGAGGTCATAGGACCCCTAGGTTAGCCGTGGGGGATGATGATTATGACGGTCTGGTCTTTGAGAGAATTGAGTCTAGGGCTTCCCCTTCCTCTACCCGTGCCGGTGGGGCTAATGCCTTTCCCTCGTCTCGAGGTGAACCTGAGGGGAATGAGCCTGCGACTGACCTTCGTTCATCGATTGGTGATGAATCCCTCCCTTCTGTGAGTGAACTTGGATCAGTTTCTGAGATTCAGGCAGGTTTAGACCCCATCCCTTCTCCTACTTCTCACCCTTTAGGGGAGACGGATTCTGTTTTGATGGGCCCAACTACTGTTCTCGACCTTTCCCATCCTCCTCTTCCTGTTCCCGCCAAGGAGGCGGCCCAAAAGAAGAAAAGGAAAAGCCGCTCTAAGGGTAGTGAGGCCGCATCTCAGGTTGGTCCATCCGTCCCCAAGCCGTTGGGGGAAGTAGATTCCTCTTTGGTTGACGAGGTTACCGTCTCTGATCCTCTTGGATCTCCTTCTGCTGATTTGGACGAGGTGGAGACAGTGAGCAAGCAGCAGAAGAAGAAGAAGAAAAAGGAGCCTCAGCCGAATGGCATCAAGGAGGATAGGGGCCCCTTCCATTTTCTCTCGAAACTAACGCAGGCCAAACTCGACAGGTTGAGGGCCAGCTATAGGATCTCTTCGGATTTTGAAATGAGACTCCCAGAGGCGTCGGAGAGAGTTTATCTTTCCCCAGGGGAGGGTTGGACAGCCTTTTATCAGCGGTTTTTCCAATGGGGTGTTCAGCTTCCCCTTTCCCCTTTAATGGCCGAGTTGCTTCAGAATACCGGCCTCGCGTTGGATCAATTGATGCCGAACGCTATGAGATCTTTGATCACCTTTTCGGTGGTATGTTATGGGTTGGGCTTTCGGCCTACCCTGAGCATGGTTTCCCACTTCTGGTCCCTTCGCTTGAATGTCCAAGACAGTATGCGTTTCATCTTTCATAATAATAATAAGCCGGCTCTGGTGGATGAGAATTCCTGTGACAAGCATTGGAAAGATGAGTGGTTCTTCATCCGCGGCCCCTTTCTTCCTGGGGGCGGGTCCCTTCCTGCCTCGTGGGAAGGCGAGGGTGAGAACATGAGTTCCGTATTACTTTGTGTCTCGTTTATTTATAGCCGTGCTAACCGTCTTCAATTTGTCTCATTTCAGTGAAGAATCCGCTTCCGAAGGGTGCCTCTCGGGAAACTCTTAGTCAGTGCCGGATTATCACTCGGAAGGGCCCTTTCAACTGGGAGGAGTTTAACCAGCATCCTTGGCTAGTCTTTGCCAAACTTTGGGCTCCAGCTCCAGGTTTTGTGCCCGTTCCTCCTCGTAAGTGTTTGTTTCACTCCTTTTTTTTTCTTTTTTTTTATTTCTATGTGTTTATCTTGGCATGTGGCTGATTTGAGCTGATTCTGATGCAGGTTTCAGCGGAAGAATGTTTGGCGTCACGCTGACCCCCGTCCCCAACTCCAATGACCCCGAGGCCTTCCTTACCCTTCTTCAGGGTATGGGAAAGAAAAGAGATGAGGTGGCATCTTCATCCGATCAGAAAGGAAAAAAGGTTGCTGCCCCCAAACGTCCCCGTAAATCCGGGGGTGGGAAATCCGTGAAGATTATGAGCACGGAACCCTCTACAGAGGGTGCATCGGACCTTCCCAAGGATCCTCCTGCGGACCGTCCTTCGGATTCTCCTGTAAATCCTTCTACGGATTCTTTCTTCCCGAAGCGAAGAAGGGGCGGAATCATCGGGGCACTCGATCGCGCGGTAAGGGGTGCTGATGCGTATCTTTTGAAGCATCCTGAGATGGTTTATCGGTCATTTCCTTCCGGGGCGGATTCGCCCTCTCCCTCTGATCATGCCCATATTTTATCTTCTGATACGGACTTTGAACAGGAGAACGACCAAGAGATCGGGGGGTTTCTTCATGGTGAAGTTCCAATCCTACCCGCTCAGACCACTCCAGCTATACTCCCTCCATCGGGTGCGGGTTCATCGATGCCAAGCGGATCAGGCGCTGCAGGCGGTGGATCTTCTTTGCTTCGCCTGTTTGCTTCCCCTGGCTCCAACTTTGACCAAGGGTCCCTCTCTAATGACTTTTTCCTCTGATAGGCTATGGATGCTGTCGGTTTTGCTCGTGATTTAGGGGCTGTGCAGTTGGAACCTCTAGTCGACCATGACAGCGAGGTCGAGACCTTCAGTCGCATGTGCTACAGAAGCTGGTTGGTTAGTCGTTTACTTCACTGTTTACCTTTCCTCTGTTGTCTCCAGTTGGTTTCTTACGTCTTAGAATATCCAATCTGCCAGGGGACCCAGGCCTCGACGCAGATACTTCTCAACTTGGAGAGTCTGCTTATCAAGCATCGGGAGCTTAAGCAGGAGTTAGTGGAGGCGAGGGCCAGCGGTCGGCAGTCCCACGTCCTTGACTGGGTGCTGAATGAGGGTCTTCAATTGAGAGCTGATCTGGATGAGTCCGGGAAGAAAATTGCTTCACTGGAGGTCAATGGGCTGCAGCTTTCCGCAGATCTTGAGCGCGTTCGGAAGGAATACGAGGATCTTCGCTCCCTCAATGAGAACAACAAGAAGCTGCTCGATGAGGCTATTGTCGCTCAGAAAAAAGCGTTGGAGGATCTGGGCGCTGCTCGTGAGGAGGGGTCCAAAGCCGTGGATGCTTTCAACCGGGAAGCTGAGTCCCTCAGGAAGGCCAAAGAGGAGATGGATCTCCTCGCGTTGGAGAATGATTCGCTGAGGAATCAGGTGTCCGAGCTCCCAATCCTCAGTATTAGCGACCTTCTGCGAAAGTTGGATGTGGCGACTGCTGCCTCGGTGGACTCCATCCTCATCGGCTTAGCCATCAGATGAGATTTGGTTAAGCTACAGATGGAGCAATCTGAGGATGAGAATGATCCGATCAGTCCGGTTGGTTACGATGACGCTGTGGACCGCCGAAGGGAGTTGTTTGAGCGGGCTACAAGTCTGAAGGCTTCTAGAAGTGAGGCCGCTGCGGAGGGTGCGGTGGTTGAGAAGGCTGTTGTCCCCGCTGATGATGGAGATGGAGCTATTATTGAAGAGGCTCCTACTGAAGATCCCCCCACTGATACCGTTTATGTTTCGGACTGACTTTCTTCTTTTTTCTAGGGTGAACTCCGGATTGTGGAGCCCCTATGTTATTTGTTGCTTTGAACTCTTTTTTCTTTCTTGATGTTCGAACACACATACTTTGTTAAGATTAATGCATATGCTCTTTCCATATGTTTACTCGTCATGCTTCCCTGCTCGCCTTGTAGGAAATGTTTTGACTTGTAAATATCCTTATAAATGTTTTTGATTGCTCGGGCGGACTGAGACTTCCTGTTTACAAGGAAGGTTTTCGAATACTCGGACAGACCGAGGTTTCTTACTTCTGAATACTCAGACGGACCGAAGTTTTTTGCTTCCGGAGAAGGCTTTCAATTACTCGGACGGACCGAGATTTTTTGCTTCCGGAGAAGGTTTTAAATTACTCGAACGGACCGAGATTTTTTGCTTCCGGAGAAGGCTTTCAATTACTCGGATGGACCGAGATTTTTTGCTTCTGGAGAAGGCTTTCAATTACTCGGATGGACCGAGATTTTTTGCTTCTGGAGAAAGCTTTCAATTACACGGACGGACCGAGATTTTTTGCTTCCGGAGAAGGTTTATGGATACTCGGACAGACCGAGGTTTTGTGCTTCAAGAGAAGGCTTTCGAATACTCGGACGGACCGAGGTTTGTTACGTTTTAATACTCCAACGTCTTCTATTCTTCGGAATAGGAAGTGCTTAATGCTCAGACGGACTGAGGCTTTTGCTTCCGGAGAAGGCTTTTAATTGCTCGGGTGGACCGAGGCTTTTGCTTCCGGAGAAGGATTTTTCTTGCTCGGGCGGACCGAGGCTTTTGCTTCCGGAGAAGGCTTTTTATTGCTCGGGCGGACCGAGGCTTTTTCTTCCGAAGAAGGCTTTTTAAGTGCTCGGACGGAGAGTGTAGGCAAACCATGTGAAGCAAAAACAACGGAACTTCTTTTCTTTCTTTCTTTCTTGTACATTGTTGATCATACATAAAAATAGATAATAAAGCAAAAAGGAAAGGTGCCACCCTTCTAGTCTTCATCGCTGTCGATGATGACCGTCGGAGTCAGTCTCTTTCGTTGCTTCAAAGAGGCCAGTTCCTCCTTCAGGGATTGGATCTCCTGTTTGTAATAATCGTTGAGATTATTTGCCGACTGAAGGCGATCTTCAAGCACGTGGTAGGGTTCACCTGGGTCACTGTCCTCGTCCGTCCCTGCGATTTCCAGGCATTCTTGGAGAGAAAGGTTCTCTCGTTCGAGGTGCTTTGCTCGGCTCCTCGCTGCTTTGAGGGCCTCTCGGACACTCTGGACTTCTTGTCTCAGGGTCTCAGTGTCTCCTTCTCTTTTCTTCTTCTTTAGAAGAGCCGCCTAGAGTCTGGCATTCTCCGCACGCAATTCGCAGTTTTCCCACTTTAGGACTCGCTTAGTCACTTTTGAGATAGCTGTGGAGTCGTCCATATCTTCAGTCAGATGTCGGGTGGTTGAATGATCAGACTGTAGGACATTCTCTAGATCCCTATCCTTTTATAGCGAGAAGGAGGCGTTTAGTCTGGGAGTCGAAGAGGTTTGTCATTAATTCGGATAGCACTCGATGCAAAGGGCCGTTTCATATCTCGAGGCCGTGACGTCAGGTAGTGAATTGTCGTGTCGAACGTGTGTCATTTTCGTCAAATCGCCTTAAATGCAGTTAACTAGGGGAAATTAACCGCATTAACTACGGGTTAACATACACGTCATTTCGCATGCCTGGTGACTCGCCTTGTGGTGCTCGATGCTTGACAAGTGTCGCGATCGCCACGGTTGTCTGCTCCTTTAAATAGGGCCTTTAGAGCCTTTCGTTCGCACATTTTGAACCCTACCTTCTGGAATAACCTTTTCTCTTGTTCCCAGACTCTCAAGTTTTCCAACAGAGTTTAAAATTCCATACCATGGGGTTTTCCCATTCCTTCCTGTTTCTCTTCCACATCTGGCCCTCCTTGGTTATCCGATTTTTAAACGAACCCATGCCGTTTTTTTTTTAAAAATTGAGTCTTCCGCTGTGCATTTGAATTTAAAGAATTTAACGGAAAGCGGGCCGTTACAGTAATTGACCTATCATTCGACGACACTTCACTGGTATCATTAAAATATCGTGACATAGTAACATGTTTTAGAGCTTTTCTGTTCATTAATATGTTCGCATTCCTACATCATATTTAATTATATGTCAAAACTTTGAATATTTGAATGTTGAATGCATGTTAGATTATTAAGATAAAGTTTACTTAAATTTCAGTCATATAGCATCTGTTTTAGTCATTATACTTGGAAAGAACTAACTGAACAATAAGAACTATGTTTCCTATAAAAGGAAATGAATAATTTAAGTAAAGCGGTTTACTTTAATATCTGACAATATTAATTATTTAAATAATGAGTTTATTTAAATGGAAATTAATATCATTATTATTAATTATTTAAATAATGTGTTTATTTAAATGGAAATTAATATCATTATTATTAATTATTTAAATAATGTGTTTATTTAAATGGTAATTAATAATAAAATACTATTAATAAATAAATATTAATTATTTAGGTAATGTGTTTACCTGAATGGAAATCAATAATTAAACATTTATTATTAATTTTAAATAATAGTGATTATTTAAAAGGATAATTATAAATAAGCTATTTATTATTAATTTAAATAATTTCGATTATTTAAATAGGAAATAATAAATATTTATTAATAATAAAGTACAAAAATCGGAATATAATATTTTATTTAAATGATTGATTTAAATAAGTATGAAGCACTAATAAATAAGATTTATTAATAACGAAGAATCTATAATTGAATTAACGAATTGAATGGATTTTGGTTCAAATTATTTGAATTATTAAATAACAAAATCGACTCATATATAATATTTTAGGAAATAATTGTTGAATTATTTTGTCTAAAATAAATATATAAAAGAATGTTCAACCAAAGACAAATTAAACAAATAAAAATTAGTTTTTCTTATTGATTTTATACACATAAAATCGGCACGTAAGATAAATAAGGAATAAAATTTGATTTTATCCTTGGCATTTATCTTGTATTTATTTTGATAGTATTTCCTAATTCGATTGGAAAACTGTTTTGCGTATAAATACAAACGTCTTGGTTGTTCATTCAAAAGCTTTTAATTTCAATTTTCGAAATTGAAATTTTTTTTTCTTCCTATTTTCCTCGTAACCGATTTTACAATAGTCTAAAAGGGAAGAAAATATTCTTCCTCCCACACCATAATTTTCTAATTTAGTTTAGTTATCAATTTTTATTTTATTTTGAATTATGTAATAACTATTGGTTCTCATTTCGTATGAACCAAGTTTGAGAATATTTTAAATAAGAGTTATTTAGGTAGATATTCCTTTACAATATTCTAAACTCCGAAATATCTAAATTGTAAGGTTTAAAATGTTTAATAACTTAAGTCTAAATTTACTTAAATAAGTGAAAAGGATTAATTTCTTAAAGATGGTTCTCAAAGTTTGAGATGATAACCATATTAATCCACAAACTTATAGAAATAAGTAAAATCAAGTATCTTTGATTTATCAAAGATAATTAGACTTAAAAATCACTAAAGTTGGATATTTAGATGTTAGAACTTAAGTGATAAGTAAACATTAAATCGATATGGAATAAATAAAATTGAAAACGAAAAGAAATAATTAGTGGATAATTGAATTCACAAATTATTAAAGATAAGTTCAGTAAATCAGTGATACAGAAAACTTTAAACCTTACTTAAGATAGAAAAGAATTACAATGATTTTATTTCAATGAAAAATATGATGATGACTCCACAAATGAAAAATATGTCAAATTGGAATCTGCTAGCATTGTTCCATCAGTTTGTTCTCGAATTAAACAGTTACAAAGTTATTTCATTTTCATACATGATTTTTCATTTCGAGGTATTTTTTTTTAATTTTATGGTAATTTTTTAATTTTTTCATTAATTAAGTTTAACATTTCAACACGAGGTAAATTTTAATTTCTTGGATTTAAATTTATTTTTTCCTATAAATAAATAAATTTTTGGAATTTTGTCTAAAATCATTAAATTGCATCCATAGGCCTCTTGTGTGGTAATTTTGGATGGCAATTTACAAGGGAATGATTTATGGGAAATTATTTTTAAGTTAGAGGAGTTTTAATAACTAAGCAAAGAAAGGGAAAGATGACAAGGTGACACATATTGGGTCAGACAAAATTAGAACATGAAAAAAATTATACTCTCTTCTTCTCCTTCACGCCGTCACACCCATCATTGGGCTGCCACTTCCATCTCTTTAATTCTCTCTAGTTTTGGTGACGAATCGAAGTGCGAACACGATTATGAGTCGTCGGAACATCAAAATGACGAACGGAAGGTAAGGTTTTCTTCTTCTCTTCTTCTTTCACGCCAGCCAAGGAGTTAAGGTTTTGTCAATCTTTTAATTTTTCATCAATCTGATGTCATCAATCAAGAATTCTATACAAAAGTCCATTGTTCAATTCCTGTAATCGCCTCGAGAAGCAAAAAGCACCACCTCCTCTACCACGTCCCTACATCGAGAAGTACCTGAAAAAAGTAAATGTAGCAACATTAGCATAAAAATGCTAGTGGGAGTAAAATAAAAGCAAATAATCTTATGGACCAAATTCCATACTGGAAATTATGTCCAAAGACCTAAAATGCTCTTTACTACCCATTCTACACTTTCAATTCATCCTAATCATACACCAATAAACTTTCCAATTTCCGAATCATATCAAACCACAACTAATACCAATTTCGTACCACATCAAGATATCTCGTATCGTGTTACCGTACGGATCAACATCACATACTACAATGTACGGCGTTACCCAATCATATTACCATATCAAGTATCCTCGTAACGTGTTATCGTATGGATCAATATCAACATACTACCACGTACGATATTACCAAACAAGTGTCCTCGTAACAGGATATCGTATGGATCAATATCAACATACTACCACGTATGGTGTTACCAAACAAATGTCCTCGTAACGTGATATCATATGGATCGTCATCAACATACTACCACGTACGGTATTACCAAACCATAGATCACATACTACCAAATCTCGGATTACCATAAGTTACCACATATTACCATGTAAAGTATTACCAATGAAAACAAACACTTGACAAAGGATAAGCATGTATTTACATAACAACTAACAAACAAGTTGGGACGCTCATGGTAAGAACTCGATTTATCTGCCATTCTTGTCATATAACATCGCTCATAGCTTGTTTCATTTATGACCCTGTTATATCCCAAGATCACGATCTCCTCATATAACATCGCTCATAGCCTGTTTCATCTATGACCCTGTTATATCCGAAGATCACATCACAAAGTATAACATTGCTTATAGACTATTTCATCTATGACCCTGTTATATCCCAAATAACATCACATAGTATCTCGATCTCCTCGTATAACATCACTCATAGCCTGTTTCATCTATGACCCTGTTATACCCCAAGATCACGATCTCCTCGTATAACATCGCTCATAGCCTGTTGCATCTATGACACTGTTATACCCAAAGATCATATCACATAGTAACTATAAATCAGTTCATTACTTGAGCATCACAGCACAAACAACTAACAATGTAACGACCCAAAATTGTATTTAATTTTGAAAGTCACAGCGGAAGACTTAGTTTTTAAAAAAAACAGCATGGGTCGTTTAAAAATCGGATTATCCAAAACCTGTTTATGACAACCCATATTCAGAGAAAGCGATAAATCAGGAATGCGCATTCCAGCATATAATTTAAACTTCCAAAAGAGATTAAAATCATAAGACATTTATAGTTTTTAAACAAATGCCCTTTCGGGCTCAAAAAGACACAAGTACGAAAGATGAGAAATAGTTTACAAGCATTTCAAAGAATGCTAAACCAAAAGAAGGCATATTATTGTCCATCCATCAACTTGGCATGTCATACAGTGCCACCTCCTCTACCACGCTTCTTGCGATGAGGTTTACCTGAAAATTTGTAAGTGTAGCAACATTAGCATAAAAATGTTAGTGAGAGTAAAACGAAAGCAAGAAATCCTACGAACCAAATTTCATACCAGAAATTGTGTCCAAAGGCCTAAATTGCCCTTTACTACCCATTCCACACTTCCAATTTCGACACAATCATACGATAGTAATATACTTCCCGTAATAGACATTCAATGTCGTATGAAATAGAAATAAAGACTTAAAGTAAAAGTAACAACTATTACTAAGTCTTACTACACAATTCTAAGGAATATATGTAATTGTAATACTAACTTTCTTTGTTATCAAAAAAGTTTCATCGTAACGGCTATCGTATGGATCGAAATCAACATACCACTTACGGTCGTACCATATCACAAATCATCGTAACGTGTTATTGTATGGATCGAAATCAACATACTATGTACGGTCGTACTGTTAGGATCTAAGGTAACCCTAGAGGGGGGGTGAATAGGGTTTTAAATAATTTTATAAACTTTTTCAATCAATTCAAAATTTAAGGTTTCTAATTAACAAATTAATTAGACTTTTTAAGCACAACCAATTTATAAGAAATTTATATTAAATTTCTTTTTAGCAAAGTAAGCAAAGATTATATAATGATAGAAATACTTTATCACAATTAACTTCTAACCATTTAATTAATACTTCGATAAATTATAATAATGAATATGTGAAGCAATAATAAAGGAGTAAGGGTTAGAGAATGTGACACCAAGTTTTATAGTGGTTCGGCCAAAAACACGGCCTAGTCCACTCCCCGAGCGCCTCTCGAGAATTTGTATTCAACACTTTTTGCGGGACCAAGTGCAACCCAATCCTTTTCGCGGGAGCAAGATCAAACCCAATAACGACCTTTTCCACGGAGCAAGGACAACCGTACAACACACTCTTTTTATCAAGGTTCAAGAGTAAACCTTTACAAATGTAAATCCTCTCAAAGGATAAATATTACAAATTTGAATCTCACAAAAAGAGAGAATCACTCTCAAGAAAATAGCCCTTAACAGTTAACAATGGCTAGAGAAACACAAGTGTATGCTCACATATAGCTCATAAAAATGGTGGAAAAATGAAGAACTCAAGAGCTCAATAAATCTGGAATTTAGCCTCTTTTCCTTAGTTTTAATTCTGCCATTTTCGTCCAAATATATAGGTAATAAAAAATATTACCGTTTTACTATTCATCATCACCATTTGCATGCATGGTTTCTTCTTCTTCAAAAAGTCTTCAAGTATTTGTGCATGGAGGAGAGAAGATTGGAAGAGGAGATGACTTTGTGTGCATGGAGGAGAGAGAGTGGCAATTTCGAATTTATTAAATAAATTCTGAAATTAAATTAAATGTCAAAAGACTAAGGCACCCTCATAATTTCATGCAAGTCCAAAATAAAGTAGGGGTAAGTTCGTAACTCCCCATGTAGCAATTAATGCTTTAGGAGACAAGGAAGACAAGTGTCATAAGAAGAGTGGCTGAGTAAAAGGTGTTGGGACCCACTTGTCATAAAAGGCAAATATGACTTTAATGATGCATGGAGAGAGAAAATTGCGCAAGTACAAAATTCATGTACTCTCTCTTGATAGCCTTTGGATCAAAAATATGGACGGCTTAGATGGCGCAATGGTGTGGCTTCTTTATGAATGTTAGATTAGATAAAACGAACGGCTAAGATGGAGAGTGACGTCATCCGAGAGTACAACGGTCATATTTCAGATTTCCTTTACTTTTTGAATTAATATTGTCTTCAATAAATACGGACCGTTGGATGAGAATACTTTATCGATCGAACGGCTATAATAAAATCTGATTTCTTTCCTTTTCTTTAATTCATAAATCTGAATTAATCTTGACCTTCCATTTCAAAATTAATCGATCCTGACGGATGAGATAATGAGCTCATAATAATAACGATAAGCTTGCCGCATACGATCCGCGAATTAATTAAAATTAATTCCATCTTCTAAATTAAATATCTTGCTCGTTTGAAGTCCGATTGAGTCGATTCCAATTGCGTTGGACTTGTTGTAATTTTCTCTATAACATGGACTATCAAAACACAGAAAATTGATTAATAAAAAAAACACGTTTGTTATCATCAAAATAAGAAATAAGATTAATTGACTTTGAATGTCAACACGTACCATATCACAAGTCATCATAACGTGCTATCTTATGGATCGAAATCAATATACCACGTACGGTCGTACCATGTCACAAGTCATCGTAACATGCTATCGTATGGATCGAAATCAACATACCACGTACGGTCGTACCATATCACAAGTCATCGTAACGTGCTATCGTATGGATCGAAATCAACATACCACGTACGGTCGTACCATATCACAAGTCATCGTAACGTGCTATCTTATGGATCAAAATCAACATACCACGTACGGTCGTACCATATCACAAGTCATCGTAACGTGCTATCTTATGGATAGAAATCAACATACCACGTACGGTCGTACCATATCAAAAGTCATCGTAACGTGCTATCGTATGGATCGAAATCAACATACCACGTACGGTCGTACCATATCACAAGTCATCGTAACGTGCTATCGTATGGATTGAAATCAACATACCACGTACGGTCGTACCATATCAAGTGTCGTCAAGTCCCCTAATAAGTTAGATAATCTTAATAGAATTCTACTATGTTACTAAAGAACAAAACTACTTGGATTACTCGAGTTATCACTCAAGTGTAACCTCTAAGTCACTTTAACTTCCAAACCACTCAAAGTACCTTAAACTTCCACTTTCATCTAAAATTTCCAATTCATCTTACAAGACTTCCAAACCACTCCGATATTTCCTTTTCACCCAAACTCACTAAAATTCCAAAGTCTCTCCACTCACTTCCGAGTTAAAGTCACCAACCAAGCATTAACTCTCAGAAGTTAGTTTCCCTCTTAACCTCGATGAACAATAACGTAACGAAACTTAAATCATAAAATAACTAACTTCCATTTTAAACTCACCTTAGAGTGTAGTCTAGCTGCAAATGTTCCAAGGTCGAAAAACACACGATCAGTCACAATCGTAAAAATGAATTACACCTAAATAACATTAGTTAACCGGTAATCGTACAAACAACATCTAAACGCACAAAACGACGAAAAACCTAGAATTTCCCCCTATGAAGCTCTAGGCCATACAAGGGAAAGAGGGAGTCAGGTTTGGTTTTCCGACTTTTATACACTTTAGAGGTGTTTCGGGTTGGTTTCAGATACTTTGGATGTTCAAAACATCAATGGGTAACCTTAATTTACGATTTGACTCAATAATCGATTTCCGAAAAATTAAGTAAAATGCAAAAACATAACAACCTAAACATCCTAACCATGGCAAAGTGAGAGAAAATCACACGGAACGGGTTTTCGGCTCAAACTCGGTTTTAGAGTTTAGGGGAAGTTTCTTAAATTGCCCAAAACGACTTTCCCGATTGAAATCTTCAAGCTTCGGTGAACGAATTTGAAGATTTCAAACCAAAACCTCCATTAAAATAATATTCATAACAAATTTTAGAAACTTTGTCATACCTTAAAGCTTTGAGAAAACGGAAGAAAATCCCGATTGGTAGGTTGGAAAGGAAGCTCGGACCAAGGGCTTTCCAACGGAATGAGAATTGAGACGATCCACCGAGAATTGAAGAAAAACCAAAATTTCAAAATTCACTCGTGATGGTCTCGGCCCCAAGGAGAAGAAGAGAAGAAAAGAATAATGAAATTTGTCTAAAATTTTGATATTTAAGAGAAAATGAATAGTGTTTTTAGATATCTAAGAATTTGGAAATGACGCCTACGTCCCTCTTTTGCTTTTTACTTTAAAAACGAAACCCGAAGCTCTTAAACTAATCTAAAGATGATTAATAATTATTAATTGGCCCATTAATAATTATTAATGTCACCGAAACGAATTTAAAGTATTAAAAGGATTAAAAAGATTTTGGGACGAAAATAACTACTAAAATCGAAATTACTAAATTTAAACTAACCTTAAAAGCTTTAATTAAAATAAAAAAATAATTTACCTCCAAAAATAACGGGACGTTACAAACAAACAATACAATCATACTATAATTACACGCAATGACATGCTTATCTTTTGTTCTTATTAAAGTGTTACCTCTTACCAAAAGTCTCGAGTACATCATTCGTACTATTATTAGAATTCCATACTCCACGGTACTACCACAATAATCATCAATCCTTATTATCATTAGAACTTTTGTAACGTCCCGTTACTTTTAGAGGTAATTTTTTTATTTTATTTTATTAATTAATTTATTTTTTATTTTTTTATTTTTTTAAAGCTTTTAAAATTAGTTAAAATTACTAATTTCAGTTTTATTAGTTATTTCCGTCCGAAAATCCTGTTTATCGTTTTAATTCGTTTCGGTGACTCTAATAATTATTAACGGGCCTATTAATAATTATTAGACACCTTTAGATTTATTTAAGACCGTTGGTTTTCGTTTTATAAGCAAAAGGTCGAAAAGGGCAAAACCGTAATTACCCAAACCCTAAAATATCTAGATATTTTTTTTTTACTATCTTCTTTTAACTTAATCATTAAGCAAAAAACCACACTTCATCTTTCTTCTCTTCTTCTCTCATGGCCGTGGGTCATCAATGGTGGGAGAGAAAATTTCTTTGGTTTTCTTCGTTTCTCGACCGTTTTCGATGAGGTCAGTTGCATTGGATTGGTAGGGACGAGGGCTACCTATCCAACCTAGCTTTTCGAAGTTTCTCGTTCCCTAAGGGAAGTCCCAAAAAGTAAGTTTTCAAAACTTTTTAGGTGGTTTTGTTCGTTTTTTATTATAAATGAGATTTGAAATTGAAATCATGAATTTCTATCATGAAAAATGACGATTTTGAGCCCGGATTTTTGAAAAACACTATTCACCCGAAAACACTATTCACCCGAGACACTATTCATCCGAAATCACTATTCATCCGAAAATGCAAACTTGTTCTCATATTAGATATGAGTTGTATTATGTTGTGCAATTGGTGAATTGTAGGTTTGTATTGTCGTGTGGATTCGACTTCGATTCTTGGATACTCGACTTAAAACCTAAGGTGAGTTTAATATGATAGTTAGCAATTTTATGAATTTAATTTCGTTATGTAATTGTTTATCAATGTTAAGAGGGAGATAATTTCTTAGGATTAAGTTTTGGTTGGAGACTTTGATTCGGAAGTGTGTGTGGAAAGTTTGGATTTATGGTTAGTTCGATGATTAGAGAACAACGGAGAGGTTTGGAAGTATGGTAATGTGATGTGGAGATGTTAGATGAAAGTGGAATAGAAGTTACTTTGATGGTTTTGGAAGTTACTTTGATTGATTGAAAGTTACTTTGATGGATTTGGAAGTAAAGTAATTAGAAGGTGCACTTGAGTGTTAACTCGTGTATTCTAGTTAGTTAGGTTTCTATTTAACTTAGTAGACTTCTTCGGAGTTTAGCTAACTTATTGGAGACCTAGGGCACAATGATTCACACATGATAGTATGTTGATTTGATCCATACGTATCATGGTGTGATGAATTTGTGGGAACTTTGAGCACTTAGTAACCAGCACATGATAGTATGTTGATTTCGATCCATACGTAGTCATGGTGTGATGTTGGTACTTTTGTTTGTAACTAGCACATGATAGTATGTCGATTTCGAGATATGGTGAAATTCCTGATACCTATGGTGAAATTCCTGATACCTATATGGTGAAATTCCTGATACCTATGGTGAAATTCCTGATACCTATGGTGAAATTCCTGATACCTATGGTGAAATTCCTGATACCTATATGGTGAAATTCCTGATACCTATGGTGAAATTCCTGATACCTATATGGTGAAATTCCTGATACCTATATGGTGAAATTCCTGATACCTATGGTGAAATTCCTGATATCCGGTATGGTGAAACTCCTGATATGCGATGGTTGTGATATGGTAATACCGTACGGGCTTAGTATGCGATATTTATCCATATGGTATACCCGGTACGATGGTTGTGATATGGTAATATCGTACGGGCTTAGTATGCGATATTTATCCATATGGTATACCCGGTACGATGGTTGTGATATGGTACATGGTAGTACGTGGATTCGGATCCGTACGTACCATGGTATTATGATCTATGATACGGCACATGATAGTATGTTGATTCGGATCCATACGTATCATGGTGCGATGGTTGTGACATGGTATGACCGTATGTGGTATGTTGATTTCGATCCATACAATAGCACGATACGATGAAACTTGTTTGGTAATAAAGATAGTTAATGTTAATTTTACTTTAAGTCTTTATTTTCCATCTCATGGTATTGAATGACGAATACGGGTAGTATGATACTATCATATGTATACATGGAAATTGGAATGTGATTATGGGTAATAATGAACATTTAGGCCTTTGGACACGATTTCTGGTATGAGATTTAGTTCATAGGATTACTTGCTTTCATTTTACTCTCACTAGCATTGTTTGCTAATGGTGCTACACCACAATATTTTCAGGTGAACCCCGTCCTAAGAAGCAAGGTAGAGGAAATGGTGTCGCTTGACTGGCCGAGGTGGTGTAAGGACAATATTAAACACTTTTGAAGCATTAGTAGTAATGCTTATAAATCATATACTTTTTACATACTTGTATCATTTTGAGCCCGTGAAGGGTGTATGTGTAAAGTATTTTGATGTTTTTATGATTAAACTTTACTTTGGAATGTGCATTCCCGATTTATAGCTTTCTCTGGACTTTGGGTTGTAAAACAGGTTTTGATTATTCGACTTTTAAACGAACCCATGCAGTTTTTCTTTAAAAATTAAGTCTTCCGCTGTGCATTTGAATTTAAAGAATTTAACGGAAAATCGGGTCGTTACAACTTTCATACTCCATAATATTACCACATTAAACCCCAATCCTTATGTAACGACCCAAAACTCGTAAAATCCTTTAAATTCAAATGCACAACGGAAAACTTGATTTTACAGAAAAACGGCATGGGTTTGTTTAAAAATCGGATTATCCAAAACCTGTTTATATATATACCCATTTTCAGAGAAAACAATAAACATGGAATGCGCATTCCAATCTATAACAAAACTTCTAAAGAAAGTTTTAAAATCCAAAGACATTTACAAATTAGACAAATGCTCCACCGAGCTCAAAAGTACAACATAAGAAAATATGATGAAATATTTGTAAGCATTTCAAGAATGCTAAACCAAAACTAGTCATGTTCCTGTCCATCCATCGTCTCGATAAGTCACGCGGCGCCACCTCCTCTACCTCGTCCTTTACCACGAATCTTACCTGAAAAAAATTGTAAATGTAGCAACATTAACATAAAAATGCTAGTGAGAGTAAAATGAAAACAAGTAATTCTATGAACCAAATTCCATACCGGAAATTGTGTCCAAAGGCTTACATTTCACTTTTACTACCCATTCCACATTCCAAATTCCACACAATCATATAATACGTAATATGCTTTTTGTAAAGTAAAGATATTAAGACTTAAAGTAAAAGTACCGACTATTACTATGTCTTTCTTACCATTCTAATGAATATATGTAATTGTAACACTAAGTTTCTTTGTTACCAAACCAGTTTCATCGTAACGTGTTACCGTATTGATCAACATCAACATACTACCACGTACGGTCTCACCATATCACAAGTCGTCGTAACGGGTTACCGTATGGATCAATATCAACATAGTACCCCGTACGATCTTACATATCACAAATCATCGTAACAGGTTACCGTATGGATCAATGTCAACATACTACCCCGTACGGTCTTACCATATCACAAATCATCGTAACGGGTTACCGTATGGATCAACATCAACATACTACCCCGTACGGTCTTACCATATCACAAGTCATCGTAACGGGTTAGCGTATGGATCAACATCAACATACTACCCCGTATGGTCTTACCATATCACAAATCATCGTAACAGGTTACCGTATGGATCAACGTCAACATACTACCCTGTACGGTCTTACCATATCACAAATCATCAAGTTCCCTAGTAAGTTAGATAGATTGAATTCTACTAAGCTCCTAAAGAACCTAAACTACTTAAAATTACACTAGTGAGCTCTCAAGTGCAACTTCTAAGCCACTTTGTCTCCCAAACCACTCAAAGTGCCTTTAACTTCCACTTTCATCTAAAATCTCCAATTTCATCTAAAACTCTTCAATTCATCTTACAAGGCTTCCAAATCACTCAAATCTTACCTTTTTCACCAAAATTCACTATAACTCCAAAGTCAATCCACTCACTTCCGAGTTTAAAGTCACCAACCAAGTATTAACTTCCAGAAGTTAGTTTCCCTCTTAACCTCGATAAACAATATCGTAACGAAACTTAATTCATAAAATTACTAACTTCCATTTTAAACTCACCTTAGAAAGTGAAGTCCAAGTTCCCAAAGTGTCGAGATCCAAACCACGCAAGCAATCACAATCTTACAAATCAAATACACCTAACAATCATTAATTAACCGAAAATCGAGCAAACGACAACTAAACGCATAAAACGATGAAAAACCCGGAATTAAGCCCTATGGAGCTCTCGGCCATACAAGGGAAAGAGGGGCTCGTGTTTGGTTTTCCGGCTTTTATGCAATTTAGAGGTGTTTCGGGTTGGTTTCGGATACTTTAGAAGTTCGAGTTATCAATGGGTAACCGTATTTCAGGGTTTTACACAATAATCGATTTCCGAAAAAAATTAAGTAAAATACAAAATCATAACAAACTAAACACATTGGTTCACCACGCTGAGCCTCGATCATCCACTTTCTAAGGGTAGGGCCCACCGTTAGATTGGCTAGGCTCGTTGCAATATCGGTGGTAAGATATGCAATCTCTACCCTATCCATCTCCCATAGGAGGCGTACCTGATGTGACAAAAGTGCCGCGGTATGATACGTCTTTCTACTAAGAGCGTCAGCGACCACATTAGCCTTCCCCGGGTGGTACTGGATATCGCAATCATAGTCTTTCACCAGTTCCAGCCACCGTCGTTGCCTCATATTCAACTCCTTCTGGGTGAAGAAGTATTTCAAACTCTTGTGATCACTATAGATCATCACTTTTTCCCCATATAGATAATGGCGCCAAATCTTTAGAGCGTGTACCACTGCTGCCAACTCAAGATCATGGGCCGGATAGCTCTTTTCATGCTCCTTCAGTTGTCGGGACGCGTATGTTATCACTTTACCATGTTGCATGAGCACACACCCTATACCACGTAGCGAAGCATCACTATACACCGTAAGACCACCCGAATGATCAGGTAAAGTCAAAACCGGAGCTGTAATAAGTCAATGTTTCAACTCCTCGAAGCTACGCTCACATTCTTCCGACCACACATATTTTACACCCTTCTTAGTCAACTGGGTTAACGGAGCTGCAATCTTCGAGAAATCTTGCACAAATCTCCGATAATACCCTGTTAACCCCAGAAAACTCCGAATCTCAGGTACACTAGTCGAACGAGGCCAACCACTAACTGCTTCCACATTCGAGGGATCAACTGATATACCTTCATTAGATACCACATGCCTTAGAAAAGTAATCCGTTTTACCCAAAACTCGCATTTCAAAAACTTCACAAAAAGTGTTTCGGCCCTCAAAGTCGACAAAACTTTCTCCAAATGAAATGCGTGCATCTCCTCATTCTTAGAATAGACCAAGATGTCATCTATAAAGATAATGACAAAAAGGTCCAAGAATTCCCGAAGCACCGTATGCGTAAGGTCCATGAATGTTGTAGGCGCATTTGTCAAACCAAACGACATAACCACGAATTCACAGTGGCCGTATCATGTACGGAAAGCTGTTTTTGAAATGTCCTCATCGGAAATCCTCATCTGATGACATCCAGATAGAAGGTCGATCTTAGAAAAGACCGTAGACCCTTTCAGCTGGTCAAAAAGATCTTCTATGTGAGGCAAAGGTTATTTGTTCTTTACTGTTACCCGATTCAATTCACGGTAATCAATACACAATCTTAGGGTTCCGTTTTTCTTTTTAACAAACATCACCGGTGCACCCCAAGGTGACACACTGGGCCGAATAAACCCTAAGTCAAGCAATCCCTATAGTTGCACCTTGAGTTCTTTCAACTCCGCCGGTGCCATTCGATAAGGTGCCTTTGACAGTGGCGCTGTACCCGGAAGTAACTCAATTCGAAAATCCATTTGCCGTACTGGAGGTAAACCTGGTAGCTCATCAGGAAATACATCCAAAAAATCACGCAAAACGGGCACCATACTCACTTCTATTTCTTCAACTGAAGTATCTACCACACTTGCCAAATAACCCCAGGCACCTTCTTGCATCAATGCATTAGCCTGCAGAGATGATATCACAATTGGTGTCGCTTTACCCTCGGAGCCTCGAAAACAAGCTCGATCTCCGCTAGGGCCCAAAAATTCTACTTTCTTCCTTTCACAATCAATCGTAGCTCGATTGGCCGACAACCAATCCATTCCCAAAATCACGTCATAATCAGTTAAGGGCATCACAATTAACCTAGCCTGGGTATCAAAACCTGATATGCTAAGTTTTCCAGTATACACGACCTGATTAACAATCAAGGATCGTCTAATTGGTGTTGACACGTTGTAACGACCTAATTTTTCGTAAAATCTTTTAAAATAAATGCGCAGCGGAAAACTTGATTTTACAGAAAAACGGCATGGGTTCGTTTAAAATTTGGATAAACCAAAACCTGTTATACATCCCAATTTTTCAGAAAAAGCAGTAAACCTGGAGTATGCATTCCATACTATGATAAAAAGTCTAAAGGAAGTTTTAAAGTCCAAAATATATACAAATGCTCGATCGAGCTCAAAATGAAACATAAAAAAAAAGTGATACAATGTTCGTGAGCATTCAAGAATGCTACACCCAAAATCGGTTGTGTTCCTGTCCATTCATTGTCTCGATCGGTCATGCGGCGCCACCTCCTCTACCCCGTCCTCTACCACGAGTCTGATGATTTACTAAATTAGCCGAAATTTATTTAGTAAACTTATTAACATTTAATAACGGATCTATTAACATCATGCAATTTGTGATAAAAATATGTAGATTCATGCTTAATTTTTGAAAATTAAAATCAAACCGAAACTTACATTGAGTAAAATTGGAGAATTGGTTGGAGGTTTCTTTACAGCATCAATCCTGAGCAACACCGGATCTTCTATGCTATATCCCGATCAATCAAACGAAACCCGATTGTGGGATCGAACTTAAGAATAAATTGGGAAGAAGAAAAATATTTTCTTCCCAATAATGACTAGGGAATTTCGGCTATGGGGGGAGAAGGGAAGAAGAGAGAGTTCCAACTTCCTATGGAATTAAATTGTGTGATTTATGAATGACCCAACCCTCCTATTTATAGGAAAATAGGAATCCTAATCCCATTAGGATTAATCTATAGAGATAAATATAAAAAGAAAAAAGATTATCTCTTTCCTTTTATCTTGCAATTTCGAAAATGCCATAGATAAATAGGAGATTATTTTATTTTCTTTATTTTTATTTATCTTGGGTAAATAAATCTATGTAATTATTTTAGGATATAATTCAAACAATTATCTCCTCAAAATACATGTCATGGCCGATTTTATCATCATAAAATAATAAATAAATACAATTTATTTAATTAATTATTTTGGGCCAATTCCAATTGGGTTCATTAATCCAATTGGGCTTGAAATTCTCTCTTAAATTAATAAGTCCAACTTAATTAATTTATTTATTAATTACCATTTAAATAAAATATTTTATTTAAACAATTAATAATATTAATATTTTCTCCCGACTAAATATTATCCAATTTATATTTAATTATTAATTTCCAAAAACTCATTATTTAATTAATAATTTTATTGACAATATTTTATTATTAATTTAATTAATTTTAATTATTAATTTCCGTTTAAATATAATTAATTATTTAAATAATTAATAATTGTTAATTAATTTCAAATTATTAATTACCATTTAAATATACTCAATATTTAAATAATTAATAATGTATAATTAATAATATTTCATTATTAATTTCATGTTTAAATATGTAACGACCCGAACCCGTTAAATTCTTTAAATTCAAATGCACAGCGGAAGACTCGACTTTTAAAGAAAAACGGCGTGGGTTCGTTTAAAAATCGAATAACCAAAACCTGTTTTACAACCCAAATTCCAGAAAAAACGATAAATTGGGAATGCGCATTCCAAAAGATATTTAAATCATAAAACATAGACATATTTTACACAAATACCCTTTCGGGCTCAAAAAGACATAAGTATGTAAAGATGGAAATAATTTACAAGCATTTCAATGAATGCTAAACCAAAATGACTCTTAATATTGTCCATACACCATCTTGAACAGTCACGCGACACCACTTCCTCTACCACGCTTCTTGGCACGAGGTTTACCTGAAAATATTGTGGTGTAGCACCATTAGCAAACAACGCTAGTGAGAGTAAAATGAAAGCAAGTAATCCTATGAACAAAATCTCATAACCGAAATCGTGTCCAAAGGCCTAAAATGCTCAATACTACCCACATCCACACTTCCAATTTCCATACAACCATATGATAGTAACATACTACCCGTAATCGTCATTTGATACCATAAGATAGAAACAAAGACTTAAAGTAAAGTACAATCATTACTAAGTCTTACTACGCAATTCTAAGGAATATGTAAAGTAACAATAACTATCTTTATTACCAAACACATTTCATCACATCGTGCTATTGTATGGATCGAAATCAACATACCACATACGGTCGTACCATGTCTCAAGTTACCGTACCATGATACCGTATGGACCGAAGTCAACATACTATCATGTACCATATCACAAATCATCGTGACTCTCATCACATTGGATATCGGAATTTCACCATATAGATATCAGGAATTTCACCATATAGGTATCAGGAATTTCACCATATAGATATCAAGAATTTCACCATATAGGTATCAGGAATTTCACCATATAGCTATCGGAATTTCACCATATAGATATCAGGAATTTCACCATATAGGTATCAGGAATTTCACCATATAGATATCGGAATTTCACCATATAGGTATCAGGGAATTTCACCATATAACAAATCATCGCACCATGATACCGTATGGAGCGTATCACATACTATCATGTGTTGTATCACAAACTCTCGCAACATGATACGTATGGACCGAAGTCAACATACTATCATGAGCCATAGTGCCATCATCACACCATGATTACATATGGATCAAAATCACATACTATCATGTGCTAGTTACAAACCATAGTACCATGGTTACATATGGATCAAAATCACATACTACCATGTACTATCCCACTAATCATCTCACCATGATTACATATGGATCAAAATCACATACTATCACGTGCAGAATCAAAGTGCTCAAGGTACCCACAAATCATCACACCATGATACATATGGACCAAAATCAACATATTACCATGTGTAAATCAATGTGCCTAAGGTCACCACAAATCATCTCACCATGATTACATATGGATCAAAATCACATACTATCACGTGCAGAATCAATGTGCCGTAGGTCCCCAAAAAGTTAGCTAAACTCCAAAGAATTCTACTAAGTTAATTAGAAACCTAACCAACTAGATTACACGAGTTACTACTCAAGTGCATCTTCTAATTACTTTACTTCCAAATCCATCAAAGTAACTTCCAAAACCATCAAAGTAACTTCCATTCCACTTTCATCTAACATCTCCAAATCACATTATTATACTTCCAAACCTCTCCGATGTTCTCTAATCATCGAACTAACCATAAATCCAAACTTTCCACACACACTTCCGAATCAAAGTCTCCAACCAAAACTTAATCCTAAGAAGTTATCTCCCTCTTAACATCGATAAACAAAATACATAATGAAACTAAATTCATAAAACCACTAACTTTCACATTAAACTCACCTTAGCTTGAAGACAAGCTCCGAATAATCCGAGGATGTAAATTCACGATCAATTCACAATCCTACAAACGAATTATTCCTAAAGAACATTAATTATCCGGAAAACATTCAAACAACAACTAAACACATAAAACCGCGAAAATCCCGGATTCTACCCTTGTGGTGCTCTCGGCCAAGCTAGGGAAAAAGGGGTTCGGGTTTGGTTTTCCGGCTTTTATGCATTTTAGAGGTGTTTTGGGTTGGTTTCAAATACTTTGGAGGTTTGCAAAATCAATGGGTAATCGAAAAATAGGGTTTTGCATATTAATCCATTTTCGAAAAATTAACTAAAAAGCAAAAACACAAAGAACCTAACATCCTAAACATAGCCCAAAGAGGGAAAATCACAAGGGACGGGTTTCCGGCTCAAACTCGGCTTTAGGGTTTAGGGAAAGTTTCTAAAATTGACTATAAAGACTTCCCCGAATGAAACCCTCAAGCTTCGGTGAACGAATTCAAGATTACAACTCAAATCCACCATTAAAACACTATTCACATCAAAATTAAGAAACTTTAACATACCTTTAAGCCTCGAGAAAACGAGCGAAAACCTCGATTGTTAGGATGGGTAGAAAGGTCTCGGCGAGAGCTTTCCAACGCATCCGAAATCACGTAAAACGGACGAGAAACGAAGCCGGGCGACGATTTCTTTCTCTCCTCTTTTTTTCTCTCTAAGCTACGGGTTTGGGATGAAAAATGAGAAGAAAATTTCATATTTTGTCTAATTTTGGCTTATTTAAAGAGAAGGAGGAATAGTGTTTAGATATTTAACAATTTGGGAAATGACGCCTACGTCCCTCTTTTGTTTTAACTTTAAAAAAACGAAACCCGAAGCTCTTAAATAAGTTTAAAGGTGATTAATAATTATTAATTGGCATATTAATAATTATTAATGTCACCAAAACAAATTTAAAGTATTAAAACGATTAAAAACAATTTCGGACATAAATAACTATTAAAATTGAAATTTCTAAAATTAAACTAATCTTAAAAGCTTTATTTTTAAAATAAATAAAATAAATAAATAAATAAATAAAATAAAAAAAAAAAAATTTTACCCCTAAAAGTCACGGGACGTTACAAAATAAACTCATTATTTAAACAATTAATAATGTTTATATTAATTACCGTTTAAATCTACTCAATATTTAAACAATTAATATTGCCTATTTTAAGTAATTCACTTTACTTAAAATTTCCATTTCTTCTACTTGATTTCGCGACTACAATATTTGGGCTAGCATAGGGACCCAATGGACCTATAGATCATGGGCTTAATAATTAGTCCATTAAATGATTAACACATAATCATTTAATTACTTATTATCTAACTATGAATAATTCCACTATAGATTCATAGCTGAACTCCCCTCACTATAGATGATTTATTGTCCATTTAGTTTATCATTATTTATATCTGTGATATTATCCTTCACGTGGAACCCTCATAATTACAGGTGGATAAATTTACCGTTTTGCCCCTGTAATTACCGCTTTATCCTTGTGTTCCCGTTGATTCTCCAATGAACTTTATCTTTAGTCGAACTAGAGATAAGATACTTCTGTGATCAATAGAAGTCGTGACGTCACTTGTTCATGTCTCGAATCAGTACATCAAGGGAGTTTCCTAAAGTTCCTAAAATGTTTAGGTATCGCACTGATACCGTTAATTTATAGGAAAGTTATGAATTCCATCTCGTAAAATGAGTTCCCAGCTACTTATCTAGTCATGTTCCCAAAACATGAGTGTATTGAGCGTTCTTACAGATCGCTCTCAACTATGTGGATCAAAGAACATAACTCCACAAATAGGAGTCCGCATTTCACTCAGGATTAAGATCTATCACGATTGATAAACTTAGTTTGATATTCGATTATTTCTCGTAAACGGTACTAATGAGAAATTTGATCGAACATCGTGGTCCTGTCTTATACAATCAACATTGCATATGATACTTCCATTTCATGTCTCCCATATGAATGATCAGGATTCGATCATTTGTCTATAAACAAAATGCGAAGCTATCAACAGTGTTACTAGGATAAGGTTCCCAAACGTTATCCATTTACTGTAGACACGTTTAAGTTACTCATCTCGACTTTAATCCTCTCGTATGACTCACATACTAAGTCGTGATTTCATAAGAGTGACTTAGGGTTTTACTATTTGAATGTTTGATATTTATATATTTCCATATATTCCTAATATCATTAATTGAATCAATCTAGATAATATAAAGAACTTATGTTTATTTATTTAATTTATTCTTAATAAATTATTATTATTAAATAATTACAAGTTCTAGGACACCATTCCTAACAATCTCCCACTTGTCCTAGATATTTGGGGATTTGACTTGTAATTCCAGTCAAACTGGATGACTATCCACTATTTAGCCATGGTAGTCATTTTAATACTTTATCAGTAACGTTTTCATCTGTTTAGTATGTATTTCTTTTGTCTGATGTTAGTTTCATTAAGTGTAATAGATTCCATATTTTATATAAACTCTATTAACTATTGATTTGTAACCATCATGCTCATACACCTTTCATTTACTAACGACTTAGCAATCACGCGAATTTAGAGTTTAGTTAGTAAAAGCTCATTTTACTTATACTTAACTCATTTTGTCAAATTCTTACATGGAAGTAAATTCATGTTCGAATTTGAGCCCGTGCAACTCATAAAATCTCTCATTTTATCTATGTGCACTAACATACTATTTGTAAACTTTCTTTTAGTCACATTGGTTCTAGGATTCTCAAAATTCTTAAGCTCCCACTACAAAGTAATTCTCCATTACTTTCATTCGTTTAATGATTACAATTCTATCCTTCGTATTATTTCCAAAAATAATGTATAAGTATAAGTGACCATTTTCAACTCAGCTATTGAAAATTCATGTCTTTTTTATTTCACTTATTTTGAAGTTTATTCATTGATTTTCAAGTCAATGAGTTTCGCTTGGACTTCTAAAAGTCCCTTTGGTTCGTACTATGACGCTCCCTCTCAAATAAAGTTCTACAAGTAGTTTAACCATTTAAACTTTTAAATAACTACTTGTTTTATTGTGAAATAAAATCATTGTAATTCTTTTCTATCTTAAGTAAGGTTTAAAGCTTTCAGTATCACTGATTTACTGAACTTATCTTTAATAATTTGTGAATTCAATTATCCACTAATTATTACTTTTCAATTTCTATTTTGTTTATTCCATATCAGTTAGTACTCCTTTAAAACATCCTTTTAAATAACTGAATGTTTGGAATACAAGAAATTGATTCTATGTTCATTTTTCACTTAAGTTTAACATCAAAGTGTTGAACTTTAGTGATTTTAAGTCTAGTTATCTTTGATAAATCAAAGATGCTCAATTTCACTTATTTCTTTAAGTTTGTAGATCAACGTGGTTATCATCTCAAATTCTTTGAGAACCATCTTTAAGGGGTTAATCCTTAAACTTATTTAAGTGATTTTAGACTTAAACATTTAAACATTTTTAAACCTTCATAACTTGTTAGATATTTAGGAGTTTAGAATTTGGTTTTGGAATTTATTTGTTTTATACTAAGTATTTTGAACAACCATCCAATCACACTTTGGAACTTTGTAATATAATTGTAAAGGAATATCTACCTAAATAACTCTTATTTAAAATATTCCCAAACTTGGTTCATACGAAATGAGAACCAATAGTTATTACATGTTTCAAAATAAAAAAAAAAACAAATTGATAACTAAACTAAATTAGAAAACTATGGTTTTTAGGAAAAAAATATTTTCTTCCCTTTTAGACTATTGTAAAATCGGTTACGAGGAAAATAGGAAGAAGAAAAGTTTTCAATTTCGAAAATTGAAATTAGAAGCTTTTGAATGAATAACCAAGACGTTTGTATTTATACGCAAAACAGTTTTCCAATTGAATTTAGGAAATACTATCAAAATAAATACAAGATAAATTCCAAGAATAAAATCAAATTTTATTTCTTATTTATCTTACGTGCCAATTTTATGTGCATAAAATCAATAAGAAAAACTAATTTTTCTTTGTTTTAATTTGTCTTTGGTTAAACATTCTTTTATATATTTATTTTAGAAAAAATAATTCAATAATTATTTCCTAAAATATCATATATGTGCTGATTTTGGTATTCAAATAATTTGAACCAAAATTCTATTGAATTCACTAATTCAATTCTAGATTCTTCCTTATTAATAAATCTTATTTATTAACTTTTGATATTTATTTCAATAAATTAATTATTCAAATGAAATATCATATTCCTATTTTGTATATTATTAATAAATATTTATTATTTTCTATTTAAATAATCGACATTATTTAAATTAATAATAAATATGTTATTTACTATTATCCTTTTAAATAATCACTGTTATTTAAATTAATAATAAATGTTAATTATTAATTTCCATTCAGGTAAACACATTACCTAAATAATTAATAATTATTTATCAATAATATTTTATTATTAATTACCATTTAAATAAACACATTATTTAAATAATTAATAACAATGATATTAATTTCCATTTAAATAAACTCATTATTTAAATAATTAATATTGTCAGTTTATTTAAGTAAACTATTTTACTTAAATTATTCATTTCCTTTTCTTGGAAACATAGTTCTCATCGTTCAGTTTGTTATTTCCAATTATAGTGACTAAAGCAGATGCTATATTACTGAAATTTAAATAAATCTTATCTTAGTAATCTAACATGCATTCAACATTCAAATACTCAAAGTTTCGACATATAATTAAATATGAAGCATGAATGCGAACATATTTGTAACGACCCGCTTTCCGTTAAATTCTTTAAATTCAAATGCACAGCGGAAGACTCGATTTTTAAAGAAAAATGGCGTGGGTTCGTTTAAAAATCGAATAACCAAAACCTGTTTACAACCCAAATTTCCAGAAAAAGCGATAAATCGGGAATTTCGCATTCCGAAAGACATTTAGACCATAAAACATAGACATATTTTACACAAATACCCTTTTGGGCTCAAAAAGACACAAGTATGTAAAGATGGAATAATTTACAAGCATTTCAATGAATGCTAAACCAAAATGAGTTCTTAGTATTGTCCATACACCATCTCGATCAGTCACGCGGCTCCACCTCCTCTACCACGCTTCTTAACTCGAGGTTTACTTGAAAATTGTAAGTGTAGCACCACTAGCATAACATGCTAGTGAGAGTAAAACGAAAGCAAGAAATCCTATGAACAATATCTCATTACCGAAATCGTGTCCAAAGGCCTATAATGCTCACAACTACCCACATCCACACTTCTAATTTCCATACAATCAATCGATAGTAGAATACCACCCGTACACGTCATTCAAAACCAAGAGATAGAAATAAAGACTTAAAGTAAAACTACCGGAGTATATGTAATTGTAACATTAGCATTCATTATTACCAAACCAGTTTCATCGTATTGGGTATACCATATGGATAAATATCACATACTAAGCCCGTACGGTATTACCATATCACAACCATCGTACCGGGTATACCATATGGATAAATATCGCATATTAAGCCCGTACGGTATTACCATATCACAACCATCGTCCGGGTATACCATATGGATAAATATCGCATACTAAGCCCGTGCGGTATTACCATATCACAACCATCGCATCGGGTATACCATATGGATAAATATCGCATACTAAGCCCGTGCGGTATTACCATATCACAACCATCGTCCTGGGTATACCATATGGATAAATATCGCATACTAAGCCCGTGCGGTATTACCATATCACAACCATCGTCGCGGGTATACCATATGGATAAATATCGCATACTAAGCCCGTGCGGTATTACCATATCACAACCATCGCATCGGGTATACCATATGGATAAATATCGCATACTAAGCCCGTGCGGTATTACCATATCACAACCATCGTCCCGGGTATACCATATGGATAAATATCGCATACTAAGCCCGTGCGGTATTACCATATCACAACCATCGCATCGGGTATACCATATGGATAAATATCGCATACTAAGCCCGTACGGTATTACCATATCACAACCATCGTACCGGGTATACCATATGGATAAATATCGCATACTAAGCCCGTACGGTATTACCATATCACAAACATCGTACCGGGTATACCATATGGATAAATATCGCATACTAAGCCCATACGGTATTACCATATCACAAACTGTTAAGCTTCCTAAAAGTTAGTTAATCTCAAGGAATCCTACTAAGCTATTACGAAGCCGAACTATCTAGATTACACGAGTTAACACTCAAGTGTATCTCTTGAGCTACTTTAACTTTCAACCACTCAAGTAACTCTCATTCCACTTTCCTCTATCATCTCCAATTCACTTTGTAACACTTTCAAACCACTCCGATGTTTCCTTTTCATCGAACTAATTATAGTTCCAAAATTCCTCCACTAACTTCCGAATTAAAGTTTCTAACCAAACTTAAATTCTAAGAAGCTAAATCCCGCTTAACTTCGATAAACAATAACATAACGAAACTTAATTCATAAAACAACTAACTTTCATTTTAAACTCACCTTGTAAACGAAGTCAACTCCGAAACACCGGTTGACCAAAAATCACGATCGATGCACGAAACCTATAATTAAATACACCTAAAGTATATTAATTAACCGAATCGAAGAACGATCATCACAATACTAAAATAAAAGACAAAACAACCCGGAACTTATGCCAAGAGGCCCACGGCCCAAGGGAAAGAAAGAAAAGGAATTTGTTTTCCGGATTTTAAGCACTTTAAAGACATTTTGGTTTGGTTTCGGGTACTTTGGAGATTGGTAACCTCAATGGGTATTCACAAATTAGGGTTTTGAGCATTAAACCATTTCCGAAACAATTAGAAAATAGCAAAAACATAATAAACTAAACATCCTAAATCAAGCGAAAAGAAGGAAAACCACAAGGAACGGGTTTCCGGCTCAAACTTGGTTTTAGGGTTTAGGGAAAGTTCCTAAAAATGACTATAACGACTTTCCCGAATGATATCTTAAAGCTCCGGTGAACGAATTCGAAGATTACAACTCAAAACCTCCATTAAAACACTATTCACTTCAAGGTTTTGAAACTTTGACATACCTTAAGGCCTCGAGAAAACGAGCGGAAATCACAAAGAGTAGGTTGGAAATGATCCCCGGGCCAAGAGCTTTCCAACGGATGTAGAATCGATACGATCCACCGAGAAATAAAGAAAATCAAAAATTTGGGGAGGGGGTTTGTGGTTCACGGCAGCAAGGTGTAACGTCCCGGATTTTTGGTAAGTAATTAAATAAATATTATTTTATCCTTTTTAATATTTATTTAAATTTTTTGTTAAGCCTTAGTAATTATATTTAATTATCCTTTTCAGGAATAAATATAATTGCTATTTTCAATTTGGAGATAAGGATTTAAATAAAAAAAAAAAAAAAAAAAAAAGAAAAGCCAAAATCGTGAATGGGAAGGAAGGAAAAGAAAAAAAAGGGTTTCATTCTCTTTGCCTCTTTCACGTGAACAGCAGAGACAGAGACCAAAGGTAGGTTCCTTTTCTTCTTCTCCTCCATCTTTTCCTTCTCATCTTCGTTAACGGAGACTCCGGGATATGATTCTTGTCACCATTCTTTTCCTTGTTTGGTTTAGGTGTTAATTCTGGTGGTGGTGGAGGTGTTGGAAGTGAAGTTAGGGTTTGTGTTCCAAGAGAAGCTTCAAGGTAATGAGTTTTGTTTCTTTCAATTTCTGGAATTCTGTTTCATTATGGATTAAACCCATCAAAGTTCTCAAAGATATTATTCTTTTCTTCAAAATTTTCCTTCCTTTTCAAACCTAGAGAAACCCTAACCTTGATCTTTTGAAAAAGCCCCTTCACATGCACCTTTACCGACAAACGACGCGCCGGAACACCACGAAGGGGGCGCCGTGCCGCTGCTACAGCAGCAGCGGCAGCAGCAGCAAAATGCTGCTGCTGCCGAGGCAAGGCAGCCCCATTAAGGGGCTACTTTGTCGTGGTTTCGGCCCGGTGTTCCATTGTCGTTTCGTGGTATTTTTTTTCCTATGTAATTTTAGGTATTTTAGGATAGGTTTTAAGTGGTTCAAGTGCCTTTTCAGGTGCTTCAATTAAGTTGGAAAAGAGTTCAAGTTTTGGAAGGAAACTAAGTTTGAAAGGTGAGTAGAATTATGTTAAGTTTTAAATTGTGTATGATTGAATGTTTCCTTTTTCTTTAATAGTTAACCTCATTTTTCTAAGAGTATTATTGGATGTTTATATGCATAATATGAGGTTTTGGGGCTGTTCTTAATGGAATTAAAGTGTGGGTTTAAGAAAGATATAAAATTGGACTAAGCATGCTTAAAATGATTTTTTTTAAAATCGGGTGATGCCTAAGTTACTTCTTTATGATTATTAACTCGATATTGGGAGTTTAAACTTGTTTTTGGGTGTTTCAAAGTGATCTAAGTTGCTGGTTATGTTTGCCTCCATTGATGAAGTAGTGCCCATTAAGCCAATATTTAGGCCTAGGTGGTTAGTTAGTCATTAATGTTTTATTCTGGACATTTGGAATGTTTTTTTTCTATGTTTAAGGACTGATTTGGGAGTAGATTTAGAGGCGTTACTCCGCCGAATTTTAGTTAGAATTAAACTAATTTTAGAATGCCCGAAAAAGGAGCAAAACTATACTAGTCTAGACTAGTTTTGCTTCTAGACTTGCAAATCATTGAGAATTGTTATGAGGGACCCAAAAGTGATATGTTGGGTGATTTTAAAAGGGTTTTAAGTGGTTAAAAGGCGAATTTTTCCAGAATCTAATTTTAAGAAATTTTCGGCCTAGAAAGAGGGTTATTGTGAGAATTTGGGTTTAGGCTCATATTAAGTATTTTGGGTGGAGAAAGTGGAATCATATTACTCAAATACCTCGGTAATATGATAGTAGGTTCGCTTTAAGTAAAGGCCTTACTTAAAGAAGAATATTGCCGTTAAGGGGGACTATAAAGTTGTGCACAACTTTGTAGCACTTAACGGGGCAGGTTCATTCCATCTGTACAATGGAAAAGAATATTTCTCGTAAGGATTTAAATTGAGAAAAGAGTGTTTAAATTCCTTACTGAGCGTAGTCTTTCTTTGTTTGCGTGCAAAGAGAAGATTAGAGGTATTAGATAGAATACTTAAATCGAAAAGTTTTAAATTGAGAAAAGGGTGTTTAAAACTGTTTCGAGAATTTTAGTTCGAAAGGACGAAAATTATGAGATCATGTAAGAGTTGGGATGTTGTGAATTAATTTTGAGTGTTTGGAGTAAGTGTGTTTTTCGGAAGTCGGTAAGGCCGATCATGGACTTAAAGTCTTAGGAAAATCTCTCATGGCATGATTTTTAATTTAACATTTTTCTACTCATTGGGCGTAGCCTCATGATGCTACAATCTTTTTTTTTTCAGGTAAGGGAAAGAAAAAGCTCGGTGGTTGATGCGGTTCGTTGTGGTGGCCAGGTTGGCGTGGATTTGCTCATAGCGAGTCCTTTTATTTTTTTTTTGTTATGTTGGGATGGATTTTGAATTGATTTCATGTTTTGGTTTTGTTTAAAATAATAACAACTGCTAAATTTTTGTTTGAGAATTTTGGGCATTGGTTTGAGGTTGCCCTTTTCTTTAATTGTTTATTTGTTTTTAAGTAATCCGATCGGATGCGAACTATTTGAAAACTATTTATGAGTTTCATTTTAATAAAAATGACTGGATGATGTTTTTCGTATGCTTCCGCTGTTGTTTTATGTATTTCAATGCTTTGGGATTTTTGGGGTGTTACACAAGGAGAAGAAAGGAGCAGATTTTTCTATTTTTTTGGCTAAGTGATGATATTTAAGAGAAGGTGAATAGTGATTTTTAGATATTTAAGAAATCGGGTAATGACGCCTACGTCCCTCTTTTGTTTTTGCTTTAAAAACGAATCCCGAAGCTCGTAAATAAATCTAAAGGTGATTAATAATTATTAATTGGCCCGTTAATAATTATTAATGTCACCAAAACATATTTAAAGTACTAAAACGATTAAAAACAAATTCGGACGAAAATAGCTACTAAAATCGAAGTTACTGAATTAAAACTAAACTTTAAAAGCTTTAATAAATAAAAAAAAAAATTTACCTCTAAAAGTAACGGGACGTTACAATATTAATGAACAGAAAAGCCCTAAAACATGTTACTATGTCACGATATTTTAATGATACCAGTGAAGTGTCGTCGAATGATAGGTCAGTTACCATCATTAAAACGAGATGTGACTCGAACAATTGACAACTCCAGAATAACTCATATTCCTATGTCATTGTTTACCGTGTGTTTGGTCAAGAATTTTGATAACAAACTTTATCAAATTTCTTTTAAGTGTAACCCACTAATTTAGTCTTTTAAATAAAAATTGAAGAGTGTCTACGAAGTGTAGATTCAGTCTTCAATCGCATTTAAAATTCTTTATCCCTTTCGGGAGACCCAACTTGATATTGATTTATACAATAAACCTTCCTATGGGAATGAACACCTGCAGCAGTGTTACAGAGGTCATGTATAAATCTCACGTTTCGAGCCCATTAGTAGAGACCATAGGATACATTGACATGTTTCCTTCTCTCACTTAATATTTCAAGTTAGGGTTTCATAACTTAGACTAATTAAGGTTAATTCATTAATCCAAGTTTTAATTAACCTAATCAACTTTAACTCTTAAATTGGTTAGATTAATTTTATAAATGTGATTGTTCAAGTTTTCCTAATTAAAACTAATCACATTATGAGCCGTCTTAATAATTTCGATTTATTAATTTGAACTTTTCTCCCAGATCGCTCCCAGTTAGAGGCGCTCCGTGTTAGGGGAACTTTATGAAACCTCATCGCTTGGGCAGAGTTTTCTCGCCAGAGATCCATTCAATTCAATTAATCTCAATTCTTAATTTTTAATTAACCCTTAATTAAAAGTTTCTATTTGTTTATCTTATATGGATTTTGGCCCAATTGTTTAAACAATAATTCCATATTACAAATAATTCATTTAGTTTCTATTCAACTTTTAAACTAGATTTAACTTTTGAATTTTAACTAAATAAGCATGCTTTTAATTCTAAAACAATTAGAATATAATTTTCGATAATAACATTTATAAAATAAAATTATAGCATGCTTCACATACATTAGCATATAATAACACATATTATATCATGATGCATGTACGTACAATTAATAAAATCATACAACCTATGGTGGGATTTTCTACATGACATACTTTTATGCATGAACATTATTTAAAACAATTATATCATACATATAAACAATTTAAATAATAAATAGCTAAATTGACCGGTATTCTTGGCACTATTTCTAAAACGGAAAATTAAAATTACAACTTAATTAAATCTTCCATTGTAGAACTTTAGGCTTCAACTTTCTCTCTCCTCCATGGTGTAGGCGTGGGCATGGGTATTTATGAGGCAAATATTATCTCCTTAATATTTCCATAAATACTTGTTTTAAAATAATTATCTTTTAATTATATGGAAAATAGAAAAAAAATAAAGAAAATATTTTCCATATAATCTTATATCAATTTCTAAATTCATAATTTAAGATAGGGAGATAATCTTAAAAAGATTTTATCCTTATCTTAAATAATTAAATTTTTAAATTGAGATAACAAGATAATTATGATAAAATATCTTACCATATCTCATCTTTTCTCTCTCCTTGGGCGTGGACCTCATGGAATGGTGGAGAAATTTTTCTTCTTCCTCCCCTTTGGTGTAGCCGATTTTTGCCTCCTTTGATATGGGAAAATTACAACTTTTTCCTATACCCTAAAATTAGGGTTTACAAATTTTCTACTAAAATTTAAAATCCTAAGTGCCTCAAGAATACCTAAACAGTCAATTAGCAAACCTCCACAATTTATATAGCACAATTTATATAAACATACATAAAATGATTTTTATTCAACCCACCAAAATTTTCGAACACTCACAATTTTGCATGATAATTAAAATTAGCTCTGATACCAATTGAAGGGATGATTTACTAAATTAGCGGAAATTTATTTAGTAAACTTATTGACATTTAATAACGAATCTATTAACATCATGCAATTTGTGATAAAAACATGTAGATTCATGCTTAATTTTCGAAAATTAAAATCAAACCGAAACTTACATTGAGTAAAATTGGAGAATTGGTTGGAGGTTTCTTTACAGCATCAATCCTCAGCAACACCGGATCTTCTATGCTATATCCCGATCGATCAAACGAAACCCGATTGTGGGATCGAACTTAAGAAGAAATTGGGAAGAAGAAAAATATTTTCTTCCCAATAATGACTAGGGAATTTCGGCTATGGGGGGAGAAGGGAAGAAGAGAGAGTTCCAACTTTCTATGGAATTAAATTGTATGATTTATGAATGACCCAACCCTCCTATTTATAGGAAAATAGGAATCCTAATCCCATTAGGATTAATCTATAGAGATAAATACAAAAAGAAAAAAGATTATCTCTTTCCTTTATCGCTACAAAAAAATTGTCAAAATGCGACCAGAAATTTACGACAAAAAAAAAGTGGTAGTTTTCTGGTGACCACCTGGTCACTTTCTTTGAAGGTTGACTCTAAGTGACCATCTGGTCACTTTTTTTGCGACCAGATTGCGACCAAAAGTAGAAGTAGTCATAAAAAATGGCGCGAAATTATGGCGCAAAAGAAGTGACCACTTGGTCACCTAACAAAACGATCAGCTGGTCGCATTTTTGTGACTAAAATATGCATTGGTAGCAAAAAATGGCGCGTAATTTTGGAGGGAAAAAAGCTACCAAGTGGTCACAATTAAAAGTGACTACCTGGTCGCAATTTTTGTGACCTTTATTGAGCAGTGGTAGCTTAAAATTGGAGGGAAAAAAGCTACCAAGTGGTCACAATTAAAAGTGACTACCTGGTCGCAATTTTTGTGACCTTTATTGAGCAGTGGTAGCTTAAAATTGGAGGGAAAAAAGCTACCAAGTGGTCACAATTAAAAGTGACTAACTGGTCGCAATTTTTGTGACCTTTATTGAGCAGAGGTAGCTTAAAATTGGAGGGAAAAAAGCTACCAAGTGGTCACAATTAAAAGTGACTAACTGGTCGCAATTTTTGTGACCTTTATTGAGCAGTGGTAGCTTAAAATTTTGGCGGGAATTAAGCTACCACATGGTCACATTAAGAAGTGACCGGATGGTCGCAAATTCTGTGATTTTATATGACCAATAATTTATAAATAACTAGTTTTTTAACCCGTGCGATGCACGTGGAATTTTTAGTCTTATTTTACAATTCAATTTTATATTTTAAGAGTTTTATGTGTATTAGTTAAATGTTTGTTAATCAATTTTTAAATTATATTTATTTTATGAACAAATAAAATCTTTAATGATTGTTGATTTTTTCCCACTGTATTTATGGGGTAAAATAGATAAAGTAAAAGGAAAATTACATTATAAACTTACGAAAGAAAAAATAAAAATAAGAATAGATGATTGAAAAAATTACCAATAATTCCAAAATTTCAAGATGTGGTTAATTTTATTGATTACATTTCTAACAATAATAATAATGTCAATTAAATAAAAATTATTCACTTTCAATTAATATAAAACTCTTCAAGATCAAGAAGCTATCTAAACGCCTTTAGATTTTTCTAAAATTTGTGTAGAGTAAATAATAATATTTAACCTCGTCTTGAAATATATGAATTTCATACAAAGAGAGAACAATAATATTGTACAGAGAAGAATTATATTTTCCTTAAACCTCTAGTTGAATCTAGTCCTTTTGACTCTTTTTTGTTCAAGTAAAGCATTTACAATTATGAATAAAGCAATAGACCAAACTTAAAATCAAAAGATGATGAAATACGATGAAAATGAAATTAACATTTTTTTTTATTATAAGAAAGATTCCTCTTGATTTCAACTTTGACATGTTTATATCGAATTCTGCGGTGGGAATTGCTTCAAATGAATATGTGGATGCAAATTATATATAAATATGTACATCTTCAATAGTCTATTTGGTTCCCTTCTAGCACTTTCTATCTTGAAAAACAAGAATAAAATTATCTATATCTATTAAAAAAACTCTTAAATAGAATCAAATAGTTCCAAATCAAGAATTACAAAAATTTATCTCGAAAATCATGAAGAAAAATATCAATAAATATAACAACATGGAAACAAGAGTTCCCTTCTTATGTAAATATCATAAAGTAACCCAATATAAAAAAAAAAGTATATAAATATTAATATTTGCGACCAGGTGGTCGCAATTTCACAAAAAAGGTGACCACATGGTAGTAATTTAGAAGGGAAAGGCGACCAAATGGTCGCATTTTAGGGTTTAGGGTTTCGGGTAGTAATTTTGGAGAGAGAGTGTGACGACCCGTCACTTTTAAATAAATAAAATTCAGAGAAAACAGCGGAAGTCTTTTGTTTTTAGAAAATTTTGCGTGGTTTTGTTTGAAAGTTGGCATGCCGAAAACCTGTTTACATCCTAATTTTTCAATCTAATAAATTCACAAGGAACATCAAGTCCCATTTCAGGAGTTCAAAGATATATGTGACGACCCGTCACTTTTAAATAAATTAAATCAGAGAAAACAGCGGAAGTCTTTTATTTTAAGAAAATTTGGCGTGGTTATGTTTGAAAATTTGCTGGCCAAAACCTGTTTACATCTTAATTTCAAAATCTAAAATACACAAGGAACATTAAGTTCCTATCCAGGAGTTCAAAATGATTAAAATCATAAATCAACGACAATAAGCTCTTATGAGCTAATTACAAAATACAAATCATCAAAATGATATAAAGTTCACAAAACCATGTACATGGATTTTACATAACACATAGTCCATCTCCATCATCATCATCATCCTCTCGATCAAGCGCGCACCAGCTCCTCTTCCACGATCCCAAACATTACCTGAAATGTTTGTAATATCATGAGCTAACAACTTAAGCCCAGTGAGAATAATAAGAATAAAAAGTAAGAATAGACCTCAAACTCGCATTTCGATTTGTGTCCAATTAATCGACACAATCTTTCCTAGAATTCACCAAAGTCTAGGTAATTTTATTCCATATTCTCCAATTGATGATACAAACTAGCACACTTAGATTGTTCATCCATTAACTTGTTATAACATAAAGTAATAAAAGTAAATGACTTTGCATAAAATATAACATCTCGACTTTCTTTCTCGTCTATCATATGCATAAAAGTAATGAGTACATCCCGTAGGTTACGCATTCGCCATTTATGCATGAAATGAAGGTAATGTGGATTTTTACAAACTATCCACCCTTATCCTTATGTATGAAGGTAATGTGGGAATCCACTCATCCACCATTCAACCTTATGCATGATGAAGGTAATGTGGGTATCCACTCATCCACCATTCAACCTTATGCATGAAGGTAACGTGGGTATCCACTCATCCACCGTTCCTTTCATTCTTTTCTTTTCTCTTTTCAATGATGCGAGATGTTATAATATAATAAATAATGGTGCAAAATGTTATGCATATGCTTGCATATGCTTGCACAAATAAATAAAGTAAAGTACGATTATTAAATAACCTGAAACAAGCATAAAGTAAAGCGGCATAAAGTAAAGAACATAAAGTAAAGGGCATAAAGTAACATAGATAGAATCCCAGGATGAACGATTTATCGATCGAACTCCGCTAACAATAATAAAAGTAAAGGTCAAAACATAACGATTAACCTAAACTTTCAAGGATTCTAAACTTCCAAGTGAACCATTCTAAACTCCGAAACTAATCTAACTTAGAATCTTCTAAGATTCGAGGTTTTCAACAAGAAATCCTAAGTTTCTCGCCTAAAGGATTAACTTCAAATCCTAAGGCACTATCTCACATCCTCTAACCTTAGGTTGGATTCTAGTCTTAGTTCGATTCTACAAATCAACGTACTTATTTGCTTTCTATAGTTACTTTAAATTCTAATCATTCTCACCTTAGCCAAATAATTCTAAATCTCCAATTTCCACGAAACAACCACCGAGCAATTGCACCTACAATTCACCGATTGTACAACATATTACAATTCATAACTAATATGCGAACAAATGTGCAATTTCGGGTGAATAGTGATTTCGGATGAATAGTGTCTCGGGTGAATAGTGTTTTCGGGTGAATAGTGTTTTTCGAAAATCCGGGCTCAAAATCGTCATTTTTCATGATAGAAATTCATGATTTCAACTTCAAATCTCATTTATAATCAAAAACGAACAAAACCACCTAAAAAGTTTTGAAAACTTACTTTTTGGGACTTCCCTTAGAGAACGGGAAACTTGAAAAGGTAGGTTGGATAGGTAGCCCTCGTCCCTACCAATCCAACACAACCGAAATCAAGCCGATCCATCGAGAAACGAATGAGAAACGAAGAAAATAAAAACTTCATCAATGGAGGAAATGAAGGTCACGGTGGAAGAAAAGAGAAGGAGAGGAAAAAATGAAGTAATCTTGTCAATTTTGGATTTTTAAAGATAAATGAATAGTGAATTTAGATATTTTAAGAAATTGGAAATGACGGTTGCGTCCTTTTATGACTTTTGACTTCTAAATCGAAACCCGATGCTCTTAAATAAATCTAAAGGTGATTAATAATTATTAATTGGCCTATTAATAATTATTAATGTCACCGAAACGAATTTAGAGCATTAAAACGATTAAAACGAATTTCGGTCGAAATTAACTACTAAAATCGAAATTACAAAATAATAATTAAACTAAATACTTAAATTGAAATAAATAAATAAATAAATAACATTAAATAAATAAAATTCACTTCAAAATAACGGGACGTTACAGTCTACCCTCCTTAAAAGACTTTTCGTCCTCGAAAAGTGCATTCACTAAGTGAATAAAGCGAGGGTACTTGACTGTATCTCATCTTCACGTTCCCACGTTATTCCCTTTGACACTTGGTTCTTTCAAAGAACCTTAACCAAGTAAATTCCTTTTTTTTATTTCTCATCAACTTTTGTTCGAATGCTCTTATCTTAACTGGTGTCTTCGCATAAGACTTAATAGCATTCAAAACAACCAGTTCATAATCAATCATGTGGAACGGATTCACCATGTATTCCCGAAGCATCAATATATGGAAAACATTACAAACGGTCGATAACGAAAGTGGTAAGGCTAAACAACAAGCTACCACTTCTACTCGATTGAGTATCTCGATAGGCCAAATAAACTTAGGGTTCAACTGACCCTTATTCCCAACTTCCATAACACCCTTCCTTGGTGCCACTTGAAGAATACGAGATCCACTACTATCGCTTGAACGGACTACACCGAATCCTGCTTTCACACTTTGGTTAATCCTTAACCTTTCTCTACACAAATGATAGACTCGCTAGTCATTTGTTACAACTTGAGTACCATAAATCTCTTTTCTCCAATCTCATCCAAATGAGCCAGGAGAACGACACTTCCAACCATAAAGTGCCTAAATAGTACCAAAACTTGAGACAAGGCGAGTGTCTCATTCCGATAAAATCTTCACCTGGCACACTACATCCTATCAATCTTTCTTTGGTACAACTGTACCCTAGTCTTAACCGGATAGATAGTCCTTCCAAGAGTAAAGTGTGCGGTTTTTTATCAAATCGTCTACAACCAAATGATATCATAAATCTTTGCTTGTCCTTGGCAAACCTTGATAAAATCCATGGAAATCTTTTCCCATTTCCATTTAAGTACTCTCAAAGGTTAAGATAACTCGGTGGATCTTTAGGGCCTTGACTTACTAACAAATCAAGCACCTACTCACATACTTTACAATCTCATGTTTCATTCCAGGTTACCAATAAAATTGTCTCGGTTCTCGTACCTCTTTGTATTGCCTGGATGAACATAAAAGATAAAACTATGACCTTCCTCCAACAGTTCTTTTCAAAAGTCGATCTTGAAGGCACACATAGCTTCTTACGATACGTTAGAGTACTATCTGTAGAGAAGGTAAAATGGTCAGAAATATCTGACTCAACCTCTCTAAAACCGGCCTGTAAAAGTGTCTCTCCTCTCTGTGCATCAATCACCTCTGCCTCAAAGTAGGTCCCGCTGTTAAACTAGCCACACTCACAGTGACCTTGGTAGTAAGAAATGCTATCTCAGCTCGTTCCATATTCCACCTCAAACTCAAAGGTACGACCGACAAAACTGACAATCGAGAAGACTTTCTACTGAGCGTGTCAGCCACTACACTGACTTTTCCAAGATGATACTGAATGTCACAGTCATAATCTTTAACGATCTCTAACCATCTCATGTTCTTTCAACTGACGGGAAGCATAAGCTGTAACTTTTCCGTGTTTCATTAGCACACATCCCAAACCTCTCGTGGGAAAACATTTGTGTACAACAATCGGACCACCTGGTTCGCTCAGCGACACTAGAACAGGTGTTGTCACAAGCCTTCTCTTGAGCTCTTCAAAGCTCCTGTCACAATCCTCGGACCATACGGAATCAACTCCTTTCCGAGTCAATCGTGTCAAGGCTGAAGCAATTTTGGAGAAATCTTGCACAAACCGTCGATAATAGCCTGTAAGTCCCATAAAACCGCGAATATCGCCACTCTAGTCGGTCTAGGCCATTCATAACGCCTCAAACTTAGAGGAATCAATATAATCCTCTTCTTGATAACACATGGCCTATTATGCCATTTCTTTTAGCCAAAACTCACACTTTGAGAACTTGGCATACACTTTTGATTTCTTAATAATGTCAAAATTCCTTCACATGCATATCATGCATCTCCTCGATCTTAGAATACATCGATTGTCATCATTAACCGTAACATCGATAGAATTGGTGTACCTCTTGAACACGGTATGGATAAGATCCATAAAATTACAGCGCGTTGGTTAAGTCAAAATGCATGACTACAAACTCATAATATCCATCACGCCTCCTGAAAACAGTTTTAGGATTATCTTAATCCCGAATCTTTAACGGATTTAACCGGATCTCAAATCTATCTTTGAAAAGATAGCGGTTTCTTCCCAATATTTGAGGAATAAACTTCCAACCATTAGGGGGATATGTTTCATAACATATATATATATATATATATATATATATATATAACATTTGAATCTCGTTCTCTTTACTACCTTATACTATACATAAGGTTTACATCAATCTTATTCTCCAATTACGAGATCCTCCAATTTATTGAGAAATTAGTTCTCTTACGTGTTTATCACATGATAGTTATACAAGGTTCAATACACCCTTGTATTCTCTTATTATCCAATTCAATCTCATTCCTTTTTCCTATAGCACTTGGCTATACATCAATTTCTTTTCTTTTCTCTCTAGAAAATGACGTCTTAAATAATCCTTTCTATAGTTCTCTAATCTCTAGAAAACTAACTTTCATAATCATAATCTTTATAGGATGAGCAACTGATCATATAGATCATCAATCAACACAATTGATACTTGTTTTTCCCTGTAATTGATTCAACTCTCGACAATCAATATACAGTCTCATTGAACTATCTTTCTATTCACAAACAAACAAAGTGCTCCTTACGAGGACACACTAGGGTGAATAAACCCTGAGTTTAAGAGTTCCTATAACTGACTCTTAAGCTCTTTTAACTCACTAGTTTAGTGCAGTATATCCATAATACTAGCTAAATAGCTCAAGGCTCCATCACTTAGAAGCACTCTAGCTTCTACCATAGATATCAAAGTGGGTGCTACTCTATCATTAGACCCACGAAAACATAGACTAGTCCCACATGGACTCATAAAATCAATAACTCTCTCAATACAATCAATGGTATGATTGGATAATAGTCAATCCATACCCAATATCACATCAACATCGAGACATATGCATAACAATCATAATAAAATGTGAGCATCTACTCATAATGCAAATGTCAATGGTGCCATATGCACTATCATCATAATAAGCTTCCTCTCCGGGAAAGCACATATCTCGAAACTCAACAGTCTCGACTCAAGAGCCGCCAACTTAACATAACAAGATAAAATAAAAGAGTGGCTAGCTCAAGAATTAAACGAATAAATGCCAAACGGCCTGAAAATAATAAAGTATAAACCACTACCATACTGGTAGCTTTTCTTGATAATTCTAACCTTATTACTATGTTGTGATGGTTAAGTCCTATACGCCCTATAAAAGTGGCGTGAATCCAAGTTTGACCACAACATAGCATCTTGGTAGAAGTGTGCATCTCCCGATGGAAACTAACACAACTATTGTAGTAAGGATGATCCAATCCTTGTTGAGCTCCACCTCGAACCAGTTGTTGTTGTTGCCGCATTGTTGTTGTTGTTGATGTTGTTGTTCTTGCGCGGTATCCCTTGATCTGGCGTCGTCATCCTTTTCTTTTTTTTTTCTTCCGAGGGGTAATCTTTCCCGTAGTAGTTAATTTTCTTTTCCTTTCATAAGATGTAAAATCCAAGATAAGGATGACTCCTAAGCCTCCTTATTCAAATCTTGAATGAACTCGACCTCGAGAGATCATTTGCTTTCTTATAAAGCAAAACTGGTGCCTGTCAAACACCTTAGTTCAATATCATTCTAACCTTCCAACATAGGTTTTACTTTAGAGTCTATCATAAAAGACTCAGTAGGTCCAAACTATGCCCTACAAGTTTCTCAAAGTTCACCGTTCAATTAGATGGTCAAACACCATGTGAATTGAAATTCACCAAGCCATCTCATTATCTTATAGAAGTTACCGATATCAAGGTCCATCAACTTCCTTTTATACTTCAATCGAATACCAACACTCCACCTTAGTGTTAGTCAATCTTGAAAATTTTCCCAAATATGGATCTCGATAACTCGACCTCGAGTATAATCCAATTCAAATTAGCACATCATACCATGATAGTGACCAAACTAGGCCATTAACCAATTATCACAATCTTTAATGGTCCTCGTTGAGACTTATCACGTAAAGTCCTTACTTCCTCTTTTAAGTGGCAACACACTTTCCTTTCTCGTACAACCGTACTACCAGGATTTACCATTTACCATAATCCAACTTTCTCTACTCAACTTAGGAACTTATCCACTGAGTTAAGTCTAGGTTCTTGGATTCGAGCCCAACCAATTTCTTTTCAACAATTTCTAACCTCAAACAGGTGTTTCATCTCTTAATCCTGGGCTCCAGACAAACATGTTCCCTTGTACACCCAAAAAGTCAACACACATCTACTAAGACCACTACTTAGCAATTGTGTGACAATAATACTTTAATCAACTTTAAGGATCAAACGATTGATCTCTCGGAATATCTTATCTTCTTTACTTTGACATTATGTCAATACTCTTAACGAGGTGTATAACCTCCAAATATGCACGGGATCATTCACCTTCTCGACACCTTTACCCAAATCTCAAAATGGGTCAAATAAACATAACCACATAGTGGTTGTACAAGGATGTGAAATATCACAAACAACATTAACTTTTAACAATATTCTCATAACTCTTCCAATATCAAAGAAATAAAGTATGAGAATAAGAGTTATAGGGATACCTGGTGCCGCTGATCTCAGATGATGACTTGAGAGTGGACTTAAAACAAAACATGAAAACAAACATGCATCGCATGTAGTCTCTGAACCCTAAGGCTCGATACCAACCGTGACGACCCGTCACTTTTAAATAAATTAAATCGGAGAAAAGCAATGGAAGTCTTTTATTTTAAGAAAATTTGGCGTGGTTATGTTTGAAAATTTGCTTGGCCAAAACCTGTTTACATCTTAATTTCAAAATCTAAAATACACAAGGAACATTAAGTTCCTATCCAGGAGTTCAAAATGATTAAAATCATAAATCAACGACAATAAGCTCTTATGAGCTAATTACAAAATACAAATCATCAAAATGATATAAAGTTCACAAAACCATGTACATGGATTTTACATAACACATAGTCCATCTCCATCATCATCATCATCCTCTCGATCAAGCGCCACCTCGGCTCCTCTTCCACGATCCCAAACATTACCTGAAATGTTTGTAATATCATGAGCTAACAACTTAAGCCCAGTGAGAATAATAAGAATAAAAAGTAAGAATAGACCTCAAACTCGCATTTCGATTTGTGTCCAATTAATCGACACAATCTTTCCTAGAATTCACCAAAGTCTAGGTAATTTTATTCCATATTCTCCAATTGATGATACAAACTAGCACACTTAGATTGTTCATCCATTAACTTGTTATAACATAAAGTAATAAAAGTAAATGACTTTGCATAAAATATAACATCTCGACTTTCTTTCTCGTCTATCATATGCATAAAAGTAATGAGTACATCCCGTAGGTTACGCATTCGCCATTTATGCATGAAATGAAGGTAATGTGGATTTTTACAAACTATCCACCCTTATCCTTATGTATGAAGGTAATGTGGGAATCCACTCATCCACCATTCAACCTTATGCATGATGAAGGTAATGTGGGTATCCACTCATCCACCATTCAACCTTATGCATGAAGGTAACGTGGGTATCCACTCATCCACCGTTCCTTTCATTTTTTTCTTTTCTCTTTTCAATGATGCGAGATGTTATAATATAATAAATAATGGTGCAAAATGTTATGCATATGCTTGCATATGCTTGCACAAATAAATAAAGTAAAGTACGATTATTAAATAACCTGAAACAAGCATAAAGTAAAGCGGCATAAAGTAAAGAACATAAAGTAAAGGGCATAAAGTAACATAGATAGAATCCCGGATGAACGATTTATCGATCGAACTCCGCTAACAATAATAAAAGTAAAGGTCAAAACATAACGATTAACCTAAACTTTCAAGGATTCTAAACTTCCAAGTGAACCATTCTAAACTCCGAAACTAATCTAACTTAGAATCTTCTAAGATTCGAGGTTTTCAACAAGAAATCCTAAGTTTCTCGCCTAAAGGATTAACTTCAAATCCTAAGTGATATGAATCATGGAACGTCACAAAAAGCCCAAGGAAAAATCACAACATTAAAGTTCAAGAGAATCATTGAACATCCATTTACAAGCCTACATTAGCAAAGTCAAGACAAGCTTTGAAGATCCGATCATGGAGGCTATGGAAGAGGACGTGATGAACTTCAATCTATGGAAAATACATTTGGAGGAAGAGTGTTGAAGACTTGTTCAATCGGAATTGAAGAGAAGAGCTAATTAGGAAAGTTGCATCACTTTTGCAAACTTTCCTTATTTGGACCACTTTCCATATTTGTCCCAAAGTTTCCATATTTGTTCCCAAAATGGTTCCAACGAATTTATGATGTATTTAGACATGTTTTAGGTCTTTTATATTCATTTTATATGTTTGGAAAGGATTAGGAAAGATATTATTCTCTAGAAAAGATTTTCCACAAAATCTGCCAATTTCACATAAGGCAAGTTTTGGGCAGATTTTGTGCTCCTTGTAATCCGAATTTCCTAGCTTATTTTTAGGGTTTCTTTACCTATTTAAAGGCCTCATTTGTAACCCTAAAGACCAAGAATTCATATGATAATAATATTGCCTTTTGCTTTGCTTAACTTGCTTAGTTTTGTAGCCTTGTTCTAGGTTGCATGTTTTAGAAACATTCAAGCATGAATTGATCTATTGTGTTTGTGGATTGTTTCAATCTTGAAATAAGAACAAGTTCTCTTATTTCAAGATCATAGATCATCGGAATAATCTTTCTCTTCTTGTTTTCCAAGGGTTTTACCTTTTTGTTCATGGGGTTTTAGGATTTGCATCTAGGGGTTCTTTGTGCTTTCAAAGGGTTTCTATTTCAATTTCCTAGGGTTTCATATCACTAAGGCACTATCTCACATCCTCTAACCTTAGGTTGGATTCTAGTCTTAGTTCCGATTCTACAAATCAACGTACTTATTTGCTTTCTATAGTTACTTTAAATTCTAATCATTCTCACCTTAGCCAAATAATTCTAAATCTCCAATTTCCACGAAACAACCACCGAGCAATTGCACCTACAATTCACCGATTGTACAACATATTACAATTCATAACTAATATGCGAACAAATGTGCAATTTCGGGTGAATAGTGATTTCGGATGAATAGTGTCTCGGGTGAATAGTGTTTTCGGGTGAATAGTGTTTTTCGAAAATCCGGGCTCAAAATCGTCATTTTTCATGATAGAAATTCATGATTTCAACTTCAAATCTCATTTATAATCAAAAACGAACAAAACCACCTAAAAAGTTTTGAAAACTTACTTTTTGGGACTTCCCTTAGAGAACGGGAAACTTGAAAAGGTAGGTTGGATAGGTAGCCCTCGTCCCTACCAATCCAACACAACCGAAATCAAGCCGATCCATCGAGAAACGAATGAGAAACGAAGAAAATAAAAACTTCATCAATGGAGGAAATGAAGGTCACGGTGGAAGAAAAGAGAAGGAGAGGAAAAAATGAAGTAATCTTGTCAATTTTGGATTTTTAAAGATAAATGAATAGTGAATTTAGATATTTTAAGAAATTGGAAATGACGGTTGCGTCCTTTTATGACTTTTGACTTCTAAATCGAAACCCGATGCTCTTAAATAAATCTAAAGGTGATTAATAATTATTAATTGGCCTATTAATAATTATTAATGTCACCGAAACGAATTTAGAGCATTAAAACGATTAAAACGAATTTCGGTCGAAATTAACTACTAAAATCGAAATTACAAAATAATAATTAAACTAAATACTTAAATTGAAATAAATAAATAAATAAATAACATTAAATAAATAAAATTCACTTCAAAATAACGGGACGTTACAATATATATCATATAAACATCAACATTTAAGCTCTTATGAGCCAAATACAAAATACAATTCATTTAAGTTCTTAAAGTTCATCAAAATAAGACATAAACTTTACAAACAAAAGTGTCCATCTCGAGGTCAGCATCCTTCGATCACGCAGCACCACCTCCTCTCCCTCGACCTCTGACCAGGGCATTACCTAAAATTGGTTGTAATATCATGAGCTAACAAACTAAGCCCAGTGAGAATAATAAGCATAAAAAGTAAAGATAGACCTCAAACTCGCATTTCGATTTGTGTCCAATTAATCTTACAAAATTCACTCCTAAAGTCCTCCAAACTCTAGGTAATTCATTCTAAAATTTCCAAAGGATGATATTACTAACTCTCGTAGTCAATACTCATCCATTAACAATGATATGATATAAGTAAGAAAAGTAAATATACTTGCATAAAATAAGAAAAATAAAATAAACTTGTATAATTATAACATCTCGATTCTCGATTCCATCTTTCATATGCATAAAAGTAATGAGTACATCCCATAGGATACGCATTCGCCATTTATGCATGAAATGAAGGTAATGTGGATTTTCACATTTCATCCACCATTCAACCTTATGTATGAAGGTAACGTGGGTATCCAACTCATCCACCATTCCTTATGCATGAAGGTAACGTGGGTATCCAACTCATCCACCGTTCCTTTCATTCTTTTCTTTTTCTCTTTTCAATTGATGCGAGATGTTATGGTATAATAAATAATGGTGCAAAATGTTATGCATATGCTTGCAAAGTAATTAAAGTAAAGCGCGAATATTAAAGAAATCACAACCAACGTAAAGAAAAGGGGCAATAAAGTAAAGACATAAGATAAAGAAACAGATAAGAATTCTCGAACGAACGATTTATAAATCGAACTCCGGTATCAGTAATAAAATTAAGAACATAACTTAACGATTAACCTAAACCTTCAAGGATTCTAAACTTCCAATAATCCGAGGTTCTATTAACCGTTCTAAAAACAAGTTGGATCTTTTAACTTCCAATGGTCCAACCTAAGCTTCGAAACGAATCTAACTTAGAACTTCTAAGGTTCAACACTTTCTTTGAGAACTCCTAAGTTCTCCTTAAAGGATTAACTCTTAATCCTAAGGGCACTAACTCACATCCCTCTAATCTTAGATTCGGATTCTAAACTTAGTTTCAAACTCTACAAACCTTCACACTTATTCGATTTCTATAATTACTTTAAATTCTAACTATTCTCACCTTTATTAAAAGATGACTTTGCTCCTAAGTTCGAAGGAGCTATCAACCACGCGGTTCACACACCAACTAAACGTTCAAAATGGGTTTCGATCAAACACCAACTAAACGTTACCAACTATCGAATTATATCATCAATCAATAACTTTACCAACTATCATCAATCAATAACTTTACCAACTATCGATCAATCAATAACTTTATATCATCAATCAATAACTTTACCAACTATCGATCAAACACCAACTAAACGTTCAAAACAACGAAAACTCATCAAACCCTCCCTTAGGGCTCTCGGCCCCCCCCCCCAATAAAATGGGTTTCGGGTTTGGTTTTCCGGCTTTTTGGCAATTTAAATACGTTTCGAGTTGGTTTTAAGCAAATTCGATAATCCCGATTTCAATGGGTATCAATAATTAGGGTTTTTGAACATTAATCCCTTTCCCGAATTGAATTTAAATAAACATTCATTCATTAATTTCTAACCCAAAATCAAACCCAAAAGGGTAAATTTCAAACGGAAAGGGTTTCGACTGAAACTCGGTTTTAGGGTTATGAAATAGTTTTCCAAAAACACGTAAAACTACTCCTGAGTTTACAAACACCGAGTTCTACAACACGAAATCGAAGGAAATCAATGAAAACTCCATTAAAACACTATTTGGAGCTTAGGGTTTGAAACTTTACTTACCGAGAACTCCGCAAAACACGAGTGGCAAGTACGAAGGCTAGGTGGAAAAGGATCGTAGGACCGATACCTTTCCAAAGGAACGAGAATCAAGTCAATCCGGCAAGAAACGAACAAAAATCAATTTTTGCTTTTCCTTCCTTGGAGCTCAGGGTAGAAGAGAAGAAATGAGAGCTTTTTGGTCAACTTTTGGTCAAATGGGATATTTAAAGAAGATAGTCATTAGTGTTTTTAGATATTTTACAAATTGGGAAATTACGATTTTGCCCTTTTATGACTTTTGGCTTAAAAACGAATCCCGAACATCTCAAACTATCCCAATGGTGATTAATAATTATTAATTGGCCCGTTAATAATTATTAATACCATTAAAACGAAAATAAACGAAAAAGATCAATTAAGAGATTAAAACCGAAATAAACTACAAAATTCTAATTTAACAATTAATAAATAAACTTTAATTACTTAAATAAAATAAAATAAATAAATAAAATTTTTTTTATCACAAAATAACGGGACGTTACAGAAAGGCGACCAAATGGTCGCATTTTTGGAAAAGTATAATTATATTTTTTTTAAAAATATAAGTGAAATTGTGACCATATGGTCGCAAATCTGGGCGGTAAGTTTAAGTTTTCATGAAATTTATGGCGATGAATTTAAACAATACGACCATCTAGTCGCAATATTTGGCGGTGAATTTCATTATTGCGACCAGATGGTCGCAATTTTTGATGGGACTCGTGATATGACAGCTGTTCTTGATAATGGTAACTGGGCGACCAAATGGTCGCTTTTTCAATAAATGCTACCATTTGGTCGCAAATATCTCTGAAAATGCGACCATATGGTCGCAATTTTCCCCAGCACGCGCGACCTTTCGTTTCTGTTCATTATTACATATTTGCGACCAGTTGGTCGCAAATTATGATTTAAATTCCCATCAGTTTTCCTTTCCCCCGTTTCTTCTTTTTTTTTCCCCCGTTTCTTCTTTTCTTCCTTTCTCTTTTTCTTCGTCTCTTTTTGTTCTTTTCTCTCTTTCCCCTCTCCCGTTCCCCGTTATTTCTTCCCGTTCCCGTTCCCGTTCCCGTTCCCGTTCTTACTCTAAACCTAAAACCCTCAACCCCCAATCCCGGTTTCTATTACGAGGTTAGTTTTCGTATAAAATTCAAGTTTAGTTTAAGAATTTAGTTTACTTAGTTTTAGTTTTTAGTTCTCAATTAAGTAGTTTAGTTTAGTTTTGTTAATTTAATTAGTTTTAGTTTAATGAATCTAAATTTGTGTAATCAATTACTTAGTTTACTTTTGTTTAATTCATAGCATTTTAGTTTACATTAACTAATTAATTAGTTTAGTTTACTTTTGTTACTTTAAGTAATTTTAGTTTAATTAATCTAATAGTTTAATTAATCTAACTTAGTTTACTTTAATTCAATTTAAGTAGTAATTAATTTAATTACTTAATCTAATTTAGTTTAATTACTTATTTAGTTTATTTAAGATAGTTTACTTTAATTTAATAAAATTAAACTAAATTAATTTATAATTAAACTAGTTTAACTTTTAATTTTAGTTTAATTAATGTAATTTAGATTACTTTAATTAAATCAATTAATTTAAAGTAGGGTAATTAATTCAAATAGTTTAACTTCAATTATACTTAAGTAGTTTAAATTAATGAATTACACTAATTTAATTAATTAAATTTAGTTTAATTATTAAATAAAAATTGTTTAATTACTTAATTTTAGTTAAATTTGATTAAAGTAAAGTACAATTAGATTAATTAATTAGAATAATTTTGTTTAAGTATTCTAATCAATTAATTTGAAATAAAGTAAATTAAAATTAGATTAATTGAAACTAAAATTAATTCAATTAAACTTATGATTGATTAATTAAAACTAACATAAACTAATCATTTAATTTGAATTAAAGGAAAATAAAATTAGATTAATTGAAACTAAAATTAATTCAATTAAACTTAAGATTAATTAATTACAACTAAAATAAACTAATCAATTAATTTGAATAAAAGTAAATTAAAATTAGATTAATTGAACTAAAATTAATTCAATTAAACTTAAGATTAATTAATTAAAACTAAAATAAACTAATCAATTAATTTGAATTAAAGTAAATTAAAATTAGATTAATTGAAACTAAAATTAATTGAATTAAATTAATTTTAGTTTAATTCAATTAATTTTAGTTCAATTAATCTAATTTTACTTTACTTTATTTCAAATTAAATGATTAGTTTATTTTAGTTTTAATTAATTAATCTTAAGTTTAATTGAATTAATTTTAGTTCAAGTAATCTAATTTTAATTTACTTTTATTGAAATTAATTTGATTAGTTTATTTTAAATTATTTATTTAATTTATGTTAGTTTAAATTACATTATTTCATTAATTAATTAATTAAATTTATTTCAATATTTTACTTACGTAATTAGTATTAAATTAGTTTATTTTGGTTGTAGGATTATGACGGGCAGACGACATCCTCCCCAGTCAGACGAGCCTGACAACGCGGGTGACGAGGGGTCTCCGCAGACGCCTACTGGCGCTGCCCCTGATGCGGACCTGACTACGGAGGAGTTGGACATCCTCTTTAGTTACGAGACGAGACTTACTGCCACGCTCAATAATGTAGTCCTTGAGACCGAGTCTGCGACACCACGACTGCAGCAGGACGCCCTGGCCACGACTCCTGGCTTAGCATCAGGGTCTGCATCAGGGTATGCATCCGGGTCTGCATCAGGGTCGGATCCAGCTGGCCCATCCACTTCATGCACGCAGCCGTCTCGGGCCGCAGACTCTACCCTTCGGATTGAAGGGGATGCGTAAGTAATTTTGTTTATTATTTTTCAAAGTGTTTTTTATTCCTGTTAACTAATAGTTTCTAATAGCACAATAATTTTTTATGATTTTGCAGAGTACAGCCACATACAACCATTTCAAAACGGTTTCGCGAGGTCCTCCAGAGCATGCCTCTACCCAGGACCTTCGTTGCGAAGATTCCGACGACAGGAGAAACGTCGGATGTACGACAATTGGAAGGTAAAAAACATCATTTATTTTCATAATTAATTAATTTTGAAATTTATAGAAAGAAATTTATTACTTTAACAATTTTTTATTTCATTTTTTTCAGGGCAAGTTTCCTGTTATCGATCCCGATATCACCGACGGTAGATTGTTCCCCCTATGGGACAGTCACGTCCGGGATCGATTCAAGGACCTCATGTACCGGGCGGGCGAAGCAAGCAAAGAACCGCCGCCCGTGTGGATGAGCCCGGAGGACCACGCGCGGCTTCTCGGAGCTTGAGCACTTCTGAGGGCAAGGCAGTGTCAAGCAGGAATAAGGCCAACCACGCGAAGAATCCCACCAAACACACAGCGGGGGCGCGGACCCACGACGAGCACCATCGTCGATTGGTATGTTTTTTTTTTCGTCATTTTCTTACTTACGTACTTTTTTCTCGTTTTCTTTTTTCAAATACTTATTAATTTATTATGTTTTATTCTTCACTCTTTAATTTTTTAGGAAGCGAAGCACGGGCGCCCTGTCCCGCCCGATGAGCTGCACCGCGTTCTTCACACGAAGAAGGACGGGACGTTTGTCGACGATAAGGCGAAAGCAGTTCAGGTATTTAATAATTTTTTCAATTATTATTTTTTCTTTAAAATTTTTCCTACCTTATATATTAACCATTTTATTTTCTGAATTTGAAATGTTTAGGAACGTTTCACGGAGTCCTTGACTCAGCGGTTGCCCACACCAGACTCGCAACCGACTCAGGAGGACCGTAGAGAGGCGTTCTTGGAGGCTGCTGAAGGGGTTCGGCCTGATGGGTCAATTCTTGGGCTCGGCTCGTACGGGCGACGCCTTTATGCAGATGTGCCCCGGCCTCAGCGGAGCGGAGCGAGCACTAGCTCCGTCCCTTCTCCGGTTGAGCAGCAGCTGAACTCAGATATGGAGGCTATGCGCGAGGACTTCGTTACTCGAGTCGCTGCTATTGAGGCCCAGGTCGCATCCGCTTTGGCCGCGTACTTCAGATCTCTAGGCGGCGGCCCTTCATCATCGACGCCTCCTCCCCCACCCCCTGCCCCTCCGCAGTAGGCAAAAAATACGACCATTTGGTCACTTTTTTATGTGACCAATTGGTCACTTTTAAGGTGACCATATGGTCGTATTTTCAAAAGGTTGAATTTTTTGCGACCAAAAATTTTTGGTCGTATATTTGTGACTATCCAGTCGCACAAATTCTGGACCGACCAGCTTTTTGGCCACCACTTATTTAGTCTCTTTTTTGGTCGCATTTTAGGCAAAAAACGACCATTTGGTCGCAATTTTGTGGTCGCAAATTGACAGTTTTTTTGTAGTGTATCTTGCAATTTCGAAAATGCCATAGATAAATAGGAGATTATTTTATTTTCTTTATTTTTATTTATCTTGGGTAAATAAATCTATGTAATTATTTTAGGATATAATTCAAACAATTATCTCCTCAAAATACATGTCATGGCCGATTTTATCATCATAAAATAATAAATAAATACAATTTATGTAATTAATTATTTTGGGCCAATTCCAATTGGGTTCATTAATCCAATTGGGCTTGAAATTCTCTCTTAAATTAATAAGTCCAACTTAATTAATTTATTTATTAATTACCATTTAAATAAAATATTTTATTTAAACAATTAATAATATTAATATTTTCTCCCGACTAAATATTATCCAATTTATATTTAATTATTAATTTCCATTTAAATAATTTTCATTATTTAAATAATTAATAATAAATATTAGAATTATTAATTTCCATAAACTCATTATTTAATTAATAATTTTATTGACAGTATTTTATTATTAATTTAATTAATTTTAATTATTAATTTCCTTTTAAATATAATTAATTATTTAAACAATTAATAATTGTTAATTAATTTCAAATTATTAATTACCATTTAAATATACTCAATATTTAAATAATTAATAATGTATAATTAATAATATTTCATTACTAATTTCATGTTTAAATAAACTCATTATTTAAACAATTAATAATGTTTATATTAATTACTGTTTAAATATACACAATATTTAAACAATTAATATTGCCTATTTTAAGTAATTCACTTTACTTAAAATTTCCATTTCTTCTACTTGATTTCGCGACTACGATATTTGAGCTAGCATAGGGACCCAATGAACCTATAGATCATGGGCTTAATAATTAGTCAATTAAATGATTAACACATAATCAGTTAATTACTTATTATCTAACTATGAATAATTCCACTATAGATTCATAGCTGAACTCCCCTCACTATAGATGAGTTATTGTCCATTTAGTTTATCATTATTTATATCTGTGATATTATCCTTCACGTGGAACCCTCATAATTACAGGTGGATAAATTTACCGTTTTGCCCCTGTAATTACCGCTTTATCCTTGTGTTCCCGCTGATTCTCCAATGACATTTATCTTTAGTCGAACTAGAGATAAGATACTTCTGTGATCAATAGAAGTCGTGACGTCACTTGTTCATGTTTCGAATCAGTACATCAAGGGAGTTTCCTAAAGTTCCTAAAATGTTTAAGTATCGCACTGATACCTTTAATTTATAGGAAAGTTATGAATTCCATCTCGTAAAATGAGTTCCCACCTACTTATCTAGTCATGTTCCCAAAACAGGAGTGTATTGAGCGTTCTTACAGATCGCTCTCAACTCTGTGAATCAAAGAACATAACTCCACAAATAGGAGTCTGCATTTAACTCAGGATTAAGATCTATCACGGTTGATAAACTTAGTTTGATATTCGATTATTTCTCGTAAACGGTACTAATGAGAAATTTGATCGAACATCGTGGTCCTGTCTTATACAATCAACATTGCATATGATACTTCCATTTCATGTCTCCCATATGAATGATCAGTATTCGATCATTTGTCTATAAACAAAATGCGAAGCTATCAACAGTGTTACCAGGATAAGGTTCCCAAACGTTATCTGTTTACTGTAGACACGTTTAAGTTACTCATCTCGACTTTAATCCTCTCGTATGACTCACATACTAAGTCGTGATTTCATAATAGTGACTTAGGCTTTTACTATTTGAATGTTAGATATTTATATATTTCCATATATTCCTAATATCATTAATTGAATCAATCTAGATAATATAAAGAACTTATGTTTATTTATTTAATTTATTCTTAATAAATTATTATTATTAAATAATTACAAGTTCTAGGACACCATTCCTAACAGAGTCTCACCTGAAAAAAAAATTGTAATTGTAGCAACATTAGCATAAAAATGCTAGTGAGAGTAAAATGAAAGCAAGTAATCCTATGAACAACATTTCATATCGGAAATCGTGTCCAAAGGCCTAGATTTCACTTTTACTACCCATTCCATATTCCAAATATAGTCAACATATATAATATACTTTCTAAAAGTAACGATATCAATACGTAAAGCAAAAGTACCCGTTATTACTAAGTCTTACTATACAAATCTAAAGATTATGTAATTGCATTACTAATTATCTTTCATCGTATCATAATACCGTATGGACCGAAGTCGACATACCACGTGCCATATCACAATCATCGCACCATGATACCGTATGGAGCGTATCACATACTATCATGTGCCATATCACATAACCTCGCACCATGATACCGTATGGAGCGTATCACATACTATCATGTGCCATACCACATAACCTCGCACCATGATACCGTATGGAGCGTATCAACATACATCATGTGCCGTATCACATAGCCTCACACCATTATACCGTATGGAGCGTGTCACATACTATTATGTGCCGTATCACATAGCCTCGCACCAAGATACTTTATGGAGCGTATCACATACTATCATGTGCCATATCACATAACCTCGCACCATGATATCGTATGGAGCGTATCACATACTATCATGTGCCATATCACATAACCTCGCACCATGATACCGTATGGAGCGTATCAACATACTATCATGTGCCGTATCACAAGTACCGTATAGAATCCATCAAGCTCCCTAGTAAGCTAGATAAAGTTCTAATAAACTATTAAAGAACATAAACCGCTTGAATTACACGAGTCAATACTCAAGTGTAATTTCTAGCTACTTTGACTCCCAAATCACTTAAAGTTCCTTATTCATTCACTTTCATCTAAAGTCTCCAAATCATCTTACAAGACTCCCAAACCACTCATATTTCCTCTTTTACTTCCAAAACCATAAGTACACCAAAACCACTCCGCTCACATCCGAGTTTAAGTCTCCAACCAAGTATAACTTCCGGAAGTTAGTTCCCCTCTTAACCTCGATAAACAATAACGTAATGAAACATAATTCATAAAATTACTAACTTCCATTTTAAACTCACCTTAGATGTGAAATCCAAGCTTCCAAAGTGCCGGAGTCAAAGTCAAACAATCGATCACAAACCTACATATCAAATACAACTAACAACCATTAATTATCCAAAAATCGAGCAAACGACATCTAAAAGCATAAAACGATGAAAACCTCGGATTTAAACCTTTAAGGACCCACGGCCCAACGAGGAAGGGAGGGTGAGGGTTCGGTTTTTCGTCTTTTATTCACTTTTAGAGATAATTTTGGTTGATTAAAGACACTTTGAAAGTCGAGATATCAATGGGTCACGATATTTTAGGATTTACAAAATAATCGATTTCCGAAAAGTTATGTAAAACGTAAAATCATAGTAAACTAAACACCCTAATCTTAGTCAAGTGAGAGAAATTAACACGGGACGGGTTTTCAACTCAAATTTGATTTTAGGGTTTAGGGAAGTTTCTAAAATTGCGTAAAACGACATCCTCGATTGAAATCTTCAAGCTTCAGTGTATGAATTTGAAGATTTCAATCTCAACCTCCATTAAAACACTATTCAAAGCTTGAATTTGAAAACTTTGCCATACCTTGAGGCTTGTAGAAAATTGACGAAAACCTCGATTGCTAGGTTAGAAATGATCCTCGGGATGAGAGCTTTTCAACGGTACCAGAATTACGGCGATCTACCGAGCAAATAAGAAAAGCCAATAAGAGGGGGTGGGGAGATGAGGGCTACGGCCAAAGGAGGAGGAAGAGAAAACGAGAAAATGAAGGTTTTGACCAATAGTTGACTATTTAAGGATGAGGATGGTGAATAGTGATTTTTTAAGAAATTGGAAAATGACGTATACGTCCCTTTTAAATGATTTGATTAAAAATACGAAACCCGATGATCTTAAAATAATCTAAAGGTGATTAATAATTATTAATTGGCCCGTTAATAATTATTAATGTCACCGAAACTAAATTAAAGTAGTAAAAGGTTTAAAAAGGGTTTCGAACGAAAATAACTACTAAAATCGAAATTACTAAGTTTAAACTAAGCTTAAATACTTTATTTAAAAAAAAAATTACCTCCAAAAGTAACGGGACGTTACAATCTACCCTCCTAAAAGGGCTTTTCGTCCCCAAAAAGTAGGCTCCCTACGTGTAACCCGATTTTTCGTAAAATCCATGAACACAAATGCGCAGCGGAATTCTAAATTTTACAGAAAAACGGCATGGGTCCGTTTAAAATTCGGATAATCCAAAACCTGTTTACAACCAGTTTTTCCAGAAAAAGCAATAATACTAGAATTCACCTTCCATGATATGATGAAAATGCTAAAGGAAGTTTAAAGTTCAAAATATATATATACAAATGCTCCATCGAGCTCAAAATGTAACAAAATAAAAAGTGATGCAATGTTCATGAGCATTCAAGAATGCTACTTTCAAAATCAGTTGCGTTCCTGTCCATTCATTATCACGACCGGTCACGCGGTGCCACCTCCTCTACCTCGTCCTCTACCACGAGTCTTACCTGAAAAATTGTAATTGTAGCAACATTAGCATAAAAATGCTAGTGAGAGTAAAATGAAAGCAAGTAATCCTATGAACAACATTTCATGTCAGAAATCGTGTCCAAAGGCCTAGATTTCACTTTTACTACCCATTCCACATTTCAAAGTCCACATATAATCAACATACATAATAAACTTTCTTAACTTCGTGGCTCAACGAATCTTATGAGTTATGGATTTCCTCGAAAACATTCTATCATCATAAAAGAAATACTTAAACAAAGATATAAGTAAAAGAATGTGATATACTAAGTGCTAATAAAGTCGCAACCACACGTGCTCAAATCTTCGAGTGCCAACCGTATCACCGCATGTGTAGTATTATAATAATGATAACAATAATAACACATCCATACACGCTCAAATCTTCGAATGCCACCCTTACCACAGCGTGTATAGTACTATAATAAGGATAACAATAATAACACATCCATACACGCTCAAATCTTCGAATGCCACCCTTACCACAGCGTGTATAGTGCTATATCACAAATCATCGCACCATGATACCGTATGGAGCGTATCACATACTATCATGTGGAATCCATCAAGCTCCCTAGTAAGTTAGATAAAGTTCCACCAAACTACTAAAGAACATAAACCCCTTGAATTACACGAGTCAATACTCAAGTGTAATTTCTAAGCCACTTTGACTCCCGAATCACTTAAAGTTCCTTAGTCAATCACTTTCATCTAAAGTCTCCAAATCACCTTACAAGACTTCCAAACCACTCATAATTACTCTTTTACTTCCAAAACCATAAATACATCAAAATCACTCCACTCACATCCGAGTTAAAGTCTCCAACCAAGTATAACTTCCGGAAGTTAGTTCCCCTCTTAACCTCGATAAACAATAACGTAATGAAATATAATTCATAAAATTACTAACTTCCATTTTAAACTCACCTGAGATGTGAAATCCAAGCTTCCAAGGTGCCGGAGTCAAAGTCAAACAATCGATCACAAACCTACAAATCAAATACACCTAACAACCATTAATTATCCAAAAATCGAGCAAACAACATCTAAACGCATAAAACGATGAAAACCCTTGATTTAAACCCTAAGGGACCCACGACCCAACAAGGAAGAGAGGGTTCGAGTTCGGTTTTCCGTCTTTTATGAACTTTTGAGATGATTTGGGTTGATCAAAGACACTTTGAAAGTCGAGATAACAGTGGGTCACGATATTTTAGGGTTTTACATAATAATCGATTTCCGAAAAATTAACTAAAACGTAAAATCATAGCAAACTAAACACCCTACTCTTGGTCAAGTGAGAGAAATTAACACGGGACGGGTTTTCAACTCAAACTTGATTTTAGGGTTTAGGAAAGTTTCTAAAACTTGCTAAAACGACTTCCTCGATTGAAATCTTCAAGCTTCGGGGTGTGAATTTGAAGATTTCAATTCAAATCCTCCATAAAAACACTATTCACAACAAGTTTTAGAAAGTTTGTCATACCTTAAGGCTTCGAGAAAACGAGCGAAAATCTCGATTGCTAGGTTAGAAATGATCCTCGGGATGAGAGCTTTTCAACGGTACTAGACTTACGGCGATCTACCGAGCAAATAAGAAAAGCCAAGAGAGGGGGGTGGGTAGATGAGAGCCACGGCCAAAGGAGGGGGAAGAGAAAAGGAGAAAATGAAGATTTTGACCAATAGTTGACTATTTAAGGATGAGGATGGTGAATAATGATTTTTTAAGAAATTGGAAAATGACGTATACGTCTCTTTTAAAAGATTCGATTAAAAATACGAAACCCGATGGTCTTAAAATAATCTAAAGATGATTAATAATTATTAATTGGCCCGTTAATAATTATTAATGTCACCGAAACTAATTTAAAGTAGTAAAAGGTTTAAAAGTTTAAAAAGGTTTTCGAACAAAAATAACTACTAAAATCGAATTACTAAGTTTAAACTAACTAAATACTTTATTTAAAATTAAAAAAAAAATTACCTCCAAAAGTAACGGGACGTTACACTACGTGAAAAGGTGAGGATACTTTGCCCGCATCTCGTCCTCACGTTCCCACGTAGCTTCCTCTGAAACTTGATTATCCCAAAGAACTTTAACCAAGTTTATAGTTTTATTCCTCAGCACCTTTTGTTCTGTAGCAAGAATCTCCACTCGTACCTCCTCATAAGATAGACTAGCATCCAATGTAACTGGCTCATAATCAATAATGTGTGAAGGGTCGGCCACATATTTCCTGAGCATGGACACATGGAACACATTATGCACTGTTGACAAGGCCGGTGGCAAGGCCAATCGATAAGCAACATACCCAATCCGATCCAGGATCTCGAAGGGGCCTATAAAGCGAGGACTCAACTTGCCTTTCTTTCCAAATCTCATCACACCTTTCATAGGTGCCACTTTCAGGAATACGTGGTCACCAACTTCAAACTCACGTGCACTACACCTCTCATCAGCGTAACTTTTCTGTCTACTCTGAGCCACTCTCATCCTCTCTCTGATAAGAGCAATGGACTCACTAGTCATCTGCACTAACTCCCGGTCCCGAAGTTTCCTCCGAACAACTTCATCCCAATGAGCCAGGTGATGCCGCACTTCCTACCGTAAAGTGCCTCAAAAGGTGCCATGTCGATGGTAGCCTGATAATCGTTGTTATAAGCAAACTCTACAAGATATAACCGAGTATCCTAACTACCACCGAACTCTAGAGCACAAGCTCTCAACATATCCTCCGAATCTGGTTGACCTCTCTGGTCGACCATCCGTCCGAGGATGAAAAGCGATCTTGAAATCTAAGCCAGGTGCCCATAGCATTATGCGGACTACGCCAGGAATTTCGAGACAAAACGGGTGTCTCGATCCGAAACAATCCTTGCTCGCACTCCATGAAGTCTAACAATCTCCCTCATATACAACTGTGCCCATGTCTCAACAGGATAGGTTATCTTTCCTGGAATGAAATGTGCACTCTTAGTCAACCTGTCAACTATCACCCAAATGGTGTCATAACCCTTCGCGGTCCTCGGCAAGCCACTAATAAAGTCCATGGATATTTCTTCCCACTTCTACTCAGGTATGCTCAAAGGGTTAAGGTAACCAGGTGGACTCTTCCTCAAAGCCTTCACTTGCTGACATATCAAGCATTTACTAACAAAGTCAGCAACTTCCCGTTTCATCCCAGGCCACCAATAATGCTGTCTTAGGTCCCTATACATCTTAGTACTACCTGGATGCACAGAAAAGATAGAACTGTGAGCCTCCTCCAACAGCTCTTTTCTGTAGGTCGATCCTAGAGGCACACACAACCTCCTACGATACATCAAAGCATTATCAGTGGAAAAAGTAAAATGGCTAGGAAATTCGGACTCTGCCTCACGAAAACCCTCAGCCAAGTGCTTTTCACCCCGCTGTGCATCTATCATCCTCTGTCTCAGAGTAGGGACAACAGTTAAACTTGCCAAACTCACAGTAACCTCGGCTGTAAGAAAGGCTATCTCAACTCTTTCCATCTCCCATCTAAGTCTCGGCGGAATAGTACTCAAAGCTGACAAGTGTGATGACTTTCGACTAAGTGCATCAGCAACCACGTTGGCCTTTCCTGGATGATACTGTATGTCACAGTCATAATCTTTCACAAGTTCTAGCCACCTCCTCTGTCTCATATTTAACTCTTTCTGGGTGAAAAAGTATTTGAGGCTCTTTTTATCGGTGAAAATCATAATCTTTTCACCATACAAGTAATGTCCCCATATTTTCAATGCATGTACCACTGCTGCTAGCTCCAAATCATGAGTCAGGTACTTTTTCTCATGCTCCTTTAACTGCCGAGAAGCATAAGCTATTACCCTCCCATGCTGCATCAAAACACATCCCAAACCCTTCTTGGATGCATCAGTATACACTGTCAAACCCCCAGACTCATCAGGTGATACTAGAACTGGGGCTGATATAAGTCGTCTTTTAAGCTCCTCAGAGCTATTTTCACACTCTTCAGTCCACACAAAATCAACCCCCTTTTTCGTCAAATGAGTCAAAGAGGATGCAATCTTGGAAAAATCTTGCACAAATCGTCTATAATAACCTGCAAGTCCAAGAAAGCTACGTATCTTAGCCACATTAGTAGGTCGGGGCCAACCACTAACGGCTTCCACCTTAGAAGGATCAACATAAATCCCTCTACTAGATACTACATGCCTAAGAAAAGCCACTTCCTTCAACCAGAATTCACATTTAGAGAACTTCGCATACAACTTATGAGCTCTCAAAGTCGATAACACCTTCTCTAAATGTATAGCATGTAACTCCTCAGTCCTCGAATAAACAAGGATGTCGTCAATAAACACTATCACAAAAGAGTCAATGAACCTCTAAAAAACTGTATGCATCAGGTCCATAAAGACTGCAGGAGCATTAGTCAAGCCAAAAGACATGACAACAAACTCATAATGACCATAACGTGTTCTGAAGGCAGTCTTGGGAATATCCTCATCTCTAATTCTCAACTGATGATATCCCGATCAAAGATCTATCTTCGAAAAGACAGTAGCTCCCCTCGGTGATCAAACAAGTCCTCTATCCTGGGCAAAGGATACTTGTTTTTCATCGGAACTCGATTGACTCCCTATAATCAATACATAATCTCATGGAGCCATCTTTCTTCCTTACAAACAATACCTGGAGCTCCCCAAGGTGATACACTTGGGCGTATAAACCCCAATTCTAAAAGTTCTTGCAATCGCCTTTTCAACTCTTTAAGTTCAGCTGGTGCCATACGATAAGGTGCCTTGGACAATGGAACGGTCCCAGGAATCACCTCTATCTGGAAGTCTAACTCCCTCACCGGTGGCAAACCAGGTAACTCATCAGGGAAGACATCAATGAAATCCCTCACAACAGGTACAGAAGCTAAGGTAGTCACACTAACAGACGTGTCCACTACACTAGCTAAATAACCCCAAGCACCATCACTCAAAAGTGCTTTAGCATGGATCACCGAGATAACTGCAGGTGTCACCCTACCTCGGGTCCCATGAAATCGAAAATTAGTCCCACATGGACAAACGAAGTCTACCACTTTCTCACTACAACCGATGTTGGCATGGTTGGCTGACAGTCAATCCATACCCAAAATAATATCAAAGTCAGACATCGGCATCAAAATCAACATAGCATGCAGAAAGCAACCCATAATACGCAATTCATCAGTATAAACCACTCTATCAACAATCACATATTTCCCGAGCGGAGTAGTAACATGCAACTCATGTCCTAACGGCTCAGAATCAAAGGCAGCAGACTCAACAAACTCGGCAGAAATAAATGAGTGACTAGCCCCAGAATCAAATAGTACAAGAGCAGAGTGCCCTAATACCGACAAAGTACCTGTAACAACAGTACCAGATGCCTCAACATCCTCTCGAGTAGTGGCAAAGACACTTGTCTGCTGCCGTGTCTGGGGCTCTGCCTGAATTGCTGGTGGTGCTCTCTGCTGCTGAGTAGGCCTAATCTGGCCTCTACCACCTGCCTGACCACGGCCCTGACCCTGTCCTCAGCCCTGTCCCTATCCTCGACCATATCCTTGTCCAGAACTCTGACCTTGTCCTGAGCTCTGACCCCTGACTCCCACGCTGCTGTGGTGTCTGTAATCTAGGACAAAATCGTCTAACATGTCCGGCCTGTCCACAATGGTAACACTTCTGCACATAACACTGACCCAAGTGGTACCCAGAACAATTAGGACAATAGGGCAAAGAAGGGGCTCGATCACTAGACTGACCTGAATGGAACTGAGGTATGTCTGTCCCTTGCCCCTACCTTGAGCCTGTCTAAGTGACTATATCCCTCGACCAGGGAGGTCATCCAAAGCCTTCCTCTTCCCAGAAGAGGTCTGAGCAACAATCTCATTGGCCTTTTTCTTAGAATCACCAATATCGAAGGCCAAAGCAGCAGTCAGAGCATCGGCATACGTACCAGGCTGTAAGGCTCGTACCTGCCCTCGTAGTTCTGCTTTCAAACCTACAATAAACCTTTTTCTCTTGCTTTCAGGATCAGTAACATGTTTTGTAGCAAATTTTGACAACCTGTCAAACTCTCTCTCATACTCCACAACAGATCTATCACCCTGTATGAGTGTGAGAAACTGTATCTCTAACTGATCTCGTGTATCCTCTGGATAGTATTTCTCATAAAAATTTTCCCTGAACATCTCCCAACTAACCTGTAACTCAGGGCTGAGAGTAAGAAATAAACCCTTCCACCAGTATAAAGCATCATCTACTAAAGAATAGGTCCCACAGTGGACCTTCAAATGATCCGGACTTTAATGAATTCAAGTACCCTCTCTACTCTGGTGATCCACCTCTCAGCAACTGCAGGATCAGTAGATGTCCCATCAAACTCATGAGTATTGTACCTGATATACTCTTTCAAAGTTTTTGCAGCATCAGTAATACCAGACTGGTCTACCACGGGAGTGGGTACTCTAACAGGTGGTATAACCCGATCAGTCTGTCCTCCACCACCTCGTAACAGGTCTAAAAAGTACTCCTCTCAAATGGTGACACTACGACCCTGACTAGGTGTCTGATCAACTGGAGGCTCATCCTCCCAATAAACAGGTGGAGGGGGTGGCGATGTAACTGCCCTCGCCCGAACTCTACCTCGCATCTCAGCCTGTACTCCGCTCTGACCTCTCCTAGGTATCACTGTCCTTGGAGGCATACTGAAATCACAATCAGAAAAGCCTCACATGAGATAATGGAAAAGGAATGGCAATACTACAAAAGATAAGGTTCTAAGGATACCTGGCACCGCTGACCTTGAACAATGATTGGACAAGAACAAAATCAAACCATGAAAACATGCGATGCATGTGGTCTACAGAACCAAGAAGGCTCTTATACCAACTGTAACGACCCGATTTTTCGTAAAATCCTTTAAAATAAATGCGCAGCGGAAAACTTGATTTTATAGAAAAACGGCATGGGTTCGTTTAAAATTTGGATAAACCAAAACCTGTTATACATCCCAATTTTTCAGAAAAAACAGTAAACTTGGAGTATGCATTCCATACTATGATAAAAAGTCTAAAGGAAGTTTTAAAGTCCAAAATATATACAAATGCTCGATCGAACTCAAAATGAAACATAAAAAAAAAAGTGATACAATGTTCGTGAGCATTCAAGAATGCTACACCCAAAATCGGTTGTGTTCCTGTCCATTCATTGTCTCGATCGGTCACGCGGCACCACCTCCTCTACCCCGTCCTCTACCACGAGTCTTACCAGAAAAAAATTGTAATTGTAGCAACATTAGCATAAAAATGCTAGTGAGAGTAAAATGAAAGCAAGTAATCCTATGAACAACATTTCATATCAGAAATCGGGTCCAAAGGCCTAGATTTCACTTTTACTACCCATTCCATATTCCAAATATAGTCAACATACATAATATACTTTCTAAAAGTAACGATATCAAGACTTAAAGTAAAAGTACCCGTTATTACTAAGTCTTACTATACAAATCTAAAGATTATGTAATTGCATTACTAACTTTCTTTCATCGTATCATAATACCGTATGGACCGAAGTCGACATACCACGTGCCATATCACAATCATCGCACCATGATACCATATGGAGCGTATCACATACTATCATGTGCCATATCACATAACCTCGCACCATGATACGGTATGGAGCGTATCACATACTATCATGTGCCATACCACATAACCTCGCACCATGATACCGTATGGAGCGTATCAACATACATCATGTGCCGTATCACATAGCCTCGCACCATGATACCGTATGGAGCGTATCACATACTATCATGTGCCGTATCACATAGCCTCGCACCATGATACCGTATGGAGCGTATCACATACTATCATGTGCCTTATCACATAACCTCGCACCATGATGCCGTATGGAGCGTATCAACATACTATCATGTGCTGTATCACATAACGTCGCACCATGATACCGTATGGAGCGTATCACATACTATCATGTGCCCTATCACATAACCGCGCTCCATGATACCGTATGGAGCGTATCACATACTATCATGTGCCATATCACATAACCTCGCACCATGATACCGTATGGAGCGTATCAACATACTATCATGTGCCGTATCACAAGTACCGTATAGAATCCATCAAGCTCCCTAGTAAGCTAGATAAAGTTCTAATAAACTATTAAAGAACATAAACCGCTTGAATTACACGAGTCAATACTCAAGTGTAATTTCTAGCTACTTTGACTCCCAAATCACTTAAAGTTCCTTATTCATTCACTTTCATCTAAAGTCTCCAAATCATCTTACAAGACTCCCAAACCACTCATATTTCCTCTTTTACTTCCAAAACCATAAGTACACCAAAACCACTCCGCTCACATCCGAGTTTAAGTCTCCAACCAAGTATAACTTCCGGAAGTTAGTTCCCCTCTTAACCTCGATAAACAATAACGTAATGAAACATAATTTATAAAATTACTAACTTCCATTTTAAACTCACCTTAGATGTGAAATCCAAGCTTCCAAAGTGCCGGAGTCAAAGTCAAACAATCGATCACAAACCTACATATCAAATACAACTAACAACCATTAATTATCCGAAAATCGAGCAAACGACATCTAAACGCATAAAATGATGAAAACCCCGGATTTAAACCTTAAGGGACCCACGGCCCAACAAGGAAGGGAGGGTTCGAGTTCGGTTTTCCGTCTTTTATGCACTTTTAGAGATGATTTGGGTTGATTAAAGACACTTTGAAAGTCAAGATATCAATGGGTCACGATATTTTAGGGTTTAACAAAATAATTGATTTCCGAAAAATTAAGTAACACGTAAAATCATAGTAAACTAAACACCCTAATCTTAGTCAAGTGAGAGAAATTAACACGGGACGGGTTTTCAACTCAAATTTGATTTTAGGGTTTAGGGAAGTTTCTAAAATTGCGTAAAATGACTTTCTCGATTGAAATCTTCAAGCTTCGGTGTATGAATTTGAAGATTTCAATCTCAACCTCCATTAAAACACTATTCAAAGCTTGAATTTGAAAACTTTTCCATACCTTGAGGATTGTAGAAAATTGACGAAAACCTCGATTGCTAGGTTAGAAATGATCCTCGGGATGAGAGCTTTTCAACGGTACCAGAATTACGGCGATCTACCGAGCAAATAAGAAAAGCCAATAAGAGGGGGGTGGGGAGATGAGGGCTACAGCCAAAGGAGGAGGAAGAGAAAAGGAGAAAATGAAGGTTTTGACCAATAGTTGACTATTTCAGGATGAGGATGGTGAATAGTGATTTTTTAAGAAATTGGAAAATGACGTATATGTGCCTTTTAAATGATTTGATTAAAAATACGAAACCCGATGATCCTAAAATAATCTAAAGGTGATTAATAATTATTAATTGGCCCGTTAATAATTATTAATGTCACCGAAACTAAATTAAAGTAGTAAAAGGTTTAAAAAGGGTTTCGAACGAAAATAACTACTAAAATCGAAATTACTAAGTTTAAACTAAGCTTAAATACTTTATTTTAAATAAAAAAAAATTTACCTCCAAAATTAACGGGACGTTACACACGTTCAAGTCATAACCCAACGGTTCTGTTTCCAAGGTAGTTTGTTCCGCAAAATATGCAGAAATTAAAGAATGACTAGCCCCCGAGTCGAATAGTACATAAACAAAATGCCCAAATACATGTAAAGTAGTTGTAACCATAGTACCTGCATTCTCAGCATTCTCAGCATTCTCACGAGTCGTAGCATAGACTCGTCCCTGTTGTTGCTGAGCATACCGAGGCTGAGGAGCGGGTGGAGGTCTCTGTTGCTATTGCTGAATAGGCCTACCCTGGCCTTGACCTCGATCCTGCACCCGACCCTAAGCCTACTTTCCTCGTGGTGGTGGTAACTGAAGGGATGATTTACTAAAATAGCGGAATTTTCTTTAGTAAATTTATTAACATTTAATAACGGATCTATTAACATCATGCAATTTGTGAAAGACATGTAGATTCATGCTTTAAATTTCGAAAATTAAAACCTTTACTTACATTGAGTAAAATATAGAGAATTGGTTGGAGGTTTCTTTACAACATCAAATCCTCAGCAACACCGGATCTTCTATGCTATATCCCGATCGATCAAACGAAACCCGATTGTGGGATCGAACTTTAGAAGAAATTGGGAAGAAGAAAAAATATTTTCTTCCCAATCACTAAGGAAATCGGCAATGGGGGGAGGGAGAAGGAAGAGAGAATTCCAAATTTCTAAGGAATTTAATTGTGTGATTTATGAATGACCCAAGCCTCCTATTTATAGGAAAATAGGAATCCTAATCACATTAGGATTAATCCATGGAGATAAATATGGTATTTCTAAAATGCCATAGATAAATAAGAGAATATTTTCTTTTCTTTATTTTATTTATCTTGGGTAAATAAATCTATATAATTATTATAGGGTATAATTCAAATAATTATCTCCTACAAATTATCTATGATGGCCAAGATTAATAATAAATAATTAATAAATCAAATTTATTTAATTAATTATTTTGGGCCAATTTCAATTGGGTTCATTAATCCAATTGGTCTTGAAACTCTCTCTTAAATTAATAATTCCAACTTAATTAATTTATTTATTAATTACCATTTAAATAAAATATTTTATTTAAACAATTAATAATATTAATATTTTCTCCCGACTAAATATTATCAAATTATATTTAATTATTAATTTCTATTTAAATAATTTTCATTATTTAAATAATTAATAATAAATATTTTAATTATTAATTTCCATTAAATGACTCATTATTTAATTAATAACTTTATTGATAATATTTTATTATTAATTAATTAATTTTAATTATTAATTTCCGTTTAAATAAAATTAATTATTTAAACAATTAATAATTGTCAATTAATTTCAAATTATTAATTACCATTTAAATATACTCAATATTTAAATAACTAATAATGTCTAATTAATAATATTTCATTATTAATTTTCTGTTTAAATAAACTCATTATTTAAACAATTAATAATGTTTATATTAATTACCGTTTAAATATACTCAATATTTAAACAATTAATATTGCCTATTTAAGTAATTCACTTTACTTAAAATTTCCATTTCTTCTACTTGATTTCGCGACTACGATATTTGGGCTAGCATAGGGACCCGATGTATCTATAGATCATGGGCTTAATAATTAGTCAATTAAGTGATTAACTCATAATAAGTTAATTACTTATTATCTAACTATGAATAATTCCACTATAGATTCATAGCTGAACTCCCCTCACTATAGATGAGTTATGTCCATTTAGTTTATCTTTATTTATATCTGTGATATATCCTTCACGTGGAACCCTCATAATTACAGGCGGATAAATTTACCGTTTTGCCCCTGTAATTACCGCTTTATCCTTGTGTTCCCGCTGATTCTCCAATGAACATTATCTTTAGTCGAATTAGAGATAATATACTTCTGTGATCAATAAAAGTTGTGGCGCCACTTGTTCATGTCTTGAATCAGTACATCAAGGGAGTTTCTTAAAGTTCCTAAAATATTTAGTTATCGCACTGATACCGTTAATTTATAGGAAAGTTATGAATTCCATCTCCTGAAGATGCGTTCCCAGCTACTTATCTAGCTATGTTCCCAAAACAGGAGTGTATTGAGCATTCTTACAGATCGCTCTCAACCATGTGAATCAAACAACATAACTCCATAAATAGGAGTCTACATTTCACTCAGGATTGAGATCTATCACGGTTGATAAACTTAGTTTAATATTCGATCATTTCTCGTAAACGGTACTAAGGAGAAATTTGATCGAACATCGTGGTCCTGTCTTATACAATCAACATTGCATATGATATTTCCATTTCATGTCTCCCACATGAATGATCAGGATTAGATCATTTGTCTATAAACAAAATACGAAGCTATCAACAGTGTTACCAGGATAAAGTTCCCAAACGTTATCCGTTTACTGTAGATACGTTTAAGTTACTCATCTCGACTTTAATCCTCTCGTATGACTCACATACTAAGTCGTGATTTCATAAGAGTGACTTAGGGTTTTACTATTTGAATGTTTGATATTAATATATTTCCATATATTCCTAATATCGTCAATTGAATCAATCTAGATAATATAAAGAACTTATGTTTATTTATTTAATTTATTCGAAATAAATTATTATAATTAAATAATTAGAAGTTCTAGGACACCATTCCTAACAGTAACTACGTGGTCGGACACCTATTTGAAATGTGTCCCGGCTGACCGCACTTAAAACACTTAATTAACTTAAAACATTTTCCCGAATGATGTCCCGAACAAAGATGACAGAACGATAACATATTCGCTGGATTCCTCTGCTGGAAGGTTTGACATCCACCTCTGTTGGGATCGGTACGGGTTTGCTGCGGGCATTCACGTCCCTGAGCAAACTCGTCCACTTTCCTCTTCCCCGAAGAAGACTGTCCCACTGCTACATGTTTCGCCTTTCTTTCAACCGAGGCGATGTCAAGGGTCAAAGAAAAATCTAACGCATCAACATATGTAGCTGGGTGCAAAGTACGAACTTGCCCCCGTATCTCAGCCCTTAAACCCACTATAAAACGTTTCTTCTTACTCTCAGGTGTAGCAATGTGTCCAGTGGCAAACCGAGATAAACTGTTAAAATCCCATTCATACTCCACCACAGATCTATCACTCCGCTTGAGTGAGAAAAACTCAACCTCTAGCTGGTCTCGGGTATCCTCGGGATAATATTTCTCAAAAAACTTCTCTTAGAATTTTCCCACATCACTGGTCCAGTCGGAGCCAAAGATTGTGAGGTAGAGTCCCACCAATTCATGGCATCATCTGTCAGCAAATATGCCCCACAATGGACCTTCAATTCATCTGGGCAAGCAACATAACCAAAGGCTTTCTCAACCTTTGCTATCCATCTCTCCGCCTCTCCCGGATCAGTAGACATACCATCGAACTCTTTAGGACCATGCTTTCGAAATTCTTTCAACATTTTTGCAGAACTAGTAAGGCCACAGCCTCCCAACTCAACACGATTAACCGGAGGTATCACTCCTCCTTCAGGTGGTACAGTTGTCTAAGGATTAACCGAGTCCCCAGCATTCACAAACTCTGCCTCAAAATCTCCCTCTACCGGCGGTGGTTCAGGAACTTCAGCATAGTCTCTCCCTCGACCTCTCCCACGACCTCCCGTAGGGTTTACACCTCTACCGCTACCATGTGTCACACCTCGAGTCATCCTGAGTATCAAGAACATTACTTATCCCGTGAGCATGCTAAATAAATCTTATGCATATATGCTGAACAAAATGGCATGAACATAACCACATAGTGGTTTTACAAGGATGTGAAATCTCATAAACATCATTAACTTCCAACAATATTCTCATAATTCTTCTAATATCAAAGAAATAAAGCATGAGAATAGAAGTTATAGGCATACCTGGTGCCGTTGATCTCAGATGATGACTTGAGAATGGACTTAAAACAAAACATGAAAGACAAACATGCATCGCATGTAGTCTACAGAACCCTAAGGGTCTGATACCACCTGTGACACCCCGTCACTTTAAATAAATTAAAATCAGAGAAAACAGCGGAAGTCTTTTATTTTAAGAAAATTTGGCATGGTTATGTTTGAAAATTTGCTGGCCAAAACCTGTTTACATATTAATTTCAAAATCTAAAATACACAAGGAACATTAAGTTTCTATCCAAGAGTTCAAAATGATTATAATCATAAAACAACGACAATAAGCTCTTATGAGCTAATTACAAAGTACAAATCATCAAAATGATATAAAGTTCACAAAACCATGTACATGGATTTTTTTACATAACACATAGTCCATCTCGAAATCATCATCCTCTCGATCAAGCGCGCACCAGCTCCTCTTCCACGATCCCAAACATTACCTGAAATGTTTGTAATATCATGAGCTAACAAACTAAGCCCAGTGAGAATAATAAGCATAAAAAGTAAGGATAGACCTCTAACTCGTATTCCGATTTGTGTCCAATTTACCTGACACAATCAATCCTAAAGTTCTCCAAACTTTAGGTAATTTCATTCTAAACTTTCCAAAGGATGATATTACTAACACTCGTAGTCAATCCTCATCCATTAACTTGTTATGACATAAAATAAGAAAAGTAAATAACTTTGCATATAATATAACATCTCGATTCTCTTTCTCATCGATCATAAGCATGAATGCATGAGAGCATCCCGTAGGATTCGCATACGCCCTTATGCATGAAGAAGGTAACGTGGTCTATCCTGTAGGATCCATCGTTCTCCCTCCTTTTCTTACTCACTTTCTTTTCTTTTTCTATGAAGGTGATGCGGACACTACCCGTAGGCTCCAACATTCTTCCCCCTTCATTTTCTTTCTCACTTTTCTTTTCTTTTTCTGAAGGTGATGCGGACACTGCCCATAGGCTCCAACATTCTTCCCCCTTCTTTTCTTTCTCACTTTCTTTCTTTTTCTATGAAGGTGATGCGGACACTACCCGTAGGCTCCAACATTCTTCCCCCTTCATATCTTTCTCGCTTTCTTTTTCATGATGCGAGATGTTATGATGCAATATGATATGTTTTGGTGTAAATAAATAAAGTGCGGAATTAAAGTAGCCGATACACAAATAAAGAAAAAGGCATAAAGTAAAGGTATAAAGTAAAAGACAAAAAGTAAATGACATAAGGTAAAAGTAGGTAAGCATCTCGGACGAACGATATATCGATCGAACTTCGGTATCAACAATAAAAGTAAAATCATATCTTAAACGATTAACCTATACCTTCAAGGATTCTAAACTTCCAATATAATCCGAGGTTCTATTAATCGTTCTAAATACAAGTTTGGATCTTTTAACTTCCAATGATCCAACCTTAAGTTCGAATCGAATCTAACTTAGAATCTTCTAAGATTCAATACTTTCCTTGAGAACTTCTAAGTTCTCACTTTGAGGATTAACTCTTAATCCTAAGGGCACTAACTCACATCCCTCTAATCTTAGATTCGGATTCTAATCTTATTTTCAAACTCTACAAACCTTCACACTTATTTGCTTTCTATAGATACTTTAAATTCTAACTATTCTCACCTTTGTAAAAGAAGATTTCAATCCAAACCTTCGAATTCCCACGAATCAACAACCGAGCAATCGCACCTACAATTCACCAATTGCACAACATATTACAACTCATAACTAGGATGAGAACAAGTGTGCATTTTGGGGTGAATAGTGATTTCGGATGAATAGTGTTTTCGGGTGAATAGTGTTTTTCGAAAATCCGGGCTCAAAATCGTCAATTTCCATGATAGAAATTCATGATTTCAACTTCAAAACTCATTTATAATAAAAAACGAACAGATCCATATAAAAAGTTTTGAAAACTTACTTTTTGGGACTTCCCTTAGAGAACGGGAAACTTCGAAAAGGTAGGTTGGATAGGTAGCCCTCGTCCCTACCAATCCAACGCAACCGAAAACACGACGATCCGCCGAGAAACGAAGAAAAGCCAAGAATATTTTCTTCTCATCCATGGATGAGAAGCTCACGACAATGGCAAGGAAAAAAAATGACAAGTTTTGGTCAATTTTGTGATTTTTAAAGATGAGTGAATAGTGATTTTAGATATTTTAAGAAATTGGAAATGACGGTTGAGTCCTTTTATGACTTTTGACTTATAAAACGAAACCCGATACTCTTAAATAAATCTAAAGGTGATTAATAATTATTAATTGGCCTATTAATAATTATTAATGTCACCGAAACGAAATTTAAATTATTAAATCGATTAAAAAGAATTTCGGCGAAATTAACTACTAAAATCGAAATTACAAAAATAATAATTAAACTAAACACTTAAATTGAAATAAATAAATAACATTAAATAAATAATAAAATTAAATTAAAAAAAATCTCACTTCAAAATAACGGGACGTTACATAAAACCTAGAGGATCTTAGCTTGAATTGTCCTAGGATGAAAAATCCATCATCAATCCATGAAATCCCAATTGATTTAAACCTTAGATCACCAACACTTGAAGATTGGAGGAAAAAAAAATCAAAAAGAAGAGAGAAATGGGGGGGGGGGGTCGATTTGGAGAAGAAGATAGGAAAAGGAATTTTTTTTATTTTTGTTTTGTTTTTCTTCTAATTACTCTAATTCCTCCTATTTATAATTTAATTTCTAAAATCAAGAATAATCCAATTGCACCCAAATCCTTCCACCTCTTCAATTTATTCTTCAAGTCCTCCCACCTCCTAAATTAAATTTTAAATCCTTCCTCCCACTTTCCTTTGCTAACTAGTCCTCCATCCATTAAATAATTTCCATTTAGTCCTTTTTCAACTTAACCATTGTTAAACTAACTATGGTTTACCTTCAAAGTCAAATAAATCAAGTAATAACCTTCCAAAATTAATTAATAAAATAAAAAATAAATAAATAAAGGCCCTTACATAACATGCTTAGGCTTGGGAGTTAGTTCTAATTGAGTGAGAGAATTCACAGGTGCTTCGAAGGAAACGAGTAACTTTTGGAAGTTCTAAGTTTAGACTTACTACGGAGTTTCCTAATGTTTATCGGAAGTTGAAGGATCCAAAGGTAATAAGGATTGTGAATAAGGAACTTCGTATGTTTAATAAACAATGGAGCAATGAATTGGAGACTTTTATGTTAAGTCAAAATCTCCAGTTATTTGAAACCCGGTTGACTTGATTTATTCATTTTTTTCAGAAGTTCTTAATTGCTTGTTTTATGTATAAGAGTAATTTAGGATCCATTTACCTTTATTCCCTTTCAATTATGTTGAATGTTTATATTTACTTTACTTGCAGTCGAAAGCATAATTCATATCATATCATATTGCATAATCGAAATTGGGAGGAATAATGAGACATGCTAAGGACTGCGGGACTTTGCATTGTCTGGTATTATTCATTTTATGTTTATGTATGTGTATCATGAGGAATGCTAAAGGTTGCAATACTTTGCATGATCAGAGGAGATAGATAATGAGATAATGATGGAACTATACGAGTTCACATTATCTAGTATTATCCATAATTATTATGATACATATACAAGGATATAGAGTTTGACTTAGCCTACGGGAGTTCATTACCTGTATTTGGTGGGTGAGATAATGAGGTGAATGAACTTAGCCTACGGAAGCTTCATTACCTGTCATTATTCACTGGAGGTGGGAAGATATTATTGAAAAGACTTTGTATATTTTATTTTGGGAAGCGAGATAATGAGGTGAATGAACTTAGCCTACGAGAGTTTCATTACCTAACATTATTCGCATGTCATGATGGTATTAAAGTAAAGGTTGTGTGTCCTTTACACTAGTTGGACGAGTTAATGAATAATGTTCAGACTGCGTGTGCTAATATTATCATCATTAATCACAATTTATGATTGTTTAAATATGTTAAGACTGAGGGCGCTTAGCATAAGATATTAAAGATAAATGAGTATAAACCTTATATTTAGTATGAGGTATTAAAAGAATGAATAAGAAAGATGCGTGTTTTATGAAGCTGCTCTTCTAAATGTTTGGAAGCGAATTTCTCGAGTATTTGGGAGATTTGGCAATTGGAAATTAAATGCTTAATGTGAAATGCTTTTGAAGTGGTTGAGTGATAAAGTGTATGCAATATTTACTTGGACACAAATCCGGATACGGGTTTGGAGTCTAATTGTAACGTCCCGTTACTTTTGAGGTATAAAAAAAATTATTATTTATTTTATTTTAATTTAGGTATTTAAAGATTATCTTAGAATCAATAATTTAGAATTTAGTAGTTTATTTCGTTTTAAACCTTTTAATCGCTTTAATAGCTTAAATTAGTTTTGGTTGTATTAATAATTATTAACGGGCCAATTAATAATTATTAATCACCATTTGGTTAGTTTAAGAACTTCGTGTTTCGATTTAGAAGTCAAAAGTCATTAAAGGGACGTAACCGTAATTTCTAAAATTCTTAAAATATCAAGTTACTATTCACTTCTTCTTTAAATAGCCATTTGACCAAAAATTGACCACACTTCATCTTTTTCTCCTCCTCCATTGTCGTGGGTTCAAGGGTTTTGGGGAAGATTTTCGGGTTTCGTTCATTTCTCAACAGATCCTTTCATTTCCGGTTGCGGTGGAAAGCCTTCGGTCCTATGATTCTTCTCAACCTAAGAATCGTACTTTCCATCCATTTTCTAAGGACCTCAAGGTATGTTAAAGCTTCAAAACCTAAGCTTCAAATAGTGTTTTAATGGAGTTTTGATTTGAATCGTGCCGAGAAACTCGATGACTTTAACTACGGGAGTTGTTTTTGGTGATTTTTGGAATTTTCTCTTAACCCTAAACCCCGAGTTTGAGCCGAAACCCGTCCCGTTTGAAATTCACAATTGGATGGCTGTTTTGGGATGTATATTTATTGATTAATTGTTTATTGTAATTAAATTCGGGAAATCAAGTATTGTCCAAAAACCCAATTCATCGTTACCCATTGAAATCGGGAACTTCCAAACTACTTGAAACCAACCCGAAACACGTCTAAATTGCCTAAAATCCAGAAAACCAAACCCGAGGCCCATTTTACCTTGTAGGGCCGAGAGCACCCTAAGGCATTTTCTTGGGTTTTTCGCCGTTTTATGCTTTTAGATGTTGTTTGTTCGATGTTTGGTTAATTATTGATTGTTAGATATAATTCAAATGTAGGTGTTTGTGGACCGTTTGCTTGATTGCTCTTTCGGACATCGGGAGCGAATATAATTTTGCCAAGGTGAGAATAATTAGAATTTAACGTAGCTTTAGAAACCGAATAAGTAGAATGATTTGTAGGATTGGAAGTTGAGATTAAGGTTTTAATCAAAGGATAAAGGAAAGTGAGCTAGTATACTTAGATTTGGAGCTAGTTCTAGTTGAGTGAGAATACTTACAGTTTTTCTCCAGAGGAACGTTTAATTTTGAAAGTTCTAAGTTTAGAATTGTAACGACCCAAAACTCGTAAAATCCATTAAATTCAAGTGCACAGCGGAAACACGATTTTTACGGAAAAACGGCATGGGTTTGTTTAAAAATCAGATTATCCAAAACCTATTTATAAATATTCCCAATTTCAGAAAAGATAATAAGCATGGAATGCGCATTCCAATCTATGATAAAACTTCTAAAGGAATTTTTTAAATCCAAAGACATTTACAAATTATACAAATGCTCCACCGAGCTCAAAAGTACAACATACAAAAATATGATGAGATGTTTGTAAGCATTTCAAGAATGCTAAACCAAAACTAGACATGTTCCTATCCATCCATTGTCTTGATAAGTCACGCGGCGCCACCTCCTCTACCTCGTCCTTTGCCACGAGTCTTACCTAAAAAAATTGTAAATATAGCAACATTAGCATAAAAATGCTAGTGAGAGTAAAATGAAAACAAGTAATCCTATGAACCAAATTCCATGCCGGAAATTGTGTCCAAAGGCCTACATTTCACTTTTACTACCCATTCCACATTCCAAATTCCATACAATCACATATTACATAATATGCTTTTCGTAAAGTAGAGATGTTAAGACTTAAAGTAAAAGTACCGACTATTACTAAGTCTTTCTAACCATTCTAATAAATATATGTAACTATAACACTAACTTTCTTTGTTACAAAACCAGCTTCATCGTAACGTGCTACCGTATGAATCAACATCAACATACTACCACGTACGGTCTCACCATATCACAAGTCGTCGTAACGGGTTACCGTATGGATCAACATCGACATACTACCTCGTACGGTGTAACGTCCCGTTATTTTGTGATAAAAAAAAAACTTTTATTTATTTTATTTTAATTTGAGTAATTAAAATTCATTTATTTATTATTAAATTAGAATTTAGTAATTTATTGCATTTTAATTCCTTTTAATGGTTTTATTTAGTTAAATACGTTTTAATGGTATTAATAATTATTAACGGGCCAATTAATAATTATTAATCACCATTGGGATAATTTGAGATGTTCGGGATTCGTTTTAAGCCAAAAGTCATAAAAGGGCAAAGTTGTAATTACCCAATTTTCAAAATATCTAAAAATCACTATTTGCCTTCTTCTTTAAATGAACCTTTGACTTCACAATTGACCAAATTCTCTCATTTTCTCCTCCTCCAAGCCGTGAGCTTCAAAGGCCAAGGGATGAAATTTTGATTTCGTTCGTTTCTTGCCCGATCGACTTGATTCCGGGTCCATTGGAAAGGTATCGATCCTACGATCCTTTTCCACCTAGCCTTCGTCCGTTTCTCTCGAGATCCGAGGAGTTCTCGGTAAGTTTCTCTTGAAACCCTAAACTCCAAATAGTGTTTTAATGGAGTTTTGCTTGCTTTCTTTCGATTTCTTGCCGTGAAACTCGGTGTTTGTCAATTCGGGAGTAGTTTTAAGTGTTTTTGGAAACTATTTCATAACCCTAAAACCGAGTTTCAATCGAAACCCTTTCCGTTTGAAATTTACCCTTTTGGGTTTGATTTTGGGTTAGAAATTAATGAATGAATGTTTATTTAAATTCAATTCGGGAAAGGGACTAATGTTCAAAAACACTATTCATCGATACCCATTGAAATCGGGATTATCGAATTTGATTAAAACCAACTCAAAACGTATTTGAATTGCCAAAAAGCCGAAAAACCAAACCCGAGACTTGTTTTTGATGATAGGGCCGTGGGCCTCTTTGTGGGTTTTATTGGGTTTTCGTTGCTTTGTATGTTTAGTAGTTGTTTGAATGATAGTTGGTTTCGTTATTGATTGTTACGATATAATTCGTTTGTAGGTGTTTTTGAACTTCGTGGTTGATCGCTCCTTCGAACTTAGGAGCTAAGTCATCTTATTAATAAGGTGAGAATGATTAGTATGTAAAGTAACTATAGAAAGCAAATGAGTGTAATGGTTTGTAGAGTATGGGATTAAGATTAGAAACCGAACCTAAGTTTATAGGGTTGTGAGTTAGTGCCCTTAGGATTAAGAGTTAATCCTTTAAGGAGAATTTAGAAGTTCTCGAGAAAGACTTGAATCTTAGAAGATTCTAAGTTAGGTTCGTGTGAACTAAGTTTGGATTATTAGAAGTTAAAGATCCAACTTATAATTAGAACGGTTAATAGAACCTCGGATTATTTGGAAGTTTAGAATCCAGGAGGGTATAGGTTAATCGTTTAAGTTATGTTTCTAATCTTATTATTGATATCGGAGTTCGATCGTCATATCGTTCGTGCGAGATTCTTATCTATATTTATCATTATGTCATTTACTTTATGCTCTTTACTTTATGTTGAATTCGATCTCTTTAATATTCGTACCTTACTTCATTTACTTTTACAAGCATATGCAAGCATATGCATAACATTTTGCACCATTATTTATTGTACCATAACATCTCGCATCAATGAAAAGAGAAAAGAAAAGAATGAAAGGAATGGTGGATGAGTTGAATACCCACGTTACCTTCATGCATAAGGAATGGTGGATGAGTTGAATACCCACGTTACCTTCATACATAAGGAATGGTGGATGAATTGAATACCCACGTTACCTTCATTTCATGCATAAATGGCGAATGCGTATCCTACGGGATGTACTCATTACTTTTATGCATTTGATAGATGAGAAAGAGAATCGAGATGTTATAATTTGCAAAGTTTATTTATATTTCTCATTTATGATATAACGAGTTTATGGATGAACAATAAGACTAAGTGTGCTAATTAGTATTATTTGGAGAACTTTAGGATTAGAATGTGTCGGTTTAAGTGGACACAAATCGAAATGCGAGTTTGAGGTCTATCTTTACTTTTTATGCTATTTATTCTCACCTGGGCTTAGTTTGTTAGCTCATGATATTACAACCAATTTCCAGGTAATGCCTTGGCTAGAGGTCGAGGAGGAGGAGGTGGTCTTGCGTGATCGAGGGATGCCGGCCTCGAGATGGACTTGTCTTTGTAAAGTTTGTGTAACACTTTTATAAATTTTTGAACACTTTGATGTTGTATATAGCTCATAAGAGCTTTTGATGTGGTTTTTATGTGATGAAACATTTGAACTCCTGATTTGGACTTAAAGTCCATGAGATTTTGATTAGATTTGAAATTAGGTTGTAAACAGGTTTTCGGCATGCCAATTTTCAAACAAAACCACGCCAATTTTTCGTAAATTAAAAGACTTCCGCTGTTTTCTCTGAATTTAATTTATTTAAAAATGACGGGTCGTCACATACGGTCTTACCATAACACAAGTCATCGTAACGGGTTACCGTATAAATCAACATCAACATACTACCCCGTACGGTATTACCATATCACAACTCGTCGTAACGGGTTGCCGTATGGATCAACATCAGCATACTACCCCGTGCGGTCTTACCATATCACAAGTCATCGTAACAGGTTACCGTATGGATCAATATCAACATATTACCCCGTACGGTATTACCATATCACAAGTCATCGTAACGGGTTACCGTATGGATCAACATCAACATACTACCCCGTACAGTCTTACCATATCACAAGTCATCGTAACGGGTTACCGTATGGATCAATATCAACATACTACCCCGTACTGATATGAATTATGTAGCCATGCATTTCAGGAATTCAAGCTTGAAGTGTAGTAGCATTCATGACAACTCTAGATGCATTTATGACAACCCAAGCTTCATTCAAGGCAACTTAAAGCTTCATTCAAGATAACTTCAATACACTTCAATACAAGCAATATTGGCATTTAAAAGCTACTTTTAAGCATCATGTATCAGTTTCAATTGTTTTAGATGTATTGTAAGTTACAAAGTAGTGGTGGCAGATTGTAACTCATGTTTTAGCTTTAATTTCGGGGGTTACAAGCTAGGGACATCATGGGGCTGTTATGGGAGCATTATGAACGAAATTTACATGTATTTTATGCCTATAAATAGGCTTTGTTTTAGCTATTGTAGGTAAGATTTGAATGATGAATGAAATGTAGCATTTTTATGCACATTGAGAGCCTTGAGCCTCAACCCTTTGTAATCTTGCTTTAGATTACATGTTTAGAAACATTCAAGAGGGGAGTGATCAACCAACTTGTGGAGTGTTTCGAGTCATGAGATGATGGAACGTAATTGTTTGGGTCCATTTCATGATTTTTAGATCACACAAGGCAATCTGTTTTCTAGCCTTTCCTTGGGGTTGTTTCAAATGGCATATGTGGGTTCTTTGGTTGTGATCTTTTTGGGTCCTTAGTTAAGTTTAAGGGTTCTTAAAGCATTTCGAAAGGGTTTCGTATCATTTGGTATCGAGCATCGGTTACGATTTTGTGGCGATCTCTAGAACAGGTTTTATCCAATCTATCCTTTTCTATTCTTGTTGTTTTCAATTCTGTCCTATCTTTTCGTTTTTGTCCAAGCATGAACTTTTCTTCATCTTTTCGTTCTGATCTTGTTTCTATCTTAAAGATCACATTCGATCTTGAAAAAAAAAAAAAAAAAAAAAGAGCTTTTCATTCAAGAGCACCGGTTTGTTCTTCTTGCAAATTCTTGAGGTTTTCTGAGTTTGATCCTTGAAATTCGTGTATATCTGATTGGAATGTGTTAGTATATCAGTTATATGTCATAAACCATCAGTTACACATTCATTTTCACGAATTTAAAGTCCCAAAAACGGCTGAATTTAAAGTTTGTCAAAACTGCCCATTTTTGTAACTGCCGCATTTAATGCTTCGCTTACTGTCCAAACCGTGTCATAAATTCCGAATTTGGTTATTTGTTCTGAATATAAAAGTTTCATCTGACGGTTATCTTTCAATGATCAGAAGGTCACTTTGTCCAAATCAAAACGGAAGTCATTAAATTTGGGGATTTGTTTTCTGTGCGCAGGGTTATCCTAAATTCCAGCACTTTGGTTTATGCACTTAAGTGTTATCAATTATGATCAAATTTTTGAAATTGGTCTTTTGTAAGCTCTTCATTACTGTTATATTTACATATATATGAGCTGGTTCTTAAAAAGTCTTAGCCAATCTTCAATAATTTTGAGTGCAAACACGAGTGGAACAAAAAGAGTTGTAAAAAGCGAGGGAGTGCTTGTAAGGTCCATTTTTTTTTCTCTCTAACTTTCTTTTGCAGCCACACTTTTTGATTCGAGGACGAATCATTTTGAAGAATGGGGGAATGATATGAATTATGTAGCCATGCATTTCAGGAATTCAAGCTTGAAGTGTAGTAGCATTCATGACAACTCTAGATGCATTTATGACAACCCAAGCTTCATTCAAGGCAACTTAAAGCTTCATTCAAGATAACTTCAATACACTTCAATACAAGCAATATTGGCATTTAAAAGCTACTTTTAAGCATCATGTATCAGTTTCAATTGTTTTAGATGTATTGTAAGTTACAAAGTAGTGGTGGCAGATTGTAACTCATGTTTTAGCTTTAATTTCGGGGGTTACAAGCTAGGGACATCATGGGGCTGTTATGGGAGCATTATGAACGAAATTTACATGTATTTTATGCCTATAAATAGGCTTTGTTTTAGCTATTGTAGGTAAGATTTGAATGATGAATGAAATGTAGCATTTTTATGCACATTGAGAGCCTTGAGCCTCAACCCTTTGTAATCTTGCTTTAGATTACATGTTTAGAAACATTCAAGAGGGGAGTGATCAACCAACTTGTGGAGTGTTTCGAGTCATGAGATGATGGAACGTAATTGTTTGGGTCCATTTCATGATTTTTAGATCACACAAGGCAATCTGTTTTCTAGCCTTTCCTTGGGGTTGTTTCAAATGGCATATGTGGGTTCTTTGGTTGTGATCTTTTTGGGTCCTTAGTTAAGTTTAAGGGTTCTTAAAGCCTTTCGAAAGCTTTTAGATCCTTAAACTTAACTAAGGACCCAAAAAGATCACAACCAAAGAACCCACATATGCCATTTGAAACAACCCCAAGGAAAGGCTAGAAAACAGATTGCCTTGTGTGATCTAAAAATCATGAAATGGACCCAAACAATTACGTTCCATCATCTCATGACTCAAACACTCCACAAGTTGGTTGATCACTCCCCTCTTGAATGTTTCTAAACATGTAATCTAAAGCAAGATTACAAAGGGTTGAGGCTCAAGGCTCTCAATGTGCATAAAAATGCTACATTTCATTCATCATTCAAATCTTACCTACAATAGCTAAAACAAAGCCTATTTATAGGCATAAAATACATGTAAATTTCGTTCATAATGCTCCCATAACAGCCCCATGATGTCCCTAGCTTGTAACCCCGAAATTAAAGCTAAAACATGAGTTACAATCTGCCACCACTACTTTGTAACTTACAATACATCTAAAACAATTGAAACTGATACATGATGCTTAAAAGTAGCTTTTAAATGCCAATATTGCTTGTATTGAAGTGTATTGAAGTTATCTTGAATGAAGCTTTAAGTTGCCTTGAATGAAGCTTGGGTTGTCATAAATGCATCTAGAGTTGTCATGAATGCTACTACACTTCAAGCTTGAATTCCTGAAATGCATGGCTACATAATTCATATCATTCCCCCATTCTTCAAAATGATTCGTCCTCGAATCAAAAAGTGTGGCTGCAAAAGAAAGTTAGAGAGAAAAAAAAATGGACCTTACAAGCACTCCGCTTTACAACTCTTTTTGTTCCACTCGTGTTTGCACTCAAAATTATTGAAGATTGGCTAAGACTTTTAAGAACCAGCTCATATATATGTAAATATAACAGTAATGAAGAGCTTACAAAAGACCAATTTCAAAAATTTGATCATAATTGATAACACTTAAGTGCATAAACCAAAGTGCTGGAATTTAGGATAACCCTGCGCACAGAAAACAAATCCCCAAATTTAATGACTTCCGTTTTGATTTGGACAAAGTGACCTTCTGATCATTGAAAGATAACCGTCAGATGAAACTTTTATATTCAGAACAAATAACCAAATTCGGAATTTATGACACGGTTTGGACAGTAAGCAGAAGCATTAAATGCGGCAGTTACAAAAATGGGCAGTTTTGACAAACTTTAAATTCAGCCGTTTTTGGGACTTTAAATTCGTGAAAATGAATGTGTAACTGATGGTTTATGACATATAACTGATATACTAACACATTCCAATCAGATATACACGAATTTCAAGGATCAAACTCAGAAAACCTCAAGAATTTGCAAGAAGAACAAACCGGTGCTCTTGAATGAAAAGCTCTTTTTTTTTTCTTTTTTTTTTTTCAAGATCAGAATGTGATCTTTAAGATAGAAACAAGATCAGAACGAAAAGATGAAGAAAAGTTCATGCTTGGACAAAAACGAAAAGATAGGACAGAATTGAAAACAACAAGAATAGAAAAGGATAGATTGGATAAAACCTGTTCTAGAGATCGCCACAAAATCGTAACCGATGCTCTGATACCAAATGATAAGGCAACCTTGCGTTCAAGTCCAAAAACCCATTACAATCGTTTGCAAGAACCTTTGAAGCATGAAAATGGCACAAAACCTCCTTAACTAATCGGATCAACCCAAGAGTTCCAAATGATAAGGCAAACCCGAATTGCAAGTTCAAAGACCCGATGCTATTATGCTTAGCATGAACCTTTGAAGCAAGAACTCAAACCCTCCCTAACTATTCGGAAACACCCCCTAAGAATGGCTAAAAACAGATTGCTTAGGAAAGATGATCATTGATCTAGGACAAGTTTCCAAGCCCAAGATTCGAGACACTCCACAAGTTGGATGATCATTTCAACTTGAATGACTCTAAACATGTAATCTAAAGCAAGATTACAAAGGGTTGAGGCTCAAGGCTCTCAATGTGCATAAAAATGCTACATTTCATTCATCATTCAAATCTTACCTACAATAGCTAAAACAAAGCCTATTTATAGGCATAAAATACATGTAAATTTCGTTCATAATGCTCCCATAACAGCCCCATGATGTCCCTAGCTTGTAACCCCCGAAATTAAAGCTAAAACATGAGTTACAATCTGCCACCACTACTTTGTAACTTACAATACATCTAAAACAATTGAAACTGATACATGATGCTTAAAAGTAGCTTTTAAATGCCAATATTGCTTGTATTGAAGTGTATTGAAGTTATCTTGAATGAAGCTTTAAGTTGCCTTGAATGAAGCTTGGGTTGTCATAAATGCATCTAGAGTTGTCATGAATGCTACTACACTTCAAGCTTGAATTCCTGAAATGCATGGCTACATAATTCATATCATTCCCCCCCTTTCGAAAACCCTTTCGAAATGCTTTAAGAACCCTTAAACTTAACTAAGGACCCAAAAAGATCACAACCAAAGAACCCACATATGCCATTTGAAACAACCCCAAGGAAAGGCTAGAAAACAGATTGCCTTGTGTGATCTAAAAATCATGAAATGGACCCAAACAATTACGTTCCATCATCTCATGACTCGAAACACTCCACAAGTTGGTTGATCACTCCCCTCTTGAATGTTTCTAAACATGTAATCTAAAGCAAGATTACAAAGGGTTGAGGCTCAAGGCTCTCAATGTGCATAAAAATGCTACATTTCATTCATCATTCAAATCTTACCTACAATAGCTAAAACAAAGCCTATTTATAGGCATAAAATACATGTAAATTTCGTTCATAATGCTCCCATAACAGCCCCATGATGTCCCTAGCTTGTAACCCCCGAAATTAAAGCTAAAACATGAGTTACAATCTGCCACCACTACTTTGTAACTTACAATACATCTAAAACAATTGAAACTGATACATGATGCTTAAAAGTAGCTTTTAAATGCCAATATTGCTTGTATTGAAGTGTATTGAAGTTATCTTGAATGAAGCTTTAAGTTGCCTTGAATGAAGCTTGGGTTGTCATAAATGCATCTAGAGTTGTCATGAATGCTACTACACTTCAAGCTTGAATTCCTGAAATGCATGGCTACATAATTCATATCACGTACGGTCTTACCATGTCACAAATCAACAAGTTCCCTAGTAAGCTAGATTACTTAAAATTCTACAAAACTACTAAAGAACATAAACTACTTAAAATTACACTAGTTAACTCTCAAGTGCAACTTCTAAGCCACTTTGTCTCCCAAACCACTCAAAATTCCTTAAACTTCTACTTTCATATCTCCAATTTCACCTAAAACTCCTCAATTTATCTTACAAGACTTCCAAATCACTCAAATCTTACCTTTTTCACCCAAATTCACTAGAACTCCAAAGTCACTCCACTCACTTCCGAGTTTAAAGTCACCAACCAAGTATTAACTTCCAGAAGTTAGTTTCCCTCTTAACCTCGATAAACAATATCGTAACTAAACTTAATTCATAAAATTACTAACTTCCATTTTAAACTCACCTTAGAAAGTGAAGTCCAAGTTCCCAAAGTGTCGAGATCCAAACCACGCAAGCAATCACAATCCTACAAATCAAATACACCTAACAATCATTAATTAACTGAAAATCAAGTAAACGACAACTAAACGCATAAAACGACAAAAAACCCGAAATTAAGCCTTATCGAGCTCTCGGCTATACAAGGGAAAGAGGGGCTCGGGTTTGGTTTTCTGACTTTTATGCAATTTAGAAGTATTTCGGGTTGGTTTCGGATACTTTTGAAGTTTGAGTTATCAATGGGTAACCGTATTTTAGGGTTTTACACAATAATCGATTTCCGAAAAATTATGTATAATACAAAATCATAACAAACTAAACACCCTAACCAAGGCCAAGTGAGAAATTCACACGGAACGGGTTTTCAACTCAAACTCGGTTTTAGGGTTTAGGGAAGTTTCTAAAATTGTCTAAAACGACTTCCTCGATTGAAATCTTCAAGTTTCGGTGTGTGAATTTGAAGATTTCAATCTCAATCCTCCATTAAAACACTATTCAAAGCTTAATTTTGAAAATTTGTCATACCTTGAGGCTTGTAGAAAATTGATGAAAACCTCGATTGTTAGGTTGGAAACGATCCCTGGATCGAGAGCTTTTCAACGCAACAGGAATTACGGCGATCCACTGAGAAATGAAGAAAAGCCAAGAGAGAGAGGAAGGGGGGAGGTGGTTCGGCCCTAGCAAGAGAAAAGGAGAAGAGGAAAATGTAAAAATATTGATCAATGTTGACTTTTTAAAGAAGGAGGAGATGAATAGTAATTGATATTTTTAAGAATTTGGAAAATGACGGTTACTTCCCTTTTTAAAAGATTTAGTAATAAAACGAAACCCGAAGATCTTAAATTAATCTAAAGGTGATTAATAATTATTAATTGGCTCGTTAATAATTATTAATGTCACCGAAACTAATTTAAAGTAGTAACAGGGTTAAAAGGTTTTCGAACGAAAATAACTACTAAATTCGAAATTACTAAATTTAAACTAACCTTAAATACTTTAATTAAAATAAAATAAATAAACAAATAAAAAAATTTACCTCCAAAAGTAACGGGGCGTTACAAGAATTGTTCCGGAGTTTAGGTTGGATTATTGGAAGTTGAGGGATCCAAGTATAATGGAATGACTAAGTGTAACGTCCCGTTACTTTTGGGGGTAAATTTATTTTATTTTATTTTATTTTATTTATTTTATTTAATTAAAGTATTTAAGGTTAATTTAAAAAAATTAGTGATTTCGATTTTAGTAGCTATTTTCGTCCTCGAAAATCATTTAAATCGTTTTAATACTTTAAAATTGTTTCGGTGACATTAATAATTATTAATGGGCCAATTAATAATTATTAATCACCTTTAGATTTATTTAAGAGCTTCGGGTTTCGTTTTATAAGTCAAAAGTCATAAAAGGACGCAACCGTCATTTCCAATTTCTCAAAATATCTAAAATTACTATACACTTCTTCTTTAAATATCAAAGTTGACTTGAGTTGACCAAGCATTCATTTTTTTTCTTCCTCCTTCTTCTCCAAGCCGTGGGCATCAATGGGGGATTGGGTGAGTTTTTCTTTTCTTCGTTTCTCATTCATTTCTCGATGGATCGGCTTGATTTCGGTTGCGTTGGATTGGTAGGGACGAGGGCTACCTATCCAACCTACCTTTTCGGAGTTTCCCGTTCTCTAAGGGAAGTCCCAAAAAGTAAGTTTTCAAAACTTTTTAGTTGGTTTTGTTCGTTTTTGTAACGACCCGAACCCGTTAAATTCTTTAAATTCAAATGCACAGCGGAAGACTCGATTTTTAAAGAAAAACGGCATGGGTTCGTTTAAAAATCGAATAACCAAAACCTGTTTACAACCCAAATTTCCAGAAAAAGCTATAAATCGGGAATGCGCATTCCAAAAGATATTTAAATCATAAAACATAGACATATTTAACACAAATACCCTTTCGGGCTCAAAAGACATAGTATGTAAAGATGGAATAATTTACAAGCATTTCAATGAATGCTAAACCAAAATGAGTTCTTAATATTGTCCGTACACCATCTCGTCAAGTCACGCGACACCACTTCCTCTACCCCGCTTCTTGGCACGGGGTTTACCTGAAAATATTGTGGTGTAGCACCATTAGCAAACAATGCTAGTGAGACTAAAATGAAAGAAAGTAATCCTATGAATAAAATTTCATAACCGAAATCGTGTCCAAAGGCCTATAATGTTCAATACTACCCACATCCACACTTCCAATTTCCATACAATCATTCTATAGTCAAATATTACCCATAATCGTCATTCAATACCGTACGATAGATATAAAGACTTAAAGTAAAGTAACATTAACTATCTTTATTACCAAACAAGTTTCATCGTATCGTGCTATTGTATGGATCGAAATCAACATACCACATACGGTCGTACCATGTCTCAAGTTACCGTACCATGATACCGTATGGACCGAAGTCAACATACTATCATGTACCATATCACAAATCATCGCACCATGATACGTATGGATCGGAATCAACATACTATCATGTGCCATATCACAATCATAGTACCATGGTACCGTATGGATCCGAATCAACATACTACCATGTACCATATCACAATCATCGGATATCAGGAATTTCACCATATAGGTATCAGGAATTTCACCATATAGATATCAGAAATTTCACCATATAGATATCAGGAATTTCACCATATAGGTCTCAGGAATTTCACCATATAGATATCAGGAATTTCACCATATAGATATCCGGAATTTCACCATATAGATATCAGGAATTTCACCATATAGATATCAGGAATTTCACCATATAGATATCAGGAATTTCACCATATAGGTATCAGGAATTTCACCATATAACAAATCATCGCACCATGATACCGTATGGAGCGTATCACATACTATCATGTGCCGTATCACAAATTATAGTACCATGGTTACATATGGATCAAAATCACATACTACCATGTACTAGTTACAAACCATAGTACCATGGTTACATATGGATCAAAATCACATACTACCATGTACTATCCCACTAATCATCTCACCATGATTACATATGGATCAAAATCACATACTATCACGTGCAGAATCAAAGTGCTCAAGGTACCCACAAATCATCACACCATGATACGTATGGACCAAATCAACATACTACCATGTGTGAATCAATGTGCCTAAGGTCACCACAAATCATCTCACCATGATTACATATGGATCAAAATCACATACTATCACGTGCAGAATCAAAGTGCTCAAGGTACCCACAAATCATCACACCATGATACGTATGGACCAAATCAACATACTACCATGTGTGAATCAATGTGCCTAAGGTCACCCCAAATCATCTCACCATGATTACATATGGATCAAAATCACATACTATCACGTGCAGAATCAATGTGCCGTAGGTCCCCAAAAGTTAGCTAAACTCCAAAGAATTCTACTAAGTTAATTAGAAACCTAACCAACTAGATTACACGAGTTACTACTCAAGTGCATCTTCTAATTACTTTACTTCCAAATCCATCAAAGTAACTTTCAAATCAATCAAAGTAACTTCCAAAACCAACAAAGTAACTTCCATTCCACTTTCATCTAACATCTCCAAATCACATTACCATACTTCCAAACCTCTCCGATGTTCTCTAATCATCGAACTAACCATAATTCCAAACTTTCCACACACACTTCCGAATCAAAGTCTCCAACCAAAACTTAATACTAAGAAGTTATCTCCCTCTTAACATCGATAAACAATTACATAATGAAACTAAATTCATAAAACCACTAACTTTCACATTAAACTCACCTTAGCTTGAAGACAAGCTCCGAATAATCCGAGGTTGTAAATTCACGATCAATTCACAATCCTACAAACGAATTATTCCTAAATTACATTAATTAACCGAAAAGCAATCAAACAACATCTAAACACATAAAACCACGAAAATCCCGGATTCTACCCTTATGGAGCTCTCGGCCAAGCTAGGGAAAAAGGGGTTCGGGTTTGGTTTTCCGGCTTTTATGCATTTTAGAGGTGTTTTGGGTTGGTTTCGAATACTTTGGAGGTTTGCAAAATCAATGGGTAACCGAAAAATAGGGTTTTGCATATTAATCCATTTTCGAAAAATTAACTAAAAAGCAAAAACACAAAGAACCTAACATCCTAAACATAGCCCAAAGAGGGAAAATCACAAGGGACGGGTTTCCAGCTCAAACTCGGTTTTAGGGTTTAGGGAAAGTTTCTAAAATTGACTATAAAGACTTCCCCGAATGAAACCCTCAAGCTTCGGTGAATGAATTCGAAGATTACAACTCAAATCCACCATTAAAACACTATTCACATCAAAAATAAGAAACTTTAACATACCTTTAAGCCTCGAGAAAACGAGCGAAAATCTCGATTATTAGGATGGGTAGAAAGGTCTCGGCGAGAGCTTTCCAACGCATCCGAAATCACGTAAAACGGACGAGAAACGAAGCCGGGGCGACGATTTCTTTCTCTCCTCTTTTTTTCTCTCTAAGCTACGGGTTTGGGATGAAAAATGAGAAGAAAATTTCATATTTTGTCTAATTTTGGCTTATTTAAAGAGAAGGAGGAATAGTGTTTAGATATTTAACAATTTGGGAAATGACGCCACGTCCCTCTTTTGTTTTAACTTTAAAAAACGAAACCCAGGCTCTTAAATAAGTTTAAAGGTGATTAATAATTATTAATTGGCCTATTAATAATTATTAATGTCACCAAAACAAATTTAAAGTATTAAAACGATTTAAAAAAAAATTCGGACGAAAATAACTACTAAATCGAAATTTCTGAATTAAAACTAATCTTAAAAGCTTTAATTAAAATAAATAAATAAATAATTTCACCCCCAAAAGTAACGGGACGTTACAGTTTTTGATTATAAATGAGTTTTGAAGTTGAAATCATGAATTTCTATCATGGAATTTGACGATTTTGAGCTCGGATTTTCGAAAAACACTATTCATCCGAAAACACTATTCATCCGAAATCACTATTCACCCGAAATTGCACACTTGTTCGCATATTAGTTATGAGTTGTAATATGTTGTGCAATTGGTGAATTGTAGGTGCGATTGCTCGGTTGTTGTTTCGTGGAAAGTGGAGATTTGGAGTTATTTGGCTAAGGTGAGTTTAAAAGGGAAGTTAGTACTTTTATGAATTTAGTTTCGTTATGTTATTGTTTATCGATGTAAAGAGGGTGATAACTTCTTAGGATTAAGTTTTGGTTGGAGACTTCTATTCGGAAGTGTGTGTGAGAAAGTTTGGATTTATGGTTAGTTCGATGATTAGAGAACATCGGAGAGGTTTGGAAGTATGGTAATGTGATTTGAAGATGTTAGATGAAAGTGGAATGGAAGTTACTTTGATGGTTTTGGAAGTTACTTTGATTGATTTGAAAGTTACTTTGATGGATTTGGAAGTAAAATAATTAGAAGATGCACTTGAGTAGTAACTCGTGTAATCTAGTTGGTTAGGTTTCTAATTAACTTAGTAGAATTCTTTGGAGTTTAGCTAACTTTTGGGGACCTACGGCACATTGATTCTGCACGTGATAGTATGTGATTTTGATCCATATGTAATCATGGTGAGATGATTTGTGGTGACCTTAGGCACATTGATTCACACATGGTAGTATGTTGATTTGGTCCATACGTATCATGGTGTGATGATTTGTGGGTACCTTGAGCACTTTGATTCTGCACGTGATAGTATGTGATTTTGATCCATATGTAATCATGGTGAGATGATTAGTGGGATAGTACATGGTAGTATGTGATTTTGATCCATATGTAACCATGGTACTATGGTTTGTAACTAGTACATGGTAGTATGTGATTTTGATCCATATGTAACCATGGTACTATAATTTGTGATATGGCACATGATAGTATGTGATACGCTCCATACGGTATCATGGTGCGATGATACCTATATGGTGAAATTCCTGATATCTATATGGTGGAATTCCTGATATCTATATGGTGAAATTCCTGATAGCTATATGGTGAAATTCCTGATACCTATATGGTGAAATTCCTGATACCTATATGGTGAAATTCCTGATACCTATATGGTGAAATTCCTGATATCTATATGGTGAAATTCCTGATACCTATATGGTGAAATTCCTGATACCTATATGGTGAATATCTATATGGTGAAAGTCCTGATACCTATATGGTGAAATTCCTGATATCCGATATGGTGAAAGTCCTGATATTCGATGATTTGTGATATGGTACATGGTAGTATGTTGATTCGGATCCATACGGTACCATGGTACTATGATTGTGATATGGCACATGATAGTATGTTGATTCGGATCCATACGTATCATGGTGCGATGATTTGTGATATGGCACATGATAGTATGTTGATTCGGATCCATACGTATCATGGTGCGATGATTTGTGATATGGTACATGATAGTATGTTGACTTCGGTCCATACGGTATCATGGTACGGTAACTTGAGACATGGTACGACCGTATGTGGTATGTTGATTTCGATCCATACAATAGCACGATATGATGAAACTTGTTTGGTAATAAAGATAGTTAATGTTACCTTTACATATTCTTTAGAATTGTGTAGTAAGACTTAGTAGTGAATGTTACTTTACTTTAAGTCTTTATATCTATCTCTTGGTAATGAATGATGAATGCTGGTAATATATGACTATCGAATGATTGTATGGAAATTGGAAGTGTGGATGTGGGTAGTATTGAGCATTATAGGCCTTTGGACACGATTTCGGTTATGAGATTTTGTTCATAGGATTACTTGCTTTCGTTTTACTCTCACTAGCATGTTATGCTAATGGTGCTACACTTACAAATTTTCAGGTAAACCTTGAGCTAAGAAGCGTGGTAGAGGAGGTGGAGCTGCGTGACTAGTCGAGATGGTGTATGGACAATATTAAGAACTCATTTTGGTTTAGCATTCATTGAATGCTAGTAAATTATTCCATATTTACATACTTATGTCTTTTTGAGCCCGAAAGGGTATTTGTGTAAAATATGTCTATGTTTTATGATTTAAATATCTTTTGGAATACGCATTCCCGATTTATCGCTTTTTCTGGAATTTGGGTTGTAAAACAGGTTTTGGCTATTCGATTTTTAAACGAACCCACGCCGTTTTTCTTTAAAAGTCGAGTCTTCCGCTGTGCATTTGAATTTAAAGGATTTAACGGGTTCGGGTCGTTACACTAAGAAACTTGAATATGGAATTTTGGATATTTATTGAAAGGATTAGAATCTTTGGAAGTGGAGACTTCGTCAGTAAAGTTAAGAACTCACTTTTACTAAAGGACCGTTGGCTTAATTCACTTTTTGTTCTTCCGAAATTTCTATTTATTTATTTTATGTATAAGAGAAAGTATTATTCTTTTACTTTATGCCCTTCTATCACTTTGAATGTTTTTATTTATGTTTACTTACTTTTGTAAGCATATGCATATCATATTGCATCATCGAATTGGAAGGAAAGTGAGATTAAAAGGTGAATACGAATCTTACGGGAGTTTTCATTACCTTCATTATTCATAAAAGGTGAATTCGAATCCTACGGGAGTTTTCATTACCTTCATTATTCATTTGAGATGGAATTATATCATTGAGAAGGAATTGTACATTCTAGTATGGAAAGTAAGATTAATTAGGTGAATGATAGTCCTACGGGAGCTACCATTACCTAGCATTATTTTCATAAGATGTTATGTTTATGTAAAGATTGTCTATCCCTTTTATACTTGTTTTAATAAGCTAATGATTGATGATTAGACTACATATACTAGTAATATCATCTTGTAGAGATTATGTGATATGGAAGTACTTTTTCAAATAGTTGAAAGTTAGTTTTCTAGAGTTTAGAGAAGCTTGGAAAAGAATATGTAAACTTACTTGGACACAAATAAGAATACGGGTTTGGGGTCTATTGTTACTTTTTATTCTGGGTATTTTCACTGGGATTGCTTTTAGCTCATGATATTACAAACAATTTCAGGTAATGCTTATGCTCGTGGTGGTGGGAGAGGAGCTGGTGCAGCTTGATTGAGAGGATGATGAGACAGGGATGGACTAGATACACTTTTAAAAGTCCATGGACTCATTTTGTTGTATTTGTGTCTTTTTATATGTAAATTTGTATTGTTTTACTTTTATGGTTAATAACTCTTTTAAAACTTTGGAAAAGGAATTGCATTTCCTTACTTTTAAATTTTCTGATGTGAAAAATATAGATAGGTTTTGGCTAGCCTAAATTTCAAACATATCCACGCCATTTTTTTAATTACTAAGACTTCCGCTGTGTTTTAGTTTTAAATGATTTAAAAGGAGTCGGGTCGTCACACTAATGTTACTTTTTATTCTGTTTATTTTCACTGGCTTTGCTTTTAGCTCATAATATTACAAACATTTTCAGGTAATGCTCGTGCTAGAGGTCATGGGAGAGGAGCTGGAGCTGCCTGATCGAGTGGATGAATATATCGTTTTGTTTCCATGGACTCGTTTTGTTTTATTTTGTGTCTTTTGAGATGTAAATTTGTATATAAGCTCATAAGAGCTTTTTGTCTTAACTTTTATGATTATAAACTTCTTTAAACTTTGGAAAAGGAATTGCATTTCCTTGCTTTTAAATTTCCTGATGTGAAAAATGTATACAGGTTTTGGATAGTCTAAGTTTCAAACATATCCACGCCGTTTTTTTAAAATATTAAGACTTACGCTATGTTTTTATTTTTAAATGATTTAAAAAGGGTCGGGTCGTCACACAACCGCACTTTTTAATTTGCATATACTAGCCAATTGATAAAAAAGCCTCTTACGAGGACGACCTACGTTGTGAATTAGGGGGACAATAGCGATATAAGAAATGTCAATTGGTACAATCCACTATTGCCAGTACGATAAATAAGGCCATCGTAGGTGATGGATTTTAAAACTATGAACTAAGAATTTAATCTCAACTCAAGAACTTTTTATTCTTCATTAATTTGAGTCAAGAAGTACAATTCTCTATTTACAGAAATAGTACAAAAAATATAAAATTAACTCCTAAACACTTATTACAAAGAACTAAGAAACTAATCAATCAAGGCCATTAGTTGTCATTGCTAACAAACTTGATGATTAGAAATAGTTGAAGAGAAACTCTAAAATGCTCAATCAATGTGTTCTTAACGTCCCCCCCTATAAATCAAGGACTTTTGGAGAGAAAACTCTAAGATGTTGTTTCCATTTGAGAAAAGATGCAGCGGAAAGTGGTTTGGTTAATACATCACTGACCTTAGTTGAGGCTGGAAGATGTTGAACATAGAGTTGCTTAGTTAATTCCAAATCTCAAATAATGTAAATATCAGTTTTAACATGTTTGGTTTTGGAATGGAGAATAGGGTTAGCAATTAGATGAAAAAATTGAGATTGTCACACAATAATGTAGGAGCACGAGAAGTTTGAATTCAAATTTCTTTTAGAAGAGCTTTAAGCCAAATGAGTTCAATAGATGCAATTGCTACACTTCAAAATCCATCCTCAATAATTGATCGATAAATGGTATGTTGTTTTCGAGATGACCAAGAGATAAGATTTCTTCCAAGAAAAATACAAAAGCCTGTAGTGGATTTTCTATCATCCATATCTGAAGCCTAGTCTGCATTCAGCAAAAGCTTGAAGATTAAAGTTGGTTGGTTTTCAAACTAACATTGTATTTGTAGTTGTGCCCTTTAGATATCTTAGAACACATTTTACTACTTTCTAGTGTTCAATTATTTGGATGTTGCATGAATTGGCAAAGCTTGTTAACAGAATATGAAATATCATGATAGGAGACAGCTGTATATTGTAAAGAACCAATCGTTCTTTGATAGAGATGAACATCGAGCAAAATCTTCTCCTCTATTCTTAAAAATGACAGAACCATTGACCATTGGGGTTGATAACTGATGAGCTTCAAGCATTTTGGTCTTTGTGAGAAGGTCATTTATATTTTTTTCTTGAGATAGAAAAATATTTCTAGACTTTGTATAGGATACCTCAACACCCAGAGAGTAGTGAAGCTTTCCAAGATCTTTGAGTGCAAAAATCTGAAGTAATTGAGCAATGAGAGAGTTGATTTATACTCAATTGATTTATATAACAATAATATCATCAACATATACCAAAACAAATGTTTATAGTGTGGAGTTGGATCTAGTAAACAAGGATTGATCAACTTTTGAATTTAGAAAACCAGTCATGACAAAAAACAAGCTCAATCTATCAAACCAAGCTCGTGGAGCTTGTTTGAGGCCACAGAGAGCTTTATGAAGTTTACAAACAAATCCAGGAGATGCACTATCAAAACCAGGTGGTAGCTCCATTATAACATCCGCATTTAGTATACTATGAAGTAAGGAATTATTAATGTCTAATTGGTGTAGCTCTCAGTTCTATGATAATGCCAAGGTGAGTAATACTCTAATAGTTGTTGGCTTTACAGCAGGGCTAAAAGTCTCACCATAATCAACGTCTGCTTGTTGGTGAAATCTCTTAGCTACCAACCTAGATTTATGTCTTGCAATGAAGCCATTAGATGCCTATTGATTTTATAAACCCATTTGCAACCTACTATCCTCTTATATGTTGGTCTTGGAACAATACTCCAAGTTCCATTTCACATGAGAGCATCATATTCAGACTGCATAGCATCCTTTCATTGTTTAGACAAAAAAGCCTCTTTGACAGTAGAAGGTTTATGATTTTGCAGATCAATAGTGAGCACTGTCATTGGGTTGAAAATATCTGCCTTAGCTCTTGTAACCATGGAGTGAGTATCACAATGTATGATTATATCATTGGCAGATTCTTCTATATCTATTGACTCACAATGCAAGGGGGAAATATCAAAAGTGATAGGAACAGGCAGAGAAGGTGATCTTATAGAATTATGAGTAGGATCTGTTGTTAGACATGAATATGTAATCTGATGGGATGAACGTGGAGAAGAATGTTGGTTTGTTTGATTGGAGTTGTGAGTAGATTGAGATATTACAAGATTTTAATTTGATGAAGATGATTTAGAGAGAGGAACAATTGGGATTTCACCAAAAAAAAGGTATTTGTCTTGTTGACTGGGTGCAAATTAGATGAAGTGTTAAAAAAGAAAGAATCCTCATCAAACTTTACATGTATTGACACATAAAGTCTTCCATTGGGAGATAAACATTTGTAACCTTTATATTGAAAGCTATACCAAAGAAAGGTACACCTGATATACTCGTATTTTAACTTATGACTATTAGTAAGGTATGAGTAAGGGGTAACAACTATAACCAAACACTTTTAAGAAAAAGTAATCAGGTTTAGAATGTAAAATCTTTTTCATAGGAGACATACCATGAAGAACTAATGTTGGCAATCATTTAATCAGAAATACTGATGCTGTAAAGGAATCATGCTAGAACTTTAGTGGCAGATTTGCTTGAGACAATAATGAAAGACCATATTCTACAATATGTTTATGTTTCCTCTCAATAATACAACTTTTTCAGAGGTACTTAGGCAAGTGATTCTATGGAAAATGCCATGACTTTTCAGAAAATGAGTAAGAGCTTGAAACTCTCCTCCCCAATCAGTTTGGATAGATTTTATCTTCGTATTTAGAGTGTTTCAACCTTTTTTATTAAATGCATAAAGGTTTGAAGAGTTTCAGATTTGATTTTTAGAAAATAGATCCAAGTATATCTAGAAAATACATAAAGAGAGCTTGTATGCATTTTCTTATGGATGCAAGGTTATTAATTGCAAAGGTGCAGTATATACATATTTTAAATCAGTAAAAGGAAGTTTATGACTTTTACTAAGTTGACATGAATGACAAAAAGAAAGAGTTTTATTCATAGGTATTGTAGATATTACAAGATTGCAACACTTGTGAGGTCATAAGAGAATTGGCATGACCTACTCTTTTGTGTCAAATATCTAAAGAATTACATTTGAATTCAGTTTCTTAAATGAAAGTATTGAAGCATTGTGCAGGGGTTGAACAAGAGAGTAATGAAAAGACTGTGTGTACTTTGTTTTGGAAAGTGAGATAATGAGATATTGTTAGACTGCGTGTGCTTTCAATACATGTCATTATAAGCATATTGATGGTTATATTGCTGTAAAGACCGCATGTACTTTACATGTGTAAAGCGAGTTAATTAAAAATGTTGAGACTTCATATGCTAGCACTATTGCCATTAATCGCGTGATATTCTTGTTTGAAACATGTTGAGATCGAGTGTGCTTAGTATAGATTACAATAGAGAAAATAAATGTGAACGTTATGTATAGCATGAGTTGGTATATAAAAATGAAATGTGAACATTATGTATAACATGAGTTGCTATAGAGAAATGAAATGTGAACGTTATGCATAGCATGAGTTGCTATAGGGAAATGAAATGTGAACATTATGTATAGCATGGGTTTCTATAGAGAAAATAAATGTAAACTTTATGTATACTATGAGTTGCTATAGAGAAATAAGTGAAAATGAAATCCGTAACAACCTGTTATCAAGTAGGACAATTTTTTTTTATATTATTTTCTCAAATAATATTAATAAAGCTGAATGATTGATTGGAATTTTAACTACTTGATCTTTTGGTAAGGTCAGTTGGTAACTTCTCAAAACCCAAAATTAAAGCTTCAATTTTTACTTAATATTTTAATCTGATGTTGATCGTCTCATTATGATGTTTCCAACGCAACTGACGGCTCGTCGTTCTGAGTTCCGTAGAGTAAGTTATGAGCGTTTTAAGTCAGTGGCCGTTTCATAATAATGAGGTTACGGGATTTTAACCTAAGAACCTCTCCTCCTCATTATTTTTGGACATTTTGGGACATCTTCTCCTCCATAGCAGCCTTCCAATTGGTGAGAAATTGACGGTTTTTCATCGATCTCGATTGTAGGAAGACAATTCGTAGTGTGATCAAGTTTAGGTGTCATTGGGAACTTGATTTACAATCGAAAGGTAATGTTTTTCTTCTCTTCTTTGGACCCTCACGCTGTCGCCCCCCTAGGGTTTGAATTGATGTGTTTTTCATCAATCTTGATTGATAGGTGATCGGTACGAAGTGTAGTTGAGAGTAGGTGAAGATCGGAAGTCGTTGCTTCACTTTTTCTATCATTTTGGTAAGATTCAAACCTATTTACTATCATTTTAATTCTAGAATTTTATATTAATTCATGAGTTCTTTTTTTCAAGAACTCATTTGAGAACCCAACTCCTTTGACTTCAAACCCTAACCCAAAAGCTTAAAACTCTTATCGATTTTGATTCACCTTGCCCTAAACTAAAAACCCATAGAAATTGATCACCCCAGACATTGACCCACTACCAAATTGAGACCCGAAGGCCCCAGTTCAGCCGCGGTAAGAGGCAGCAAACTCGGCTTTACTGCCCCTTCAAACGGTGAACCGTTTTCGTCGTTTGGTTGTCCCATTCGTCGAGCCGTTTGTGATAACATTAGGTATTATTTTTGTATAGTTTTTAATTGTATTAGATCGTCATTTCAAGTCTGGTTTGTGGTGGAAAAGTACATTGGTTTATCTTGGTTTGTTTAGCGTAATCGAGGTGAGTTAACAGTTTAATTAACTGTGGGATTTTAGAGAAATCTAAAGCTCAAACCGCAGTTATTTTTATTCAATATATTATTTAATATAATTTTGGAACGTTTGGGTATATTTGGACCTTAGGAGATATCGATTTTAATTTCGGAGAATTGGACTTTTGGTTAGAGCCAAATTACACAATTTTTGGGAAAAAGTGAATTTCTTTAGATCGAATTGATTCTGATTGATATGAATGTTAATTCTAGAAATTTTTTGAGTTTAAGATTATCTTTTTTTTTGGAGAATTTATTTAGAAAGCATAAAAATGAGTTTTTGGGTTTCCGACAATTTTTACCCAATTACACAGAAAGTCAGTTTTTAGTGATTTGATTGGTGTGAAACTTGGGCTGCTGTGTTTTTTTACTTATAATTGACATTATATTATATTTTATAAGTGTTTTTTATGAAGGGAAGGTTGTGGATTGAGACAGGTTGATTGTGAGAATTAGTTTTAAGGGTACGAGCTTAACAACTAATCATATTTCAGTTTTGGATGAGACCATAGTCAGCGCTAATGTACATTGCTCGTAAGAATGTATTATTAGATGTTCAGTTATAGATGCGTCTATAACCAAGTACTAGAAAGTGTTACTGCTCCCAAGGGACCGCATTTCTAGTGTTGCATGTATATTCCTGTTTGTTGTTTTATTAGTTTTGATTATGAGTTCAGGACTGGGTTTATGCATGAGACGGAGATTGTGAGAATTGATGGGTATTATGTGTTGGATTAGTTGAGCTCATGAGCTTGAGTTAGAGTTAATATAATGATTTATGCCTAGAATATGGAACCCGGTAGAGTTGTCTATCCATGTATGAGAATGAGTATATGAGAAGTTATGGATAAAAACTTTGGTTATGGAAGTGGTTAGAATTATTTAACCACGTATGAGAATGTTAATTAATGATCTTTAGTACGGAATCAGTTAGAATTGCCTATTCATGTAAGTCAGTGAGACTTGAAGTTTAAGTGAATTGTGCCTTAGAAGTTATTGGAGAGTGTTTGAGAACTTGGGACTCGGTTTGATTTGTTTAGAGACTATTTAAAATCTAACATGTTAATTAGTCTGTTTTCTCACTAGCTTTATCCTCACAGTACTATGTTTTTTTTTTCTGGTAATAATGGACCGAGGGGTGGCGGTTGATGAAGTTGAAAAGATGAGGGGTTAATGTTGAATGGTGGCCATCGTTTTGTCATTCATATCTATTTATGAATAATGTGTCGAGTCTTATTGAATTTACAGTTTTGAGATATTTAAACTTGAGAATTGATATTCTTTGTGGTTTCGATTTATTATTTGATTGTACGTTATTTGTTTTCGTATAACTTTTATTCAAACTTTACAACTCCGGAGTTGATAGTTTATTTTAAATGTTTATTAAAGACAATATAACTTCTGTGACGACCAGACTCCTTTTAAATCATTTAAAATCAAGTTGAAGTGGAAGACTTAATATTTAATAAAAATTTGGCGTGGATATGTTTAAAACTTTGACTATCCATAATCTGTTTACTCTTTTCACAATCAGAGAATTTAAAAGACAAGGAATTGCAATTCTTGTTGTAAAGATTAAAGGGTGATAAATGTTAAAACAAAAAGCTCTTACGAGCTTATATACAAATATACAACTCAAAAGATAAACATGAAATAAATGTGTCCATGGACTTTAAAAGTATCTCTAGTCCATCCCACCACCATCATCAACTAGACCAGACTGCACCAACTCCTCTCCCACGACCCAGAGCATTACCTGAAAATGTTTGTAATATCATGAGCTAAAAGCAAGCCCAGTGAAAATAAACGGAAAGTAAAGTAATATTAGACTCCAAACCAGAATCCGGATTTGTGTCCAAGTAAAACTCACATACCCTTACCTTTCAACCACCAAAAGGGTTTTTTATCAAGTATTCAACTTTTCTTACCAAATCTCCCATATAATCAAGGAACTAATTTCCAAGCATTTAGGAGGATGTGTTTCATAACACCCATAACATTTGTATCTCATTCTCTTTAATACCTTATACTGTACATAAGGTTTACATTCAAGTATTAATTTCCAATTTCAAGATCTTCCAATTGATTGAGAATCTTGTTCTCTTACATATATATCATGATAATTATACAAGGTTCAATACACCCTTGTATTCTCTCATTATCAATTCAATCTCATTCCTTATTCCTATAGCACTCGGCTATACATCATATTTCATTCGTTTTTTTTCTCTATAGAAATATATGTTATACATAATGTTTCATTTCTTTTCTCTATAGCAACTCAGGCTATAAAAAGTTTACATTCCTTAAATTTAACAATTAATGCTAAGCTCACTCAGTCTTATCATATTTAAACAATCATAATTTGCGATGAATGACGATAATGTTAGCACACGCAGTCTAAACATTATTCATTAACTCGCCCAGCTTGTGTAAAGGGCACACAACCTTTCCATCAATATAACCACACGTGCAAATAATGACAGGTAATGAAACTCCCGTAGGCTAAGTTCATTCACCTCATTATCTCGCTTTCAAAATAAAATATACAAAGTCCTTTCAATAATATCTTTCCATCTCTAGTGAATAATGACAAGTAATGTCTAATGTCCCGTTATTTTGAAGTGAATTTTTTATTTATTTAATGTTACTTGTTTATTTCAATTTAAGTATTTAGTTTAATTATTATTTTTGTGATTTCGATTTTAGTAGTTAATTTCGCCCGAAATTCTTTTTAATCGTTTTGATACTTTAAATTCGCTTCGGTGACATTAATAATTATTAATAGGCCAATTAATAATTATTAATCACCTTTAGATTAATTTAAAAGCTTCGGGTTTCGATTTATAAGTTAAAAGTCATAAAAGGACGCAACCGTAATTTTCAATTTCTTAAAATATCGAAATTACAATTCATTCATCTTTAAAATGCCATTTTGACCAAATTTGACTCCAAAACTCTTCATTTTTCCTCCTCATTGCTGTGAGCCTTAGTGAGGGAGTTGGGGGATTTTGATTTTTCTTTGTTTCTCGACGGATCGGCTCGATTTCGGTTGCATCGAAAAGCCCTCGAGTCTAGGATTCCTTTCCACCTAACAATCGTGCTTTCCACTCGGGTTCTACGGACTTCTCGGTAAGTTAAAGTTCAAACCCTAAGCTCCAAATAGTGTTTTAATGGAGTTTTTCTTTTTAATCTTCGATTTCTTGACGTTAAACTCGATGACTTTTATTACGGGAGTTGTTTTTAGTAATTTTGACAACTTTCCCTAAACCCTAAAACCGAGTTTCAGTCGAAGCCCTTCCCGTTTGAATTTTACATCGTGGGGGTTGTTTTGGGGTTTACTTTTATTGATATATTGTTTATTTTAATTAAATTCGGGAAATCGTTTATTGTTCAAAATCCCGAATCATCAATACCCATTGAAATCGGGAACTTCAAAACTACTTAAAACCAACTCGAAACACCTCTAGAGTGCCTAAAAGCCGGAAAACCGAACCCGAAACCCATTTTTTTATAAAGGGGCTGAGAGCACCCCTTGGGTTTTTCTAGGGCTGTTCGTCGTTTTGAGCTTTTAGATGTTAATTGATCGATGTTTGATTTATTAATGATCATTAGATATACTTTTAAATTGTAGGTGTTTCGGATCGTTGATTGATCGTTCTTTCGGAGACTTGGAGCAAATCTAGTTTGGCTAAGGTGAGAATAGTTAGGATTTAAAGTAACTTTAGAAAGAGAATAAGTATAATGATTTGTAGTATTAGAAACTAAGACCAAGATTCGAATCTAAGATTAGAGAGAAGTGAGATAGTGCCCTTAAAATTAGGAGCTAGTTCTTTGCGTGAGAACTTAGGAGTTTCTCGAGGAAAAACATTGAATCTTAGAAAATTCTAAGTTAGATTCGTTTCGAAGCTTAGGATGGATCATTGGAAGTTAAAAGATCCAAACTTTTAGATAGAACGGTTAATAGAACCTCGGGTTTTATTGGAAGTTTAGAATCCTTGAAGGAGTAGATAAATTGTTTAAGATATGATCTACTTTTATTCATGTATCGGAGTTCGATTTACTTATCGTTCTTCCGAAATTTCCTATATATTTACTTTATGTCTTTTGCTTTACGTCCCTTTACTTTATGCTTGTTTCGGCTACTTTAATATCCACACTTACGTTTATTTACTTTTGCAAGCATATGCATAACATCTCGCATCATTGAAAAAGAAAAGAAGGGAGAATGTTGGACCCTACAGGGAATGTCCTCATCACCTTCAGAGAAAAAGAAAAGAAAGTGAGAAAGAAAAGAAGGGATAATGTTGGACCCTACGGGGAATGTCCGCATCACCTTCAGAGAAGAAAAGAAAGTGAGAAAGAAAAGAAGGGAGAATGGTGGACCCTACGGGGAATGTCCTCATTACCTTCTTCATTCATAAGGTCGAATGGTGGACCCTATGGGGAATGTCCTCATTGCCTTCATTCATGCATAAAGGGCGAATGCGAATCCTACGGGATATCTTCATTACCTTCATGCATATTATCAATGGAAATATATATTGTGGATAAAGAATCGAGATGTTATATTTATGTAAAATTTATTTACTTTTCTTATTTATGTTATAACAAGTTAGTGGATGAGAATTAGACTACGTGTGCTAAGTAATATCATCCTTTGGAGATTATGATTATGAAAGTTAGTTTTCTAGAGTTTAGAGAACTATAGAAAAGATTATGTAAGACGTACATTTCTAGAGAGAAAAGAAATGAAATTGATGTATAGCCGAGTGCTATAGGAAAAAGGGATGAGATTGAATTGGATAATGAGAGAATACAAGGGTATATTGAACCTTGTATAATCATTATGTGACACATATGTAAGAGAATCAGTTTCTCAATAAACTACATATGTAAGAGAATATGTAAGAGAACTAGTTTCTCACTAAATTGGAAGATCTCATATTTGGGAGAATAAAATTTTATGTAAACCTTGTATATAGTACAAGGTATATAAAGAAAATGAGATATAAATGCTTTATGCATTTACAAAATCATACCCAGAAATGCTTGGAATGTAGTTCCACAATTATATTGGAGAATTGGTAAGTAAAAGTGGAACACTCGATATAAACTCTTGAATGGATTGATAGCAAATAGTAAGTATGTTCTTGGACATGAATCCGGATACGGGTTTGATGTCTAACTTTACTTTTTATTCAGTTTATTCTCACTGGGCTTTGTTGTTAGCTCATGATATTACAAACATTTTCAGGTGTTCGGGTCATGAGAGAGGAGCTGGTGCGGCTTGATCGAGAGGATGATGATGTGGAGATGGACTAGATGTCATTTAAAAGTCCCGGGGCTAAGCTTATCTTATTTTGTTTTATTTTCGGTCTTTGAGATGTAAATTTGTTATAAGCTCTTAAGAGCTTTTCATTTCACTTTTATTATAAACCTCTTTGAACTCCTGATAGGAACTTGAGTTCCTTGTGTTTTAGATTTCAGAATTTAGATTGTATACAGGTTATAGATAATCCGAGTTTTAAACATATCCATGCCAAAATTTTATTAAATTTAAAGACTTCCGTTGTCAATATGATTTTAAATTATTTAAAAGAGTCGGGTCGTCATATAATGAATCTCTCGTAGGCTAAGTTAATTCACCTCATTAACTCCCTTTCCAAAATAAAATATATAAAGTCTTTTCAATAACATCTTCCCACCTCTAGTGAATAATGACAGAATCGAATCTCCGTAGGCTAAGTTCATTCACCTCATTATCTCACCCACCGAATACAAGTAATGAACTCCCGTAAGCTAAGTCATACTCTGTATCCTTGTATATGTATCATAGTAATTATGGATAATACTAGATAACGTGAACTCGAATAGTTCCATCATTATCTCATTATCCATCTCCTCCGATCATGCAAAGTACTACAACCTTTAGCATTCCTCATGATACATATACATAAACATAAGACGAATAATACCAGACAATGCAAGCACACTCAGTCTGTGCATTGCCTCATTATTCCTCCCAATTTCGATTATGCAATATGATATGATGTGAATATGCTTTCAAGTGCAAGTAAAAATAAATATAAACATTCAAAGTGATCGAAAGGACATAACGATAAATGGATCACGAATTACTCTTTACGTATATAAAATAAGAATTTAGGAACTTCAGAAATTACAATGAATAAATCAAGCCAACCGGCCTTCAGATAACTCGATATATTAACTTTATCATAAAAGTCTCTAATTCGTTATTTCCTTGTTCTCATTAAACGCACAAAGTTCCTTATTCAAAATCCTTATCATACTTAGAACTTTCAACTTCCAATAAACATTAGGAAACTTCGAAGCAAGTTTAAACTTAGAACTTCCAAAAGTTACTCGTTTCCTTCGAAGAACCTATGAGTTATCTCACTAAATTAGAACTAACTCCCAAGTCTAAGCATGTTAGCTCACTTATTTTAATCCTATCGATTCAATCTTAACCTCAACTTCCGATTCTACAAATCGTTCAACTTATTCTGTTTCTAAGTTTACTTTAAATTCTATTTATTCTCACCTTAGCAAGTCAAAGTATAATCTAACGGTTCAACGAGACATCAACGTACACCCGACACCTACAATTCATCAACTGAAAACATTTTATAAATCGTAACTAAAATGAGAAAAAGTATGATTTTCTAATGAATAGTGTTTTCAGGTGAATAGTGTTTTTCAAAAATCCGGGCTAAAAATCGTCAAATTCCTTAATAGTGTTTTCAACTTCAAAACTCATTTATAAACAAAAACGAATAAATCCATATAAAAAGTTTTGAAAACTCACTTTTTAGGGCTTCCCTTAGAGAACGAGAAACGTCACAAGGTTAGGTAGAATAGATAGCCAACGTCCCGAGCAATCCAAAGCAACAGAAATCATCGAAATCGGTGGAGAATTGACGAAAACCCATGAGCTCAAAGAGCTTGCCATGGTCGGCCATGGAGGAGAGAAAGGAAGGAAGGTTTTGTGATTTTTTGACTTTCTTTGACTTTTAAAGAAGATGAAGTAAATAGTAAAAAAGATATTTTTTTAAGAATTTCAAAAATTACGATTACGTCCCTTTAATGACTTTTAACTTATAAAACGAAACCCGAAGCATTTAAACTTACCAAAAGGTGATTAATAATTATTAATTGGCCCGTTAATAATTATTAATACGACCAAAACTAATTTAAGCTAATAAAATGATTAAAAAGGTTTTCGAACGAAATTAACTACTAAATTCTAAATTACTAAAAACTAAAATTAAACTAAATACTTTAATTAAAATAAATAAATTGAATATTAAATAAATTTTTAAAAAAAATCACTTCAAAAATAACTGGACGTTACAATTTCCCTATTTCAATAAAGATTTTTTATTGAATCTTCTGCTGCATTAATTATATAACTTTAAACCTGAAAAGTCGGGTCGTTACAATTGGTATCAGAGCCTCTTGGTTCTGAAGACTGTATGTTGAACATACATTTTCCAACATGAGCCTCATCTTCACACTCATCGGCGCCAGGTATCTCAAGTATTAAGTCTTTAAAAATTCAAACCTTGTCCAAGTAGTATGCTAGTTATTTGTTGACGCTTAAAACTGTTCAAGTCTCATTATTGATAATGTTTTGTTGTTATAGGATGCCTCCTGTAGTTATGTTTTGTAGAGAAAGGGGTCGAGGCTGAGGTAGAGACCGAGGCCAAAGTCGTAGACCCGATTTAGGCCGTAGTGTGAATCTTGAGTTTCAGAGCAAGTGACAAACCTCGAGTAAGATTTATTTCTACCTTTGTTTAACACTATGGTGATCCTAGTTTGTATGAGGATTTCGTGGATCGTGAGTCTGTGCAACTAGTGAAGTTGTAAAATTACTAAGGAGACTAGAATGTTGAAAGTGTATAAAGTGTACGCTTTCTGTGAGTTTAATCAGAGTTTTATTGAGCCCGAGAAGTTTGATAGATGTTTTGCCTGAGTTAAGAGTGCTCACAAATTTATAAATTTCCCAAATATATTGAATGTTAAATTTGGAACCGTTTTCTTTGTGATGTTACATTCTAATGGTGTAGGATGAATTGAAATTTGATCTTCAAGTGAGTATGATCCAAAGATTCTTATGAATCAAGAAATTGTCAAGAGTTTGAATATAAGTGTAAAGACCCGACTTTTCAGAGTTTAAAACAAACATAGTAAATGCAGCGGAAGACTCAATAATTGATATTTATTGAAAAATATGAAAATCCTCAACCAAATAGTCATTTAAATAAAATCAACAACTCCGGAGTTATAATCTTTAAAACAAAAACAATGAGCTAAATCAAATAACAAAATGTTTCAAAACTAACATGAATCTCAAATCTCACAAAAACAAAATATAGTCAAATAAAAATAAATTCAAGTACTCTATTCTCAAACTCAATGAAAATAAAAGATGCATTGTGATATGAATCATGGAGCCTTAATGTTGATCTTTTCCGAGCTTGCATTCGTTGTTCTCCAAGTTCAAGATTAGTTCAATAAATGGAAGTCAAGTTCAAGTAGAGTTCATTAAATGCAAGTCAAGTTCAAACCAAGCTCATTAAATGCAAGTAAACTTCAAGCTTAGTTCATTAAATGCAAGTCAAGTTCATTTAATGCAACCGAAGCTCATTTAATGCAACTCAAGACATCACTATGCTACTCTTGATTTATTCATGACATCCCAAGGTTTCATTTAAGACTCTCATAAACACATGTGGTCAAGGATTTTCAGTTACAATGACTTTCAAATCAGATTTGTAACTCTTCTAATTTCAGTTACAAGTTTGCATAGTTAAGACCATTTTCAGTTATTTTTGTAAGACTTTAAGGTTGTAGCTGTTTCATTTCCTTTCATTTATGTCAATTTCGTTTTTCCCTTTGTTTTGTAAGGCTTATATAGCCATGTTTCAGATTGTAAACAATCAGATTATGATTGAATTAAAAATCCAAAGTCTCATTGAGAGCTTTTTCTTTGAATTGTTGTGAGTTGTTCAACTTTTCATCTTGTCATTCCTTGTGTTTAGAGTGGCTGTAGAATCGAGCCATTAGGATTGATCATTCTAATTTGGTGGATTGATTCGAATCTAAAACAAGAAATCCAATTCTTGTCTTTAGATCATTGATCATAAGGATAATCATTTTCTAGCCTTTTTCCTTGGGTTGTTTCAAATGGCATATGTGGGTTCTTTGGTTGTGATCTTTTTGGGTCCTTAGTTAAGTTTAAGGGTTCTTAAAGCATTTCGAAAGGGTTTTCGTATCATTTGGTATCAGAGCATAGGTTGCATCTTAGTGGCCGATCTCTAGAATTGATTCTATCTTACTTTTATGCACTTGTTTTTCAATTCTACACATTCTGTCCATCGAATTCATTTCTGCCTTTTCATCCATTTTTCTTCATCATTTTATTCTGATTTCATATCCATCTTAAAGATCACGATTAGATCTTGAAAATCAAAAAAAAAAAAAAAAAGAAAGAAAGAAAGAAAGAGGAGAGCAATTGCATCCGAGAGCACTAATCTGTACATCTTGTGTTCTTCTTGAAAAATTCTTCACTTTTCTGAGTTTGATTCATATAATTTCGTGTATAACTGATATAATTGTGTTTCTATAACATTTACCATTGAAATATATCAGTTTCACATTGATTTAAAGTCTCAGAAACGGCTATAAGTTACATTTTCCAAAACTGTCCCGTTTTGTAACTGCCGCATTTAATGCTACTGTTTTCCATTCAAACTCTGATCTAACGTCCGAATTTGTCTTTGTTGTCTGAAGAGAAACGTTTTATCTTTCTGTTATCTTTCAAAGTTCAGAAGGGAGATTTATCCAAATCATAACAGAAACAGTTCAAATCTGGAATATCATTTCTGTGCGCAGGTTTATCCTATTTTCCGGGAACTTCAATTCTGTGAGTTAGAGTTTTCAATTCTGAACTAATTTTTGAATATGGCCTTTTGTATGCTCTTTATTATCATCTTAAAAAGCTTCATATAGGCTGCCAATTGAAAATTCATTCTCGAACTCCACGAATTGTGAAATTTGTAACTGCCATTTTTCTTGAGTTCTTTGCTTTCAAAAATCTGTTTTGCTTTTCCAATCTGATTTTTGCCTATCCAATCTGTTTTCCTTGTTTTATTTTTGTTTCTTTTCATTATTTTAGATTGTTTAAATACTGATTGCTTGATTTTTAGTACTTTAAACACAAGTTGCTTCCAACTTATCCAATAGCCTTACTTGATATTTTAGCCTACCTTGAGCGATTAAACACGAGAGTTCCTTGAGTGATATATTGTGAGGGAGTGTTGTGAGGTCCAGAAACATGTCACAAGGGGGAAATAATCAGGGTGAGTTTAGTGAAGCTAGGTGGAGGGAGGCCCAAACGAGACTTTTTACTAGACTTACTAAAATTGTAGATGGGCTTAGTGATCGCATGGGTAGATTAGAGATAGCTAGTAATCAGAAAATGAGGGAGATAATTGATGATGAATTAGAAAGTGATGTTGATGGAGAAGTAGTCATAGATTGGGAAGAGAGTGACTTTGAGGAAGAATATCTTGAAGAAGCCGAAGAGTGTGATAATATGGAGGAAATTATTGAGGAACCCGAGGCAAGTGATGGTAGTTGGGGGGAAGGAACTCAACAAGCACTCTTGTGTAGGAGAGTTCTCAATTCTGAAATAAAGGAGAATTTTGAAGATGACCAAAGACACAACTTGTTCCATACTAGGTGTTTAGTGAATGAGACCCCATGTAGTGTTGTGATTGATGGTGGAAGTTGTTCTAATGTTGTGAGCTCAATTCTGGTCAAGAGACTCAATTTGAGTACTAAACCACATCCCACACCTTACAAGCTACAATGGTTAAATAATAGTGGTGATGTGAAGGTGCTTGAACAAGCTATCATTTCTTTTAACCTTGGGAAGTATAAGGATGAGGTAGTTTGTGATGTAGTCCCAATGCATGCCAGGGGATATACTTTTGGGAAGGCCTTGGCAGTTTGATAGAAGAGTGATCTATGATGGCTACCTAAATAGGTACACTTTTACCAAGGATGGGAGGAAGACTACTTTGGTACCTTTGTCTTCCAAAGAGGTTTTCATTGATCAATGTAAGCTTGAACAGAGGAGGCTTGAGTTTGAGATGAAAGAAAAAGAGTTGAAAGAAAAAGAATTGAGTGAAGAGATGAGTGAGAGAGAAAAGAGAGTTTTGAGTTGTAAAATTGAAAGTGATATAAAAGAGGAATGTGTGACAAGAGAGTTTCGAGAAAAAGAAGTGAAAGAGATAAAAGAGAAGAGTGAAAAAGATAAGTGTGAATACTTAGAGAAAAGAGAAAGAGAAGACAAATTAGTGAGCTTTCATGTAAGAATGAGTGAGGTGAGGAAATTTTTTCTTAGTCAAAAGCCTAAAATTGTGCTTATGTGCAATGTAGACTTTTTGGCAACTAACCTTAACCATTATTTGTCTAGTGTGTTTGAATATCTTTTTCAGGTTTGGAAGCATTACTTGTGGCCAAATAAAAGTTTGAAGTGTTTGGAAGGACAAGCAAGAAAGTATATCGAATCTAAAGAGAATGTTGGCATGAACATTTCGATTCGAGGACGAATCCTTTTCAAGAAGGAGGGAATGATATGAATCATGGAGCCTTAATGTTGATCTTTTCCGAGCTTGCATTCGTTGTTCTCCAAGTTCAAGATTAGTTCAATAAATGGAAGTCAAGTTCAAGTAGAGTTCATTAAATGCAAGTCAAGTTCAAACCAAGCTCATTAAATGCAAGTAAACTTCAAGCTTAGTTCATTAAATGCAAGTCAAGTTCATTTAATGCAACCGAAGCTCATTTAATGCAACTCAAGACATCACTATGCTACTCTTGATTTATTCATGACATCCCAAGGTTTCATTTAAGACTCTCATAAACACATGTGGTCAAGGATTTTCAGTTACAATGACTTTCAAATCAGATTTGTAACTCTTCTAATTTCAGTTACAAGTTTGCATAGTTAAGACCATTTTCGATTATTTTTGTAAGACTTTAAGGTTGTAGCTGTTTCATTTCCTTTCATTTATGTCAATTTCGTTTTTCCCTTTGTTTTGTAAGGCTTATATAGCCATGTTTCAGATTGTAAACAATCGGATTATGATTGAATTAAAAATCCAAAGTCTCATTGAGAGCTTTTTCTTTGAATTGTTGTGAGTTGTTCAACTTTTCATCTTGTCATTCCTTGTGTTTAGAGTGGCTGTAGAATCGAGCCATTAGGATTGATCATTCTAATTTGGTGGATTGATTCGAATCTAAAACAAGAAATCCAATTCTTGTCTTTAGATCATTGATCATAAGGATAATCATTTTCTAGCCTTTTTCCTTGGGTTGTTTCAAATGGCATATGTGGGTTCTTTGGTTGTGATCTTTTTGGGTCCTTAGTTAAGTTTAAGGGTTCTTAAAGCATTTCGAAAGGGTTTTCGTATCACATTGGCTAGCCACCACGACATGAACTCTCATCTGTTCCACTTCATCAACCGCCACCTCTCAGTCCATTGTTACCTGAAAAGAAACCACAGATAGCACTGTGAGGCTAAAGCCAGTGAGAAAAACGATTTAAACGAAGGTAAAGTTTTAAATAGTCTCTAACAACTTAGACCGAGTCCCAACGCTCAACACTCTCCAATGCCTCTTTCACACATAACATCTCTTAAACCTCGCATTCAATCTCTTTACAAGAATAGGCAATTATTAACTAATTCCATATCCAAGACCAGCATTCATAATAATCCTCCCAATACACATCCCAATCCGAAACATAAGCCAACTCTAATTTAACAAGCATAATCATACAATCATTCAAACCATCCACAAAGAAGGAGGTCTCTCGGGACTATAAACCTTTCTTAGGCACTTAGTTATAGTCGTAACCATAACTAATCCCCTAATGGATCGTTCATACGAGCAACGTCCATTAGTCGTTATGAGCTCACTCTCATAACTATATTTTTACTAAGTATGAGCTCGTAGCCTCATACTAGTTTAACACACCTGTCAAGCCATCATTCCACAATATCTTTACATTATCCTCTTGATAATTTTCATTCAAAATCAGCAAAGACAATTAAAATACAGCAGCTCAAAGATTCTAATTAAAGTATGCAAAATACATTTTTACGATAAAACTGCCAAAAAACCATCAAAACTAACTATTCGCTCTTAATCATACTCAACTCAAATCTCATGCCAATTCATCATAAAATACTCCATAATATTCCAGAATTAACTCCCAAATCAATCAGAAACAAAAAGAATCGAAAAACATCAAAAACTGCCGAAAAACGACTAAACTAGTTCTAACCGAAAAATTGTTTCACCAAATGATTTTTTGATGTTTCCATTCTGAGTTCACTTCCTAAAGCTCCAGAATATTATATTTGAATATATCGAAACATAAAATCTACGGTAAGAGCTTTAGATTTCTCTAAAACCCCACCAACGAATAAACCGTTAACTCACCTCGAAATCGCTTAAATCCAAAATCAAGGCTACTTCCCTTGAAGAACCAGACCTGAAATGGAGGTCCTAAAATACTTAAAATACAAATTGAAATATACTAAATTTATACAAAAGGTTTGGGGTTCGATGCATCAAAGAACGGAAAACAAACGACGAAGGGAATTGGCTAAAATTGGGGGCATGGGTGGTGTGTGGGCCGCGGCTGGCCATGGCCTTTGGGACGTGGTTCGGTAGCGGTTTTGTAGCTAGGGTGATCGATCTTGATGGTTCTAGGTATCGGTAATCAAAATCGATTGGGTGTTTGGCCACGGTTTGGAAAATTGACAATTATGGAGGTTGGATCAAGGGTTAGGGTTCTTGGTGTTCATATGAAGAATAAATAATTAAATTCTAGAATTTAAATGATTGAATAATCAATCTCGAATGCTTACCCGTTATTTGAATTTCAAGAAAAGGGCTTCCGATTTTCTCTCTTCGGTTCCATGCGATTCAACCGATCTCCTAATTAACAAATTGACGAAAACTCATCAATCTCTACCCTAGGCTTCACGGCAAAAAAAAGGAAAAGAGAAGGAGAGTTTTTGTTACCTTCGTGTCCAAAATCGATTCCCAAAACGCTTGAATTCAAAACCCGATTCACGATTAAACGAAGAACGAGTGAAATGACGGATCCTTCTTCTCTTTCTCTAAGGGGGGCGACGGCAAGAGGTGTGGGAGAGGATGAGGGAATGAATTCTAAAAATTGATAATGAGAAGTCCTCCTTTAGGTTAAAATCCCGAGTTGCCATATTTATGAAATTCCAACTCACCTTAAAACGTCTATAACTTGATCACTCGGGTCTCAGAATGACAAACCGTCAGTTGCATTGAAATCGTGACATCGAGACGATCAATTTCATGTCAAAATATTAATCAAATCATAAGTTTCAAATTTCGAGGTTTTTCGAAAAATATTACCATAATACCCTTTTTGAAATAACACGATATTTCTGTTCTAATTAATCGATCAAGCTGATTAATATTATTTAACAAAATAATATTGATTTTTAACTTTCTCGTGACGGGGCGTTACAATAAGATTGTGGAATTAGACCCGATATTTGTTTTAAAGTGAATTATGGTTGTTTTTTTCAATTGCTGTACCACTAGTTTTACTGACACAGGTAGAGTATTTTGAGCTAAGTTGTACAACAAATTGGCAAGTAGCCATAAACTTATGAGTATGGTAAAGAAGGAAATAAAATTGAAGGAGTGAAATAAACTTACTCCTAGAGAGATTAATCGTTACTCTAACAATCTTGTGGTGGAAGAATCAGGTGACTCAAGTTGAGCAAGAACTTGTGATCCAATGTCTAGATAGAACGAAAGTCTAATGAGAGGTCTGCTAAATAATTGACTACGTCATTTAATGATTGAAGTTTATTACTAGAGATCTTTCGATCCTTTTGTTTCATTGAGATGGGAAAGGTTATAAGTGAAGTTTTTTGACAATTATTATTGCATATAATCTAATTACAAGCTGAAGATTAAGCTCTAAGCTTTGAGACGTGATGATATGATACTAGTAGAATATGAGGGAGTAGAGATACTCTAAGAGGTGGATCTTTTGATCATGAATTTGTGATGAAAGTTTGATTGTTGTGTGGTTGCTTAAGTAGCTGCGTTAATGGAACACGTGACTAATGTGATGTGTTAGTGTGGTGTAAATTGAAAGAGTGTGGCCACTCAAGAGAGAAAGTTAAAACTTTTTGTGAAGGGTCTTGATGAGGACGACAAATGACTGTATTATTGATCATCGGTTTAATCTTGTAGCTATTACACGATGAGTGTACCAATGTGAGTTGGAATATTTGAGATCAAGTTATCGAAAATCCCCACTTGAAAACGTATGGGTTAACTAAACACTAGTGTTAAGTATCCGTTTCCACTCGAGGAGTGGAGGGAATATTGTCGGATTGTGGTATTGGTGACTTTTATGAGGTGATGCGATAGTTTGGTAAATTTCAAAACACATGGTGTTTGACCATCGAATTGGGATTGTGAGTTTCGAGAAACTTGAAAGTCGTGGTTTGGACCTAATGATTCATTGGGATAGACCCTTGAGGAGAATCCACTGTTGGAAGGATAGAACGTTAAGGGAATTAGGTGCTTGGGAGACACTGGTTTTGCGTTGCTAGGAAATAAAGGATTTAAGGAGTTACGATTGACCCATGAGTTGAAGTGACCTATGAGGAAGAGTACATATATGTAGCATGGGCTAATGTTTGGTCAATTTAAGGGTCCATGATATGATAGAACTTGGTCCTTAGATCAACCAAGTGTTTGAAGGAGGATATTCATTGGGCAAGTTCAAGGAAGTGTTTCTAACACTTTGTGTGAATCCTTTGAATTTTGAGAAAATGTTGGATACCAAATTTGTCTCTTTTCGTAATGTGGATTGGAAGGTCAGGTGGTGTATAGTGAAACATCATGATAGAATTGCAGTCGTATAGAGTGCGGCAAGAGAAGTGTCATTGTGTTCTCTTTAGTAGTAAACGATTTAGATGAGGACAATGTTTTAGCATAAAGTCATTTAACCCTTCAGATTAGGTCAATATTCGGTATAAGTTATCGAAACACACTAGACGATTAATGATTACAATTAGAAGACCTGAAACGGGACTAGAACTCTTAAGATTACATTACAATCGGTTTGAGGAAATAGAGACTCAACTTGTAATTAGAAACTTATTGAAACACACTAGACAATTAATTATTAGAATTAGAATCTTCAGGATCCATGAGATAGATTGAGAAGAATATAATATTGTCACATACTTTACTTATTATTCCGAAAAGGTTAAGAGAACCGATGGATATTGTTAGTGGTTTACCAAGGATGGTAGAGGTTATTGCTGAGTTTGAGATAGTGGTCGATGGATATACCAAGTTGATTTACTTTTTTTTCAGATGAATGTAATAGTATACTTTTGAATTGGAACAAATGTTCAGATGTAATGTAGGAAGCCTTGAGAGATGAATGAAGTAACTGCTACTTTATAGTCGGACTAGAGTGTCCGAGCTATTTTGAGATGATCACATGATTCATGCTATGCCTTGAGCATCGAGCTAAGACCTCAGTGTGGTTCTTATCTTTAGATTGATTTTCAATTAAGATGGATTAATTAGATTTGGTTTACACTTCGAGCTGGTACTCTAGTGATGGGGCACTTGGAGTAATCACTTAATCCCATGAGGGATGCAAACTACTCAGAGTGAGCATATGAGGGCTGTGAAAACTTGACATTTAAAGTTGGGTTGTGCTAGCAAGGCCATGAACTGTTGTAAGTTATTCACATAATGATTTATGAGGTATGGATAAAAGGGCAAGCTTATTGTTTGATCAATTTACCTTTTGAGAATTTGGATGGGGAGGAATTTTTGAGTACCATATGTTACGGGATGTCTGTGTTTTGAGAATAGTCATTAAGTTTATTTTTTTATTTTTCACGCATGTTACTTTGGGTTTGTGGCGATAGGTGTGAGCTCATGTATGAGTAGAAGACCGTTATTTCTTTTATGGTTGTAAAGTTATTTGTTTATGTAAGAACGGGCACTGATTACTATTTTTCTGAATGAAGGGTTATGAGGATGATAGTTTCAGATTATTATACAAGAATACTTTATTTGGGAATTACGATACTAGTCTTCGTCAACGATGTGTGACTTAAGATTCTTGGTGAGAATCGTTTTATTTCTCTTTTTATTGTTTGACATTTATGTCGTTTCAGTAAGAATTAAATGGATTATCTTGAGTTAGACGTGTTTTTCGTGATTAGAACCTTACTTGGGTAATTATGTTGTGAGGACCGACTTCTATAGTGGGAGGATATTGTGACGACCCGACTCTTTTAAATAATTAAATCAGAATTTACAGCGGAAGTCTTTATAATTTAAGAAAAATTGGCGTGGTTATGTTTGAAAATTGGTTAGCCAAAACCTGTTTACATCATAATTTCAAAATCTAATAAAATCACATGGAACTTTAAGTTCCAGTCAGGAGTTCAAAGATTTAATATCATAAAACAACGACAATAAGCTCTTATGAGCTAAATACAAAATACAAATCATCAAAGTCTTTAAAGTTCACCAAAAATAAATACATAGACTTTACAACAACTGAGTCCATCTCGAGGTCAACATCCCTCGATCACACAACACCATCTCCTCTCCCACGACCCCTTGCCAGGGCATTACCTGAAATTTTTGTAATATCATGAGCTAACAACTTAAGCCCAGTGAGAATAATAAGAATAAAAAGTAAAGATAGATCTCAAACTCGCATTTCCGATTTGTGTCCTATTAATCTGACACAATCCACTCCTAAAGTTCTCCAAACTCTAGGTAATTTCATTCTAAACTTCCAAAGGATGATATTACTAACACTCGTAGTCAATCCTCATCCATTAACTTGTTACGACATAAATAAGAAAAGTAAATAAACTTTGCAATGAGTATAACATCTTAATTCTTCTTATTGTTTTACTTTCCATTATGAAATATACAATTCTTTCTCCATGATATAATTCCACTGATAATATGCATGAAGGTAATGAAGACATCCCGTAGGATTCGCATTCACCTTTTATGCATAAATGAAGGTAATGCTGACACTCCCCATAGGGTCCAACATTCTACCTTATGAATCAAGAAGGTGATGCGGACAATCCCCGTATGGTCCAACATTCTCCCCTCCTTTTCTTTCTCACTTTCGTTTCTTTTTCTCACTTTCGTTTCTTTTTCTTGGAAGGTGATGCGGACATTCCCCGTAGGGTCCAACATTCTCCCCTTCCTTTCTTTCTCACTTTCCATTTTCACAAATGATAGGCATGAAGGTAATGGAGACTCCTGTCGGATCCACATTCACCTTTTATGCATGAAGGTAATGGGGACTCCCGTCAGATCCACATTCACCTTTTTTGTTTCTCACCTCCCTTCTCTTCCATTTCAATGATGTAAGATAATATGGTGCAAGATGTTATGGTGCAAGATGTTATGGTTATGCTTGCACATGCTTGCAAAAAGTAAATAAAGTAAAGTGCGAATAATAAAGTAACCGAAACAAACATAAAGTAAAGGAGCATAAAGTAAAAGAACATAAAGTAAATAAATAGGAAACTTCGGACGAATGATATGTCAATCGAACTCCGCTACCAATAATAAAAGTAAAACCATAACTTAAACAATTAACCTATACCTTCCAGGATTCTAAACTTCCAATATAATCCGAGGTTCTATTAACCGTTCTATATAGAAGTTTGGATCTTTTAACTTCCAATGATCCAACCTAAGCTTCGAAACGAATCTAACTTAGAATCTTCTAAGATTCAATACTTTCCTCGAGAACTCCTAAGTTCTCACTTAAAGGATTCACTTCTAATCGTAAGGGCACTAACTCACTTCCGTCTATCTTAGATTCGAATTCTAATCTTAGTTTCCAATTCTACAAACCATCATACTTATTTCCTTTCTAAAATTACTTTAAATCCTAACTATTCTCACCTTAGCCAAATAAGACTTGCTCCAAGTTTCCAATTCCCACGAAACAACAACTGAGCAATCGCACCTACAATTCACCAATTGCACAACATATTACAACTCATAACTAAGATGAGAACAAGTGTGCATTTTCAGGTGAATAGTGATTTCGAATTAATAGTAATTTCGGATGAATAGTGTTTTCGGGTGAATAGTGTTTTTCGAAAATCCGGGCTCAAAATCGTCAAATTCCATGATAGAAATTCATGATTTCAACTTCAAAACTCATTTATAATAAAAAAAGAACAAAACCATATAAAAAGTTTTGAAAACTTAATTTTTAGGGTCTCCCTTAGAGGACAAAAAAACTTCGAAAAGGTAGGTTGGATAGGTAGCCCTCGTCCCAACCAATCCAACGCAACCGAAATCAAGCCGATCCATCGAGAAACGAATGAGAAACGAAGAAAAGAAAATTCACATCAATGGTGGATGAAACCCACGGCAAGGAGAAGGAAAGGAAGAGAAAGATGAAGGAACCTTGGTCCATTTGGTGATATTTAAAGATAAATGAATAGTAATTTTAGATATTTTAAGAAATTGGAAATGACGGTTGCGTCCTTTTATGACTTTTGACTTATAAAACGAAACCCGACGCTCTTAAATAAATCTAATGGTGATTAATAATTAATAATTGGCCTATTAATCATTATTAATGTCACCGAAGCGAATTTAAAATATTAAAACGATTAAAAAGGATTTCGGGCGAAATTAACTACTAAAATCGAAATTACAAAAATAATAATTAATCTAAATACTTAATTTGAAATAAATAAATAAATAAATAACATTGTAGGTGCGATTGCTCGGTTGTTGATTCGTGGGAAAGTGGAGACTTGGAGCAAATCTTATTTGGCTAAGGTGAGAATAAATAGGATTTAAAGTAACTTTAGAAACAGAATAAGTAGAACGGTTTGTAAAATCGGAGGTTAAGAATAGGATTCGAATCTAAGAGTAAAATAAAGTGAGCTAGTGCCCTTAGGATTAGGAACTAGTTCTTTGAGTGAAAACTTTGGAGTTTCTCGAGGGAAACATTGAACTTTAGGAAGTTCTAAGTTAGAATCGTTTCAGAGATTAAAAATGGATCATTGGAAGTTAAAAGATCTAAATTTTTAGATGGAATGGTTAAAGAAACTCGAAAATAGAACTTTGGATTTTATTTGGAAGTTTAGAATCCTTGAAAGTGTAGATTACTTATTTAAGATAAGATCTACTTTATTTAAAGCATCGTTGGTTCGGTTTACTTATTGTAAATCCGAAATTCCTATCTATTTACTTTATGCATAAGGACATCTATGATCCTTTTACTTATGTCTTTTACTTTATGCCCCTTTACTTTATGCTTGTTTTGGCTACTTTAATATTCGCACTTTACGTTTATTTACTTTTGCAAGCATATGCAAGCATATCCATAACATCTCGCACCATTGAGAAAGAAATGAAAGGGAGAATGATGGATCCTACGGGATAGACCACATTACCTTCATAGAAAAAGAAGATAAAGTGAGAAAGAAATGAAAGGGAGAATGATGGATCCTATGGGATAGATGTAACGTCCCGTTACTTTTAGAGGTAAATTTTTTTTTTTTTTTTATTTATTAAAGCTTTTAAAGATTAGTTTTAATTCAGTAACTTCGTTTTTTAGTAGCTTTTTTCGTCCGAATTTGTTTTTAATCGTTTTAATACTTTAAATATGTTTCGGTGACATTAATAATTATTAACGGGCCAATTAATAATTATTAATCACCTTTAGATTTATTTACGAGCAAGGACGGGTTCCTTTAAGTAGAGAGAAAACTCAAGAGAGGGTATTTGAGTCATTTGGGCATCATTAAGACTATTCATCTCCTTCCTCATGTCTTAAATTGATAAGAAAATCAAAACACATTCAGCAATTTCTGTCCAAACCCGAGGAAGAAGAGGAGGAAAAAAGAAGAGAAAGAAATGGTCGCCCCGGCTTCGTTTCTCGACCGTTTTGCGTGATTTCGGATGCGTTGGAAAGCTTTCGCCGAGACCTTTCTACCCATTTCACTCTTGGGACGATTCCACCTCTCTAAGGTAAGCCCTAGATTTCGAATGTCAACACTTTTCTTCATGGAAATTGAGTCAAACTTGTGATTTCTTTAACAAAGCTCCACTTTCTTCTCAAAATTGTTACTAAATGTTGTTGGGAAACCTTTGGGAACCATTTTTCCTCAACTTTCCTTGGACTTTAAACCGAGCCAAATGAAGAATCCGAAATTCCCTCCTCTCCCTTGTGGTGGGCTGTCTTGGTCATGGTGGAAAATACTTCATTTTTGTTTTCCTTTGAATTGGTGTGGTTGATTCTAGCCCTAGACCATAATTTAAGCTTACCCATTGATCGAAACTATCTAAAAAGTGCTTAACACGAACCCGGAATGCTCCTAAAACGCCCAAAACTCGGAAACTCTTCCTCCCCTTTTTTTCCCCTCCTGGCCGTGGGCCTTATTTACCCATTACCGGGCTATTTTGACTTGTTTTACCGCTTCGTGTCGACCGTTGCTCGTTTCGTTAATTTAATGTTGTTTAAGTGTAATTCGTTTGTAGGATTGTGAATTAATCGTGATTTTACAACCTCGGATTATTTGGAGCTTGTCTTCAAGCTAAGGTGAGTTTAATGTGAAAGTTAGTGGCTTTATGAATTTATTTTCATTATGTAATTGTTTATCGATGTAAAGAGGGAGATAACTTCTTAGGATTATAGTTTGGTTGGAGACTTTAATTCGGAAGTGTGTGTGGAGAAAATTTGGAGTTATAATGAGTTCGATGAATAGGGAACATCGGAGTGGTTTGGAAGTATGGTATTGAGATTTGAAGAGTTTAGATGAAAGTGAAAGTTTAAGGTACTTTGAGAAGTTTAGATCAAAGTAGCGTAGATGTTATTCTCAAAAGTATGAAAGGTTATAAAGATTCTGAGACAAAGTTGGGTATTGAATTTACTTTAGGTAGTTTTGACTAAAGTAAAGCAAAGGAAATGTTTGGAAGTTACTTTGATGGATTTGGAAGTTACTTTGATGGATTTGAAAGTTATTTGAGTGGTTTGAAAGTTAAAGTAGCTCAAAAGATACACTTGAGTGATAACTCGTGTAATCTAGATAGTTAGGCTTCGTAATAGCTTAGTAGGATTCTTTGAGATTAACTAACTTTTAGGAAGCTTAACAGTTTGTGATATGGTAATACCGTACGGGCTTAGTATGCAATATTTATCCATATGGTATACCCGGTACGATGGTTGTGATATGGTAATACCGTACGGGCTTAGTATGCGATATTTATCCATATGGTATACCCGGTACGATGGTTGTGATATGGTAATACCGTACGGGCTTAGTATGCGATATTTATCCATATGGTATACCCGATGCGATGGTTGTGATATGGTAATACCGCACGGGCTTAGTATGCGATATTTATCCATATGGTATACCCGATGCGATGGTTGTGATATGGTAATACCGTGCGGGCTTAGTATGCGATATTTATCCATATGGTATACCCTGCGATGGTTGTGATATGGTAATACCGTGCGGGCTTAGTATGTGATATTTATCCATATGGTATACCCAATACGATGAAACTGGTTTGGTAATAATGAATGCTAATGTTACAATTACATATACTCCGGTACTTTTACTTTAAGTCTTTATTTCTATCTCTTGGTTTTGTAGAAGTGTGGATGTGGGTAGTTGTGAGCATTATAGGCCTTTGGACACGATTTCGGTTATGAGATATTGTTCATAGGATTACTTGCTTTCGTTTTACTCTCACTAGCACGTTATGCTAATGGTGCTACACTTACAATTTTCAGGTAAACCTCGAGTTAAGAAGCGTGGTAGAGGAGGTGGAGCCGCGTGACTGATCGAGATGGTGTATGGACAATACTAAGAACTCATTTTGGTTTAGCATTCATTGAAATGCTTGTAAATTATTCCATCTTTACATACTTGTGTCTTTTTTAGCCCGAAAGGGTATTTGTGTAAAATATGTCTATGTTTTATGGTCTAAATATCTTTTGGAATGCGAAATTCCCGATTTATCGCTTTTTCTGGAAATTTGGGTTGTAAACAGGTTTTGGTTATTCGATTTTTAAACGAACCCACGCCGTTTTTCTTTAAAAATCGAGTCTTCCGCTGTGCAGTTGAATTTAAAGAATTTAACGGAAAGCGGGTCGTTACAATAGACCACATTACCTTCATAGAAAAAGAAGAGAAAGTGAGAAAGAAAAAGGAGGGAGAACGTTGGATCCTAATGGAAGTCCACGTTACCTTCTTCATTCTTAAGGGCGAATGTGGATCCTACGGGAAGTCCACGTTACCTTCTTCATTCTTATGGGCGAATGTGGATCCTACGGGAAGTCCACGTTACCTTCATTCATGCATAAAGGGCGAATGCGAATCCTACGGGATGTCCTCATTACCTTCATGCATATGATCGATGGAAATATATATCATGGATAGAGAATCGAGATGTTATATGTATGCAAAGTTTATTTACTTTTCTTGTTTATGTTATAACAAGTTAATGGATGAGTTTTAGACTATGTGTGCTAGTATTATCATCCTAAAGAGATTATGCTTATGAAAGTTAGTTTTCTAGAGTTTAGAGAACTATAGAAAAGATTATGTAAAATGTACATTTCTAGAGAGAAAAGAAATGAAATTGATGTATAGTCGAGTGCTATAGGAAAAAGGAATGAGATTGAATTGGATAATGAGAGAATACAAGTGTGTATTGAACCTTGTATGATCATTATGTGAAAAATATGTAAGAGAACTAGTTTCTCAATAAAATTGGAAGATCTCGTATTTGGGAGAATAAGATTTGATGTAAACCTTGTATATAGTATAAGGTATATAAAGAAAATGAGATATAAATGCTATATGCATTTACGAAACCATACACAGAAATGCTTGGAATGTAGTTCTACAATTACATTGGAGAATTGGTAAGTAAAAGTGGAACTTTTGATATAAACTCTTTGAATGGATTGATAGCAAAGAGTAAGTATGTTCTTGGACACGAATCCGGATACGGGTTTGGGGTCTAACTTTACTTTTTATTCTGTTTATTCTCACTGGGCTTAAGTTGTTAGCTCATGATATTACAAACATTTCAGGTAATGTTTGAAGTCGTGGGAGAGGAGTTGGTGCGCGCTTGATCGAGAGGATGTTGACACAGAGATGGACTAGATACTTTTAAAAGACCATGGTCTCATTTTGTTTATGTTGTGTCTTTTGAGATGTAAATTGTATATAGCTCTTAAGAGCTACACGTCTTACTTTTATGATTATTAGACCTTTTGAACTCCTGATTAGGAACTTGAAGTTCTTTGTGTTTTAAATTTATGAATTTAAAATGTAAACAGGTTTTTTGGCTAGCCAAGTTTCAAACATAACCACGCCCTTTTTTTTTATTATTATTATAAAGACTTCCGCTGTCAATCTGATTTTAAATTATTTAAAAGAATCGGGTCGTCACAAAATAGAAGGCTTAGGTTTTAATTAAACTCAACATACCAATCAAAACAACACACATCTCATTTAATTAAGTTAGAAAAGTAACTATACATTATTAATTGGATCCTTAATTGGATCCATTAATAATATTTAGTTCATTTGGGTTTTCCAATAAACATTTTGTAAATAAACTAATTACTAACAAAGAATTAATAATTAAACCAATAAAAAAATATTCTACCTGTAAAATCCCGGGATGTTACAAGTCTAAAATACCACAAGAAAATTTATCAAAATTAAAAAGATTAAAGTGGAACCTGCAAGCATTTAAAAAAATTATTTATTAAATTAACAAAATACACATAAACAAAAGGGTAGGAAAGTAAAAATAATTTAGGATGACCACTGTATTCATGTAAAATTATGCCACATAAATAGAGTTTTGGATATTTTTTTATTTTAAAATACATTGGTTTTTTTTAAATTTTAAATAACTTGTAGAATGAGTACATATACAATAAACCTCTTTATGAAAACATAGTGAATTTACATTATAAAACTACATAGAATGAATCAACAAGAATTTAGCCTAATAATAAAAAATTTAAATTCTTCTTTCTTTGTTGTTCTCATCCATTTGTTAAAAAGAGAAATTTAAGCTGATAATATTTTTTAATTTTCTTAAGTAGTAATAGTTGGACTTCTTTTTAATAAACAACACCTTTTTTCTTCAATAGTTAATGAATTATTTTTATTAGATTGATTATTATTTATTCTTTTTTTTTTTTCATAATATTCATTCATTATTTTATAGAGATAATTATCTCAATAGCACCTTTTTCCCTCCTCTTTGAACCAATAGCCATACATCTCAAAAGTTGATTTGGTTAGCCACCTATAAATGTAAAAATACAAAAAAGCCCTTAATGTGAAATCATCATCTTTCTCCACTCTCCCCTCCTTCCTTCACCGTCCCTTCCTTTTGTTTTTTTTTTTAATATTAATCTAACTCTCTCTACTTTTCATAATTATTTAAAAAAAAAAAATCCCCCCCCCCATTCCCCCCCTTGTCTTCTATATATTAGATTCTCTCCCTCCCATCCTACTTTTTTTTCTTTTAGTTTTTTCATTTTTTTTCTCTCATTTCTTCTTCCATCTCTTATTTCTTTATCCATTCCCTATCATTTTCTTTCAAACCTCTATTGATTCTCTCATTCTTTCTCTTTCTTTTTAAAAAATTCACCATTTTTATCTTCTATAAATGTTCAACTCACAAATTTCATACACTTTTTAATTTACTATCTCTTTCTTTAATTACTTCTCATTCTCGTTTTTTTTCATAAATATTTTCACTGTTTTTTTATTCCGAATCTCTAAGATCTAAACCAAAAATAGTATGGATTTGACGTAAGATATTATTATTATTTTTTTAGTTTTTATATTTTTTTTTATCATTTATGTCATTTGATGTTTTATGTAATATACGTAATTTCTTAATAGCGTTTCCTATAATACATGCAATATATGCAGCATACGTTCCTTTTGTTTACCTTTCAAGTTGGTGTTTCTCTAAATGTAGCTTTTTTGTAATATACGTGCTATACATAACTGTGTTTGTTTCTCGTACTGTTTCTGTTTTGGTTAATATACAGTCTGTGATATACACTTTTTCTGTGGTCTGTTTAAATGTATATTTTTGTAATATACGCGATATACATAATCATGTGTTTTTCGTTAGTTTACTATTTTGTTTTACTAAATGTATATTCTGTAATACACGCGATATACGAAATGACGAGTGGCTGATGTACATCCCCCCTTTCTTTTATGTTTATTATGTAATATACGTAATATAATATACATTTCTTTTGTTTAGTTTGCATATTAAGTATTTTTTTTGTACATTAAGTATTATGTAATTAACACTCATTCATTTTTTCATTTGCAGCCTAAATAACATGTATATTATGTATATTACGTACATCCACACCCTTCTTTTATGTTCTGTTTTTTTTGTTATCCGTACATTATGTAATACATATAATATACATTTGTTTTTGTTTGTTTGCATACTAAGTATTTTTTTTATATTAAGCATTTGTTTAATTAATAATTTTTTGTTTTTCATTTGCAGATTAAATGACATGTATATTATGTAGATACACCCTCATTTTCTCTCAAATGGACTTACAAAGCGGAAAACTATATACCCAATATACTAGATGGACAAAATACTTTATATGAGAGGGGAAACTATGAATAATATACAAAATTGAATTTAAAAAATTGAATTCAAATCGAAGTATGTAGTATAAAATCAAAACATAAAAAAATAAAAATTTACAAAATATACTAAATCCATAAAAAAACTATGAACAATATACTAAATATGCCATAAACTGGAGGAAGTAAGAATGCATCGGGAAAAAAAATTGCATTGAAAAAAAAATATCAGAAGTGTCAGAATGTTAGGGGTGTCTGACAAAATGAAAAAGTGGAAGAGAAGGTTGAGAAAGACAAGCTAGTTATTTGCTTCCACATAAAATGACAAAATGAAAAAGAGATGCCACCTTATCAAGTTCTAGAATCCGTAGACTTTACGGTCCTTCTTCTATAAACGTAGTTACCAAGAAAATGATAGACATAAATAAGAACCCAAAGAGTCGCTGATGATAACGACCACTGACTTTCTATAGTCTTTCCACTGCCTCAAACGAACCGCAATCTAATTCTCACATATTTCAATTCCCATTTTTATTCCCCTTTCCACAACAAAATTCAATTTCTCAGATCAGATCATGGATTTTGATTCCAAATCTAAATCAAAACCAGCTTTAAACTATGACATATTCAGGAGCTGGAACGTCAATCAAATTCATTTAGAAGATGAATCTGAATTTTTTTTAAGCCCTGAAAGAAGCCCACAATATTATTATAAAAATATATCTCCATCCTCAAAGACTCAAGCAGTAGCCAGAGGACACAGAGAGCTCATGGATATGGTGAGTCAAATGCCCGAGTCATTCTACGAATTGTCTTTGAGAGATATGGTTGAGAACCCGATGGTTTTGGGACGGCAAGAAGAAGAAGAAGAAGAAGAAGAAATCATAAAAGATAAAAAAAACTTCAAGAAGGAAAGCAGGGCACTGATTCATAGAAATAAAGGGGTTTTAGAGAATGAAGGCTTCTATCTTAAAATGGGATTTCCTAAATCTCTACGAACAACAAAAAATAGGAAGAATTCAAATGCCAAAGTTTCTCCCAAACCATTTGTTTCGGGAGATAAAGAGTGGTGGAAGAAAAGATTTTCAGTAAGATCTGAGAGTGAAAGCGTTGATTCAAGTATTAGTAGCCGTATTAGTATCGGCAGTGGCAGCAATATCAACAGAAAAAGTGGCAGTACAAGGTAATAGCCCAACCATCAATCTATTGTTTTTCTGCAAATCTTAATTTTTTCTAAAACAATTTTTTTTTTTTTTTTGTCAAAATTCACATTTTCGTAATCAGAATTAGATTATAATTTTATTTGGAATTTTTTTTACCTTATATCTGATTTTGAGGTAACATTTATAAATATATAAAACTATTTACAAATATAGAAAATTAAAATTGATTAATGTGTAAATGAGTGATTCATTGTAAAAATATATAATTCAATGTGTATGAAGTGGCAGTACCAGGTAATAGCCCAACCATCAATCTATTGTTTTTCTGCCCATCTTAATTTTTTCTAAAACGAAAAAAAAAATTGTCAAAATTCACATTTTCGAAATCAAAATTGGATTTCTAATTTTCGTTGATAAATTTTTTACTAGATAGGAGATTTTGATGTAATATTTATAAACATGTAAAACTATTTACGAATATAGAAAACTAAAATTGAGTAATGTGTGAATGAGTGATTCATCTTAGAAATATATAATTCAATTTTGATCGTTAACCGCCTCAAAATTTACAACACTTGCAATCATCCCTTTCATTAATTGCTTTTTTTTTCTTTTGTTATCCTATTAAATTATAATAGCAGGCAGGTGAGATGTGGCTGCTGGTCATGGATTTAAGCAAGATATATACAATAATTCAAATGAATGAAAGGGCTTCCTTGATGACCTGGTATGATATGTGTACTTTTCTCATGAGGTTGAATGTATCGAGTTATTCCTCTCTTTTCAATTTGATGTAATATTCTCGAGGACAAAAAAAATTGATCGGTCAAGAAATAAACCAGTTACAATATGATTCCAAAAGATATGGGGGATTTATTTAAATTACATGTATATTCTCGAAAGTTATTCAAACAAAGGCTTTCACAATTTCCATGCCCCTTCAGGCTGAGGGCTTCTTATGGATATTTTTGATAAAATAATGCTTTTATTTTCAACAAAAATAACGCCTTTTGCCACTTAATTGTTGTGTTGGCGAGCTTTGAATTACGGACGCTCGCCCGTATTACAACGTTTTCAAACCGTCAGGAGGCCTGGCTTTAAATGAAGTAGCATTTACCGATGCAAAAAGTCATTAGTCTCTAATATATAAAAGTTGAGAAACATTTTTAGACAATTATATCCTTTTTAAAATTTTGAATTTACTACAATGCCATTATAAATACTCTTTCAAAATCTTAAAATTACTAAATATATCATTGCTATTAATACTCCACTTTCTATTAAATATCATTATGCCCACTTTTTATCTTCCATTGCATGCTACATTTTCTATACTTTTAGAAAAATAAATTTTGGAGATGTAAAAAATTATTAGATTTACACTGTAAAGTGACTTTTTTTTTGGATAATGATGTTACTTTTTTTTTTCTCTTCTTATTTTTACTTTTCTCATATATTAAACTAATTTGATTTTTTTTCTTTTTACGTCATTTTTTATATAATAATATTAAAATATTTATCAATCAATTAATAAGAAATTGTCAAATTTTTTAATAAATTCATTGGCTTTTTATTGCTTTCACGACATCAAATTACAAAATAATTGAAAAATTAAGTACAACATGTGAAATTAAATGTGATATTAGAATAACTATTATTTATTTAGATTTATCAACCATTTATAAAAAATTAATTATATTTAAGTATTTAAATATTAAATGATTTAATAAAGGTGATGGTGATTTAATTTTAAAATAACTAAAAAAATATTTTTTAAGTTAATATAAAAAAACAATTACAACAAAATATAATTTATTGAATTTGTAAGGGTATAGTATTTTATAATATTAAAATAAACTTTATATTTTTATAAGAAATATTTATAAAAAATTTAAAATTTTAAATCAACCGGAAAAAACTAATATAATTTCTTGAATTATAATTAAAAATAGAAATGAATAAATTAACTTAAAAAAAGAAGTATATATATTTAGAACAAGCGGTTTATTTTTATCTGGTAGCATATATGAAAAAAAAAAACGTCTTCAATAAAAAGAAAATCAATTATATATAATTCATTGAATTAGTAAAGTATACAATAATTTAAACGTGCGACGCACGTGGTAAGAATCTAGTAATAATAAAATTTTGTTACAAATGAGTTTTCATAGCAAATATAATAATTTTTTAAAAAACTCTGATTCATTTAAATAAAATAAATAACTAGGTAATGAGTGATTACATACATGGAATATATATTTATACGGTGAATATAGTAAAATCAATTATTATATATGTTGTGATCATTGATTACATCTGCAAACAATAGTGATTATTTGCGGTAATTTCGTATTATTATATTTTTAAATTTAGATTTTATACTATATTTTTAAATAAGGTTTTAAGTTGTTATTTTTATAAATATTAGACATGATTTTATTATGTTTGCATTAGCCTCATAAATAAATATATAAATGTAATTTTAAATTATCTAATGGTTTACTCATTTTTATACATACCCTTGTCATTTAAAAATTTATTTTTATGTTCACATAATGATAAAATTGTAAAATAACATGATATTAAAACCTGTAACAGCCCAACCATCAATCTATTGTTTTTCCTACAAATCTTATGTTTCATTTCTCCATTTCCGAAAGTAATAAACAAATTTGGCTGCTCAACTTACAAAGTATCAACAACAGTCATGCGGCTTTTAAAAAAAGGAAATAAAAGGGGGAAATTAATGAAATAACATATTTTTATATACTAATTACTGAAATGTCATAACTTTTCAAAAATTATTCAAATAACATGATTATAGTTTAATAATTTATTGAACTAAAAAAATTAATTTTTTTAACAAACTCATTGAAAATAATAATAAAAAATATCAAATAGTTCAATAAATTATTGACCTTGAACTTAAAAAACCAAAAAACCAACAAATTCGTTAAAAATACCTATGAAAAATAGTCAATAATTAATTGAATTACAGTTCAATAATTTATTGAACTATAATTATGCTATTTGAGTAATTTTTAAAACGTTTTGACATTTTAGTAATTAGTATGCAAATTTATGTTTTTTTTAGACAAATTCTTTAAAAAAAGATGGTTTTCCAACCACAAGGCTTTTGTTGATAGGCTAGCGTTGGATCCACAGAAACAGTATCGGAAGATTTGTTTGAAATTAATTTTATTCTTATCCTTTCAAAAAAAAAAAACAATTTGTTTTTTCAAAATAAATTTTTTCGTAATTAAACTTGAATTATAATTTTCATTAATCACTTTTCTTCTTCTTTTATTCTCTAAAATTATAACTTTTTTTTAAAAAAATATTACATCAGATTGGGGGAGGGGAAATTTTAACATTTGATCTTAAGGGAAGAGAGTAAATGCCTAATTAATTAGGTTATGCTCAAATTATAGGGGCTTTTGCACTTATAACTGAAAAAAGTCTAATATTTACAAAAATAGTAGTCCAAAAAGTTATTTGCAAAAACTGCAAAAAAACTTAAATTCGCGTCTAAAATATTACAAAATTGCCACTATTTTGTGTAAGTAATCACTAATTTCCGCATAAATAATCACAAATTCCGATTTTACTTCATCACTATATCAAATGATATTTCGTGTATGTAATCATGATTACCTCCAAGTTATCACTAATTTCTTTGATTTCACTTGAATGAGGTTTTAAAAAAATTGCTAGATTTATAAATATTGAAGAAAATTCTGCTACCCAATAAAATTTTCCTAAATTATAAATGTTGGTAAGTGAGAATGTGGCTGCTAGTCATGGATTTAACTAATAATTTAAATAAATGAAAGGGTTGTCACCAACCTTGAAGGAAGTATTAGCTACGTACTGTAACGACCCGACTCAAACAGAGACTAGGTCATGAGTACTCTTGGCGGAAGAGCGGAAAACATGAAAATCAAAGTAAGGTAGTTGAAATTTAAAACAAAACGCAACGAAAAGCAACATTTTTACAAAAAAATTCGCGTAGGTCCATTTAAAAATTGAACTATCCAAAACCTGTTTTACATGGTTCCAACAAAAAAGCGAGAAATATGTATTTCTAAAGTAAAGGAAGTTCAAACAACTTCGTGGAGATCAAGTATGAAACTTTGCTCTGATGAGCTCAAGACACAAAATATACAATTTTACGAAACGACAACATTAAAAAAACAATTTACATAAGTTATCTCTTATGCATTTAACACAACTCGAGCTCGAGGTACGACGTCCACTAGTCCATTCCCAAAATCCGGCATTCAAGCTTCAATACATACCATCTTCCTCGTCACGACCTCGGCCGCAATGCAAACCTGAAAGGTGATATGTAGCACCTTTGAGCATGACACTAAATGAGAATAATAAGAAAGGAAAGTAAATTTACATGTGGAATACATAGTATGATGTGGGTCTAAGAATTCGAGTCTCTCGCCCCTCTCTCAATCTTACCTTTTGCTAAAGAATCTGCCCCCTACAGTTCATCTCGCACACTAACTAAAACTCCCACATTCCCGACTTTAAAACAAATGATAAAAAATTAAGTCAAATTCGAAACCATTAAAAACTAATTCAAATCCGTTCGCCTCTCTTATCCCCATCTCATGCCTCCCTACCCTCGGTACTTACTGCACTTTGCCCTTGTAACGTCCCGTTATTTTGAGGTGAATTTTTTTTATTATGTATTTGTTTATGTAACGACCCGGATTCTGTTAAATTCTTTAAAATCAAATGCACAGCGAAAGACTCAATTTTTAAAGGAAAACGGCATGGGTCCATTTAAAAATCGGATATCCAAAACTTGTTTACATCAACCCATTTCAGAAAAAACGATAAATCGGGAATGTACATTCCAACATATAATTTAAACTTCCCAAAAGAGATTTAAGTCATAAAACATAGGCATATTTTACACAAATACCCTTTCGAGATCAAAAAGACATAAGTATGGAAAATGAAAGTAATTTACAAGCATTTCTAAGAATGCTAAACCAAAATATGTTTCAACATTGTCCGTACACCAATTCGGCAAGTCACACGGCACCATCTCCTCTACCACGCTTCTTAGGACGGGGTTTACCTGAAAATTTGTAAGTCTAGCAACATTAGCATAAAAATGCTAGTGAGAGTAAAACGAAAGCAAGAAATCCTATGAACCAAATTTCATTCCCGAAATTGTGTCCAAAGGCCTATAATGCTCATTACTACCCATATACACACTTCTAATTTCCATACAATCATACGATAGTAATATACTACCCGTAATAGTCTTTCAATACCATGTAAGAGAAATAAAGACTTAAAGTAAAAGTAACAACGATTACTAAATCTTACTACACAATTCTAAAGAATATGTAATTGTAATAATAACTATCTTTGTTACCAAACAAGTTTCATCGTAACGTGCTATTATATGGATCGAAATCAACATACCACGTACGGTCGTACCATATCACAAATCATCGCATCATGATACCATATGGACCGAAGTCAACATACGATCATATGCCATATCACAAATCATCGTACCATGATACCGTATGGATCCGAATCAACATACTATCATGTACCGTGTCACAAATCATCGTAACGTGCTCATATGGATCCGAATCAACATACCACATACGGTCGTACCATATCACAAATCATCGCACTATGATATGTATAGATCCAAATTAACATAATATCATGTGCCGTATCACAAATCATAGTACCAGGGTATCGTATGGATCCGAATCAACATACTACCACGTACCATACCTGATATGAATTATGTAGCCATGCATTTAAGGAATTCAAGCTTAAAGAGTACATGCATTGATGACAACTCAAGTTGCATTAAATGCACTCAAGACGTATTTATTACAACTCAAGCTTGAAGTGTAGATGCATTGGTGACAACTCAAAGCTTCATTCAAGGGAACTCAAAACAATATCAAGACAAGCTTTTATGAAGATTTAAAAGCTTAATTTAGAGTTCAAATATCAGTTTCAATTGTAATAGTTGTATTTTAAGTTACAAATTAAATGGTGGCAGATGTAACTTAAGTTTTTGCTTTAAATTCGTAGGTTACATGCTAGGGACTTAATTGGGCTGTTATGGGAGCATTATGAACGAAATTGCATTGTATTTTAAGCCTATAAATAGGCCATGTATCAGCCAATGTAAGGGAGACTTGTAAGATTTGAATGATGAATGAAATGTAGCATTTTTATGCACATGGAGAGCCTTGAGCCTCAACCCTTTGTAATCTTGCTTTAGATTACATGTTTAGAAACATTCAAGAGGGGAGTGATCAACCAACTTGTGGAGTGTTTCGAGTCATGAGATGATGGAACGTAATTGTTTGGGTCCATTTCATGATTTTTAGATCACACAAGGCAATCTGTTTTCTAGCCTTTCCTTGGGGTTGTTTCAAATGGCATATGTGGGTTCTTTGGTTGTGATCTTTTTGGGTCCTTAGTTAAGTTTAAGGGTTCTTAAAGCATTTCGAAAGGGTTTTCGTATCAATACCATAATACCGTATGGACCGAAGTCAACATACCACGTACCGTATCACAAATCATCGCACCATGATACGTATGGATCCGAATCAACATACTATCATATGCCGTATCATGAAAGGTTAAGTTAGGTAATCTCGAAGAATTCTACTAAGTTATTAAAGAACCTAACTAATCAGATTACACGAGTCATCACTCAAGTGTAACTTCTAAGCTACTTTAATTTCCAAACCACTCAAAGTAACTTAAACTTCCACTTTCAACTAACATCTCCAATTCACTTTACAATACTTCCAAACCACTCTGATGTTTCCTTTTCACCGAACTAACCAAAATTCCAAATTCTTTCCACTCACTTCCGAATTAAAGTCTCCAACCAAACATTAATTCTAAGAAGCTAGTTCCCTCTTAACATCGATAAAAAATAACATAACGAAACGTAATTCATAAGACAACTAACTTCCATTTTAAACTCACCTTAGCTTGTAGAAAAGTTCCGATCAATCCGAGGTTGCAAACCCACGATCAAATCACAATCCTACAAACCAATTACACCTAAATAACATTAATTAACCGGAAATCATTCAAACAACATCTAAACGCATAAAATGACGAAAAACCCGGATTTCCTCCCTATGGTGCTCTCGGCCATACAAGGGAAATTTGGGTTCGGGTTTGGTTTTCCGGCTTTTATGCACTTTAGAGGTGTTTCAAGTTGGTTTCAGATACATTGGGAGTTCACAACATCAATGGGTATTCGTAATTTAGGGTTTTGCACATTAATTGATTTCCGAAAAATTAAGTAAATAGCAAAAACATAATAACCCTAACATCCTAATCATGGCCAAGTGAGGGAAAATCACATGGGACGGGTTTCTGGCTCAAACTCGGTTTTAGGGTTTAGGGAAAGTTTCTAAAATTGCTCAAAACGACTTTCCCGATTGAAATCTTCAAGCTTCAATGAATGAATTTGAAGATTTCAACTCAAAACCTCCATTAAAACACTATTCACATCAAGTTTTAGAAACTTTGACATACCTTAAGGCCTCGAGAAAACGAGCGAAAATCACTATCGATAGGTTGGAAATGATTATCGGGCCAAGGGCTTTCCAACGGAAGTAGTATCGAGACGATCAATCGAGAAATAAAGAAAAACCAAAAATTGGGGATGAGGGTTTGGGGTTCACGACTCCAAGTAAGAAAAAAAAAAGAAAAATGAAGCCTTTTGGTCTTAGATTTGATATTTAAGAGATGAATGAATAGTAACTTTTAGATATTTAAGAATTTGAGAAATGACGCCTATGTCCCTCTTTTACTTTTACTTTAAAAAACGAAACCCGAAGCTCTTAAATTAATCTAAAGGTGTTTAATAATTATTAATTGGCCCGTTAATAATTATTAATGTCACCGAAACGAATTTAAAGTATTAAAACGATTAGGGAAAAAGACACTTTTGGTCCCTCAATTTTGAGTTTCTTTACCATTTGGTCCCTCGGTTTTCAAAACCGACAATAATACCCCCGAGTTTTCATTTTCTTCACCATCTCATCCCTACCGCCTCACACGGGTTTTAAGCACTAACGGATTAATGATGTGGCGCCACCTGGATAGCTAACATGTCAAAAAATAAACTCCCTCACTCAGTGACGTGGCAGGATGTGATCCTTAACATTTATTTGAAATCAATGGCTGACAATTAATTGAAATTAAATCTAATGACCATAATCAATTTGAATTAAGTCTGAAAGATTAGATTTGAGAACTTTGTCTCAGAGGTTGAAGTCGACGAGGGGAAGAACCTTTCATCTTAGGGTTGAGAACATGCTTCAAAGGTTGAAAAGGATTGAAGGAAGAAACCGATTAAAGGGATTTCTAGCGATTGAAGTATGTTTCAGTGAAGAACGGCTTGTTTAGGGTTTCAAATTCTTCACCGATTCATTGAAAAAACGAAAAAGAAGCCGACTTTGTTTAAGTTTTGCAAAGATTTATTTGATTGCATTTTCTGGGTCGAAGTATCAAGCGGTGAAGAACCCAGAAGGTGACATTTCAGAGTAAAGGTATGTAAATTTGAGATTTCTTAGTTAGGGTTAAACGTTTTAGGGAAGTTTACTTATTTTACATGTTTTTTTTTAAATGCAGAGTAATGAGAAACTACTTTAGCATCAACTTCCATTACAATGGAAAGATGGATTTTCACCCAAATACGTTATCTTGGGGATCACAAGCCACGTTTCATTCGGTGGATACGGACAGACTATCCATTGTTGAACTCCAGAAGATGATGAGCCACATTGGTGTAGCTAACTGTGAAGATTTCTATTACGTTATGCCTGGTCATGACTTGAGAACCGGGATGAGATGCATACTTACAGATGACAGCTTCGAAGAGATGATTAATTACATCCTAGAAGAAAGGGTTATGGAAGTCTATGTTGACCATTACCCAAATGAATGTGAAATTGACCCATTCGAGCCTTTAGATAGTTATATGCCATTGTATTTGGAGTGACATAATGAGAATGTGAATCAAAAGCAAAATGCTAATGAAGATGTTGAGGCTGAGAAAGGTAGTCATGATGCTGAGGGTGCTGAGGATGGACTGAATTTTAATGTGGAAGCTGAAGATGATGATGCTGATTTGAGATTTGAAGATGATATGATAGGTATTGCTGAGGTTTCAGAAAAGGAGAGTGATGGGGAAGATGTAGAGGCCTTTGTGAGTGGATCTGATGGTGAGGGTGTACATGATGGTGTTGCAGAAGATATCATTGACAGTGGTGAAGGAGATATTATAGATGAAGTGATGGAGGAATCATATCATATGGAGAATGATATAGATGAATACATGGATGGTGATTATGAAGGTTCATCTGATGCTGAAGCTGATTTTCAGGGTGTGGCTGAGCAATGGGGAATCACTGACAATGATGTTGTGAATGAAGGTGTTAAACCAATTGTGAATGAAAGTGAGGATGATCAAGAAGATGGTGACTTTGAAGTTGAAGATGAAAGTGAGGAGGAATTATATGAAGAAGATGATGGAGTGTGTTCTGATGACGACGGTGGCTTACTGCAAGAGCCATTTTCTTTTAATGTTGAGATTGAAGGATATGTGGAGTCAGAGTATGAGTCTGAAACTGTGCTTAATATGCCTATGGATGAAGATGGGGTCAGACAACGTGTTGACCCTGTTTTTAGGCCAGAAACAGACATGGATGATGTTCAATTCACTATTGGCCAACGTTTCCCTACTGCCGCGGATTTGAAGACAGCAATAAAAGAGTATTCAGTGAGGGGTGGTTACAATGCGAAGCTGATTAAGAACGATAAAGTGAGGGTGACGGTTGTATGCTCTGATTCATGTGGTTGGAGGCTCCACGCAAGCCTTGATAGAGAGGATGACAGTTTTCAAGTAAGAACTTATAGGCATGAACATAGCTGTGTTAGAGAGTTTTGGAACAGAAATGGAATTCGTACATGCGTGCGCTAGTTTGGCCATTAATATGTATATACATATTTATATATATTATATTTCTTATTTATTTATCTTTTCTATTATTTAATAATTAGGAGATAAGCATATCTATAGAGATTAGATATCATATTTTCCTATAAATATGACCATTGGAATTCATATTTTGTATACTTCTCACTTTAATTAGAAAAGTGAAAATTCTCTCTCAAGTTTTTGCCCAATTGCCGATTTTCCTTAGGGAAAAATTTAGAAGAAATTTCTTCTTCCTTTGTTCTTCCGCTTCGATTCCCACAAGTCGGTTTTGCTTATGATTGGGATATAGTATAGAAGATCCGGTGTTGCTGAGGATTGATGTTGTAAAGAAACCTCCAACTGATTCTCCATTAATTACTTAATGTAAGTAAAAGGGTTTTAATTTTCGAAATTAAGCATGAATCTACATGTTTTATCACAAATTGCATGATATTAATAGATCTGTAATTAAATGTTAATAAGTTTGCTAAATAAATTTCCGATAATTTAGTAAATCATCCCTTCAAAGGGTACTCTAGGCCATACTAGGTAAAATAGGCCTCGGGTTTGCTTTTCTAGGTTTTAGGCAATTAGAGGTGTTTTGGGTTGGTTTCAAGTAGTTTGGAAGTTTCCGGTTTCAATGGGTAACGATAAATCGGGTTTTTGAACAATAAATGCTTTCCCGAATTTAATTACAATTATCAAAATATCAATAAAAGTACACCCCAAAAACAGCCCACACTTTGCAAATTTCAAACAGGACGGGTTTCGGCTCAAACTCAAGTTTAGGGTTAAGGGAAAGTCAAGTAATAGTTACCCAATAAGTTTTCCATCAACATTCAACAACAAAATTGGAAGGGGATGAGGGTTTTGACCAAGACTCAAAAGCTTGAATCAATTTCCATGGAAATACTATGAACATTCGAGATCTAGGGCTTACCTTAGAGAGGTGGAAACATTCCAAGAGTGGAATGGGTAGAAAGGTCTCGACGAGAGCTTTCCAACGCATCCGAAATCATGCAAAACAGCCAAGAAACGAAGCCGGGGCGACACTTTCTTCCTCTTCTCTTTTCCTCCTCTTCTTGCTCGGGTTTGGGGAGAGTAAATGAGTGAGTTTTGTGTTTTTTTGTCCTTTTATGACTTGAGGAGGAAGATAAATAGTATCTAGATATTTTAAGAAGTTTGAAAATGACGGTTACGTCCTTTTAATGACTTTTGACTTCTAAATCGAAACCCGAAGTTCTTAAACTTACCAAATGGTGTTTAATAATTATTAATTTGGCCCGTTAATAATTATTAATATGACCGAAACTAAATTAAGCTATTAAAGCGATTTAAAAGATTTAAACCGAAATAAACTACTAAATTCTAAATTACTGAATCTAAAATAATCTTTAAATACTTAAATTAAAATAAATAAATTTTTTTTAATACCTCAAAAGTAACGGGACGTTACAGGAACCCTCGGTTTGGAATATTTCAAAAGGGCTCGGGTTTTCCATTCAACTCGGGTTTAGATTCAAGAAAACAACTCGACCAAAATGATTTTCCCTAACTAGAAATCACCAACAACACCCGAGAAAAACGAATCAAAGCTTAAATGGAAAATCGAAAAAAAAGGAAACCTAAAAACTCATTTCTTCTTTACCTCGTTTCTCCTGAATCTGGAATGGATCGTCTCAATTGATGGTATGAAATGAAAGCTTACGTTGAGATCTTTCTATCGGGACGAGAATCAATGAAAACGGTCGAGAAACGGCGACGAAACCCCGACTTTTCTCATTTCCTTAAACTCACGGGTTAGGGGGGTTTTCATTTCGATTTTTTTTTTCTTTCAATTATGCTTACTGAATGTATATTTAATATATATATAAGTTTTTCCAAATGACCGTTATGTCCCGACTTTAATTCTTTAGTAAAAAGTGTCCCGGGTTCTCGTTATTGAACAGTTCCAATTCCAATTCACTTTAACAACTTCTAATCTAACTTAAAGTGATATAACAATTAGTAATTGGCTCGTGAATAAATGTTATTACACCCGATTCTATTTAAACGTTCTAATAGAAATTACTTAACGATCGAACTCGAGCACAAATTAAAATACTAAATTAAACTTATAAGTAAATAAACAATTACCAAACACAAACATTATACTAAGTGAAGCCATGAATGGGACGTTACAAATACCGACGTTAATCTTTTTGCGTTGGCAATGCTCGCAAACAATTTTTGCGGTTTTCCATGTGATGTATCGATAATACATGCTCTATCAACAAATGTTTTTAAAAAGAGAGACAAATTGAGAGAATTTTTTTTATAGAACATACACTACAGAAAAAAAAAAGGAAAACAATCAAAATACACAAATTAAGTGATGAGTTTTTTTTCAGTAACATTAAATTAATAGTTAAACTTATGAATAAAAAAATGTTCTAAATAATATTAATTAAATAGTCTCCATATTAATTATATAAATAATGAGTTCATTTTAATAGAAATAGATACTTATTATATTAATTGATTTAATAATGAGTTTAGTAAAACGGAAATTAATAATCATTTAGGATAATTGTAAAGTGTTTAAGAAATTATAAGATCCAACGAGAGCATAACTTTGCAATTGCATGCACTAATTTCTTTTTCTTCGATTTGGAAGCGCACAAAATTTTTTTTATTAGAAATATATTGCCAACGCAAATCACTAACACGTTAATTTTTTTTTTTTAAATTTTTGAAGGGCATTGCCGACGCTATTTCGTCAGTAATGCTTACACACACTTTTTTTTTAATTAGAAGAGCAATACCGACATTAATCTCTTTTCGTCGGCAATGTTCGCACACAATTTTTGCGATTTTGCATGTGTTGTATCGAGAATAAATGCTCTATCAACAATTGATTTTAAAAAGAGAGACAAATTAAGAATGTTTTATTATAAGACATATACTAAAAAAAAAAAGAAAAACAACAAAAATACATGAATGTAGTCATAAGTTTTTTTTTTCAGTAACATTAAATTAATAGTTAAACTTAAGAATAAAAAAATTATCCAATTAATATTAATTAAATAGTCTCCATATTAATTATTAAAATAATGAGTTTATTTAAATAGAAATTGATACTTATTATATTGATTAATTTAATAATGAGTTTAGTAAAACAGAAATTAATAATCATTTAAGATAATTTGTGACGACCCGACTTATTTAAAAAGCCGGTCGCGGTTATGCAAGCGAAAGCAAAGAACTTAAACCCAAAAACAATTACTTTATTCAAATATCAAAAATTTCGGCATGTAGTATTCGTAAATTCCATGCCTCATATACAAAAATAACGAAAAATAAACATGTTTTTCAGAAATCATCGGCACGTTGGCCGGTTAAGAAGATCACAAAAGTTCAAATTTCAAAATAAAACAGCAAAGTTTGGTGTACCAATTTTAAACGATAAACAAGACAAAATATATATATACATAAGGTTTTAAGACTTTGACTCCAAAATGTAAACAAGACTTTCAAACAACTCCCAAAACCCATGACTCGTGTGACTGTAAGCCAATCCAAAAGCCTCCATCTCGGCATAGTCAATGAGCACCACCTGCCGCTCCACGCCCTCATCCCCGAGCGTTACCTGAAAGGTGATATAGAGCACCTTTGAGCATGACACTTAGTGAAAACAAAATAATATGAACAGTGATGTGGAAAGACCGTGATAGAATGCGAAAGAACATAATAACATGCTTAAAATGTGTATGAAGTACAAATGCTTTACGTTTGGATGATAACAACTAGCCATAACATCTTTAAATACATAATTCCTTTCTTTTTGACACCACAAGCATTACCAACACAAACCCGACATTTCGCTACGCCATATGACAAAATCAATCAACTTCGAGCCATATCTCATCTCAGTTTCAAACTAACTCAATTCACTTGCACCCGGGCTATTCTTTACATAGCACACCGGAGCTCTATCACTTCCCTGCCATGGTAACCACGTGTAACGTCCAACATCCATACACCGTTACACTGGTTACAATCCCATGGCCACATAACAATCACATGATATGCATGGGTGGAATGTATAACATGAAATGGATTAAACATGCTTTTTCACAACAAGATTATATAACAGAATTTCGAATCAACAAGTGTAAATAGATCTACTTTTCCAAAACCGGCATATGACTCAATCTTTGCTCAGATAATGTTCAAGTTTCACATATTCACATGGTTCGTGATCACAACTATTTATCGAGCATAATCAAAATGTATCAAGTTGTAACGTCCCGTTATTTTCTGATAAAATTTTTATTTATTTTAATTTAAGTAATTAAAGTTTATTTTAGAATCGGTAATTTAGAAATTAGTAGTTTATTTCGGTTTAAATCTTTTAAAATTACCTTTTTAGTTTAATTTCTTTTTAATGGTATTAATAATTATTAACGGGCAAATTAATAATTATTAATCACCATTGGGATAGTTTAAGTGCTGAGATTTCTGCCCTAAATCTTATGTAATCCAATTAAACTATTAATAAATAAAGGAATTATTAATTAGTAATATTTACATTGTCATTTATTATTAGTTTAATAAATGTAATCCATCATAAGATCCAGAGTTACTTATGATAACTTAAAGTGAGCATATGATGCGGGAAGATTCACTTAAGTGTAACTCAAATAGTCTGTGGTACATGAATAAAGGTTGGGTGCCTTATTTTTGGTAACATCACTAACACGGCCCACTTGTGAATTGGCACAAGTGATCTCATCTGGATCGCTCATGTAGAGACATGTGAGTGGGGGTGTTGCTTCAATAGTGATTGTAGTAGACTGGACTAAGATAAACTTACTGTCTTCTGGGAAAGCTGTTACAGAAAGACACTTCGTTTATCAACCGGTTAAGCATGTACAATTGATCTTAATCCTGAGTGGATTACGAACTCCTGTTCGCAGGAGACAAGCCTTTGATTTGTATAGGTGAGAGTGACTCGAATAGTTCGCTCATTATGCCTCCCACTTTGGGGATTGCATCTTGCTTATAGCTGGGAACGTAATTACACAATAATTGGAATTCACTCTTTTCCATATAGGAAAATAGATAAGTAGTTCCCTTATGGACTGATTCGGTCTTGAACAGCGGGGCCCCATATTCCTCTGATCAAGGAAAAGGTTAAAGACGCATAATGGAGATAATGTAAGGTTGTTCATTGGAGAATCAGTTGGGCTTAAGGAACAAGATGTATCATGGAGGTTAATACAGTGTAAATACCTAGCCATGGATACGAACTAACTTGTGAAGGATCAAAGTGTAGTTAATGATTATAGCCAATGGACATAACTATGTCTATAGTACTAAGAGTACAACTCTAGATATTTAGTGGAGTTATCTAGGAGTTAATGAATGAGAATTAATTGATTAAAAGGAGTTTTAATCAAAGGTAATTCTGGATCATTGGAGCTTAGTCCTATAGGTCCATTAAGTCATCCGAGCTAACGCATGTAATCGAGAACATAAATTAATACGATTAATTTCTCTTTGGAAAATTGGAAATGAATAGAGGAGTCTATTCAATTAATTAAAGGAAATTAAATAGAAGAGTCTATTTAATTATTTAATTAATGGTGGAATTAAATAGAGGAGTCTATTTAATTATTAAATAGAAGTGTCTATTTAATTATCAGAGATTAATAGAAGAGTCTATTTCATTAAATTAATTTTGTGTTGTCCAAAATTAATGGGGATTTAAATAGAAGAGTCTATTTAAATATTTAATTTGAAATTATCAAATTAAATGAGGAAATAAATAAAAGGAGTTTTATTTATTGGAATAAATAAAAGGAGTTTTATTTATTTAATTATTTAAAGGAATTGTTCAATTAAATAAGAGGAAATAAAAATGCCCAATAATGTCATTGGTGGATAGCCACTTTAGTCAACCGTTGACCAAGAGTTTGCATTTTTATTTATTTATTTAAAATATATATATATGAATATCTTATTTTAAATTAATGTGATTAATTTAAAATGGAAGATATGGAATAATATATTTAAATTAATATTGATTAATTTAAATAAAAGATATGGAATATTTTATTATGGAATAAAATAAAATATCTTTATTATTCAAATATATTTTAGAATATCTTAATTAATTATTTATTAATTAAAAGATATTCAGAAGATTTTCTGAGGCCTTGGTTTTCCTATAAATAGGACCTTTGGGGTGACCCCAAAACACACAACCAAGAGAGTTAAAGTAAAAGCTTAGGAAATTCCTCTCCTCCCTCTCTCTTGGCCGCCGCCCATAGGGTATTGGGAAGAAAATTCTTCTTCCCAATTTTCCTTTTTCCAAAGGAGATAGTGCCCACGCACCGATTCTCTTTTGTGCTTAGTGAGAAGATCTTGTTGGTGGTCTCAGGATTGTAACCATCGAAGAACGAGGAAGAGTCAGACACTTCTCGACAAGGGTTAGTATTCTATTTCTGCATTTCGTTTTGAATTTATTATACTGCAAGGAACGATCCGTTGGGACTTCCGTTTGAGAACTCTTATAGAGGCCGCAATCCCAACAACTGGTATCAGAGTAGTCTTGTTAATATAATATTTTCAAAATTATATGATGGGAATTGAAAACGATTTTAAAAACGATTTTAAAATTGTTGGTTTGCGTTTTGGTTGAATTAGGATTAATTGGCCTAGGGTTTTCTTTCCTAGAAATTTTGTAAACCCTTCATTGGGTATAGGAAAATTTTGTAATCGTTTTAGTCATATGGGATATCGATCGAAACGATGGAGGAAAGAAAAGATGAATCGGATCCCGGCCGGTACTGAAGGAGTCTGTACCGCGAGCTGTAGGTGGTGAAGACTCGCGGTGGCGGCTAGCGGCAGTGGCATTCCAGCCACTGCCGCGGCTGTAGCATAACGAAAAAAAAAGGGAAAGGGGCGGCGGCGCCTAGGGTAAAAACACTAGGTGCCTCTCCTCGGTTTTTTGGTTTTTCGTTTTTCTGGAGATCCTAGAGATGTTCGTGATGAAGATTATTTCTATATTAGATATAGGTTTAATTTTCATAGATTTGGCTAATAGTATCCCAATTAAAATGGCTTATTTATTTATTATATATGTGATATATATAAATATTAATTATTCATGCATAATGTATGCCATAAATAATTATTCCCATCATAAATGCATAAATGCCATTATCATGCATCATTAATAGAGATTATTGATATTATGCTCATGCCTTGTATAAATATAATTGTTATATTTATTATGCTAGAATTTTAATTAAGGGGTTAATTAGTAATTACTAGCAGCATGTTTTAGGTTTTAATTAAAATGGTCTAAAAGAGTTTAGCAACCAATATTTTAATTAATTGTTTAATTTTAAATAGGATTTGAAACTAAAACCTAAAAGATGAGGTGTCACTATTTTTTAATTAAAGAGTTAATTAAAAATTAATGAAGTTGAGTTTATTAATTTAAATATAACTCTGGCGAGAAAGCTCTGCCCAAGATATGAGGTTATTTAATCATTCCATTAACACGGGACCCCTCTAACTGGGAGCGATCTGGGAGTCATATTTTATTAATAATTCTCTTCATTGAGACGGTGCATAATGTGTTAGGATTAATAGAGATTAATCACTTGCCTTTCACATTAAAATCAATCTAACCAATCTATAAGAGCTATTATAAGTTAGATTGAACTTAGATATTAGAGGTAGCCTGGGTATATCTAAGTTAAAAGCCTTAGCTAGCTATATTGAGTGGGAGAAGGACAAGTGACAACATGTCCTGCGGTCTCCAAGTTGGAATCAATGTGTGAGATTCATATAGGGCTTCTGTGGTGTTGGTAACTCTTCACTCATTCCCTCCAGAAAGTAACCGTATGAATCAATACTCGGGTGATTCTCTTTGGGATAGGATTTTTTAAAGCTCTTGATGTTTGACTCTCCCTTCGGTGACACTCATCAAGATAACTTTAAGCGATCCAAAACTTGGGTTAAACTCAAAGGGATCCATTTAGAAAGATACTTAAGACTCTTGATGTTTGACTCTCCCTTCGGTGACACTCATCAAGAATAATATTTAAGTGATCTAGATGTTTCGCCTGACCAAAACATGGTAACTAATAGAACTGTAGGATATGAGATAGCCTGGGGATGTTCATTAGTTGAGAGGAGTCTCATTTTAGTGGGAGGGAACCTTGACCTGCCTACGTAGGCATCGTTCCTGTTTCACTAATATACCATGGTATTGAAATTGTGTTTTAAGGTTTTAGAATTTCATTAAATGTGCATTCATGCATCACGTTTAATAGATGCCAAAAATATGAATGAATGGATATGTAAAATTGTATTACTAAGCATGTGTTTATTTATTTACAGCAATTATGTCGAATTCTCTTATTGCAATTCTTGCTATTGAAAAATTGAATGGTGAAAATTTCGCCACTTGGAAAAACAACATCAATACCATTCTGGTTATTGAAGATCTCAAATTCACCCTTCTGGAGGAATGTCCTCCAGAACCGCCTGTTAATGCCGCTCGAACGGTTTGAGAGGCATATGATGGCTGGATCAAGGCTAACGAGAAAGCTCGTGTCTATATCTTGGTTGGACTTACTGAAGTCGTATCCAAGAAGCTTGAACCTCTGCCTACAGCATATGAGATGTTACAATCGGCATAAGAGATGTTTGGCAAGCCATCTGAGCAAGCCAAACATGAGGCTCTCAAGTACATCATAAATGCTCGCATGAAGGAAGGAACTTCGGTTAGGGAACATGTCCTTAACATGATGGTCCATCTAAATGTGGCTGGGATGAATGGTGGAACTATAGACGAGACTAGCCAGATCAGCATGATTCTTGAAACCTTCCAGATAGCTTCTTATCGTTCAAGAGTAATTATATTCTGAACAAGGTGGGCATGAATATGTCCCAAATTCTTAATGAGCTTCAGACTTTCGAGTCTATGTTGTTGAAAGCCAAGAAGACGAAAGCTGTGGAAGCAAATGTTGCTTCTGCTCATGGTGCCTCTAGCTCGGGCACTAAGAATAAGAAGCCAAAGTTCTTGAAAATGAAGGGTAAGGGAGCAAAAAAGAAATCCAAGAGAGGAAGAGTTCCCAAAGGAAAGTGTTATCACTGTAATGGTGACGGGCACTGGAAAAGGAACTGTCCCAAGGTAATAGAAGAGAAGAAAAAGGGCAAAGAAGGTAAATATGATTTATTCTTCTTGGAAACCTTTAATGTGGAGGATTGTAAATCCACCTGGATACTTGATTCAGGAGCCACTAATCACTTCTGCTCTTCTTATCAGGGAAGTAACTCTTGGAGAAAGATCAAGCCTGGAGAAGTGTCTCTGAGGAATAGCGTGGGGCAGATGGTGGATGCAGAAGCAGTTGCTGATATAAAGTTATCTTTTAATAATAAAATGTTTATTTTCCTAAACACCGTTTATTATGTTCCTGGTTTAAACCAGAACATAGTTTCTTTAGGTTGTATTCGTAACAACATTTTACCGTGGATTTCAGTATTAATAAAGTTGATATTTTTAAAGATGGAAACTTTATTTGTTCAGGAATAGAAGATAACAATTTATATATACTAACACCGTTAGTATGTGCAACACTTTATAATACTGAGTTGTTCCAGACTGCAGAGTCCAGAACTAATAAAGGTAGAATTTCTAAAGATGAAACCCTTCTATGGCATCTAAGGCTTGGCCATATTAACCTCAATAGAATTGAAAGACTGGTTAAAAGTGGACCTCTAAGTAACTTAGATCTTGGTACACTCCCAGTATGTGAATCCTGTATAGAGGGTAAAATGACCAAGCGTCATTTTTCAGCTAAAGGAAATAGAGCCACAGAACCACTAGAGCTTATCCATTCAGACCTTTGTGGTCTGATGAATGTAAAAACTAGAGGTGGATATGAGTACTATGTGTCTTTTATAGACGACTACTCAAGGTATGGGTACATTTACCTGTTGCAATTCAAGTCTGAAACTCTTGAGAAATTCAAGGAGTTTAAAGCTAAAGTTGAAAAGCAACTTGGTAAATCTATCAAGACACTTCGATCAGATCGTGGTGGGGAGTATATGGACTATGAGTTCAAAGACTACTTGATAGAAAATGGGATTACATCCCAACTTTCAGCATCTGGTACACCTCAGCAGAATGGTGTAGCTGAAAGAAGAAATAGAACCTTACTCGAAATGACGAGATCAATGATGAGCTATTCATCATTACCAGAATCTTTCTGGGGTTACGCAATGGAGACTGCGTTATACATCCTAAATAGGGTACCTTCTAAAAGTGTTTTAGAAACACCTATTGAGTTATGGTCGGGACGTAAAGTAAGCTTGCGTCACTTCCTAGTATGGGGATGTCCAGCAAAACGAACCCTAAGAAATTAGAATCACGGTCTAAGGTATGCTTCTTCGTAGGCTACCCTAAAGAGACGCGTGATGGATTGTTTTATAGTACTGAAGAGAATAAAGTATTTGTGTCAACAAATGCTACATTCTTGGAAGAGGACTATATAGGAAGCCACAAATCTCGTAGTAAGTTAGTACTAGAGGAGATGATTCCAAGTGAAACCACTAATGAGCCAACAATTGTTGTTGACTTGCCTATCTCTTCAAATAGGAAGAGAAATTCTAGTCAAATCCAGTTAAGTCCCCGTCGTAGTGGGAGGGCATCCAAGTTGCCCGAACGATATTTGGGATTAACTCAGGTCAATGATGGCGGAGTTGACCTGGAGGATCCATGTCTTATAAGGAAGCAATGGTGGATGTTGACAAAGAAAAATGGCTAAAAGCCATGGATCTTGAGATGGAGTCCATGAACTCCAACTCAGTCTGGGAACTTATAGATCAACCAGTTGGGGTAAAACCCATTGGGTTCAAGTGCATCTATAAGAGGAAACAAGGAGCCGATGGGAAAGTGGAGACTTTCAAGGCTAGACTTGTGGCAAAGGGGTATTCCCAAAGGAAGGGGTGAACTATGAGGAAACCTTCTCTCCTGTTGCTATGTTAAAGTCTATTAGAACTCTTCTATCCATAGCAGCCCATTTCGATTACGAAATTTGAAGGTGAAGGGCAGAAAGTTTGTAAGTTGTTAAAATCCATTTATGGATTAAAGCAAGCTTCACGGTCTTGGAACAAATGATTTGACACTAAAGTCAAATCATATGGCTTTGAACAGAATATTGATGAGTCTTGTGTTTACAAGAAGATACTCAACAAGGATGTGGCTTTCTCATTCTGTACGTGGACGATATCTTACTTATTGAGAATAATGTAAGGGTATTATCAGACGTCAAGAAATGGCTAGCTAACGAATTCCAAATGAAGGATTTGGGAGAGGCTCAATATGTTCTTGGTATCCAAATAATAAGGAACCGAAAGAACAAGACGTTAGCATTGTCTCAAACATCCTACATTGACAAAATAGTTGCCAAGTATGGGATGGATAAATCCAAGAAAGGAGCGTTACCTTTCATGAATGGGATTTATTTAACTAAGGACCAATGTCCTAAAACTCCTCAAGAAGTTGAGAGTATGAGACAGTATCCTTATGCATCAGCAGTTGGAAGTCTAATGTATGCGATGTTGTGTACTAGACCGGACATCTGTTATGCAGTAGGGATAGTAAGCCGTTACCAATTAAACCCTGGTTATGAACATTGGGTTGCAGTCAAGAATATTCTCAAGTATCTTCGTAGAACGAGAGAACATGTGCTAGTGTACGGTAAAGAGGATTTGATTCTCAAGGGGTACACAGATTCTAACTTCCAGGAAGATAAGGATTCTAGGAAATCCACGTCTGGATCAGTTTTCACACTTTGTGGTGGAGCCATTGTTTGGAGGAGTATAAAGAAAAGTTGTATTGCTGACTCCCAGTGGAGGCTGGGTACGTAGCCGCTTGTGAAGCTGCTAAAGAGGGTGTCTGGCTTAGGAAGTTCCTAACCGATCTGGAGGTAGTACCAGACATGGACAAACCCATAACACTGTTCTGTGATAACAGTGGTTCTGTAGCCAACTCCAAAGAGCCTAGAAGCCACAAACGGGGAAAACACATAGAGAGAAAGTATCATCTGATAAGGGAGATAGTCCAAAGAGAAGATGTTGTAGTGACAAAGATAGCCTCTGAGGATAATATTGCTGATCCATTTACAAAGACGCTTCTGGCTAAGGTGTTTGAGGGTCATATGGGTAGTTTAGGATTACTAGATAAATCTCTGTAAAGCTTTAGTGCAAGTGGGAGATTGCTGGGGTTTCTACCCTAAATCTTATGTAATCCTATTAAACTATAAATAAATAAAAGAATTATTAATTAGTAATATTTACATTGTCATTTATTATTAGTTTAATAAATGTAATCCATCATAAGATCCAGAGTTACTTATGATAACTTAAAGTGAGCATATGATGCGGGAAGATTCACTTAAGTGTAACTCAAATAGTCTGTGGAACATGAATAAAGGTTGGGTGCCTTATTTTTGGAAACACCACTAACACGGCCCACTTGTGAATTGGCACAAGTGATCTCATCTGGATCGCTTATGTAGAGACATGTGAGTGGGGGTGTTGCTGCAATAGAGATTGTAGTAGACTAGACTAAGATAAACTTACTGTCTTCTGGGAAAGTCGTTACAGAAAGACACTTCGTTTATCAACCGGTTGATCATGTACAATTGATCTTAATCCTGAGTGGATTACGAACTCCTGTTCGCAAAGACAAGCCTTTGATTTGCATAGGTGAGAGTGACTCGAATAGTTCCCTCAATATGCCTCCCACTTTGGGGATTGCATCTTGCTTATAGCTGGGAACGTAATTGCACAAGAATTGGAATTCACTCTTTTCCATATAGGAAAATAGATAAGTAGTTCCCTTATGGACTGATTCGGTCTTGAACAGCGGGGCCCCATATTCCTCTGATCAAGGAAAAGGTTAAAGACGCATAATGGAGATTATGTAAGGTTGTTCATTTGAGAATCAGTTGGGCTTAAGGAACAAGATGTATCATGGAGGTTAATACGGTGTAAATACCTAGCCATGGATACGAACTAACTTGTGAAGGATCAAAGTGTAGTTAATGATTATAGCCAATGGACATAACTATGTCTATAGTATTAAGAGTGCAACTCTAGATATTTAGTGGAGTTATCTACGAGTTAATGAATGAGAATTAATTGATTAAAAGGAGTTTTAATCAAAGGTAATTCTGGATCATTGGAGCTTAGTCCTATAGGTCCATTGAGTCCTCCGAGCTAACGCATGTAATCGAGAACATAAATTAATACGATTAATTTCTCTTTGGAAAATTGGAAATGAATAGAGGAGTCTATTCAATTAATTAAAGGAAATTAAATAGAAGAGTCTATTTAATTATTTAATTAATGGTGGAATTAAATAGAGGAGTCTATTTAATTATTAAATAGAAGAGTTTATTTAATTATTAAATAGAAGAGTCTATTTAATTATAAGAGATTAAATAGAAGAGTCTATTTAATTAAATTAATTTTGTGTTGTCCAAAATTAATGGGGATTTAAATAGAAGAGTCTATTTAAATATTTAATTTGAAATTATCAAATTAAATGAGGAAATAAATAAAAGGAGTTTTATTTATTGGAATAAATAAAAATGAGTTTTATTTATTTAATTATTTAAAGGAATTGTTCCATTAAATAAGAGGAAAATAAAAATGCCCAATAATGTCATTGGTGGATGACATGGGCGTGTGACCTATGGTGGGGTCACACGCCACTTTGGTCAACCGTTGACCAAGAGTTTGCATTTTTATTTATTTATTTAATATATATATATATATATATATATATATATATATATATGAATATCTTTGTTTAAATTAATGTGATTAATTTAAAATGGAAGATATGGAATAATATATTTAAATTAATATTGATTAATTTAAATAAAAGATATGGAACATTTTATTATGGAATAAAATATAATATCTATATTATTCAAATATATTTTAGAATATCTTAATTAATTAAAAGATATTCAGAAGATTTTCTGAGGCCTTGGTTTTCCTATAAATAGGACCTTTAGGGTGACCCCAAAACACACAACCAAGAGAGTTAAAGTAAAGGCTCAGGAAATTCCTCTCCTCCCTCTCTCTTGGCCGCCGCCCATAGGGTATTGGGAAGAAAATTCTTCTTCCCAATTTTCCTTTTTCCAAAGGAGATAGTGCCCACGCACCTATTCTCTTTTGTGCTTAGTGAGGAAGATCTTTTTTGTGGTCCCAGGATCGTAACCATCGAAGAACGAGGAAGAGTCAGACACTTCTCGACAAGGGTTAGTATTCTATTTATGCATTTCGTTTTGAATTTATTATACTGCAAGGAAAGATCCGTTGGGAATTCCGTTTGAGAACTCTTTTTGAGGCCTCAATCCCAACATTAAGAACTTCGGGTTTCGATTTATAAGTCAAAAGTCATGAAAGGACGCAACCGTCATTTCCAAAATTCTTAAAAATATCAAAACACTATTCCCTAATCTTCTTTAAATCTCCATTGACCAAACTTGACTCATTTTGCCCATCCAATCTCTCTCAAAACCGTGGGTACCAAGTGGGGAAGGGAAATTTTTGGATTTTGCTCAATTCTAGACGGATCGACTTGATTCCGGGTGCGTTGGAAAGATCTCGGTCTAGGATTCCTTTCCACCCAAAGATCGTGCCTTTCTCCCGTGATATACGGAGTTCTCGGTAAGTAAAGCTTCAAACCCTAAGCTCCAAATAGTGTTTTAATGGAGTTTTCATTTTGATTCTTCGATTTCTTACCGGTAAACTCGATGATTTTAAGTACGAGGGTTGTTTTAAGTGTTTTTGGAAACAAACCCATAACTGTAAAACCGAGTTTCAGTCGAAGCCCATCCCGTTTGAAATTTACCTTTTGGGGTTTGAATATGGGTTATAAATTATTGAAATAATGTGATATGAATCATCCCAGCCCCAAATGTCAAAGAATTGACAATATTGAAGTCCAAGGTTTCAATCAAGAAAAGATCAAGAATCCGAAGACTAAATGAGTGAAGATTGACTTTCTTGGGCATTTGCAAGGATATTTGGTTACATACTTGACTAATCAAGAAAATGAGTTTAAAACACTTCTAAACTCATGGGATATTTGTTTCAAAGAGCTCCAAAGAAAATCGCGCATGAAAACATTCAAACGAGTGAAAATGACATCAAAAACGGCACGGCACTTGTAGTTTTGTCTATTTTCATCCAATTTCGAATTTTAGTATTTTATTTGAGTTTTATTACTTTAGTTTTATTTATTATTATTATTATTGATGTAATAGGGAAGATTTGACTTTGTTTCCTTAGTTTTGCAAACTTGGAGACCAAGTTTAAAAGATTAGGAAAACTTTCCTAATTTGAATTTAGGAAAGTCTAGTTTTTACCTTTTTATTATTAGGTCTTTATTTCCCTTCATATTTTCGACCAAGCTAGGGTTTATTAGGCTATTTAAAGCCTCTTTTGTAAGCTTTACAATCAGAATATCAATGAATGAAAATCCTTTTGTTTTGGTTTAAGCTTTTGCTTTGAAAAACCTCTTTGTAATTCATGTTCTTGAATTGCATGTTTAGAGTCATTCAAGTCCAATTGATCATTGTTCTTGTGGAGTGCCTCAACCTTAATTAAAGAAACCTATTCTTGAATTAGGGGATTGATTGATTAGGTCATCATCTTCCCAACCTCGCCTAAAGGTTGATTCAAATTGTTAAGGGTTTTCAAGCTTTTTCCGTTCAAGGGTCCATCATCCGGTTCTTGAATCCGTCAACGCTTGAGGGTTCGTATCAGCATAGATCATATGCAGATCTATCAGCAATACCAACACATTCAATCCAACCATAAGAACATTCTATCTCAGCATCCCAACAGTCAGCTGCATAATAAGCCATTTCATTTGCAAGGTGCTGCCCTGGAAGCGTAAACGATCTTTGTCTATGCCGAGGCGAGTTAGAAAAAGATATCCTCTCCCTATGAAGTAGCCAAGAGTTTCATTATTTACAGTTCCCTAATGAAAAGAGAAATAGACATTATACAATGTCAACAAGCTTAACACCGCTAAGATAAATGAAAAAAGAAAGATTGGAAACTAATGAAAAGAGAAAAGGAATATAAACCTCAATTGGAAAAGAAGGCAATTGAAGAGATAAAGAAGAGACGAACGTAAAGCAGGTAACGTAAAAAGGAAGCCAATGTCAACAAGCTTAACACCGCTAAGATAAATGAACGTAAAAGACTAATTTAGATGTATACAAGAAAAACATTTCAAATTGTTGACTATATATAGCCTCTGTCCAGTTTTATTCCCTCAAGAACCTCCAACTCATTATGTAGTGTGTCACATAATCTAGATATCTAGCATAGACAAACAATCAATTGGGTGCAAGACAAGTTCTTGAATAGGAAACTTACTGAAATGGTAATAACCCCCTCCTTGCCAACATTATCCATCACCTTAGCTATTAGCTTACCAATCTCTCTTTCTCTGTTTGCCGATATTATTCCAACCTTCAAATAGAAAGTTTAGACACATCATAGTGTTGTTTAAAAAACAAACATACGATGGTGAAGTTTGTATTTTACGGAGAAAATTGTATAACCCTACAATTTGACTTCAAAACTGATCTAATAACATAATCCCAATGGAATTTGTAACTAGTACACAAAAGGAAGAAGGAAAAAAATCAATCATAGTAAATGTAAAAATCATAAAGCAGATAGATATAGGCTACCTAGCAACTAAGTTTTGGCAGAAGTCAATTGTAGTTCTATGAATGATCAACTTCTAAGATATATATGTATGTACCTAAGCCAATTGCATGAGACCCCTTCATGATTTTCAGCCTCTTGAAAAAATCAATAAACATCCTGCAATACATGTCCATCAAAATTCAATATAAAATATTTTGCTTTAATCTACAAACATCACTAAAGACAGTGAAACAAAATTAATGGAAGAAATTTGTGCATGGTGTTGGAAAAAAGAAAATACTTCAAAGAGCAATCCTTTCTTGACTAAGGAAACGTATTGATAACCAGATTAAAGGACCAAAGTTCTAAAACTTTCACACAACATATCCAAGAGATAATTAAAGGACTAAGGAAACTGTGGAACCCCCTTCCCCTTTTTTTCTCTTTTACTCCACCAACTGCTAAAACATTCTACTCTTCCAGCTTAACCAACTGTAACATTCCATCATAGATCACAGCTGAACTATATAGCCACTATCGATCCCCTCTTAATAGGGTGACCAATCAGAAGATAATTAATGGTGTAGACTGTAAAAACAGACAAGGAACAAAATGTCATCGGAAGAGGCAGAGGAAAAACCTTTGGAGGACTCATAACAAGACTTGCAAGAATCTGGCCAGATATATTAGAACACAGATTCACCGATGCCACTTTGTAGATCTGTTCCCTTACATCAGAACTGGATCCAGTAATCTCATGTAACCACCTCTTTTTCCATACTCACCCTAATAAAAAGAGATAAAATTAGCGCATGTTCAACAAGGATAGCCTAAAAAATGAAAACATCGACAAATCAACACAAAGATGAGTTCAAATCCACCAAAAATTTGGGTATGTGAAACTTTTCTTGTGAGAAATATTAATGCTAAGGAAGATTAGGGCTTTTGAAACTTACCTTATGATAGAGTGCGCATGTGACCAATCCTTCGATTAGAGAGTATTTTATGTTTGAAAGAGAGAGCACCTTCTTCTTCATGGTCTTCGTTGAGCAACAAAGAACGAGGAAAACCAATTGACAGTGACTGAGGAAGAGAGACTTAGTCTGAGGAAGAACGACTAAGAGACTCTGTCTGAACGATGAAGAGAGCGAGAGAGCGATGTTTAGAGCGATTGCGAGAGCGGATTTGAGAGCGATTGCATTAGGGCTTCGGAGATTTGAGAAAATTTGAGAGCAGATTTGAGAGGGCTGGAGACGAGACTGAATTTTCAAGGTTAAGGAGATTGCGAGGAGACGATGCACACATTTATACGAGAGCGAATTTTTTAATTTGAGAAAGGCTGACAAGGTTTTTTAAAACACACGCGTGATAAAATTTGTCCGTCACCAATTAAAAATACAAGCGTATCCTATAGTCAAATTTCTTATAGTGGCTCTTCAGACCATATTGATACCAAAGACCTAAGGTTTCCCACATGTCAAAGTTGTGCTCATGATTTGGTCCATCCTTAAGATCCAAATGGAGTAACATCTTCTTTGGGAATCCCCTTTGGACCAAAAATTCGAAAGATGATCCGAACCACTCCAAAAACTTGTTTGTAATTGAAAAGTTTGTTTCAATGTACTCGTTTCACTCTTCGGACCATATTGATACCGAAGACCAAAGGTTTCCCACTTGTCAAAGTTTTCCTCGTGATTTGGTCCGTCCTAAAGATCCAAATGGAGGAACCTCTTCTTTGGGAACCCTGTATGGACCAAAATATCGAAAGAGGATCCGAACGACTCCAAAAACTTGTTTGTAAGTGAAAAGCTTGTTTCACTCTTCAGACCATATTGATACCAAAGAACTAAGGTTTCCCACTTGTCAAAGTTTTCCTCATGATTTGGTCCATCCTAAAGATCCAAATGAAGGAACCTCTTTCTTGGGAATCCTGCTTGGACCAAAATAGCGAAAGAGGATCCGAACCACAATAAAAACTTGTTTGTAATTGATATGCTTGTTTCAAAGTACTTGTTTCACTCTTCGGACCATAATGATACCAAAGACCTAAGGTTTCGACTTGTCAAAGTTTTCCTCGTAATTTGATCCATCCTAAAGATCCAAATGGAGGAACCTCTTCTTTGAGAATCCTCTTTGGACCAAAATATTGAAAGAGGATCCAAACCATTCCACAAACTTGTTTGTAATTGAAAAGCTTGTTTCAAAGTACTTGTTTCACTCTTCAGACCATATTGATACCAAAGACCTAAGGTTTCCCACATGTCAAAGTTGTGCTCATGATTTGGTCCATCCTAAAGATCCAAATGGAGGAACCTCTTCTTTGGGAATCCCCTTTGGACCAAAAATTCGAAAGATTATCCGAACCACTCCAAAAACTTGTTTGTAATTGAAAAGTTTGTTTCAATGTACTCGTTTCATTCTTCGGACCATATTGATAAGAAAGACTAAAGGTTTACCACTTGTCAAAGTTTTCCTCGCGATTTGGTCCATCCTAAAGCTTCAAATGGAGGAACCTCTTCTTTGGGAACCCTGTTTGGACCAAAATATCGAAAGAGGATCCGAACCACACCAAAAACTTGTTCGTAATTGAAAAGCTTGTGATATGAATCATGGAACGTCACAAATAGCTCAAGGATCAATTTCAAGATTAAAGTTCAAGACAAGCATTAACATCCATTTACATGCCTACATTAGCAATGTCAAGACAAGCTTTGAAGATACGAGCATGGAGGCTTACAAAGAGGACTTGATCAACTTTAATCTATGGTAAATGAATTTGGAGGAAGGTTATTGAAGACCTGTTCAACCAGAAATGAAGATGAGAGCTAATTTGGAAAGTTGCATCACTCTTGCAAACTTTCCTTATTTGGACCACTTTCCATATTTGTTCCCAAACTTTCCATATATGGTTCCAACGAATTTATGATGTATTTAGACATGTTTTAGGCCTTTTATATTCAGTTTATATGTTTGGAAAGGATTAGGAAAGATATTATTCTCTAGAAAAGATTTTCCACAAAATCTGCCAATTTCGTATAAGGCAAGTTTTGGGCAGATTTTGTGCTCCTTGTAATCCGAATTTTCTAGCTTATTTTTAGGGTTTCTTTGCCTATTTAAAGGCCTCATTTGTAACCCTAAAGATGAAGATTTAACATGATAATAATATTGCTTTTTGCTTAGCCGAAATTGCTTAGTTTTGTAGCCTTGTTCTAGGTTGCATGTTTTAGAAACATTCAAGCATAATTTGATCTAGTATGTTTGTGAATTGTTTCGATCTTGAAATAAGAACAAGTTCTCTTATTTCAAGATATTAGATCATTGGAATAATCTTCTTCTTCTTGTATTCCATGGGTTTTACCTTATTGTTCATCGGGGTTTTAGGATTTGCATCTAGGGGTTCTTTGTGCTTTCAAAGGATTTCTATTTCAATTTCCTAGGGTTTCATATCATTTGGTATCAGAGCTTAGGCTCAAGGGAATATTTCTATCTTACTTGCTTTCTTGTTGTTTTAATTTTTATTGTCTTGTTCTTCGTTCATCAAAAATTCCAAAAAAAAAAAAAAAAAACTGTTCCAGAATTTCATTCTTTAGCTACTGTTTTTGTTCTTTTTCTTATAGTTTCAATCCGAATCTTAGAAAGTCATAAACTATAAAAGTGTTTATATTTGAGTCATGATTATTTGTTATTCAGAAAAGTTTGTCAAAAAAAAAGTGGAAAATTGAGAAAAAAAATAGATCTTCGCAGACTGTCGGATTGTCCAGAAAATTGAAAAAAAAAAAAAAAAAGTGTTCTTGCTTGATTTGTTGAAGTTTCTGGAAAAAGTGTTTAGTGTTCTTATTGTTCTTGAAGAGTTCATCTTAAACTCATCATTTATGCATCTTGAATCCGAAATTATCAAGTTGAATGAGCCAAAGTTGTTTGTTTCCTAAAAAGCTAGAACTTACCATAAATAGCAAAAACTGTTTTAGGAAAGTTTCAAATCTGTCCCATATTCAAATATATGCATATCTTGCTTAAGGAAAGTCATATTTTCTGATCCAAATTGCTTTAGGGAAGTCTAATTTCGAATTTTTCTCTTTTAGGAAAGTTTATTCTTGCTTGTTTTCTTTCTTATTCTTTCCTTGTTACAAAAATACACCATTTGAAAAATCTGTCCTTTTATTTCTCTAGCCACCCAAGCTGATTGTTTCTTATTTCTTTATTGATACTTTTTACAAATATCATTAGTATCTTATTTGTTTGATAGTTGCTAAAGTGTGCTAATAGTTCAAGGTTACATTTAGGCCCTAAAATCTGTTTTGAGTGCAAACACGAGAGAACAAATATCATCGAGTGTAAACACTTAGGGAGTGATTGAGAGGTCCTATTTTTTATTATTAACCTTTTTATTTGCAGAAATGTATCATGAAAGGTTTGATCAAATGAGAAGTAAGAGTTTTCGAGAGGTAGAACAGACCCGGAGCCAAAATAGAGAGGTTTATCATGGAAGGATGGAGCATAGAAGCTTAAGAGGTGATAAGCTCAAGTTAAATACTTTCTATGGGAGTTCTAATCAAGAGGAATACTTGCAATGGGAAATAGAAACCGAGCATTTCTTTGATTACAACAATTATAGTGAGGAAAGAAAGGTAATGCTTGCTATTTCCAATTTCACTAATAATGCTCATGTTTGGTGGTCTCAATTGAAAGTGAAACTAAGGAGGGAGAGGAAACGACCAATAGAAACATGGTATGATCTTAAGTGCCATATGAGAATGAGATTTGTTTCAAGACAACATCAAGAGCATCTTGTGCAAATGTTGGATAAGCTAATTCAAGGATGTAAAAGTGTGGATGAATACTACATGGAGATGGAGTTGCTCAAGGCTAGGGCTAATGTGGAGGAAGATGAGGAGTCTACTATTGTAAGGTTCTTCAATGGATTGAATAGAGATATTGCTTGTCAAGTGGAGTTACAACAATTTGATGAGTTAGGAGAGTTAGTGTATTTTGCCAATAAGGTTGAAAGAAAAATCAAAAGAAAAAGAGATACACGGTATGCTTCTAAACCTATTTCCAATACTTCTTCTTCTTCTTCTTCTCAAATGGGTGAAAATGATACATTAATGGATAAGAATGGGGCTGCCTATGGCTTGGTAGAGGAAAATGCAAATTTGATTTTAGAGAAGGTCAAGATGATTGAAAGAGAACTTTTAAAATCAAAGGAAGTTTTCAATGCTAGCATGGAGGAGATAAAAGAGGATATTCGTGCTAATGTTTTTGTGGAGGAAACTTGTGAGCTACAAAAGAGTTCTATGTTTGAAAGTAATGAAAACTGTGACAAAAAGAGTGAGCCAAAAGAAAGAGAGATGAGTGCAAAAGAAATTAGTGGGTTAAAAGAAAGAGAGATGAGTGAAAAAAAAGAAATGAGTGCTCAAAACAAAGAGAGTTGTGAGTTTGAAAAGAAAGGGTGTAATGAGATTGAAAAGAAAGAGTGCTTTGAGGTTACAAAGTGTGAGACACTTGAGTTTAGTGAGCAAAAAGAGACTGAAATAGAGAGTGAGAGCTTGAAAGTTAGATCAAGTGAGGCTAGGAATGAAATCTACCAACCTACATTTGTACTTTTGTACAAAGAGGTTTGTTTTACACTTAATCCATCTTTGCCTAGTATGTTTGTTGAATTTTTGCAGGAATTCAAAAGATTGTTACCTAATGAGATACCTAGTAATTTGTCATCAATGCAAGGCATAAAACATCATGAAAACAACATTCAAGGGGCTGCCATACTCAATAGATCAAGACCTCACATGATTCAATGCATGGAAAATCCGTTTAAAACAGCCATGGTCAAGTATCCTAACCCATTTCTTGATGATGATATGTATAACACTTGGTTGCTTGCTAAAATTGATCTCAACTCTGAATATATACCTTTTAAATTGCATTCTAATGATAAAAAATTGTTTTGTGCTACAAGAGTTAGATCATTTCATGAAATTATGGATAGTATGGATTTAACATCTTATATGCATTTCACGAACATATTAGAAATATTTGAGTTTGACAATGGTTTACTTGTTTTTACTGATTTGATATCTTCACCATGTGATCATCTTGAGAGTATTGTGGAGTATGAGAAAATTTTTGAGATTGACTATGGTCCACATATTCTCTTCGGCTTCTTATCACTAAGTATTACCTTTTTGTGAGTGTTGTGGTCTTTCATGAGATAGGTTATGATGTGGATATAATGGGAAGGACGTTCAAAGTTTTTGATCCGGGAGGAGTTAGACAATTCAAGGCAATAGGGAGAAGACATCAAGATGCTTATAAATTTGATTTCCAAGGTAAGTATGCTTTAGGTGCTTTTATTTATGTTTTTAACTTAAGTTTTTGCAATGTAGGTAAAGTTTTAGATTCGAGGACGAATCCTTTTCAAGAGGGAGGGGATGATATGAATCATGGAACGTCACAAATAGCTCAAGGATCAATTTCAAGATTAAAGTTCAAGACAAGCATTAACATCCATTTACATGCCTACATTAGCAATGTCAAGACAAGCTTTGAAGATACGAGCATGGAGGCTTACAAAGAGGACTTGATCAACTTTAATCTATGGTAAATGAATTTGGAGGAAGGTTATTGAAGACCTGTTCAACCAGAAATGAAGATGAGAGCTAATTTGGAAAGTTGCATCACTTTTGCAAACTTTCCTTATTTTGACCACTTTCATATTTGTTCCCAAACTTTCCATATATGGTTCCAACGAATTTATGATGTATTTAGACATGTTTTAGGCCTTTTATATTCAGTTTATATGTTTGGAAAGGATTAGGAAAGATATTATTCTCTAGAAAAGATTTTCCACAAAATCTGCCAATTTCGTATAAAAATTGTTTGCGATTGAAAATCTTGTTTCAAAGTACTTGTTTCACTCTTCGGACCATATTGATACGAAAGACCTAAGGATTCCCACTTGTCAAAGTTGTGCTCAAGATTTGGTCCATCCTAAAGATCCAAATGGAGGAACCTCTTCTATGGGAATCCTCTTTGGACCAAAATAACGAAAGAGGATCCGAACCACGCCAAAAGCTTATTTGTAATTGAAAAGCTTGTTTAAAAGTACTTGTTTCACACTCTAGACCAAATTGAATCCGAAGACCTAAGGTTTCTCACTTGTCAAAGTTGTGCTCATAATTTGGTCCATCCTAATGATCCAAATGGAGGAACCTCCTCTTTGGGAATCCGGTTTGGACGAAATTATGGAAAGAGGATCCGAAGCACTATAAAAACTTGTTTGTAACTGAAAAGCTTGTTTCAAAGTACTTGTTTCACTCTTCGTACCATTTTGATACCAAAGACCTAAGGTTTCCCACTTGTCAAAGTTTTCCTCTTCATTTGGTCCATCTTAAAGATCCAAATTGAGGAACCCCTTCTTTGGGAATCCCCTTTGGACCAAAATTTCGAAAGATTATCCGAACCACTCCAAAAACTTGTTTGTATTATAAAGCTTTATTCAAAGTACTTGTTTTACTCTCTAGACCAAATTGAATTCCAAGACTTAGGTTTCCCACTTGTCAAAGTTGTGCTCATGATTTGTCCATCCTAAAGATCCAAAGGGAGGAAGCTCTTCTTTGGGAATCCTGTTTGGACCAAAATATTTTAAGAGGATCCGAACCATTCCAAAAACTTGTTTGTAATTGAAAAGATTGTTTCAAAGTACTTGTTTCACTCTTCGGACCGTATTGAAACCAAAGACCTAAGGTTTCCCACTTGTCCAAGTTTTCCTTGGTGATTTGGTCCATCCTGAAGATCCAAATGGAGGAAGCACTTCTTTGGGAATCGTGTTTGGACCAAAATATTGAAATAGTATCCGAACCACTCCAAAAACTTGTTTGCAATTGAAAAGCTTGTTTCAAAGTACTTGTTTCATTCTTTGGACCATATTGATACCAAAGACCTAAGGTTTCCCACTTGTCAAAGTTTTCCTTATGATTTGGTCCATCCTAAATGATATGAAACCCTAGGAAGAACAAGACAAGAAAAATTAAAATAACAAGAAAGCAAGTAAATTGAAATAGAAACCCTTTGAAAGCACAAAGAACCCCTAGATGCAAATCCTAAAACCCCATGAACAAAAAGGTAAAACCCTTGGAAAACAAGAAGAGAAAGATTATTCCAATGATCTATGATCTTGAAATAAGAGAACTTGTTCTTATTTCAAGATTGAAACAATCCACAAACACAATAGATCAATTCATGCTTGAATGTTTCTAAAACATGCAACCTAGAACAAGGCTACAAAACTAAGCAATTTGAGCCAAGCAAAAAGCAATATTATTATCATATTAATTCTTGGTCTTTAGGGTTACAAATGAGGCCTTTAAATAGGCAAAGAAACCCTAAAAATAAGCTATGAAATTCGGATTACAAGGAGCACAAAATCTGCCCAAAACTTGCCTTATGTGAAATTGGCAGATTTTGTGGAAAATCTTTTCTAGAGAATAATATCTTTCCTAATCCTTTCCAAACATATAAAATGAATATAAAAGACCTAAAACATGTCTAAATACATCATAAATTCGTTGGAACCATTTTGGGAACAAATATGGAAACTTTGGGAACAAATATGGAAAGTGGTCCAAATAAGGAAAGTTTGCAAAAATGATGCAACTTTCCTAATTAGCTCTTCTCTTCAATTCCGATTGAACAAGTCTTCAATACTCTTCCTCCAAATGTATTTGCCATAGATTGAAGTTCATCACGTCCTCTTCCATAGCCTCCATGATCGGATCTTCGAAGCTTGTCTTGACTTTGCTAATGTAGGCCTGTAAATGGATGTCAATGCTTCTCTTGAACTTTAATGTTGTGATTTGTCCTTGGGCGTTTTGTGACGTTCCATGATTCATATCATCCCCTCCCTCTTGAAAAGGATTCGTCCTCGAATCTATAACATTACCTACATCGCAATAAATTAAGTTAATAACATAAATAAAAGCATATAAAGCACGCTTACCTCGTGTATTGTGAATTGGCACCAAAGAGAGCAACAATGGTACCCTTCTTTCTCCTTTCAAGTTAACACCTCCCGGGTCAAATATTGTTGGTTTCCTTCCCTTTAAATCAGCAAAACATTCGAGCTTATCAAAGACCACAAAACTGACAATATGGTTGGTGGATAGTGGTAACACATCTAATAGAATATATGGACCATAGTCAATCTCGTAAATTTTCTCATACTCAACACTACTCACAAGATGATCACATGGTGAATGTAACACATTAATCAAAGCATATGAACCATAATCAAACTCAAATAAGTCTAATGTGTTGGGGTAAATTAGAAAATATGAAAACTCCATGCTCTCCCTAAATCCATCATATGTCTTATCAAAGATAATTCGTGTAGCACAAAACATATGTTTATGATTAGAATGAAATTGAAGTGGTAAAATATCAGAGTTGAGATCAAATTTAGCAAACAAACAAGAACTATGCACATCATCACAAGTAAATGGATAGGCTAGCTTAACATGTTTTGCAAGTGATAAGCTGTCAAACAAGTAAAGATCATCCAAAAGAACTTTCCTAGAAAAGAATGCATGTTTATCATGAAAATATAATTGGTTTGGATGATTTCTAGTCTTAAAATCAGAATTGGAAAACAAGAAATAATCATTTAAACAAACCGATGCAATAGAATTAAAAGTAAGAAACTTCCTTTTCTGGCCTTGGTTCCCGTTGGCAACATCTTTTTCCATGAAGTATGGTGGTGCCTTAAGTATTTCAGCCCCTTGAAATGCATCTACTTTGTGCTCCATTCCAATTGAAAATTGATCAATGTAATTCTGCAAAACATTAGCTAAAACACTAGAAAAGCAAAGGTTAAGTTCATAAGTTAGAAAGAAAGAATCTTTGCACACAAGTACAAAGTGGGTTTTATTTGAAAACATTGTTTTCCTAGCCTCACTTTCTACAAAACTCACAATGTTCTTACCATTCCTCTCATTCATTTTTGACTCACAACTCTCTTTCTTTTCAATTTCTCTTTCATTCTTTTCAAACACTCTTTCTTTTGAACTCAAATCTCTTTCTTTTGACTCACTCATGTCACTCATTTCTTTTTGAGCACTCATCTCTCTTTCTTTTGGCTCACTTATTTCAATAATTTCTTTTTCACACTCTTCTTTTTGAAAATTCATCTCTCTTTCTTTTGGCTCACTCTCTTTTTGACAATTCTCATTCTTTTCAAAGGTAGAACACTTTTTTAACTCACATGCATCATAAGTTTCCCTCATATGAATATTTGATTGGAAGTGGTCTTGTAAAGCAAATGTTACCTTTTTCTTAATCAAGCCATTGGCAGCCACATCCTTTCTCTTTAATGCACTCTTTAATTGATTTTCTTGAGATGGAATCGAGTTAGAAAGATGTTTAGTAGAATACCTTTTTGTAGCCCTTCTTTCGAGTCTCTTTTCCACCGTGGTTGCATAATAAACCATATGTTCCAACTCCACATATGTCTTTCCTTCAACACAACAGGCAATCTCCTCGTTTAAACCCTTTAAGAACCGTGTCATTGTGGACTCATTATCTTCAAAAAAGACAGCCCTAGCCATGAGAACTTCAAACTCCTTGTGATAAGCTTCAACACTCCTTTCACCTTGTGTAAGATTTAGAAATTCTTTCACAATAGCTCTCTGTCTTTGGCTCGGCACAAACCTCTTCCTCATGTGATATTTAAGTTCATACCAAGTATCAATATGTGGTTGTCTATCTTTCCTTAGTTTTTCCTTCAATTGAGACCACCAAACATAAGCATAGTTAGTGAACTTGGTAATAGCAAGCAATACCTTTCTTTCCTCACTATAGTTGTTGTATTCAAAGAAATGCTCAATTTGACTTTCCCATTCCAAGTACTCTTCTGGATCTACACTCCCATGGAAAGTATATAAGTTGAGCTTATGTGCTCCAAAGCTCCTATGCACCATCCTTTCAAAGTTTTCCACATGATTTGGTCCATCGTAGAGATCCAAATGGAGGAACCTCTTCTTTGGGAATCCACTTTGGACCAAAATATCAAAATAGGATCCGAACCACTCCAAAAACTTGTTTGTAATTGAAAGTCTTGCTTTAAAGTACTTGTTTCACTCTTCGGAACATATTAATACCAAAGACCTAAGGTTTCCCACTTGTCAAAGTTGTGCTCATGATTTGGTCCATCCTAAAGATCCAAATGGGGGAACCTCTTCAATGGGAATCCTCTTTGGACAAAAATAACGAAAGAGGATCCCAACCACCCCAAAAACTTATTTGTAATTGAAAAGCTTGTTTCAAAGTACTTGTTTCACTCTCTAGACAAAATTGAATCCGAAAACCTACGGTTTCCCATTTGTCAAAGTTGTGCACATGATTTGGTCCATCATAATGATCCAAATGGAGGAACCCCTTCTTTGGGAATCCGGTTTGGACCAAAATATCGAAAGAGGATCCGAAGCCCTATAAAAACTTGTTTGTAATTGAAAAACTTTTTTCAAAGTAGTTGTTTCAATCTTCTGATCGTTTTGATACCAAGGACCTAACGTTTCCCACTTGTCAAAGTTTTTCTCGTCATTTGGTCCATCCTAAAGATCCAAATGGAGGAACCTCTTCTTTGAGAATCCTCTTTCAACAAAAATTTCGAAAGAGGATGCGAACCACAACAAAAACTTGTTTGTAATTGAAAATTTTGTTTCAAAGTAATTGTTTCACACTTCGGACCATATTGATACCAAAGACCTAAGGTTTCCCACTTGTCAAAGTTGTGCTCATGATTTGGTCCATCCTAAAGATTCAAATGGAGGAACCTCTTCTTTGGGAATCTTGTTTGGACCAAAATATCAAAAGAGGATCCAAACCACTCCAAAAACTTGTTTGTAATTGAAAAGCTTGTTCAATGTACTCTTTTCAATCTTCAGACCATATTCATACCAAATACCTAAGGTTCCCGCTTGTAAAAATTGTAATCATGATTGGATCCATCCTAAAGATTCAAATGGAGGAACCTCTTGTTTGGGAATCCTGTTTGGACAAAAATATCAAAAGAGGTTCCGAACCAATCCAAAAACTTGTTTGTAATTGAAAAGTTTGTTTCAATGTACTCTTTTCAATCTTCGAACCATATTCATACCAAAGACCTAAGGTTTCCCACTTGTCAAAATTGTAATCATGATTTGATCCATCCTAAAGATCCAAATGGAGGAACCTCTTTTTTGGGAATCCTGTTTGGACCAAAATAGCGAAAGAGGTTCCGAACCACTATAAAAACTTGATTGTAATTGAGATGCTTGTTTCAAAGTACTTGTTTCACTCTTCGGACCATATTGATACCAAAGACCTAAGGTTTCCACTTGCCAAAGTTTTCCTCGTGATTTGGTCCATCTTAAAGATCCAAATGGAGGAACCCCTTCTTTGGGAATCCTCTTTGGACCAAAATATCGAAAGAGGATCCGAACCACTCCAAAAACTTGTTTGTAATTGAAAAGCTTGTTTCAAAGTACATGTTTCACTCTTCAGACCATATTGATACCAAAGACCAAATGTTTCTCACATGTCAAAGTTGTGCTCATGATTTGGTTCATCCTAAAGATCCAAATGGAGGAACCTCTTCTTTGGGAATCCCCTTTGAACCAAAAATTTGAAAGATGATCCGAACCACTTAAAAAACTTTTATTAATTGAAAAGTTTGTTTCAATGTACTCGTTTCACTCTCCGGACCATATTGAAACAAAAGACCTAAGGTTTCCCACTTGTCAAAGTTTTCCTCGTGATTTGGTCCATCCTAAAGATCCAAATGGAGGAACCTTTTCTTTGGGAACCTGTTTGGACCAAAATATCGAAAGAGAATCCGAACCACTCCAAAAACTTGTTTGTAATTGAAAAGCTTGTTTCAAAGTACTTATTTCACTCTTCGGACCATATTGATACCAAAGACCTAAGGTTTCCCACTTGTCAAAGTTTTCCACATGATTTAGTCCATCGTAGAGATCCAAATGGAGGAACCTCTTCTTTGGGAATCCACTTTGGACCAAAATATCGAAATAGGATGCGAACCACTCCAAAAACTTGTTTGTAATTGAAAGTCACTATAAGAATTTCGAGAATAGGTGACATCCTTTTGGCGTCTCCTTTTCGAATAGGTGACGGTTTTTTGACCGTCACCTATGGCAGTGTCACCTATTTAAATAGGTGACGGGCATAAAAAACCGTCACCTATTGGAATAGGTGACGGGCAAAAACCGTCACCCATTGGAATAGGTGACGGGTAAAAACTGTCACCTATTCCAATAGGTGACTGGTAAAAACCGTCACCCATTGGAATAGGTGACGCCAAAAAAACGTCACCTATTCGAATAGGTGACCCGTTTTACCCGTCACCTATTGGAATAGGTGACGGTGCCATAGGTGACGGTCAAAAAACCGTCACCTATTCAAATAGGTGATGCCAAAAGAGCGTCACCTATTGTCTAAAATTTGAGAAAAAAAATATTTTTTTATTAGTTGATTTCAAATAATATTTATAATGCACCTATCAAATTTAAATAAAATATTACAATAATTACAATAAAAATATCACTAAATGGCTACATGAATTACAATATTTTTAAGCAAAAAAAATAAACAAAAAACTCGCTCTCCTACGAGCTTCTCGCCCTTATCTCGGAGATTGTGAACCTGGAACAGTGGCACGACTTTGTTCAGAAATACACATGATATCGATATGAACAATAATAACGAGTAATCAAATTTACTAGTGAAATTTTCGATAAAATAAATATAAGTAACATGACACGCAAAGAAAATAAGCATACCTCTTGTTCGAGAAAAAAACACAGGCAATCCCATAAAAAGGCAATATATCATGTCATATGATATATTAATATCATTATGCCAAAATTAGAAGTTACCTAGAAAAAAATCATTCTAGGCATATTAGAACCAAAATTATAAGAAACAAAATGCACTATATATGGAAATTTTAAAAGTGAGGAACATTAAAAGAATAATAAGTACTGATTTAAGCAGTTCACAAGAGATATTCAACTATTCAGGCATAATCACAGGTGGATTTTATTCAAAAAAATTCCTAAACAATTCATGGTATTTTGGTAATACTATACCAGTAACTTCTACAGTTATGTTTTGAGAATGCGCTATATCATAATATTTGCAACTAAATAACAACAAATTATCAAATAAACACAAGATCATATATGCAAAACAACTTTCAGTCCAGGTTTGGTCAAAAGAATAATGATAATGTGCTCCAAAACTTCGCTTAACACATACTTGCCTTCTGTTTTGATTTACAAATCTAATAAAATCAAACAAAAACTATGGATCTTGACCACAAATTAGTGATTAAGGAGTCATCTCACAGTTGGTATGTTAAAAATATGATGTGATATGAGAGATGTTGATGGAATGCTCGAATCCCCGCATTGTTGAATATGTTAAAAATAGCTTGATCCTTGAAATATTCTCAACAGAAAGCGATGTTGAATATGATCAAGAGTAACATTTCTTAATCCGAATCAGCACAGAAATTGAAAACGAATAGAGCTAGCTATGATCAGCTTGATCATTATATTCGATACTGAATCAGAGTAACATTTCTTATTCTAATTAACGATTTAATCATCCAAATCAAAACATAAATTGAAAAACACGGTTTAATAACAAGCAATAACAACAATAAATAATTGAACTCAAAGAATATAAAACAAAAAAAAGAGAAACACATGAGCAAATTGAAAGATCCAGATGAAAACCGAAGCAGATATTCAGCATAAAAGAGAGAAGAATACCAAATCGACGGAGAAGAATATGGAAATGTGATATATGAAATTATCATTGGAAGATGAATTCCTGGAAAACGAAGAAGAGCAAAGGCCGCAAGAGATCATAAACTAAGTCAAAGGGAAATAAAGGAGCTCAAAAAAGAAAAAAAAAAGATAAACTAATGATAATACCTTCTAGACTACACCAACTCCGGCTTGAGTATGTGTAAGGAATCTAGTCAAACAAAAAAACAGCAAAAGAGCAGTCATTTTTCCAGTAAAATGGAGGGACCATAAACCGTCCATGAAGTTAATACTTAAAACAGTAAACAACTCAAATAAAGATATTTGAACACATTAGAGTTCCTAGCTTGCTATGGCAGTGTATTTGAGCAACGTAAATCAATGTCAAATAAAGAGATTTGAACACATTAGAGTTGCATTTCATCAATCCCACTAAAGAGAAGTAGACACATCATGTCTCATTTTAAAAATATAGAACTAAACCATTTATGAATATATAACCTAAGACACTTCCATATTATACCCAAGAAACAATAGGGAAATGTTTACTATGGTTTGATTAGAACAAGAACAAGATGTTCGTATTACAACCCAAATTCCAGGAAGCAATCCGCCCTTCCCCAACAAAGAAATCAAGAAAAATGACTACCTCCTTCCCACCTCTCATTCTTCCTCCCTATATACCCCTCTACATAGAAAGTGTAATAGGAGACAAAGCATTAAAAAGATTAGGTACCTGATATAAAAAGAAGGGCTAAATGAACTTACGGGGTTGTTTTCGACAACAATACCGTACTTATTAGCAGCAGCAACATCTACATTATTATAACCAACGCCATATTACAAAAAGGAGTGCCTCCTGTTTTGCTTAGTGCATAAAACAGCACCTCTCCCCAATCTTTGGTCAACTGAAAATATTTGTAAAGAAAGAAACAAACCTTAGTATCACAAGTATGAAAACTCTGAAAGAGTTGTATTTCATTATTCAAATCACCCCAAATAAGTTCTTAGAATGTACTCTGAATTATAAGTCAAAATTTTCTCTCTTTCCTCTTTGACTAATTAGATTCCGTAGGTCTTACTTATCAGAAATGAAAACCATTCTTCTTCATTCTTATTCCGATTGTTTAAGAGAACGATTAGGGAATGATAAATTATTCCTAATTTGTGGGTAACATTTCCATTTATGGAGACCAAATTCCATGTGAGACAAGTAGAGACTTACATGAGGTAAAATTCTAAAAAAATTTCAATATTTTTCATATACAAGTAGTGCTGCTTTTGATCCACTATAGGTACTAAAGGCTGCCACCATATTGATAGGAAAAGCAATAACTTCAGGTACACTGGCATATCAAAAGGACATAAACTCTTAAGGAAGCAAAATAAAAAGAGTATGGACGTAAACTTTAGTATTTTTATTTGTTGCAGCATATAAACATTTATATCACTCAACTCTTTCAGATCAACTCTAAAATATTAATACATGAACAAGTTATTTGGACGATCTAAAATGCAAGGCACATTAAGCAAAGCCTTGCTTTTTGGTAATCCTTAAGAGTTGATATTAAAATAAAAAATAACAATTGGTCAAGTTTATCAGAGAATCTCCTCTTCATAAAAAATAACCCTAGTTGTGTTAACCTTGTGACTCCATTAGAGACAATGTTGAGGCTGGGATCTCACTAAAAATATTGTTCCATTTATTGTAAAACCATAATTTTGATAGATAGGGAACTTCCATGTGAAAGGTTGAAAAATACTTCATCAATTGTAATCTCATCCTCTAGCACTCTTTTTATCAATTCAACAACCAAAAATCTTCTGAATAACCGAAAAATGCTTCCTAAAAATGTAAGATAAGACTCATTTTTATGAAACTATATGCACTTACATAAAAAATTATTGATACCGACTCACCTTGTTTGCCAAACCATTATGGAAAAGTTTTCCAGTTATTTTAAGTGTCCAAGGTATTGAACCACCAGTACCAATACAAGGTTGTTTATCTGCTGAATCAAGCCAATATCTATCAAAGAGAGTAAAAATACACAACTTAAAACAAGTTTAAGGGAAGTTTCATGAAAAAATCAATTGAGAAAATGAATTCTATCGAGTTCTTATTTTGAAAGAAAAGCAATCGCTTACAGAGGCCCATCTTTTAACTTATCAAGATATCCATCTTTCACAAGTTGATCTACTCCAATTCTTGGGATTGAAGAATTCTCTTCATTGGCTATATATACAGCAACAATGGTAGACTTCAACTTTGGTTTTGCCTCTCCAAGCCGCTTCATGAGTTCAGTAACAAGGGAAACATGTCCCAAACAATCAGTAGTTCCACGACCCCGAAGTATTATCCCCATCAATACTCAAGGAGAAACGATCAAACTCCTACATAAATAACAATAATTATGAAAAGAATAGCATGTCTCACAGTACTAAGAATATAATAAACACACGGAAATTTATAATAAAATCTATAAATCACAACCAACACGAGCCAATTTAAACTAGTAGTCAACAAAATTCTCAATTTAACCCCAAAAATGAGACTATAAACAACCTTTAAACATCACAAAACCATAAAAGGGAAATTCAGTACTAACTAAGAACACAAACACACACACACAAAAGATTCAATCAAAATTTCAGTTTTCAAAAAAAAAAAAAAAGATTCAATCAAAATATCAGTTTATTCAACAAAAAAAAGATTCAATCAGATCCGAAAAGAGAAGGAGAAACAGGAAATGGAACAAAAAAAACTTACTTGTTTTGGGGGAAAAAAAAGCGAAGAGAAGCAGAAATAGAAAATGGAACCACAAAAAATTTTTTAGAATGAATTTGGCAATAAAATCTATCTGACCAGGTTTTGCATAGCAGAAAATGAAATAAATGACCAAAAGACTAATGTATTCATATATCAACTTGAGCTTACCTACAGGCAATGGAGGGGGGATATTTGTTAATCGATACATATAAATAGACAATCAACTTTAGAAGGGGGGAATGTTCTCCAACGGGTCATTCTCAATTTTTTAACATAAATGACAATTTAACACTAAGCCTAATTAACAACAAGCATCTCATAATAAATGAAAAGTGAAAGATATTAAGAGTTAAGAATGAAGTGCCACTTCCATCTGCATAGGCTAAGTGATATAGTGGAACTGTGGGTTAAGAGAGGAGAGAATCTTGTGAAGTACCAATGCTAAGGAGATTCCATATCATCTCATGTTATAAAATCATAGTTTGATTTTGAGACGAAAGGTGAGACTACTAATAATTAATGACTTGTGATACAGATAATATGTTACATAAAGCATACAGATAAGATTACTAATAATTAATGATTTGAGACATAGTTGTTCTTGGTCCTACGCATTCTCAATGAGCCAAATCTACCTAAAGCATTTAATTTGATCATGTACGATGACTCAATATAGACATAATTCATGTTATAGTTAAGAGAGGAGAGAATGTTTTGAAGTACCAATGCTAAGGAGATTCCATATCATCTCAAGTAATAAAATCATAGTTTGATTATGAGACGAAAGATATCAAATTAGAAACTACTAATAATTAACATAATGATTTGTGATACAGATAATATGTTACATACCAGAAGGTGAGATTAACAGTGGAACCATGATAAGAAAGGCTGCTGCTTTGATAGGAAGCAATGGGGACTTTGTTCTGTCCATTCCTTGAATTTAATAACCAAAACTGGTTAAAAAAAATTAAGTATAACAATTAGTCTTTTGTTACATACATACCCAACCATTGAGTGGTATGCTAAATATCCAAAATAAAGTGCTTTTCGACACTCCGAGCACGATGCAAAACGGAAACATTTCGGATGGAAAAATGAACACTTGAAATATCACAAGTACGACTATGAAATAATTGGGTGGGAGTGATCTGAAGAGTTAAGATCGGAATCAAGAGCACAAAAGTGAAACCTACAAAAAGGGAAATCAGATCCGAGACCTGAAAATCAAGGGTCTGATTTTTATTTATATGTAACAGAATAACAAACTCTAATACACTATGCTATCTATAGCATAATAGCTCACAACAATAAAACTAGCTTTAACATGCTCGTTAGATTCAAAGCCTCACCGAAATTCGAAAAGGCTTCGATCCTAAGTCGATTGATTTTACTAACGTCTGACATTGTTGTGAAAAATTATAAATGAATGGAAAATCTGCTAGATCCATCGAAATATATAGACGGAGAAACTGAGAGCTAGGGCATATAAGATCGAGTTAGAGCAGACATCGAATCAAAGTGAAATTAGGGCTGATAACAAGAAAATAAAGTGAAATTACCTGTTTTTGATTAGTCGTTGAAGCTGATAACAAGAAAACAAAGTGAAATTACCTGTCTTTGATTAGTCGTTGACGCTGATAACAAGAAAATGAAAAAGCAAAAGAGAGACGATGACTTCGATTCGTCCTTACTGCTTTCAGTTCACTCTTCGATTCGTTGTTGATATGAGTCGATCCGTTGCTCCCTTTGATTCACTCTTCACCTTTCGATTCAATCTTCCATTCATTGCGAGCAATTTGGAGTGAGAGAGTGAGAGAGCGAGGGCTTGGAGCGAGAGAGTAAGAGAGAGAGAGAGAGAGAGAGAGAGCGAGAGAGCGCGAATGACTTCATCCGTGTATTTCAATTCCAATTTTTTTTTCTAAGTTTTCATATGTGATAGCGAGCAAGGGAATTGGTGACGTTCTTTTTTTTAATTATTACTGTTCATCCGTGTATTTTATAAAAGTGTCACCCTTTCTTTTGGCTAGTGTCTCCTAAACCCAAAATTCTTATAGTGAGTCTTGTTTTAAAGTACTTGTTTCACTCTTCAGACCATATTGATACTAAAGACCTAAGGTTTCCCTCTTGTGAAAGTTGTGCTCATGATTTGGTCCATCCTAAAGATCCAAATGGAGGAACCTCCTCTATGGGAATCCTCTTTGGACCAAAATAACGAAAGAGGATCCGAACCACCCCAAAAACTTATTTGTAATTGAAAAGCTTGTTTGAAAGTACTTGTTTCACTCTCTAGACCAAATTTAATCCGAAAACCTACGGTTTCCCACTTGTCAAAGTTGTGCTCATGATTTGGTCAATCCTAATGAACCAAATGGAGGAACCCCTTCTTTGAGAATCCGGTTTGGACCAAAATATCGAAAAAGGATCCGAAGCACTATAAAAACTTGTTTGTAATATAAAAGCTTGTTTCAAATTACTTGTTTCACTCTTCGGACCATTTTGATACCAAGGACCTAACGTTTCCCACTTGTCAAAGTTTTCCTCGTCATTTGGTCCATCCTAAAGATCCAAATGGAGGAACCTCTTCTTTGCGAATCCTCTTTCAACCAAAATTTCGAAAGAGGATCCGAACCACAACAAAAACTTGTTTGTAATTGAAAATCTTGTTTCAAAGTAATTGTTTCACACTTAGGACCATATTGATACCAAATACCTAAGGTTTCCCACATGCCAAAGTTGTGCTCATGATTTGGTCCATCCTAAAGGTCCAAATGGAGGAACCTTATCTTTGGGAATCCTCTTTCAACCAAAATTTCGAAAGAGGATCTGAACCACTCCAAAAACTTGTTTGTAATTGAAAATCTGGTTTCAAAGTACTTGTTTCACTCTTCGGACTATATTGATACCAAAGACCTAAGGTTTCCCACTTGTCAAAGTTGTGCTCATGATTTGGTCCATCCTAAAGATCCAAATGGAGGAACCTCTTCTTTGGGAATCATGTTTGGACCAAAATATCAAAAGAGGATCCGAACAACTCCTAAAACTTGTTTGTAATTGAAAAGTTTGTTTCAATGTACTCTTTTCAATCTTCGGACCATATTCATACCAAATACCTAAGGATTCCCACTTGTCAAAATTGTAATCATGATTTGATCCATCCTAAAGATCCAAATGGAGGAACCTCTTCTTTGGGAATCCTGTTTGGACCAAAATATCAAAAGAGGAACCGAACCAATCCAAAAACTTGTTTGTAATCGAAAAGTTTGTTTCAATGTACTCTTTTCCATCTTCGAACCATATTCATACCAAAGACCTAAGGTTTCCCACTTGTCAAAATTGTAATCATGATTTGATCCATCCTAAAGATCAAAATAGAGGAACCTCTTCTTTGGGAATCCTGTTTGGACCAAAAAAGCAAAAGAGGATCCGAACCACTATAAAAACTTGATTGTAATTGAGATGCTTGTTTCAAAGTACTCGTTTCACTCTTCGGACCATATTGATACCAAAAACCTAAGGTTTCCCACTTGTCAAAATTGTAATCATGATTTGATCCATCCTAAAGATCCAAAAGGAGGAACCTCTTCCTTGGGAATCCTGTTTGGACCAAAATAGCGAAAGAGGATCCGAACCACTATAAAAACTTGATTGTAATTGAGATGCTTGTTTCAAAGTACTTGTTTCACTCCTCGGACCATATTGATACCAAAGACCTAAGGTTTCCCACTTGTCAAAGTTTTCCACATGATTTGGTCCATCCAAGAGATCCAAATGGAGGAACCTCTTCTTTGGGAATCCACTTTGGACCAAAATATCGAAATTGGATCCGAACCACTCTAAAAACTTGTTTGTAATTGAAAGTCTTGTTTTAAAGTACTTGTTTCACTCTTCGGACCATATTGATACCAAAGACCTAAGGTTTCCCACTTGTCAAAGTTTCCCACATGATTTTGTCCATCCTAGAGATCCAAATGGAGGAACCTTTTCTTTGGGAATCCACTTTGGACCAAAATATCGAAATAGGATCCGAACCACTTCAAAAACTTATTTGTAATTGAAAGTCTTGTTTTAAAGTACTTGTTTCACTCTTCGGACCATATTGATACCAAAGACCTAAGGTTTCCCACTTGTCAAAGTTGTGCTCAAGATTTGGTCCATCCTAAAGATCCAATTGGAGGAACCTCTTCTATGGGAATCCTCTTTGGACCAAAATAACGAAAGAGGATCCGAACCACCCCAAAAACTTATTTGTAATTGAAAAGCTTGTTTCAAAGTACTTGTTTCACTCTCTAGACCAAATTTAATCCGAAAACCTACATTTTCCCACTTGTCAAAGTTGTGCTCATGATTTGGTCCATCCTAATGATCCAAATGGAGGAACCTCTTCTTTGGGAATCCGGTTTGGCCAAAAATATCGAAAGAGGATCTGAAGCACTATAAAAACTTGTTTGTAATATAAAACCTTGTTTCAAATTACTTGTTTCACTCTTCGGACCATTTTCATACCAAGGACCTAACGTTTCCCACTTGTCAAAGTTTTCCTCGTCATTTGGTTCATCCTAAAGATCCAAATGGAGGAACCTCTTCTTTGGGAATCCTCTTTCAACCAAAATTTCGAAAGAGGATCCGAACCATTCCAAAAACTTGTTTGTAATTGAAAATCTTGTTTCAAATAATTGTTTAACACTTCGGACCATACTGATACCAAAGACCTAAGGTTTCCCACTTGTCAAAGTTGTGCTCATGATTTGGTCCATCCTAAAGATCCAAATGGAAGAACCTCTTCTATGGGAATCCACTTTGGACCAAAATAACGAAAGAGGATCCGATCCACTCCAAAAACTTGTTTGTAATTGAAAAGATTGTTTCAAAGTACTTGTTTCACTCTCTAGACCAAATTGAATCTGAAGACCTACGGTTTCCTACTTGTCAAAGTTGTGCTCATTATTTGGTCCATCCTAAAGATCCAAATGGAAGAACCTGTGCTTTGGGAATCCGGTTTGGACCAAAATATCGAAAGAGAATCCGAAGCACTATAAAAACTTGTTTGTAATTGAAAAGCTTGTTTCAAAGTACTTGTTTCACTCTTCGGACCATTTTGATACCAAAGACCTAAGGTTTCCCACTTGTCAAATTTGTGCTCATGTTTTGGTCTATCCTAAAGATCCAAAAGGAGGAACCTAGTGTTTGGGAATCCTATTTTGACCAAAATAACGAAAGAGGATCCGAACCACTCCAAAAACTTGTTTGTAATTGAAAAGCTTGTTTCAAAGTACTTGTTTCACTCTCTAGACCAAATTGAATCCGAAGACCTAAGGTTTCCCACTTGTCAAATTTGTGCTCACGATTTGGTCCATCCTAAAGATCCAAATGGAGGAGCCTCTTCTTTGGGAATCCGGTTTGGACCAAAATATCGAAAGAGGATCCGAAAAACAATAAAAACTTCTTTGTAATTGAAAATCTTGTTTTAAAGTACTTGTTTCACTCTTCGGACCATTTTGATACAAAAGATTTAAGGTTTCCCACTTGTCAAAGTTTTCCTCGTGATTTGGTCCATCCTAAAGATCCAAATGGAGGAACCTCTTCTTTGGGAATCCTGTTTGGACCAAAATAGCGAAAGAGGATCCGAACCACTATAAAAACTTGTTTGTAATTGAGATGCTTGTTTCAAAGTACTTGTTTCACTCTTCGGACTATATTGATACCAAAGACCTAAGGTTTCCCACTTGTCAAAGTTGTGCTCATGATTTGGTCCTTCCTAAAGATCCAAATGGAGGAACCTCTTCTTTGGGAATCATGTTTGGACCAAAATATCAAAAGAGGATCCGAACAACTCCTAAAACTTGTTTGTAATTGAAAAGTTTGTTTCAATGTACTCTTTTCAATCTTCGGACCATATTCATACAAAATACCTAAGGTTTCCCACTTGTCAAAATTGTAATCATGATTTGATCCATCCTAAAGATCCAAATGGAGGAACCTCTTCTTTGGGAATCCTGTTTGGACCAAAATATCAAAAGAGGAACCGAACCAATCCAAAAACTTCTTTGTAATCGAAAAGTTTGTTTCAATGTACTCTTTTCCATCTTCGAACCATATTCATACCAAAGACCTAAGGTTTCCCACTTGTCAAAATTGTAATCATGATTTGATCCATCCTAAAGATCAAAATAGAGGAACCTCTTCTTTGGGAATCCTGTTTGGACCAAAAAAGCAAAAGAGGATCCGAACCACTATAAAAACTTGATTGTTATTGAGATGCTTGTTTCAAAGTACTTGTTTCACTCTTCGGACCATATTGATACCAAGACCTAAGGTTTCCACTTGCCAAAGTTTTCCTCGTGATTTGGTCCATCGTAAAGATCCAAATGGAGGAACCTCTTTTTTGGGAATCCTCTTTGGACCAAAATATCGTAAGAGGATCCGAACCACTCCAAAAACTTGTTTGTAATTGAAAAACTAGTTTCAAAGTACTTGTTTCACTCTTCAGACCATATTGATACCAAAGACTTAAGGTTTCTCACATGTCAAAGTTGTGCTCATGATTTGGTCCATCCTAAAGATCCAAATGGAGGAACCACTTCTTTTGGAATCCCCTTTGGACCAAAAATTTGAAAGATGATCCGAACCACTCCAAAAACTTTTTATTAATTGAAAAGTTTGTTATAATGTACTCGTTTCATTCTTCGGACCATATTGAAACCAAAGACCTAAGGTTTCCCACTTGTCAAAATTGTAATCATGATTTGATCCATCCTAAAGATCCAAATGGAGGAACCTCTTTTTTGGGAATTCTGTTTGGACCAAAATAGCGAAAGAGGATCCGAACCACTATAAAAACTTGATTGTAATTGAGATGCTTGTTTCAAAGTACTTGTTGCACTCCTCGGACCATATTGATACCAAAGACCTCAGGTTTCCCACTTGTCAAAGTTTTCCACATGATTTGGTCCATCCTAGAGATCCAAATGGAGGAACCTCTTCTTTGGGAAACCACTTTGGACCAAAATATCGAAATTGGATCCGAACCACTCAAAAAACTTGTTTGTAATTGAAAGTCTTGTTTTAAAGTACTTGTTTCACTCTTCGGACCATATTGATACCAAAGACCTAAGGTTTCCCACTTGTCAAAGTTGTGCTCATGATTTGGTCCATCCTAAAGATCCAAATGGAGGAACCTCTTCTATGGGAATCCTCTTTGGACCGAAATAACGAAAGAGGATCCTAACCACCCCAAAAACTTATTTGTAATTGAAAAGCTTGTTTCAAAGTACTTGTTTCACTCTCTAGACCAAATTTAATCCGAAAACCTACATTTTCCCACTTGTCAAAGTTGTGCTCATGATTTGGTCCATCCTAATGATCCAAATGGAGGAACCTCTTCTTTGGGAATCCGGTTTGGACAAAAATATCGAAAGAGGATCTGAAGCACTATAAAAACTTGTTTGTAATATTAAACCTTGTTTCAAATTACTTGTTTCACTCTTCGGACCATTTTCATACCAAGGACCTAACGTTTCCCACTTGTCAAAGTTTTCCTCGTCATTTGGTTCATCCTAAAGATCCAAATGGAGGAACCTCTTCTTTGGGAATCCTCTTTCAACCAAAATTTCGAAAGAGGATCCGAACCATTCCAAAAACTTGTTTGTAATTGAAAATCTTGTTTCAAATAATTGTTTAACACTTCGGACCATACTGATACCAAAGACCTAAGGTGATATGAATCATCCCAGGGTTTTGTGGAAAATCTTTTCTAGAGAATAATATCTTTCCTAATCCTTTCCAAACTTATAAAATGAATATAAAAGACCTAAAACATGTCTAAATACATCATAAATTCGTTGGAACCATTTTGGGAACAAATATGGAAACTTTGGAAACAAATATGGAAAGTGGTCCAAATAAGGAAAGTTTGCAAAAGTGATGCAACTTTCCTAATTAGCTCTTCTCTTCAATTCCGATTGAACAAGTCTTCAATACTCTTCCTCCAAATGTATTTGCCATAGATTGAAGTTCATCACGTCCTCTTCCATAGCCTCCATGATCGGATCTTCGAAGCTTGTCTTGACTTTGCTAATGTAGGCCTGTAAATGGATGTCAATACTTCTCTTGAACTTTAATGTTGTGATTTGTCCTTGGGCTTTTTGTGACGTTCCATGATTCATATCATCCCCTCCCTCTTGAAAAGGATTCGTCCTCGAATCTATAACATTACCTACATCACAATAAATTAAGTTAATAATATAAATAAAAGCACATAAAGCACACTTACCTCGTGTATTGTGAATTGGCACCAAAGAGAGCAACAATGGTACCCTTCTTTCTCCTTTCAAGTTAACACCTCCTGGGTCAAATATTGTTGGTTTCCTTCCCTTTAAATCAGTAAAACATTCGAGCTTATCAAAGACCACAAAACTGACAATATGGTTGGTGGATAGTGGTAACACATCTAATAGAATATATGGACCATAGTCAATCTCGTAAATTTTCTCATACTCAACACTACTCACAAGATGATCACATGGTGAACGTAACACATTAATCAAAGCATATGAACCATAATCAAACTCAAATAGGTCTAATGTGTTGGGGGAAATTAGAAAATATGAGAACTCCATGCTCTCCCTAAATGCATCATATGTCTTATCAAAGATAATTCGTGTAGCACAAAACATATGTTTATCATTAGAATGAAATTGAAGTTGTAAAAATTCAGATTTGAAATACACTTTAGCAAACAAATATGAACTATGAAAATCATCACAAGTAAATGGATAGGCTAGCTTAACATGTTTTGCAAGTGACAAGCTGTCATACAAGTAAAGATCATCCAAAAGAACTTTCCTAGAAAAGAATGCATGTTTATCATGAAAATATAATTGGTTTGGATGATGTCTAGTCTTAAAATCAGAATTGGAAAACAAGAAATAATCATTTAAACAAACTGATGCAATAGGATTAAAAGTAAGAAACTTCCTTTTCTGGCTTTGGATCCTGTTTGCAACATCTTTTTCCATGAAATATGGTGGTGCCTTAAGTATTTCAACCCCTTGTAATGTATCTACCATGAGCTCCATTCCAATTGAAAATTGGTCCTTGTAATTCTGCAAAAGGTTAGCTAAAACACTAGAAAAGCAAAGGTTAAGTTCATAAGTTAGAAAGAAAGAATCTTTGCACAAAAGTACAAAGTGGGTTTTGTTTGAAAACATTGTTTTCCTAGCCTCACTTTCTACAAAACTCACAATGTTCTCACCATTCTTTTTTGACTCACAACTCTCTTTCTTTTCAATTTCTCTTTCATTTTTTTCAAACACTCTTTCTTTTGACTCACTCATGTCACGCATTTCTTTTTGAGCACTCATCTCTCTTTCTTTTTGCTCACTTATTTCACTCATTTCTTTTTCATCACTCATCTCTCTTTCTTTTGGCTCACTCTCTTTTTCAAAATTCTCATTATTTTCAAACATAGAACTCTTTTGTAGCTCACAAGTTTCCTCCACAAAAACAGTAGCACGAATATCCTCTTTTATCTCCTCCATGCTAGCATTGAAAACTTCCTTTGATTTTAAAAGTTCTCTTTCAATCATCTTGACCTTCTCTAAAATCAAATTTGTATTTTCCTCTACCAAGCCATAGGCAGCCTCATTCTTATCCATTAATGTACCATTTTCACCCATTTGATAAGAAGAAGTAGTATTGGAAATAGGTTTAGAAGCATACCGTGTATCTCTTCTTCTTTTGAGCCTCTTTTCTATCTTGATGGCATAGTGAACCATTTCATCCAACTCCACATATGTATACCCATTAACTTGTCCAACAATCTCATAGTTTAATCCATCTAAGAACCATGTCATAGTCATCTCTTCATCTTCCTCAATATTAGCCCTAGCCATGAGATATTTAAACTCATTGTAGTACTCAGAAACGCTCATATTTCCTTGTGTAAGATCTTCGAACTTTAGCACAAGGTCTCTTTGAAATCGGCTTGGTACAAATCGTTTCCTCATGATGTATTTGAGTTCACACCAAGTTTCAATTGGATCCTCCAAAGTTCTTCTTTTCCTATCGTTCACCAATTGTTTCCACCATGTTAGTGCATAATCACAAAATTGAGTGGTTATAAGTTGTACCTTCTTTGAATCACTACATGGATGTTCTTCGAAACAAAGCTCCACATCTCTTTCCCATGTCAAGTAAACCTCTGGATTTGATCTTCCTTGAAAAGTAGGTACCTTGAGCTTATCACCTCCTAAGCTTCTATGCTCTATCCCTCCATGATAAACCTCTCTATTTTGGCTTCGGGTATGTTCTACCTCTCGACATCTATTACTCCTCATTTGATCAAACCTTTCATGATACATTGCTGCAAGTAAACAAGTTAGTAATAAAAATAGGACCTCTCAATCACTCCCTAAGTGTTTACACTCGATGATGTCAATTCACTCGTGTTTGCACTCAAAACAGATTTTAGACCCTAAATGTAGCCTTGAACTTTAAGCACACTTTAGCAACTATCAAACAATAAAGATACTAATGATATTTGTAAAAAGTATCAATAAAAAAATAAGAAACAATCAGCTTGGGTGGCTAGAGAAATAAAAGGACAGATTTTTCAAATGGTGTATTTTTGTAAATAGGAAAGAATAACAAAGAAAGCAAGCAAGAATAAACTATCCTAAAAGAGAAAAAATTCGAAATTAGACTTCCCTAAAGCACTTTGGATCAGAAAAAATGACTTTAATTGAGCAAGATATGCATATATTTGAATATGGGACAGAATTTAAACTTTCCTAAAACAGTTTTGGGTTATTTATGGTAAGTTCTAGCTTTTTAGGAAACAAACAACTTTGGCTCATTCAACTTGATAATTTGGGATTCAAGATGCATAAATGATGAGTTTAAGATGAACTCTTCAAGAAAAATACGAACACAAACCACTTTTTTCCAGAAACTTCAACAAATCAAGCAAGAACACTTTTTTTTTTTCAATTTTCTGGACAATCCGACAGTCTGCGAAGATCTATTTTTTTCTCAATCTTCCAATTTTTTTTTGACAAACTTTTATGAATACCAAATAATCACGACTCAAAGCTAAACACTTTTTTAGTTTATGACTTTCAAAGATTCGGAATGAAACTATACGCAAAAGAACAAAAACAGTAGCTAAAGAAGGAAATTCTGGAACAGTTTTTTTTTTGTGTTTTTTTTTTTTTTTGGAATTTTTGATGAACGAAGAACAAAACAAGAATAAAATTGAAAATAACAAGAAAGCAAGTAAGATAGAAATCTTCCCTTGAGCCTAAGCTCTGATACCAAATGATATGAAACCCTAGGAAATTGAAATAGAAACCCTTTGAAAGCACAAAGAACCCCTAGATGCAAATCCTAAAACCCCGATGAACAATAAGGTAAAACCCTTGGAACACAAGAAGAGAAAGATTATTCCAATGATCTATGATCTTGAAATAAGAGAACTTGTTCTTATTTCAAGATTGAAACAATCCACAAACACAATAAATCAATTCATGCTTGAATGTTTCTAAAATATGCAACCTAGAACAAGGCTACAAAACTAAGCAATTTCAGCCAAGCAAAAAGCAATATTATTATCATATTAATTCTTGGTCTTTAGGGTTACAAATGAGGCCTTTAAATAGGCAAAGAAACCCTAAAAATAAGCTAGGAAATTCGGATTACAAGGAGCACACAATCTGCCCAAAACTTGCCTTATGTGAAATTGGAATAGAAACCCTTTGAAAGCACAAAGAACCCCTAGATGCAAATCCTAAAACCCCGATGAACAATAAGGTAAAACCCTTGGAACACAAGAAGAGAAAGATTATTCCAATGATCTATGATCTTGAAATAAGAGAACTTGTTCTTATTTCAAGATTGAAACAATCCACAAACACAATAGATCAATTCATGCTTGAATGTTTCTAAAACATGCAACCTAGAACAAGGCTGCAAAATGCAAGTTAAAATCAACCAAGCAATAAGCAAAATAAAGCTATTTTCTATCATAATAATTCTTCTAACGAGAGCTTGCTTTTCTTGCTCTAATTTTCTCAACTCTTCTTGCTTCTTTATTTTCTCCTTTTCTTCTCGCTCTAATCTCTCTCGCTTCACCGACTCCCTTTTCTCTCTTCTTTTTTGTTGTTCTTGTTCCATCCTCTTCAATCTCTCTTTTTCTTCTTCTTTAGTTTCATCTCCTTCTAGAGCCAAATCTATCTTGTTAGGGCACACCTCCCGAATATGCCCTCTTCCACGACATTTAGTACACTTGATATCTCTAGTATGTATTGTCATAATGGAAGAATTTTGTGGTTGCAAAAAAATTAGGGTTTTGAAAGATGAAGAAAAAAAAAACTGCTTGGTATTCAAACTTTGAAACGAGTTTTTAGGTAATTTAAGTTCTGATTTTGGATTTGATGTCTTCTGTAATTTTGTAGAGGATCGAAAAATAAACAGATTGGAAAAAAATTTCGTAGGAAAAGGTTAAGGGACGAGGTCAGTAGGTGATGTACAAGTTGGAACAAAAATCTGGAAATTTTCTGGTTTTTTTTAATGAAAGCGGTTTTGATGGGGGATTAGAAAAAGTGAAGACGTAGGTGATGAAGTAAACGAATTTACCTTTGATAACTCTCTCCCAGAGCAAGCTCTGATACCAAATGATACGAACCCTCAAGCGTTGACGGATTCAAGAACCGGATGATGGACCCTTGAACGGAAAAGCTTGAAAACCCTTAACAATTTGAATCAACCTTTAGGCGAGGTTGGGAAGATGATGACCTAATCGATCAATCCCCTAATTCAAGAATATGTTTCTTTAATTAAGGTTGAGGCACTCCACAAGAACAATGATCAATTGGACTTGAATGACTCTAAACATGCAATTCAAGAACATGAATTACAAAGAGGTTTTTCAAAGCAAAAGCTTAAACCAAAACAAATCGATTTTCATTCATTGATATTCTGATTGTAAAGCTTACAAAAGAGGCTTTAAATAGCCTAATAAACCCTAGCTTGGTCGAAAATATGAAGGGAAATAAAGACCTAATAATAAAATGGTAAAAACTAGACTTTCCTAAATTCAAATTAGGAAAGTTTTCCTAATCTTTTAAACTTGGTCTCCAAGTTTGCAAAACTAAGGAAACAAAGTCAAATCTTCCCTATTACATCAATAATAATAATAATAAATAAAACTAAAGTAATAAAACTCAAATAAAATACTAAAATTCGAAATTGGATGAAAATAGACAAAACTACAAGTGTCAGTCGCCGTTTTTGATGTCATTTTCACTCGTTTGAATGTTTTCATGCGTGATTTTCTTTGGAGCTCTTTGAAACAAATATCCCATGAGTTTAATAGTGTTTTAAACTCATTTTTTTCATTAGTCAAGTATGTAACCCAATATCCTTGCAAATGCCCAAGAAAGTCAATCTTCACTCGTTTAGTCTTCGGATTCTTGATCATTTTTTGATTGAAACCTTGGACTTCAATATTGTCAATTCTTTGACATTTAGGTCTGGGATGATTCATATCATTCTCTCCAACTTCGAAAAGATTCGTCCTCGAATCTAAAGGTTTGATCATGGTGGAGTCTCCCTTGAAAAGTTCGCCAATTGTTAAAGCATTTGTGGCACCATTATTGGCATTGATTTCCTGCAAAAAATCATAAAAAAAATCTTGCAAAGGGTTTAGCTTGAAACTTCCCATATGATACTCGAGTGCAAAGAGTGGTGGTGTGGCCAATAATTTCCTTTTCCTCTCAATTCTTCTAACGAGAGCTTGCTTTTCTTGCTCTAATTTTCTCAACTCTTCTTGGTTCTTTATTTTCTCCTTTTCTTCTCGCTCTAATCTCTCTCGCTTCACCGACTCCCTTTTCTCTCTTCTTTTTTGTTGTTCTTGTTCCATCCTCTTCAATCTCTCTCTTTCTTCTTCTTTAGTTTCATCTCCTTCTAGAGCCAAATCTATCTTGTTAGGGCACACCTCCCGAATATGCCCCCTTCCACGACATTTATTACACTTGATATCTCTAGTATGTATTGTCATAATGGAAGAATGTTGTGGTTGCAAAAAAATTAGGGTTTTGGAAGATGAAGAAAAAAAACTGCTTGGTATTCAAACTTTGAAACGAGTTTTTAGGTGATTTATGTTCTGATTTTGGATTTGATGTCTTCTGTAATTTTGTAGAGGATCAAAAAATAAACAGATTGGAAAAAAATTTCGTAGGAAAAGGTGAAGGGACGAGGTCAGTAGGTGATGTACAAGTTGGAACAAAAATCTGGAAATTTCTGTTTCTTTTTTTTTTTCTTTTTTTTTTTAATGAAAGCGGTTTTGATGAGGGATTAGAAAAAGTGAAGACGTAGGTGATGAAGTAAACGAATTTACCTTTGATAACTCTCTCCCAGAGCAAGCTCTGATACCAAATGATATGAAACCCTAGGAAATTGAAATAGAAACCCTTTGAAAGCACAAAGAACCCCTAGATGCAAATCCTAAAACCCCGATGAACAATAAGGTAAAACCCTTGGAACACAAGAAGAGAAAGATTATTCCAATGATCTATGATCTTGAAATAAGAGAACTTGTTCTTATTTCAAGATTGAAACAATCCACAAACACAATAGATCAATTCATGCTTGAATGTTTCTAAAACATGCAACCTAGAACAAGGCTGCAAAATGCAAGTTAAAATCAACCAAGCAATAAGCAAAATAAAGCTATTTTCTATCATAATAATTCTTCTAACGAGAGCTTGCTTTTCTTGCTCTAATTTTCTCAACTCTTCTTGCTTCTTTATTTTCTCCTTTTCTTCTCGCTCTAATCTCTCTCGCTTCACCAAATCCCTTTTCTCTCTTCTTTTTTGTTGTTCTTGTTCCATCCTCTTCAATCTCTCTCTTTCTTCTTCTTTAGTTTCATCTCCTTCTAGAGCCAAATCTATCTTGTTAGGGCACACCTCCCGAATATGCCCCCTTCCACGACATTTATTACACTTGATATCTCTAGTATGTATTGTCATAATGGAAGAATGTTGTGGTTGCAAAAAAATTAGGGTTTTGGAAGATGAAGAAAAAAAACTGCTTGGTATTCAAACTTTGAAACGAGTTTTTAGGTGATTTATGTTCTGATTTTGGATTTGATGTCTTCTGTAATTTTGTAGAGGATCAAAAAATAAACAGATTGGAAAAAAATTTCGTAGGAAAAGGTGAAGGGACGAGGTCAGTAGGTGATGTACAAGTTGGAACAAAAATCTGGAAATTTCTGTTTCTTTTTTTTTTTCTTTTTTTTTTTAATGAAAGCGGTTTTGATGAGGGATTAGAAAAAGTGAAGACGTAGGTGATGAAGTAAACGAATTTACCTTTGATAACTCTCTCCCAGAGCAAGCTCTGATACCAAATGATACGAACCCTCAAGCGTTGACGGATTCAAGAACCGGATGATGGACCCTTGAACGGAAAAGCTTGAAAACCCTTAACAATTTGAATCAACCTTTAGGCGAGGTTGGGAAGATGATGACCTAATCGATCAATCCCCTAATTCAAGAATATGTTTCTTTAATTAAGGTTGAGGCACTCCACAAGAACAATGATCAATTGGACTTGAATGACTCTAAACATGCAATTCAAGAACATGAATTACAAAGAGGTTTTTCAAAGCAAAAGCTTAAACCAAAACAAATCGATTTTCATTCATTGATATTCTGATTGTAAAGCTTACAAAAGAGGCTTTAAATAGCCTAATAAACCCTAGCTTGGTCGAAAATATGAAGGGAAATAAAGACCTAATAATAAAATGGTAAAAACTAGACTTTCCTAAATTCAAATTAGGAAAGTTTTCCTAATCTTTTAAACTTGGTCTCCAAGTTTGCAAAACTAAGGAAACAAAGTCAAATCTTCCCTATTACATCAATAATAATAATAATAAATAAAACTAAAGTAATAAAACTCAAATAAAATACTAAAATTCGAAATTGGATGAAAATAGACAAAACTACAAGTGTCAGTCGCCGTTTTTGATGTCATTTTCACTCGTTTGAATGTTTTCATGCGTGATTTTCTTTGGAGCTCTTTGAAACAAATATCCCATGAGTTTAATAGTGTTTTAAACTCATTTTTTTCATTAGTCAAGTATGTAACCCAATATCCTTGCAAATGCCCAAGAAAGTCAATCTTCACTCGTTTAGTCTTCGGATTCTTGATCTTTTCTTGATTGAAACTGATATGAATCATGGAACCTCACAAAAAGCTCAAGGACCAATCACAAGTTCAAAGATCAAGAGAAGCATTGAACATCCATTTACAAGCCTACATTAGCAAAGTCAAGACAAGCTTCGAAGATCCGAGCATGGAGGCTAACAAAGAAGACTTGATGCACATTAATCAATGGAAAATGCATTTGGAAGAAGAGAATTGAAGACTTGTTCAATCAGAATTGAAGTGAAGAGCAATTTAGGAAAGTTGCATCAGTTTTGCAAACTTTCCTTATTTGGACCACTTTCCATATTTGTTCCCGAACTTGCCATATATGATGTCCACGAATTTACAATGTATTTGGACATGTTTTAGGCCTTTATTTACTAGTTTTAATGCTTAGAATAGTTTAGGAATGATATAATATCTTCTAGGGCAAAACTTTCCTAAAATGCACCAAATGCACTTAAGGAAAGATTTGGCAGATTTTGTGCCTCCTTGTAATCCGAAATTCCTTGTTATTTTTAGGGTTTCTTTGCCTATTTAAAGGCTCATTTGTAACCCTAAATACTCAGAATTCATATGATAATAATATTGCTTTTTGCTTTGCTGAAATTGATTAGTTTTGTAGCCTTGTTCTAGGTTGCATGTTTTAGAAACATTCAAGCATAATTTGATCTAGTATGTTTGTGAATTGTTTCGATCTTGAAATAAGAACAAGTTCTCTTATTTCAAGATATTAGATCATTGGAATAATCTTCTTCTTCTTGTATTCCATGGGTTTTACCTTATTATTCATCGGGGTTTTAGGATTTGCATCTAGGGGTTCTTTGTGCTTTCAAAGGGTTTCTATTTCAATTTCCTAGGGTTTCATATCATTTGGTATCAGAGCTTGCTCTGGGAGAGAGTTATCAAAGGTAAATTCGTTTACTTCATCACCTACGTCTTCACTTTTTCTAATCCCTCATCAAAACCGCTTTCATTAAAAAAAAAAAGAAAAAAAAAAAGAAACAGAAATTTCCAGATTTTTGTTCCAACTTGTACATCACCTACTGACCTCGTCCCTTCACCTTTTCCTACGAAATTTTTTTCCAATCTGTTTATTTTTTGATCCTCTACAAAATTACAGAAGACATCAAATCCAAAATCAGAACATAAATCACCTAAAAACTCGTTTCAAAGTTTGAATACCAAGCAGTTTTTTTTCTTCATCTTCCAAAACCCTAATTTTTTTGCAACCACAACATTCTTCCATTATGACAATACATACTAGAGATATCAAGTGTAATAAATGTCGTGGAAGGGGGCATATTCGGGAGGTGTGCCCTAACAAGATAGATTTGGCTCTAGAAGGAGATGAAACTAAAGAAGAAGAAAGAGAGAGATTGAAGAGGATGGAACAAGAACAACAAAAAAGAAGAGAGAAAAGGGATTTGGTGAAGCGAGAGAGATTAGAGCGAGAAGAAAAGGAGAAAATAAAGAACCAAGAAGAGTTGAGAAAATTAGAGCAAGAAAAGCAAGCTCTCGTTAGAAGAATTGAGAGGAAAAGGAAATTATTGGCCACACCACCACTCTTTGCACTCGAGTATCATATGGGAAGTTTCAAGCTAAACCCTTTGCAAGATTTTTTTTATGATTTTTTGCAGGAAATCAATGCCAATAATGGTGCCACAAATGCTTTAACAATTGGCGAACTTTTCAAGGGAGACTCCACCATGATCAAACCTTTAGATTCGAGGACGAATCTTTTCGAAGTTGGAGAGAATGATATGAATCATCCCAGACCTAAATGTCAAAGAATTGAAAATATTGAAGTCCAAGGTTTCAATCAAAAAATGATCAAGAATCCGAAGACTAAACGAGTGAAGATTGACTTTCTTGGGCATTTGCAAGGATATTGGGTTACATACTTGACTAATGAAAAAAATGAGTTTAAAACACTATTAAACTCATGGGATATTTGTTTCAAAGAGCTCCAAAGAAAATCACGCATGAAAACATTGAAACGAGTGAAAATGACATCAAAAACGGCGACTGACACTTGTAGTTTTGTCTATTTTCATCCAATTTCGAATTTTAGTATTTTATTTGAGTTTTATTACTTTAGTTTTATTTATTATTATTATTATTGATGTAATAGGGAAGATTTTACTTTGTTTCCTTAGTTTTGCAAACTTGGAGAGCAAGTTTAAAAGATTAGGAAAACTTTCCTAATTTGAATTAGGAAAGTCTAGTTTTTACCTTTTTATTATTAGGTCTTTATTTCCCTTCATATTTTCGACCAAGCTAGGGTTTATTAGTGATAAGGCAAACTCAAATGTCAAGTTCAAACACCCTATGCTATTATACTTAGCATGAACCCTTGAAGCATGAATTCAAACCCTCCCTAACTATTCGATTTCAACCATAAGGAAAGCCTAGAAACAGATTGCCCTATGTGATCTAAAAATCATGAAACGGACAAACTTTTACGTTCCATCATCTCATGACTCGAAACACTCCACAAGTTGGTTGATCACTCCCCTCTTGAATGTTTCTAAACATGTAATCTAAAGCAAGATTACAAAGGGTGAGGCGCAAAGCTCTCAATGTGCATAAAAATGCTACATTTCATTCAATCTTTTGAATCTGTCAAGTCTTCATCCAAATTGGGTTTTACATCTTCAAAGGAAGCTTGGGTAGAAACGATCCATTCTTGCAAATGTGCCAAATAAGCTTGTTGTAGCTTCCTTGCTTTGGATCTAGTGATTGGGCCGGTTGGAACATGAATTGGGCTTGAAATGCTTCCATGATCCTTATCATCTCCCCCCTCTTCAAAAAGATTCGTCCTCGAATCAAGGTCATCATCTCCTACATCACAAATCAGCAACATTAAAGGTAGAACTAACCGAATACTCACTTGGAAGGTCAATCTTGTATGCATTGTTGTTGATCCTCTCAAGAACTTGATAAGGGCCATCTCCTCTAGGATGAAGTTTAGATTTCCTTTGAGAAGAAAATCTCTCCTTTCTAAAGTGTACCCATACCCAATCTCCCGGTTCAAATATAAGTTCCCTTCTTCCTTTGTTTATTCTTGTAGCAACCTTTGAGTTTTGCTTCTCAATGCGTGCCTTAACTTCCTTGTGCAACTCCTTTATATATAATCAGCCCTAGAAGTTGCTTCATCACTAACAAACACATTAGTAGGCAAAGGAAGTAAATCAAGTGGGGTAGAAGGGTTAAAGCCATAAACAACCTCAAATGGAGAACAATGTGTAGTACTATGAATAGCACGATTATAAGCAAACTCCACAAAAGGTAAACACTCCTCCCATGATTTTAAGTTCTTGGAAATGATGGCTCTAAGCAAAGTCCCTAAAGTTCTATTAACGACCTCAGTTTGTCCATCGGTTTGTGGATGACATGTAGTTGAAAACAACAATTTAGTGCCAAGTTTACCCCACAAAACTTTCCAAAAGTGACTTAGAAACTTAACATCCCTATCACTAACAATAGTTTGAGGAATACCATGCAATCTAACCACTTCTTTAAAGAACAAGGATGCAATATATTTAGCATCATCTGTTTTGTGACAAGCAATAAAATGTGCCATTTTACTAAAACGATCGACCACAACAAAGATACTATCATGACCTCTTTTGGACCTAGGTAAACCTAACACAAAATCCATTGAAATGTTTGTCCAAGGTTCAGTAGGAACATTCAAAGGTGTATACAATCCATTAGGTTGTGATCGAGATTTAGCCTCTTTGCACTTAAAACAATTTTTGCACACTTTATGCACATCATGCCTCATTTTAGGCCAATAGAAATGCTCATTCAACATGTCATAAGTTTTGTGAATCCCAAAATGACCCATTAAACCACCCCCATGTGATTCCTTAACAAGCAATTCTCTCATGGAACAATTAGGCACACACAACTTATTCCTTTTAAATAACATGTCCTCAAACACATAAAAGTCATCTACTGATTTCCCATTAACACAAGAAGCATATATATGTCCAAAATCAGAATCAAGAGGATACAATTCCTTTACATGCTTAAATCCCAAAATTTTAGCACTTAGAGAAGAGAATAAGTTATACCTTCTTGACAAAGCATCAGCTACCACATTGTCCTTACCTTGCTTGTACTTAATGACATAAGGAAAGGTCTCTATGAACTCAATCCATTTGGCATGTCTTCTATTCAACTTACTTTGCCCTTTGAGGTGTTTCAAGCTCTCATGGTCAGTATGGATCACAAACTCCCTTGGCCAAAGATAATGTTGCCAAACCTGCAAAGTTCTCACTAAAGCAAATAACTCCTTATCATAGATGGGATAATTCAAAGATGCTCCATTTAATTTCTCACTAAAATACATCAAAGGCTTACCATCTTGCATTAAAACAGCCCCTATGCCTATTCCACTTGCATCACATTCAATTTCAAAAGATTTTTCAAAGTTAGGCAAGACAAGCAATGGTGCATTGGTTAACTTCTCTTTTAATTCATTGAAAGCCTTTTCTTGCATTTCCCCCCACACAAAAGTTACATGCTTTTTAACAAGCTCATTCAATGGTGCTGCTATTGTGCTAAAATCTTTAATGAATCTTCTATAAAAACTAGCAAGACCATGAAAACTCCGAATTTCACTAGCATTTTTAGGTTGGGGCCATTCTCTAATAGCTTTAACTTTCTCCTCATCTACTTCAACTCCATCCTTACTCACAATGAATCCTAGAAAGTTAACTCTATCCATGCAAAAACTACACTTTTTAAAATTAGCATATAGCTTCTCTTTTCTAAGTGTAATTAGAACCAACCTAACATGCTCCACATGATCAATCAAACTTCTTGAATAAATCAGTATGTCATCAAAGTAAACAACCACAAATTTACCCAAAAATTCCCTTAAAACATGATTCATCAATCTCATAAAAGTACTAGGTGCATTAGTCAAACCAAAAGGCATAACAAGCCATTCATATAAACCAAATTTAGTTTTAAAGGCTGTTTTCCATTCATCACCTACTTGCATTCTAATTTGATGATATCCAGATTTAAGGTCTATTTTAGTGAAAAGACAAGATCCATACAACTCATCAAGCATATCATCTAACCTAGGAATAGGGTGACGATACTTTACAGTGATTTTATTGATGGCTCGGCAATCCACACACATTCTCCATGTTCCATCCTTTTTAGGCACCAAGATAACCGGAACCGAACAAGGACTCAAACTCTCTCGTATATAGCCCTTTGCAAGAAGCTCTTCCACTTGCTTTTGAATTTCCTTGGTTTCGGTTGGATTTGCTCTATAAGCTGGCCTATTTGGAATTCCAGCCCCGGGAATGAAATCAATTTGATGCTCAATGCCTCTGATTGGGGGCAATCCCTCGGGTACATCTTCTGGAAACATGTCCTTGAATTCCTGCAAAAGAGAAGAAAACACACTTGGCAAAGACAAAGTTTGGTTAGGGTTAGTAGCCAAATACCCTCCTTTGTACAAAAGAACAAAGATTGGTTTTTGGATAAGCAAAGCTCTCCTCACTTCCCCAACTCTTGCAAATAGACTCACTTGCTTGCTTTTGTTTTGTTTTGCATCTCTTTTCTCTTTTTCTCTCAATTTCTTCTCTAATTGTTCACTCACCACTTTCTTTTCACTCAACTCTTGCTTTTCTCTCATTTCTTTTTCTTCAAACTCAATTCTTTTTTTCTCAAGTTTCAATTGATCATTACAAACTTCTTTTGAAGATAAAGGTACAAGAGTAATTTTCCTACTATCCTTAGTGAAAGTATACCTATTCAAGAACCCATCATGCATGACTTTCCTATCAAATTGCCAAGGACGGCCAAGTAAAATATCTCCAGCATGCATTGGTACAACATCAAATAATATCTCATCTTTATATTTACCAAGATTAAAGGAAATAAGAGCTTGAGATACTACCTTCATTTCTCCACAATCATTAAGCCATTGAAGCTTGTATGGTGAAGGATGTGCTTGAGTTGGTAATTGTAACCTCTTGACCAGAAATAAGCTCACCACATTTGTACAACTTCCTCCATCAATCACAACACTACATGGTGTGCCATTCACTAAACACCTTGTATGGAACAGGTTTTCTCTTTGGTCATCTACACAATCTTCTTTCACATGCGAACTCAAAACTCTTCTAGCAACAAGAGCTAATTGGTTACCATCCTCAACTTCTTCCTCATACTCCTCATCCTCTTCCTCATTTTCCTCATCATTGTCACTTTCCTCCCCATCAGTGACTACCTCCCCATTTCTAATAATCATGGTTCTCTTATTAGGACAATCTCGGCTTATGTGACCAATTCCTTGACATTTCCAGCATTTTATGTCTCTATTTCTCTCCTTAACAACTTTTGTTTCACCCTCCTTCTCCTTACCCTTAGAAGACTCCCCCTTATCCTTCTTGGAAGCCTCAAATGATGTTCTAGGCTTGAAGTCTCCTTTGGAACTACTAACTCCCTTTTTCCAAGTATTGGATGATGGAAAAGTGGATTTAGAAGTGAACCTCTTGGAATTGTCTTTCTCCCAAGCCATTTGTTTCTCAATTTTCTCGGCAATATGTAAGAGTTCCTCCATGTCAAAATAGTGATACATATCCACTCTATGAGCCAACTCTTTATTCATGCCTCCCAAAAACCTTGACATAGTGTCATCCTCACTCTCAGCAATATTAGATCTAGTCATTAAGACATCCATCTCCCTATAGTATTCATCAACACTCTTTGATCCTTGTTGCAATGAAAACAATTTGTTCCTGATTTCCCTATGATAATGCTTTGGAATATATCTCTTCCTCATCAATACCTTAAGCTCCTCCCAAGTTTCAATTGGTTGCTCATAGTTTCTCCTCCATTCACTCCTAAGATGAGTCCACCAAATACTAGCATAATCACAAAACTCAGCCACGGCAAGCTTCATTTTTCTCTCCTCACTAAAGTTGCTGCAATCAAAGACATGCTCTATTTTGTCCTCATATTGCAAGTACTCCTCCGGATTAGACCTCCCATGGAATGGTGGAATTTTGAGTTTAACACCCCCTGAATTTCTCTCTTCTACTCTTCCAACTTGTAACTCTCTCATATGTCTCCTAGGTGGTCCTATTTCTCTTCCTCTACCTCTACCCCTTCCTCGGCCCCCTCCATGTTCTCTCCTAGGGTCTACTCCAGCCAACAAAGTAACATTGTCATCCTCTTCATTTTCAACCCCTACATCTAGATTCTCATCCCTTTGCTGGTTGTTAGCTAGCTCCAATCTACCCATACGCTCATTAAGATCTTCTAAAGTTTGAGTAAGCCTAGCAAACGCCCCAGTTTGTGCCTCCCTCCACCTAGCATCACTAATCTCCCCAGAATGATTTCCCTCTTGTGTCATATTGTTCCTCACCAAGTAACAAGTATTTTGGACCTCACAACACTCCCTCACTATATGTCACTCGAGGACACTCGTGTTTAAGCACTCAAGGTAGGCCAAAATGTCAAATAGGGATCTCGTGATCAAATGGAAGAAACTTGTGTTTAAAGTACCACAAATATCAAGCAATCAGTATTAAACAAACTAAATTTATGAAAAGATACAAATCAGAACAAGAAAAACAGAATGTATAGCAAAAACAGGATTATTAAGTAAAGAAGTCAAGAAAAGTGGCAGTTTAAGAAGTTTTGAATTCGTGGAGTTCAAGAATGAATTTTCAAGTGGCAGCCTATATGTAGCTTATTAAGATGATAAAAAAGAGCATACAAAAGGCCAAATTCAAAAATTCTTTCAGAAACGAAAACACAAACTCACAAAACTGAATGCGTTTGAAATTAGATTAAACCTGCGCACAGAATTGGATTTCCAAATTTGAATTGTTTCCTTTACGATTTGGACTAAGTGGCCTTCTGAACATGAAAAGCTAACAGTGAGATAAAACTTTTCTCTTCAGACAAAACAAACAAATTCGGAAGTTAGAATAGAGTTTGAAACGTCATCAGATGCATTAAATGCAACAGTTACGAAATTGGACAGTTACAACAAATTTTGAATTTAAAACGTTTCAGTTCTAAAGGAGCATGTATTATGAGTTATAACTGATGGATAAACACATGTAACTGATGGAATAACACTAATGAATCAGATCTACACGAAATATATGGATCAAACTCAGATTTTTGCAAGAACTTTCACAAGAACACTAGTTGGACAGATTTGGTGCTCTCATATGCAATTGTTCTCTTTTTCTTTTTTTTTCTTTTTTTTTTTTTTTTGAGTTTCAAGATCTAAACGTGATCTTCAAGATAGGAAAAGAAGAAAAATGACAAGATGAAGAAAAGTATATGAATGGACAGAAATGAATAGATATGGCAGAATTCCAGATTTGAAGAACAAAATGCAATTTCAACAAAAATTAAACATAGAATCAATCCTAGAGTATGGCCAAAGGATTTCGACCAAGGCTCTGATACCAAATGATAAGGCAAACTCAAATGTCAAGTTCAAACACCCTATGCTATTATACTTAGCATGAACCCTTGAAGCATGAATTCAAACCCTCCCTAACTATTCGATTTCAACCATAAGGAAAGCCTAGAAACAGATTGCCCTATGTGATCTAAAAATCATGAAACGGACAAACTTTTACGTTCCATCATCTCATGACTCGAAACACTCCACAAGTTGGTTGATCACTCCCCTCTTGAATGTTTCTAAACATGTAATCTAAAGCAAGATTACAAAGGGTGAGGCGCAAGGCTCTCAATGTGCATAAAAATGCTACATTTCATTCAATCTTTTGAATCTGTCAAGTCTTCATCCAAATTGGGTTTTACATCTTCAAAGGAAGCTTGGGTAGAAACGATCCATTCTTGCAAATGTGCCAAATAAGCTTGTTGTAGCTTCCTTGCTTTGGATCTAGTGATTGGGCCGGTTGGAACATGAATTGGGCTTGAAATGCTTCCATGATCCTTATCAATTAGGCTATTTAAAGCCTCTTTTGTAAGCTTTACAATCAGAATATCAATGAATGAAAATCCTTTTGTTTTGGTTTAAGCTTTTGCTTTGAAAAACCTCTTTGTAATTCATGTTCTTGAATTGCATGTTTAGAGTCATTCAAGTCCAATTGATCATTGTTCTTGTGGAGTGCCTCAACCTTAATTAAAGAAACATATTCTTGAATTAGGGGATTGATCGATTAGGTCATCATCTTCCAAACCTCGCCTAATGGTTGATTCAAATTGTTAAGGGTTTTCAAGCTTTTCCATTCAAGGGTCCATCATCCGGTTCTTGAATCCGTCAACGCTTGAGGGTTCGTATCATTTGGTATCAGAGCTTAGGCTCAAGGGAAGATTTCTATCTTACTTGCTTTCTTGTTATTTTAATTTTTCTTGTCTTGTTCTTCGTTCATCAAAAATTCCAAAAAAAAAAAAAAAAAAAAAAAAAACTGTTCCAGAATTTCCTTCTTTAGCTACTGTTTTTGTTCTTTTTTGTATAGTTTCAATCCGAATCTTAGAAAGTCATAAACTATAAAAGTGTTTATATTTGAGTCGTGATTATTTGTTCTTCAGAAAAGTTTGTCAAAAAAAAAGTGGAAGATTGAGAAAAAAATAGATCTTCGCAGACTGTCGGATTGTGCAGAAAATTGTTATAAAAAAAAATAAAGTGTTCTTGCTATTTGCTTGAGTTTCTGAAAAAAAGTGTTTAGTGTTCTTATTGTTCTTGAAGAGTTCATCTTAAACTCATCATTTATGAATCTTGAATCTGAAATTATCAAGTTGAATGAGCCAAAGTTGTTTGTTTCCTTAAAAAGCTAGAACTTACCATAAATAGCAAAAACTGTTTTAGGAAAGTTTCAAATCTGTCCCATATTCAAATATATGCATATCTTGCTTAAGGAAAGTCATATTTTCTGATCCAAATTGCTTTAGGGAAGTCTAATTTCGAATTTTTCTCTTTTAGGAAAGTTTATTCTTGCTTGTTTTCTTTCTTATTCTTTCCTTGTTACAAAAATACGCCATTTGAAAAATCTGTCCTTTTATTTCTCTAGCCACCCAAGCTGATTGTTTCTTATTTCTTTATTGATACTTTTTACAAATATCATTAGTATCTTATTTTTTTGATAGTTGCTAAAGTGTGCTAATAGTTCAAGGTTACATTTAGGCCCTAAAAATCTGTTTTGAGTGCAAACACGAGAGAACAAACATCATCGAGTGTAAACACTTAGGGAGTGATTGAGAGGTCCTATTTTTTATTATTAACCTTTTTATTTGCAGCAATGTATCATGAAAGGTTTGATCAAATGAGAAGTAAGAGTTTTCGAGAGGTAGAACAGACCCAGAGCCAAAGTAGAGAGGTTTATCATGGAGGGATGGAGCATAGAAGCTTAAGAGGTGATAAGCTCAAGTTGAATACTTTCTATGGGAGTTCTAATCAAGAGGAATACTTGCAATGGGAGATAGAAACCGAGCATTTCTTTGATTACAACAATTATAGTGAGGAAAGAAAGGTAATGCTTGCTATTTCCAATTTCACTAATAATGCTCATGTTTGGTGGTCTCAATTGAAAGTGAAACTAAGGAGGGAGAGGAAACGACCAATAGAAACATGGCATGATCTTAAGTGCCATATGAGAAGGAGATTTGTTTCAAGACAACATCAAGAGCATCTTGTGCAAATGTTGGATAAGCTAATTCAAGGATGTAAAAGTGTGGATGAATACTACATGGAGATGGAGTTGCTCAAGGCTAGGGCTAATGTGGAGGAAGATGAGGAGTCTACTATTGTAAGGTTCTTCAATGGATTGAATAGAGATATTGCTTGTCAAGTGGAGTTACAACAATTTGATGAGTTAGGAGAGTTAGTGTATTTTGCCAATAAGGTTGAAAGAAAAATCAAAAGAAAAAGAGATACACGGTATGCTTCTAAACCTATTTCCAATACTTCTTCTTCTTCTTCTCAAATGGGTGAAAATGATACATTAATGGATAAGAATGGGGCTGCCTATGGCTTGGCAGAGGAAAATGCAAATTTGATTTTAGAGAAGGTCAAGATGATTGAAAGAGAACTTTTAAAATCGAAGGAAATTTTCAATGCTAGCATGGAGGAGATAAAAGAGGATATTCGTGCTAATGTTTTTGTGGAGGAAACTTGTGAGCTACAAAAGAGTTCTATGTTTGAAAGTAATGAAAACTGTGACAAAAAGAGTGAGCCCAAAGAAAGAGAGATGAGTGCAAAAGAAATTAGTGAGTTAAAAGAAAGAGAGATGAGTGATAAAAAAGAAATGAGTGCTCAAAACAAAGAGAGTTGTGAGTTTGAAAAGAAAGAGTGTAATGAGATTGAAAAGAAAGAGTGCTTTGAGGTTACAAAGTGTGAGACACTTGAGTTTAGTGAGCAAAAAGAGAGTGAAATAGAGAGTGAGAGCTTGAAAGTTAGATCAAGTGAGGCTAGGAATGAAATCTACCAACCTACATTTGTACTTTTGTACAAAGAGGTTTGTTTTACACTTAACCCATCTTTGCCTAGTATGTTTGTTGAGTTTTTGCAGGAATTCAAAAGATTGTTCCCTAATGAGATGCCTAGTAATTTGTCATCAATGCAAGGCATAAAACATCATGAAGACAACATTCAAGGGGCTGCCATACTCAATGGATCAATACCTTACATGACTCAATGCATGGAAAATAGGGTGAAAGCAACCATTGTAAAGTATTCAAATCCTATTCTTGATGATATGCATAAAACTTGTTTGTTTACTAAATTTGATCTCAACTCTGATATTTTAACACTTCAATTGCATTCTAATGATAAACATATGTTTTGTGCTACACGAGTTATATTTGATAAAACATATGATGCATTTAGGGAGAGCATAGAGTTTTCATCTTTTCTAGTTTACCCCAACACATTAGACCTATTTGAGTTTGATTCTGGTTCATATGCTTTGATTAATTCGTTATCTTCACCATGTGATCATCTTGAGAGTATTGTGGAGTATGAGAAAATTTTTGAGATTGACTATGGTTCACATATTCTCTTCGGCTTCTTATCACTAAGTATATCCTTTTTTGTGAGTGTTGTGGTCTTTCATGAGATAGGTTATGATGTGGATATAATGGGAAGGACGTTCAAAGTTTTTGATCCGGGAGGAGTTAGACAATTCAAGGCAATAGGGAGAAGACATCAAGATGCTTATAAATCTGATTTCCAAGGTAAGTATGCTTTAGGTGCTTTTATTTATGTTTTTTAACTTAAGTTTTTGCAATGTAGGTAAAGTTTTAGATTCGAGGACGAATCCTTTTCAAGAGGGAGGGGATGATATGAATCATGGAACCTCACAAAAAGCTCAAGGACCAATCACAAGTTCAAAGATCAAGAGAAGCATTGAACATCCATTTACAAGCCTACATTAGCAAAGTCGAGACAAGCTTCGAAGATCCGAGCATGGAGGCTAACAAAGAAGACTTGATGCACATTAATCAATGGAAAATGCATTTGGAAGAAGAGAATTGAAGACTTGTTCAATCAGAATTGAAGTGAAGAGCAATTTAGGAAAGTTGCATCAGTTTTGCAAACTTTCCTTATTTGGACCACTTTCCATATTTGTTCCCGAACTTGCCATATATGATGTCCACGAATTTACAATGTATTTGGACATGTTTTAGGCCTTTATTTACCAGTTTTAATGCTTAGAATAGTTTAGGAATGATATAATATCTTCTAGGGCAAAACTTTCCTAAAATGCACCAAATGCACTTAAGGAAAGATTTGGCAGATTTTGTGCCTCCTTGTAATCCGAAATTCCTTGTTATTTTTAGGGTTTCTTTGCCTATTTAAAGGCTCATTTGTAACCCTAAATACTCAGAATTCATATGATAATAATATTGCTTTTTGCTTTGCTGAAATTGATTAGTTTTGTAGCCTTGTTCTAGGTTGCATGTTTTAGAAACATTCAAGCATAATTTGATCTAGTATGTTTGTGAATTGTTTCGATCTTGAAATAAGAACAAGTTCTCTTATTTCAAGATATTAGATCATTGGAATAATCTTCTTCTTCTTGTATTCCATGGGTTTTACCTTATTATTCATCGGGGTTTTAGGATTTGCATCTAGGGGTTCTTTGTGCTTTCAAAGGGTTTCTATTTCAATTTCCTAGGGTTTCATATCAGAAACCTTGGACTTCAATATTGTCAATTCTTTGACATTTGGGGCTGGGATGATTCATATCATAAGGTTTCCCACTTGTCAAAGTTGTGCTCATGATTTGGTCCATCCTAAAGATCCAAATGGAAGAACCTCTTCTATGGGAATCCACTTTGGACCAAAATAACGAAAGAGGATCCGATCCACTCCAAAAACTTGTTTGTAATTGAAAAGTTTGTTTCAAAGTACTTGTTTCACTCTCTAGACCAAATTGAATCTGAAGACCTACGGTTTCCCACTTGTCAAAGTTGTGCTCATTATTTGGTCCATCCTAAAGATCCAAATGGAGGAACCTGTTCTTTGGGAATCTGGTTTGGACCAAAATATCGAAAGAGAATCCGAAGCACTATAAAAACTTGTTTGTAATTCAAAAAGCTTGTTTCAAAGTACTTGTTTCACTCTTCGGACCATTTTGATACCAAAGACCTAAGGTTTCCCACTTGTCAAAGTTGTGCTCATGTTTTGGTCTATCCTAAAGATCCAAAAGGAGGAACCTAGTGTTTGGGAATCCTATTTGGACCAAAATAACGAAAGAGGATCCGAACCACTCCAAAAACTTGTTTGTAATTGAAAAGCTTGTTCCAAAGTACTTGTTTCACTCTCTAGACCAAATTGAATCCGAAGACCTAAGGTTTCCCACTTGTCAAAGTTGTGCTCACTATTTGGTCTATCCTAAAGATCCAAATGGAGGAACCTCTTCTTTGGGAATCCGGTTTGGACCAAAATATCGAATGAGGATCCGAAAAACAATAAAAACTTCTTTGTAATTGAAAATCTTGTTTTAAAGTACTTGTTTCACTCTTCGGACCATTTTGATACAAAAGATTTAAGGTTTCCCACTTGTCAAAGTTTTTCTCGTGATTTGGTCCATCCTAAAGATCCAAATGGAGGAACCTCTTCTTTGGGAATCCTGTTTGGACCAAAATTGCGAAAGAGGATCCGAACCACTATAAAAACTTGTTTGTAATTGAGATGCTTGTTTCAAAGTACTTGTTTCAATCTTCGGACAATATTGATACCAAAGACCTAAGGTTTCCACTTGTCAAAGTTTTCCTCGTGATTTGGTTCATCCTAAAAATCCAAATGGAGGAACCTCTTCATTGGGAATCCTCTTTTGACCAAAATAACGAAAGAGGATCCGAACCACTCCAAAAACTTGTTTGTAATTGAAAAGCTAGTTTCAAAGTACTTGTTTATCTCTCTAGAACAAATTGAATCTGAAGTCCTAAGGTTTCCAACTTGTCAAAGTTGTGTCATGACTTGGTCCATCCTAAAGATCCAAATGGAGGAACCTCTTCTTTGGGAATCCGGTTTGGACCAAAATATCGAAAGAGGATCCGAAGCACTATAGAAACTTGTTTGTAATTGAAAAGCTTGTTTCAAAGTACTTCTTTCACTCTTCGGACCATTTTGAAACCAAAGACCTAAAGTTTCCCACTTGTCAAAGTTTTCTTCTTGTTTGGTCCATCCTAAAGATCCAAATGGAGGATCCTCTTCTTTGGGAATCCTGTTTGGACCAAAATTTCGAAAGAGGATCTGAACCACTCCAAAAACTTGTTTGTAATTGAAAAGCATGTTTCAAAGTACTTGTTTCACTCTCTAGACCAAATTGAATCCGAAGACCTGCGGTTTCCCACTTGTCAAAGTTGTGCTCATGATTTGGTCCATCATAAAGATACAAATGGAGGAACCTCATCTTTGGGAATCCTCTTTCAACCCAAATTTTGAAAGAGGATCCGAACCACTCCAAAAATTTGTTTGTAATTGAAAATCTTGTTTCAAAGTACTTGTTTCACTCTTCGGACTATATTGATACCAAAGACCTAAGGTTTCCCATTTGTCAAAGTTGTGCTCAAGATTTGGTCCATCCTAAAGATCCAAATGGAGGAACCTCTTCTTTGGGAATCCTCTTTGGACCAAAATATCGAAAGAGGATCTGAACGACTCCAAAAACATGTTTGTAATTGAAAAGCTTGTTTCAAAGTACTTATTTCACTCTCTAGACCAAATTGAATCCGAAGACCTAAGGTTTCCCACTTGCCAAAGTTGTGCTCATGATTTGGTCCAACCTAAAGATCCAAATGGAGGAACCTCTTGTTTGGGAATCCGATTTGGACTAAAATATCGAAAGAGGATCCGAAGCACTATAAAAACTTGTTTGTAATTGAAAAGCCTGTTTTAAAGTACTTGTTCCACTCTTCGGACCATTTTGATAGAAAAGACCTAAGGTTTCCCACTTGTCAAAGTTTTCCTCGTGATTTGGTCCATCCTAAAGATCCAAATGGAGGAACCTCTTCTTTGGGATTCCTGTTTGGACCAAAAAAGCGAAAGAGGAATCGAACCACTATAAAAACTTGTTTGTAATTGAAATGCTTGTTTCAAAGTACTTGTTTCACTCTTCGGACCATATTGATACCAAAGACCTAAGGTTTCCACTTGTAAAAGTTTTCCTCGTGATTTGGTCCATCCTAAAGATCCAAATGGAGGAACCTCTTCTTTTGGAATCCTCTTTGGACCAAAATAACGAAAGAGGATCCAAACCACTCCAAAAACTTGTTTGTAATTGAAAATCTAGTTTCAAAGTACTTGTTTCACTCTCTAGACCAAATTGAATCCGAAGTCCTACGGTTTCCCACTTGTCAAAGTTGTGCTCATGATTTTGTCCATCCTAAAGATCCAAATGGAGGAACCTCTTCTTTGGGAATCCAGTTTGGACCAAAAAATCGAAAGAGGATCCGAAGTGCTATAAAAACTTGTTTGTAATTGAAAAGCTTGTTTCAAAGTACTTGTTTCACTCTTCGGACCATTTTTATATCAAAGACCTATGGTTTCCCACTTGTCAAAGTTTTCCTCCTGATTTGGTCCATTCTAGAGATCCAAATGGAGGAACCTCTTGTCTGGGAATCCTCTTTCAACCAAAATTTCGAAAGAGAATCCGAATTACTCCAAAAATTTGTTTGTAATTGAAAATCTTGTTTCAAAGTAATTGTTTAACACTTCGGACTATATTCATACCAAAGACCTAAGGTTTCCCACTTGTCAAGGTTGTGCTCATGATTTGGTGAATCCTAAAGGTCCAAATGGAGGAACCTCTTCTTTTGGAATCTGATTTGGACCAAAATATCGAAAGAGAATCCGAAGCACTATAAAAACTTGTTTTTAATTGAAAAGCTTGTTTCAAAGTACTTGTTTCACTCTTCGGACCATTTTGATACTAAAGACCTAAGGTTTCCCACTTGTCAAAGTTTTCCTCGTGATTTGGTCCATCCTAAAGATCCAAATGGAGGAACCTCTTCTTTGGGAATCCTCTTCAACCAGAATTTCGAAAGAGGATCCGAACCACTCCAAAAACTTGTTTGTAATTCAAAATCTTGTTTCAAAGTACTTGTTTCACTCTTCGGACTATATTGATACCGAAGACCTTAGGTTTCCCACTTGTCAAAGTTGTGCTCATGATTTCGTCCATCCTAAAGATCCAAATGGAGGAACCTCTTCTTTGGGAATCCTATTTGGTCCAAAATATCAAAAGAGGATCCGAACCACTCCAAAAACTTGTTTGTAATTGAAAACTTTGTTTCAATGTACTCTTTTCAATATTCGAAACATAATTATACCAAAGACCTAAGGTTTCCCGCTTGTCAAAACTGTGATCATAATTTGATCCATCCTAAAGATCCAAATGGAGGAACCTCTTCTTTGGGAATCCTGTTTGGACCAAAATAGCGAAAGAGGATCCGAACCACTATAAAAACTTTTTTGTAATTGAGATGCTTGTTTCAAAGTACTTGTTTCACACTTCGGAGCATATTGATACCAAGGACCTAAGGTTTCCACTTGTCAAAGTTTTCCTCGTGATTTGGTCCATCCTAAAGATCCAAATGGAGGAAGCTCTTCTTTGGGAATCATCTTTGGACGAAAATATCGAAAGAGGATCCGAACAACTCCAAAAACTTGTTTGTAATTGAAAAGCTTGTTTCAAAGTACTTGTTTCACTCTTCAGAACATATTGATACCAAAAACCTAAGGTTTGCCACATGTCAAAGTTGTGCTTATGATTTGGTCCATCCTAAAGATCCAAATGGAGGAATCTCTTCTTTGGGAATCCCCTTTGGACCAAAAATTCGAAAGATGATCCGAACCACTCCAAAAACTTTCTTTTAATTGAAAGTTTGTTGCAATGTACTCGTTTCATTCTTCGGACCATATTGATACCAAAGACCTAAGGTTTCCCACTTGTCAAAGTTTTCCTCGTGATTTGGTCCATCCTAAAGGTCCAAACGGAGGAACCTTTTCTTTGGGAACCCTGTTTGGACCAAAATATCGAAAGAGGATCCGAACCACTGCAAAAACTTGTTTGTAATTGAAAAGCTTGTGATATGAATTATGTAGCCATTCATTTACGGAATTCAAGCTTAAAGAGTACATGCATTGATGACAACTCATGATATGAATCATGGAATGTCACAAATAGCTCAAGGATCAATTTCAAGATTAAAGTTCAAGACAAGCATTAACATCCATTTACATGCCTACATTAGCAATGTCAAGACAAGCTTTGAAGATACGAGCATGGAGGCTTACAAAGAGGACTTGATCAACTTTAATCTATGGTAAATGAATTTGAAGGAAGGTTATTGAAGACCTGTTCAACCAGAAATGAAGATGAGAGCTAATTTGGAAAGTTGCATCACTCTTGCAAACTTTCCTTATTTGGACCACTTTCCATATTTGTTCCCAAACTTTCCATATATGGTTCCAACGAATTTATGATGTATTTAGACATGTTTTAGGCCTTTTATATTCAGTTTATATGTTTGGAAAGGATTAGGAAAGATATTATTCTCTAGAAAAGATTTTCCACAAAATCTGCCAATTTCGTATAAGGCAAGTTTTGGGCAGATTTTGTGCTCGTTGTAATCCGAATTTTCTAGCTTATTTTTAGGGTTTCTTTGCCTATTTAAAGGCCTCATTTGTAACCCTAAAGATGAAGATTTAACATGATAATAATATTGCTTTTTGCTTAGCCGAAATTGCTTAGTTTTGTAGCCTTGTTCTAGGTTGCATGTTTTAGAAACATTCAAGCATAATTTGATCTAGTATGTTTGTGAATTGTTTCGATCTTGAAATAAGAACAAGTTCTCTTATTTCAAGATATTAGATCATTGGAATAATCTTCTTCTTCTTGTATTCCATGGGTTTTACCTTATTGTTCATCGGGGTTTTAGGATTTGCATCTAGGGGTTCTTTGTGCTTTCAAAGGGTTTCTATTTCAATTTCCTAGGGTTTCATATCATTTGGTATCAGAGCTTAGGCTCAAGGGAAGATTTCTATCTTACTTGCTTTCTTGTTGTTTTAATTTTTATTGTCTTGTTCTTCGTTCATCAAAAATTCCAAAAAAAAAAAAAACTGTTCCAGAATTTCCTTCTTTAGCTACTGTTTTTGTTCTTTTTCTTATAGTTTCAATCCGAATCTTAGAAAGTCATAAACTATAAAAGTGTTTATATTTGAGTCATGATTATTTGTTATTCAGAAAAGTTTGTCAAAAAAAAAGTGGAAAATTGAGAAAAAAATAGATCTTCGCAGACTGTCGGATTGTCCAGAAAATTGAAAAAAAAAAAAAAAGTGTTCTTGCTTGATTTGTTGAAGTTTCTGGAAAAAAGTGTTTAGTGTTCTTATTGTTCTTGAAGAGTTCATCTTAAACTCATCATTTATGCATCTTGAATCCGAAATTATCAAGTTGAATGAGCCAAAGTTGTTTGTTTCCTAAAAAGCTAGAACTTACCATAAATAGCAAAAACTGTTTTAGGAAAGTTTCAAATCTGTCCCATATTCAAATATATGCATATCTTGCTTAAGGAAAGTCATATTTTCTGATCCAAATTGCTTTAGGGAAGTCTAATTTCGAATTTTTCTCTTTTAGGAAAGTTTATTCTTGCTTGTTTTCTTTCTTATTCTTTCCTTGTTACAAAAATACACCATTTGAAAAATCTGTCCTTTTATTTCTCTAGCCACCCAAGCTGATTGTTTCTTATTTCTTTATTGATACTTTTTACAAATATCATTAGTATCTTATTTGTTTGATAGTTGCTAAAGTGTGCTAATAGTTCAAGGTTACATTTAGGCCCTAAAATCTGTTTTGAGTGCAAACACGAGAGAACAAATATCATCGAGTGTAAACACTTAGGGAGTGATTGAGAGGTCCTATTTTTTATTATTAACCTTTTTATTTGCAGAAATGTATCATGAAAGGTTTGATCAAATGAGAAGTAAGAGTTTTCGAGAGGTAGAACAGACCCGGAGCCAAAATAGAGAGGTTTATCATGGAAGGATGGAGCATAGAAGCTTAAGAGGTGATAAGCTCAAGTTAAATACTTTCTATGGGAGTTCTAATCAAGAGGAATACTTGCAATGGGAGATAGAAACCGAGCATTTCTTTGATTACAACAATTATAGTGAGGAAAGAAAGGTAATGCTTGCTATTTCCAATTTCACTAATAATGCTCATGTTTGGTGGTCTCAATTGAAAGTGAAACTAAGGAGGGAGAGGAAACGACCAATAGAAACATGGTATGATCTTAAGTGCCATATGAGAATGAGATTTGTTTCAAGACAACATCAAGAGCATCTTGTGCAAATGTTGGCACTACAAAATGAATGGGTACTACCGGCGCACCTTCGCGCCGGCAATACCCTAAACATGCGCCGGTAAAAGGTATCACCGACGTCACTTCCGCGCCGGAAATAGCGCCGGCACTGGGTTGTCGGGGATGCCATTTTCAGGCATCGCCGGCGTGGCTATTCATAGCGCCGGGGGATGCTAGGAACGCATCCCCGGCGTTGTCTACATAGCGCCGGGGATGCTAAGAAAGCATCCCCGGCGTGGTGGCGCCGGCAGTGGGGTTAATCCTAAACCCCACTGCCAGGTATTTCCGGCGCTATAGCGCCGGTACTAATTGTATTGCCGGCGCTACAGCGCCGGTACTGAACGTATTGCCGGCGCCGTAGCACCGGCAATAAGGTTACAATTATATGCATGTAACCCCAGTGCCGGCGCTATGGCGCGGGTATTGCCACTGTTTTTTTTTTAAAATTTTACTTATTTTAAGCTCCTCAAAAGCCACCTGTTTTTTTCTAAACCATATAAAATCCAGAACCAGAAAAAGTTGTGACAAAATGTGATAGAAATTAACTAAAGTTCAATTAAGACAAATATAATGTCTTTAAGAAAGTAAAACACATGATGTCTTAAAATACTACAACAAACACATAATGTGTTCAAAGTACATGTAAATCCTAAGCATGACCATCCCCACCACCTCTATAGTTTCTCATGAACGCATCAAAGTCCTCTCGAAGTTTCCTGGCCTCTAAATCACGTGCCGCCTCACGAGCCTCACGTTCCACATCACGAGCTCGAAGTTCCTCAATAGTAGTAAGGGCTTCAACTAGTTGTTGCTGACTTTGAGCTAGTTGTTGTTGACTTTGGGTGAGTTGTTCCACTTGTGAAGACACAGAAGATCTCGATGAACTACTTGACCTTGGGGGAGGTTTAGGCCCTCTGCCCATACCTCTCCTATAGCCTGGTCTATGACCCAAAGTCATCTCCATTGCCTCGATATCAGTAATAGATGGGCTTGAATCCGTTGTGTCTGACGCAACTTGTGGCGGATTCATATATTCCACCATTTTTTTCTAAGACAATAGAAAAAAACACAAAATGAATACAAAATATTTAAAACAAAAACATAACAAAGTTAAAATAACAAACTTACGTGATGTTCTTCGGCCTGTCCGCTCACCCACGTTTTTGGACTTTCATAAGAATGAATGCAAATATTCATATAAAATGTGTATGATACTACAAAAATAGAAAAAAGTTTAATAAGTAAAGTGTGTGAAATAGTATTACCATCTCATAAAGTTTGTTAGCATTGGATTTCGAGCCACCTTTATGTAAATACGGTACTGCCGCTCGGGAATGAGTGTTTGTCTCTGATAGTTTCTACACAAAATGAATATCATAAGTAATTATTTAGTTATTTTTCCTAAATAAAGATACTAAGATTTAGATAATACGATTTTACCTTAAATTCAGGTGATTTCAACTTCTCGATTAATAACCCCCATTCATCATCACTATGCACTCTCGGATGTTTCATGTGGTCAGCTTGCTCTTCACCAAACTTTTGTACGTTATTGCGATAGTATTTTCCAAGCTCATATCGATACTCATTCGCAGAAGATATCATTTGTCCTTCAATAGTTTTCCAATGTACGCCATTGGCCAATTGAAGATTGAATTTGTCCTTAACACATTAGCAATCATGTTAGTGCAAATTATATAATACTTGCAAATCACATATCTAAATACAAGACTCACTGCAAGTCATTGCCTGATATCATTAAGAATCTCTACTGGCACCAAATCATATCTCTTGTGGCTCGGTGGTATAAGGGCACGCACCAATATGCCAGTCTCAGTGATAAATGATCTAGCATTGTCGCCAACCACCCGTTTTAAGTCTTCCGGGATAGTCAGATCTTTCTTACTCGTCCCCTTATGCAGTGAAAGGTTCTTCGCATAACCACGTCTAGGAACCGACGATTGAGACGAGACTATAAAACAAATTAAGAAGTAAGTACAAAACAAAGCATAAGTGACATTCACAAAAAAAATGATTCTTACCATGATCGAGTGTGGGCGAAGGTGACTGAGAACGCATATCATGTGATGACATCGGTGAATCTGAAGTCGATACATGCCCTGGTGAGGGAGAAGGAGACTGAGAACTCATCAATGTATCCGATGATCGCTCCGTAATAACTACCCCGCCTGTACGACGACGAGGAGTCTTCCTGTTGCCCGGTGCAATAGGTCGTGACTCGTCAATCTGACCCTTCCCCTTATTATTCCTGTTTAAAACACGCAAACACAATATTTGTTAAAAGTTAAGAACAAACACATGTTTAAAAATTATATATTAAACCTAACTTACTATTCTGAGTCATCGTTTTCCGACTCATCGCTCTCATTTTCCGAATCAATAATATCATCTTCCGGCTCTTCTTCATTATTGGTTATAAACTCTTCTATGTCATCATCTCTATCGAGCCTCTGTGCATCTAGTCTATCACTGACATGAGTATCTATGGGTGAACTCACATGCAAAATCATATCATCCTCGTCATCTTCCTCTAACTCAGGGACATTCCACACATTTTTTTGTCTTAAAGTTTGAACTACTCTCCAATCTTTCCCATATTTAATATCATCCAAGTATAGAACTTGTTGAGCTTGACTAGCTAAGATAAAAGGTTCTTCTTCAAAACAATTTCGAGATATGTTAATCGATATGTTTCCCGACTCTTTCTTCATTTTAGATGGAGATGTGTCAAACCATGTACATCGGAATAAAACAACTTGATTAGATCTTAAGTAACTAAGTTCTATAACCTCTTTTAAGAGTCCATAAAACGTAGTTGATCCTTCATCGTGATCACCCTTAACAGAAACCCCACAACTCGTAGTAGTACGGCCAGAAGATCTTTCCATTGTGTGGAAACGCATCTCATTGACACAACATCCTGTATATGATTTAGCACGAATGTCTGGGCCCATTGACAATGCGTACAAATTATAACTTACTTCATGACGACTCCATAATTCACTAACCTACATTGTCAAATAAACTTTTGTATGAAAACTTATGGGTACAGTGCGCTATAAAACAAAAATAACTGAGAACATATATATCTTACACGACGTTTGAACCAATTGGCGAATTGTGCCTCTTGATGTTTATGTATGTTGCTCAAGCCCTCGTGTTCAAGTAAATCAAGGTGATCCCTATGGATGATTAAGTAAATACAAGGAATCTATATGAATACATTGGAAGCAATGTTAAAAATATGGAGTAGATATACATACCGTAAATATGGTTCTACTTCATCACAATTACTCAAGGTGTACCAGTGTGCTTTAGCAATGTCTGATTGTGTTAAGGTTAATAGATCGTAACGCCCGAGAGGACGAGACATATCTTTAAACACTGATATGTCACTCTCTACACGACCGTCAACTTCTCCTTCATAATTACGATCCAACCTATTAAATCGAGTCTCAATCCCTTGAAGATATCTAGAACAAAACGTTATTGACTCGTTGAAAACATATGCCTCCGCTATGCACCCTTCTGGACGTGCCGTATTTCTCACATAATTCTTTAATGTCCGAAGACTGCGTTCTATTGGATACATCCAACTATAACAGACTGGCCCTACTATTCGAGCTTCATACGGCAAATGAATTGATAAGTGAACCATGACATCGAAAAAGGCAGGAGGAAATATTCTTTCAAGTTTACATAAGATGAAAGTGATATCACGCTGTAACTGATCCAACTCATCTAAACTTATTACTTTCGCACACAAACTACGAAAGAAATTACTGAACTCTGTTACCACCTGACTTATGTCGTAATTCAAAAATGCCCGGATTGCTAATGGTAGCAATCGTTGAAACAGAACGTGGCAATCGTGGCTCTTTAACCCAGTAAGTTTTCCAGCCTTAACATTAACACACCGAGATATGTTTGATGCAAACCCGTCTGGAAATTTTACACTTTTCAAGAACTTACATGCCTCAATGCGCTGACTCGTAGTCAATACGTAAGCAGCAGCAGGTTTCACAAACTTATCTCTCCCAACTTTTTGTATATGCAATTCAGATCGTATTCCCAAGTCTGCCAGATCGTGACGTGCTTTCAATGTATCTTTATTCTTTCCTTCAATAGAAAAAATTGTTCCTACCAAGTTATCACATATGTTTTTCTCTATATGCATTACATCTAACTTATGACGTAAAAGCAATTTAGACCAATAAGGAAGACTAAAGAATATGCTTTTCTTAGTCCAATTGTCGTTTTCTTCTGGTCGTTTTCTCTTCTTCTCTTGGGTGCAAGGATGCTTACCAAACTTTGGGAAAATTAATCGATCTAAATCTTGTATAATCTCAACTCCAGATTTAATATTCGGCTTGCCCCTCAATTCTTGTTTTCCATCATGCACTGTTTCAAAACGCCATGGATGGCCCATATGAATATATCGTCGATGACCCATGAAACATATTTTGCTTCGAATACCCATTGAAGAAGTATCTTCCAAACATATGGGACATGCTTTGTATCCTTTCGTACTCCAACCAGACAAATCACCATATGCGGGGAAATCATTGATGGTCCATAGCAACGCAGCCCGTAATTGAAAATACTCACACTTTGAGCTATCATACGTTCTTATACCCTCACTCCATAAATCATTTAACTCTTCAATCAATGGTTGTAAGAATACATCAATATCCTTCCCGGGTGACTTAGGGCCAGGAATCAGTAAAGACATAAAAAAAGTAGATTCTTTCATACATTTCCAAGGTGGTAAGTTATATGGAACCAAAATAACGGGCCACATGCTGTACGTGATGCTCATTTGCCCAAATGGGTTAAAACCATCAGATGCTAACGCTAGACGCACATTTCTAGGATCAGAAGCAAACAACGGAAACTCTTTGTCAAAATGCTTCCATCCTTCTGCATCTGACGGATGACGTAAAACGCCTTCCGTTTCCAAACGTTTATCCTTGTGCCATCTCATATCAGACGCTGTATATTTTGATGCAAAAAGTCTTTGTAATCTAGGTTTCAATGGGAAATGTCTAAGTACTTTTTGAGCTACTTTATGTTTAGTTTTTCCCTCATTCACCTCATATCGTGGTTCCCCACAAACTGGACAAAACTCTTCTTTCGCGTATTCTTTTCTAAAAAGAACACAATCAAACTTGCAGACATGAATTGATTCGTACCCCAATCCAAGAGCACGTAAGAACTTCTTAGAAGCATAATATGATCCCGGTAGAACCGTCCCTTCGGGAAATGCTTCTTTTAATAACTCGAGAAGCATATCAAACGACTTATTACTCCAACCGTTTAAAACCTTGATATGAACTAATTTCACTAAGAAACTGAGTGATGAAAAGTTCTTACAACCCGGGTATAACTCTTTTTGTGCTTCACCGAATAAGTGTGAGAACTCGCTATCACACTCACCCGTGTCCACATTTTCCTCACCATCAAGTATATTTTCTGGGTTCTCAGTTTCATATTCATGAAATGCACCACCTTGTAGGTCATTAAGCATGTCTATCATTCCATCATCATCATCATTTTCACTAAAGGATGCATCTAAGGGAGGCACACTACTACTCGTGCTACCCATTTTAAAATTTTCTCCATGGTATGTCCAACGGGTATATCCTCGTGATATTCCATAAATATGCAAATGCTCTCTAATTTCTTGAATTGTGGCAAAACCAACATTCACACACTTTAAACAAGGACATCGGGTTTTTCCATTATCATTCAAAACCGTCACCGCAACCTCTAAAAATGAACTCACCCCATCAATATACTCTTTACAAAACCTATCATTTAGATTCATCCAACTCCTATCGACATTCGACCTATTTTAAACAAAAAAATCCCAAGTAAATTTCATGCTAAAGTTCTACTCCTCAATGTAAAAACCCCTTAAACATACAAACTATATAAAAAAGAAATATATACATATTTTGAGACGACTAACTTTGCTGCAGGTTAGCCGTCTCCCGTGACATTCAAAAAAAAAAACTAAAAAAAAAAATTATATCAACACACATGTCAATCTAAGCAAAAACATAAAAACATTAAGACATTCTTTGAGACGGCTAACTTTGCTGCAGGATAGCCGTCTCCCAAAACATAACGACGTTAAAATATAAAAGGTCAGAAAATTAACCTGGATCCTGACATTTGTATATAAGCTCACGAAAGATCCGAAAATATTATCTGTTTCAATTTACAATTGCATTATTCAGTCATTTTAATAGGCAACTTTCATATTTAATCACATAATTAAAAAAAAAACAGTGAGTTTATATGCTAAAAAGTTTGAAATTTCCTTAAACTTTAAAACAATTCAAGTTTTGTTCAATCAATTATTTAATTAATTATTTGAATCATTTTTTTAAACAAATTAGAATAAAAACATGTTAACAAATCCTAAAAACTCAAAAACATCAAATTGAAAAAACCCACTAAATATGCAAAGTTTAAAATTAATCACATAATTAAATACAAAAAACAATAAAAATTAAATAAATTGTTCATTCATATTATCAATAATTGATAAAATTCATCCCAAATCTATAATCACTCATGTATAAAGTAACTAATTTACTTCATAATAACCAAATATTAACAATTTAACACTAAAAGTAAATAACACACACAATTGTTTTAAAAAAAAACCTAAAAACTCAAAATAGTCAATTTGCACAAAATCCATATTGATAAAAAAAAAAAAAAAATTATCTCAAATCTCCATTCAATCATGTATTGTGTGTGCCCAATCTAATTCATAACAACTAATTATTAGGAATTAAACAATAAAACAACAAAAAACCCAATTTTTTTAAAAAAAACCTAAAACTAAAAACTATGAAATCTAACCAAATAATAATTATTTTAGTAAAATAGAGTATAGAAACATACCTAAAACGATGGATGATGTAAATTTTGGCTTTTGAACGGAGGAAATCGGTGAAGAATCGACGGAAAAAGAGAAGAGAATGCAAGGGGGCGGTGGAGGCGTCTTCGGCTGGAGCAGGGAGAGAAAAACAGAAATGAAAAAGGGAGAAGAAGAAGAAGGGATTCGGGGGGGGGGGGGCGCTAAAAACTGAAAGTTGTATCGCCGGCGCACGATAGCGCCGGCGATACTTAATACCCATAGGCGCCGGCATTGGGCCAGCCCAATGCCGGCGCATGTCAAGCCCAGCGCCGGTATTGGGCCGGCCCTGGGCTTGAACTAATCCAATACCGGCGCAGCATAAGGCTTGCGCCGGTATTGGTCAACCATTTCCGGCGCACAGATTGTGCGCCGGAAATGGCTGCCTTTTAAGTGGCTTTGCCGGCGCCGTGAACGTGCGCCGGCATTTCTGACGTCGGTAGAACCTTTTATTCTTGTAGTGTGGATAAGCTAATTCAAGGATGTAAAAGTGTGGATGTGATATGAAACCCTAGGAAATTGAAATAGAAACCCTTTGAAAGCACAAAGAACCCTTAGATGCAAATCCTAAAACCCCGATGAACAATAAGGTAAAACCCATGGAATACAAGAAGAAGAAGATTATTCCAATGATCTAATACCTTGAAATAAGAGAACTTGTTCTTATTTCAAGATCGAAACAATCCACAAACACAATAGATCAAGTTATGCTTGAATGTTTCTAAAACATGCAACCTAGGACAAGGTTACAAAATGCAAGGTAAAATTAACCAAGCAATAAGCAAAACAAAGCTATTTTCTATCATATTAATTCTTCATGTTTAGGGTTACAAATGAGGCCTTTAAATAGGCAAAGAAACCCTAAAAACAAGCTAGCAAAATCGGATTACAATGAGGCACAAAATCTGCCAAATCTTTCCTTAAGTGCATTTGGTGCATTTTAGGAAAGTTTTGCCCTAGAAGATATTATATCTTTCCTAAACTATTCTAAGCATTAAAACTGATAAATAAAGGCCTAAAACATGTCCAAATACATCACAAATTCGTGGACATCATATATGGAAAGTTTGGGAACAAATATGGAAAGTGGTCCAAATAAGGAAAGTTTGCAAAAGTGATGCAACTTTCCTAATTTGCTCTTCTCTTCATTTATGATTGAACAAGTCTTCAATACTCTTCTTCAACATGTATTTTCCATTGATTAAAGTTCATCAAGTCCTCTTTGTTAGCCTCCATGCTCGGATCTTCCAAAGCTTGTCTTGACTTTTCTAATGAGGCATGTAAATGGAAGTTAATGCTTGTCTTAAACTTTAATCTTGAAACTGATCCTTGAGCTATTTGTGACGTTCCATGATTCATATCAGGATGAATACTACATGGAGATGGAGTTGCTCAAGGCTAGGGCTAATGTGGAGGAAGATGAGGAGTCTACTATTGTAAGGTTCTTCAATGGATTGAATAGAGATATTGCTTGTCAAGTGGAGTTACAACAATTTGATGAGTTAGGAGAGTTAGTGTATTTTGCCAATAAGGTTGAAAGAAAAATCAAAAGAAAAAGAGATACACGGTATGCTTCTAAACCTATTTCCAATACTTCTTCTTCTTCTTCTTCTCAAATGGGTGAAAATGATACATTAATGGATAAGAATGGGGCTGCCTATGGCTTGGTAGAGGAAAATGCAAATTTGATTTTAGAGAAGGTCAAGATGATTGAAAGAGAACTTTTAAAATCAAAGGAAGTTTTCAATGCTAGCATGGAGGAGATAAAAGAGGATATTCGTGCTAATGTTTTTGTGGAGGAAACTTGTGAGCTACAAAAGAGTTCTATGTTTGAAAGTAATGAAAACTGTGAAAAAAAGAGTGAGCCAAAAGAAAGAGAGATGAGTGCAAAAGAAATTAGTGGGTTAAAAGAAAGAGAGATGAGTGAAAAAAAAGAAATGAGTGCTCAAAACAAAGAGAGTTGTGAGTTTGAAAAGAAAGAGTGTAATGAGATTGAAAAGAAAGAGTGCTTTGAGGTTACAAAGTGTGAGACACTTGAGTTTAGTGAGCAAAAAGAGACTGAAATAGAGAGTGAGAGCTTGAAAGTTAGATCAAGTGAGGCTAGGAATGAAATCTACCAACCTACATTTGTACTTTTGTACAAAGAGGTTTGTTTTACACTTAATCCATCTTTGCCTAGTATGTTTGTTGAATTTTTGTAGGAATTCAAAAGATTGTTACCTAATGAGATACCTAGTAATTTGTCATCAATGCAAGGCATAAAACATCATGGAAACAACATTCAAGGGGCTGCCATACTCAATAGATCAAGACCTCACATGATTCAATGCATGGAAAATCCGTTTAAAACAGCCATGGTCAAGTATCCTAACCCATTTCTTGATGATGATATGTATAACACTTGGTTGCTTGCTAAAATTGATCTCAACTCTGAATATATACCTTTTAAATTGCATTCTAATGATAAAAAATTGTTTTGTGCTACAAGAGTTAGATCATTTCATGAAATTATGGATAGTATGGATTTAACATCTTATATGCATTTCACGAACATATTAGAAATATTTGAGTTTGACAATGGTTTACTTGTTCTTACTGATTTGATATCTTCACCATGTGATCATCTTGAGAGTATTGTGGAGTATGAGAAAATTTTTGAGATTGACTATGGTCCACATATTCTCTTCGGCTTCTTATCACTAAGTATTACCTTTTTTGTGAGTGTTGTGGTCTTTCATGAGATAGGTTATGATGTGGATATAATGGGAAGGACGTTCAAAGTTTTTGATCCGGGAGGAGTTAGACAATTCAAGGCAATAGGGAGAAGACATCAAGATGCTTATAAATTTGATTTCCAAGGTAAGTATGCTTTAGGTGCTTTTATTTATGTTTTTAACTTAAGTTTTTGCAATGTAGGTAAAGTTTTAGATTCGAGGACGAATCCTTTTCAAGAGGGAGGGGATGATATGAATCATGGAACGTCACAAATAGCTCAAGGATCAATTTCAAGATTAAAGTTCAAGACAAGCATTAACATCCATTTACATGCCTACATTAGCAATGTCAAGACAAGCTTTGAAGATACGAGCATGGAGGCTTACAAAGAGGACTTGATCAACTTTAATCTATGGTAAATGAATTTGGAGGAAGGTTATTGAAGACCTGTTCAACCAGAAATGAAGATGAGAGCTAATTTGGAAAGTTGCATCACTTTTGCAAACTTTCCTTATTTGGACCACTTTCATATTTGTTCCCAAACTTTCCATATATGGTTCCAACGAATTTATGATGTATTTAGACATGTTTTAGGCCTTTTATATTCAGTTTATATGTTTGGAAAGGATTAGGAAAGATATTATTCTCTAGAAAAGATTTTCCACAAAATCTGCCAATTTCGTATAAGGCAAGTTTTGGGCAGATTTTGTGCTCGTTGTAATCCGAATTTTCTAGCTTATTTTTAGGGTTTCTTTGCCTATTTAAAGGCCTCATTTGTAACCCTAAAGATGAAGATTTAACATGATAATAATATTGCTTTTTGCTTAGCCGAAATTGCTTAGTTTTGTAGCCTTGTTATAGGTTGCATGTTTTAGAAACATTCAAGCATAATTTGATCTAGTATGTTTGTGAATTGTTTCGATCTTGAAATAAGAACAAGTTCTCTTATTTCAAGATATTAGATCATTGGACTAATCTTCTTCTTCTTGTATTCCATGGGTTTTACCTTATTGTTCATCGGGGTTTTAGGATTTGCATCTAGGGGTTCTTTGTGCTTTCAAAGGGTTTCTATTTCAATTTCCTAGGGTTTCATATCAACTCAAGTTGCATTTAATGCACTCAAGATGCATTTATGACGACTCAAGCTTCATTCAAGCCAACTAAAGCTTCATGCAAGGGAACTCAAAGACACTTCATGACAAGCATTAATGAACATTTAAAAGCTTCATTTAGAGTTCAAATATCAGTTTTAAATGTTTTAGTTGCATTGTAGGTTACGAATTAAATGGTGGCTGAATGTAACTTATGTTTTTGCTTTAATTTGGGGGGTTACAAGCTAGGAACTTAATGGGGCTGACATGGGATCATTATTAACGAAATTTACATGTAATTTAAGCCTATAAATAGGCCATGTATCAGCCAATGTAAAAGAGACTTGTAAGACTTGACAGATTCAAAAGATTGAATGAAATGTAGCATTTTTATGCACATTGAGAGCCTCGAGCCTCAACCCTTTGTAATCTTTCTTTAGATTACATGTTTAGAAGCATTCAAGGGGGGGAGTGATCAACCAACTTGTGGAGTGTTTCGAGTCATGAGATGATGGAACGTAAAAGTTTGTCCGTTTCATGATTTTTAGATCACATAGGGCAATCTGTTTCTAGCCTTTCCTTATGGTTGAAATCGAATAGTTAGGGAGGGTTTGAATTCATGCTTCAAGGGTTCATGTTAAGTATAATAGCATCGGGTGTTTGAACTTGACATTTGAGTTTGCCTTATCATTTGGTATCAGAGCATTGGTTGCGTCTTTTTGGCCGATCTTTAGAACAGGTTTTATCCAATCTATCCTTTTCTATTCTTGTAGTTTTCAATTCTGTCCAGTCTTTTTGTTTCTATCCAAGCATGAATTTTTCTTCATCATTTCGTTCTGATCCTGTTTCTATCTTGAAGATCACTTTCTGATCTTGAAAAAAAAAAAAAACGCTTTGCATTCAAGAGCACTAGTTTGTTCATCTTGCGTTCTTCTTGCAAATTCTTGAGGTTTTCTGAGTTTGATCCTTAAAGTTCGTGTATATCTGATTGGAATGTGTTATTATATCAGTTATATGTCATAAAACATCAGTTACAAGTCATATTACACAATCCTTGATCTCTAAAAACGTTTGAAATTTAAATCTGCCAAAACTGCCCATTTTTGAAACTGCCGCATTTAATGCTTCTGTTGACTGTTCAAACCTTGTCATAAATTCCGAATTTGGTTATTAGTCCTGAATATAAACGTTTCATCTGAAGGTTATCTTTCAATGTTCATAAGGTCACTTTGTCCAAATCATAACGGAAGTCATTCAATTTGGGGATTTGTTTTCTGTGCACAGGATTATCCTAAATTCCAGCACTTTGGTTTATGCACTTAAGTGTTATCAATTCTCATAAAATTTTTGAAATTGGTCTTTTGTAAGCTCTTCATTACTGTTATATTTACATATATATGAGCTGGTTCTTTAAAATTCTTAGCCAATCTTCAATAAATTTGAGTGCAAACACGAGTGAAATTATGTTTTGAGAGTTCAAAAGGTGAGTGAGTGCTTGTAAGGTCCAATTTTATTTTTCTCTAACATTCTTTTACAGCAACACTTTTTGATTTGAGGACGAATAATTTTGAAGAATGGGGGAATGATGATACGAAAACCCTTTCGAAATGCTTTAAGAACCCTTAAACTTAACTAAGGACCCAAAAAGATCACAACCAAAGAACCCACATATGCCATTTGAAACAACCCAAGGAAAAAGGCTAGAAAATGATTATCCTTATGATCAAAGATCTAAAGACAAGAATTGGATTTCTTGTTTTAGATTCGAATCAATCCACCAAATTAGAATGATCAATCCTAATGGCTCGATTCTACAGCCACCCTAAACACAAGGAATGACAAGATGAAAAGTTGAACAACTCACAACAATTCAAAGAAAAAGCTCTCAATGAGACTTTGGATTTTTAATTCAATCATCATCTGATTATTACAATGGAAAGAAAGGCATTATATAGCCTTCAAAAGACCATAAAAAACGAAATATACAAGCCATTAAAGTCCTAGACATGTAACTTACAAAAATAATGACAATTGATAATGAAAATAAAAGTGTAACCTACATGGCTTTCCAAAAGTTGTAACCTACCATATTTTATAACTTATCAACACTCTAAATGCTAGAATAATTAATACACCAAAGTTCTCTTTAAGTAAGTATCTTGCAATTATGATGAAAGCTGAGTTGCATTGAAAAAAACTTGAATTCCATTAAATGAGCTTCGGTTGCATTAAATGAACATGACTTTGAACTTGACTTGCATTTAATGAACTACGCTTGAACTTGACTTCCATTTATTGATGTAAGCTTGAACTTTGATGTTGCATTTATTGAACTTAGCTTGTAGCTTGATCTTGTCATAGCATTGGAAAGTAATGAATGCAATTCCGGCAATGATCAACATTAAGGCTCCTTGATTCATATCAAATGATATGAATTATGTAGCCATGCATTTAAGGAATTCAAGCTTAAAGAGTACATGCATTGATGACAACTCAAGTTGCATTTAATGCACTCAAGATGCATTTATGACGACTCAAGCTTCATTCAAGCCAACTAAAGCTTCATGCAAGGGAACTCAAAGACACTTCATGACAAGCATTAATGAACATTTAAAAGCTTCATTTAGAGTTCAAATATCAGTTTTAAATGTTTTAGTTGCATTGTAGGTTACGAATTAAATGATGCTGAATGTAACTTATATTTTTGCTTTAATTTGGGGGGTTAATAGCTAGGAACTTAATGGAGCTGACATGGGATCATTATGAACGAAATTTACATGTAATTTAAGCCTATAAATAGGCCATGTATCAGCCAATGTAAAAGAGACTTGTAAGACTTGACAGATTCAAAAGATTGAATGAAATGTAGCATTTTTATGCACATTGAGAGCCTTGAGCCTCAACCCTTTGTAATCTTGCTTTAGATTACATGTTTAGAAGCATTCAAGGGGGGAGTGATCAACCAACTTGGGGACTGTTTCGAGTCATGAGATGATGGAAAGTAAAAGTTTGTCCGTTTCATGAATTTTAGATCACATAGGGCAATCTGTTTCTAGCCTTTCCTTATGGTTGAAATCGAATAGTTAGGGAGGGTTTGAATTCATGCTTCAAGGGTTCATGTTAAGTAAAATAGCATCGGGTGTCTGAACTTGACATTTGAGTTTGCCTTATCAGCTTGTTTTAAAGTACTTGTTTCACTCTTCGGACCATATTGATACCAAAGACCTAAGGTTTCCCACTTGTCAAAGTTTTCCACATGATTTGGTCCATCCTAAAGAACCTAATGGAGGAACCTCTTATTTGGGAATCCACTTTGGACCAAAATATCGAAATAGAATCCGAACCACTCCAAAAACTTGTTTGTAATTGAAAATCTTTTTTCAAAGTATTTGTTTCAATCTTCGGACCATATTGATACCAAAGACCTAAGGTTTTCCACTTGTCAAAGTTGTGCTCATGATTTGGTCCATCCTAAAGATCCAAATGGAGGAACCTCTTCTATGGGAATCCTCTTTGGACCAAAATAACGAAAGAGGATCCGAACCACCCCAAAAACTTATTTGTTATTGAAATGCTTGTTTAAAAGTACTTGTTTCACTCTCTAGACCAAATTGAATACAAAGACTTAGGTTTCCCACTTGTCAAAGTTGTGCTCATGATTTTGTCCATCCTAAAGATCAAAAGGGAGGAACTTCTTCTTTGGGAATCCTGTTTGAACCAAAATATTTAAAGAGGATCCGAACCATTCCAAAAACTTGTTTGTAATTGAAAAGATTGTTTCAAGGTACTTGTTTCACTCTTCGGACCATATTGAAACCAAAGAATTAAGGTTTCCCACTTGTCAAAGTTTTCCTCGTGATTTGGTCCATCCTAAAGATCCAAAGGAGGAAGCTCTTCTTTAGGAATCCTCTTTGGACCAAAATATCGAAATAGGATCCGAACCACTCCAAAAACTTGTTTGTAATTGAAAATCTTGTTCAAAGTAATTGTTTCACTCTTCGTACCATATTGAAACCAAAGACCTAAGGTTTCCCACTTGTCAAAGTTGTGCTCATGATTTGGTCCATCCTAAAGATCCAAATGGAGGAACCTCTTCTTTGGGAATCCTTTTTGGGTCAAAATATCCAAAGGGGATCCGAACCAGTTCAAAAACTTGTTTGTAAATGAAAAGCTTGTTTTAAAGTACTTGTTTCACTCTTCGTACCATTTTGATACCAAAGACCTAAGGTTTCCCACTTGTCAAAGTTTTCCTCGTGATTTGGTCCATCCTACATATCCAAATGGAGGAACCTCTTCTTTGGGAATCCTCTTTCAACAAAAATTTCGAAAGAGGATCCGAACCAATCCAAAAACTTGTTTGTAATTGAAAATCTTGTTTCAAAGTAATTGTTTCACACTTTGTACCATATTGATACAAAAGACCTAAGGTTTCCCACTTGTCAAAGTTTTCCTCGTCATTTGGTCCATCCTAAAGATCCAAATGGAGGAATCTCTTCTTTGGGAATCCTCTTTGGACCAAAATAACAAAAGAGGATCTAAACCACTCCAAAAACTTGTTTGTAATTGAAATGCTTGTTTCAAAGTAATTGTTTCACTCTCTAGACCAAATTGAAATCGAAGACCTATGGTTTCCCACTTGTCAAAGTTGTGCTCATGATTTGGTCCATCCTAAAGATCCAAATGGAGGAACCTCTTGTTTGGGAATCCGGTTTGGACCAAAATATCGAAAAAGGATCTGAAGCACTATAAAAACTTGTTTAAAATTGAAACGCTTGTTTCAAAGTACTTGTTTCACTCTTTGAACCATTTTGATACCAAAGACCTAAGGTTTCACACTTGTCAAAGTTGTGCTCATGATTTGGTCCATCCTAAAGATCCAAATGCAGGAACCTCTTCTTTGGGAATCCTCTTTGTACCAAAATAACGAAAGAGGATCCGAACCACTCCAAAAATTCTTTGTAATTGAAAAGCTTGTTTCAAAGTACTTGTTTCACTCTCTAGACCAAATTGAATCCGAAGACCTAAGGTTTCCTACTTGTCAAAGTTGTGTTCATGATTTGGTCGATCCTAATGATCCAAATGGAGGAACCTCTTCTTTGGGAATCCGATTTCGACCAAAATATCGATAGAGGATCCGAAGCACTATAAAAACTTGTTTGTAATTGAAAAGCTTGTTTTAAAGAGTTTGTTTCACTCTTCGGACCATTTTGATACCAAAGACCTAAGGTTTCCGACCTGTCAAAGTTTTACTCGTCATTTGGTCTATCCTAAGGATCCAAATGGAGGAACCTCTTCTTTGGGAATCCTGTTTGGACCAAAATATCGAAAGAGGATCAGAACCACTCCAAAAACTTGTTTGTAATTGAAAAGCTTGTTTCAAAGTACTCGTTTCACTCTTCGGAGTATACTGATACCAAAGACCTAAGGTTTCCTCTTGGCAAAATTTTCTTCGTGATTTGGTCCATCCTAAATATCCAAATGGAGGAACCTCTTCTTTGGGAATCCTCTTTCGACCAAAATATCGAAAGAGGATCCGAACCACTCCAAAAACTTGTTTTAATTGAAAATCTTGTTTCAAAGTACTTGTTTCACTATTCGGACCATATTGATACCAAAGACCTAAGCTTTCCCACTTGTCAAAGTTGTGCTCATGATTTGGTCCATCCTAAAGATCCAAATGGAGGAACCTCGTCTATGGGAATCCTCTTTGGACCAAAATAACGAAAGAGGATCCATACCAAGCCAAAAACTTGTTTGTAATTGAAAAGTTTGTTTCAATGTACTCGTTTAATTCTTCGGACCATATTGATAACAAAGACCTAAGGTTTCCCCCTTGTCAAAGTTTTCCTCGTGATTTTGTCCATCCTAAAGATCGAAAAGGAGGAACCTCTTCTTTGGGAATCCTCTTTGGACCAAAATAACGAAAGAGGATCCGAAACACTCCAAAAACTTTTTTGTAATTGAAAAGATTGTTTCAAAGTACTTGTTTCACTCTCTAGACCAAATTGAATCCGAAGACCTTAGGTTTCCCACTTGTGAAAGTTGTGCTCATGATTTGGTCCATCCTAAAGATCCAAATGGATGCACCTTTTCTTTGGGAATCCGGTTTGGACCAAAATATCGAAAGTGGATCCGAAGCACTATAAAAACTTTTTTGTAATTGAAAAGCTTGTTTCAAAGTACCTGTTTCACTCTTCGGACCATATTGATACCAAAGACCTAAGGTTTCCCACTTGTCAAAGTTTTCCTCATGATTTGGTCCATCCTAAATATCCAAATGGAGGAACCACTTCTTTGGGAATCCACTTTGGACCCAAATATCGAAATAGGATCCAAACCACTCGAAAAACTTGTTTTAATTGAAAATCTTGTTTCAAAATACTTGTTTCAAAATACTTGTTTCACTCTTCGTACCATATTGATACCAAAGACCTAAGGTTTCCCACTTGTCAAAGTTGTGCTCATGATTTGGTCCATCCTAATGATCCAAATGGAGGAACCTCTTCTATGGGAACCTCTTTGGACTAAAATAACGAAAGAGGATCCGAACCACGCCAAAAACTTATTTGTAATTGAAAAGCTTGTTTGAAAGTACTTGTATCACTCTCTAGACCAAATTGAATTCGAAGACCTAAGGTTTCTCACTTTTCAAACTTGTGCTCATGATTTGGTCCATCCTAATTATCCAAATGGAGGAACCTCTTCTTTGGGAATTTGGTTTGGACCAAAATATCAAAAGAGGATCCGAAGCACTATAAAAACTTGTTTGTAATTGAAAATCTTGTTTCAAAGTAATTGTTTCACTCAACGGACCATATTGATACCAAAGACCTAAGGTTTCCCACTTGTCAAAGTTGTGCTCATGATTTGGTCTATCCTAAAGAACCAAATGGAGGAACCTCTTCTTTGGAATCCTGTTTGGACCAAAATATCAAAAGAGGATCCAAACCACTCCAAAAACTTGTTTGTAATTGAAAAGCTTGTTTCGAAGTACTTGTTTCAATCTTCGGACCATTTTGATACCAATGACCTAAGGTTTCCCACTTGTCAAAGTTTTCCTCGTGATTTGGTCCATACTAAAGATCCAAATGGAGGAACCACTTCTTTCGGAAACCACTTTGGACCCAAATATCGAAATAGGATCCGAACCACTCGAAAAACTTGTTTTAATTGAAAATCTTGTTTCAAAATACTTGTTTTACTCTTCGGACCATATTGATACTAGAGACCTAAGGTTTCCCACTTGTCAAAGTTTCCCTCATGATTTGGTCCATCCTAAAGATCCAAATGGAGGAACCTCTTCTATGGGAATCCTCTTTGGACCAAAATAACGAAAGAGGATCCGAACCACGCCAAAAACTTATTTGTAATTAAAAAGCTTGTTTCAAAGTACTTGTTTCACTCTCTAGACAAAATTGAATCCGAAGACCTAAGGTTTCTCACTTGTCAAAGTTGTGCTCATGATTTGGTCCATCCTAATGATCCAAATGGAGGAACCTCTTCTTTGGGAATCCTGTTTGGACCAAAATATCAAAAGAGGATCCGAACCACTTCAAAAACTTGTTTGTAATTGAATAGCTTGTTTCAAAGTACTTGTTTCACTCTTCGGACTATTTTGATACCAAAGACCTATGGTTTCCCACTTGTCAAAGTTTTCCTCGTCATTTGGTCCATCCTAAAGATCCAAATGGAGGAACCTCTTCTTTGGGAATCCCCTTTGGAACAAAATTTCGAAAGATTATCTGAACCACTCCAAAAACATGTTTGTAGTTGAAAATCTTGTTTCAAAGTAATTGTTTCACTCTACGGACCATATTGATACCAAAGACCTAAGGTTTCCCACTTGTCAAAGTTGTGCTCATGATTTGGTCCATCCTAAAGTTCCAGATGGAGGAACCTCTTCTTTAGGAATCCTGTTTGGACCAAAATATCAAAAGAGAATCCGAACCACTCCTGATATGAATCATCCCAGCCCCAAATATCAAAGAATGGACAATATTGAAGTCCAAGGTTTCAATCAAGAAAAGATCAAGAATCCGAAGACTAAACGAGTGAAGATTGACTTTCTTGGGCATTTGCAAGGATATTGGGTTACATACTTTAATAATGAAGAAAATGAGTTTAAAACACTATTAAACTCATGGGATATTTGTTTCAAAGAGCTCCAAAGAAAACCACGCATGAATACAATCAAACGAGTGAAAATGACATCAAAAACGGCAACCAACACTTGTAGTTTTGTCTATTTTTCATCCAATTTCAAATTTTAGTATTTTATTTGAGTTTTATTAATTTAGTTTCATTTATTATTATTATTATTAATGTAATAGGGAAGAATTTACTTTGTTTCCTTAGTTTTTAAAACTTGGAGCCCAAGTTTAGAAGATTAGGAAAACTTTCTAATTTGAATTAGGAAAGTCTAGTTTTTTTCCTTTTTATCATTAGATCTTTATTTCCCTTGATATTTTCGACCAAGCTAGGGTTTCTTAGGCTATTTAAAGCCTCTTTTGTAAGCTTTACAATCAGAATATCAATGAATGAAAATCCTTTTGTTTTGGTTTAAGCTTTTGCTTTGAAAAACCTCTTTGTAATTCATGTTCTTGAATTGCATGTTTAGAGTCATTCAAGTCCAATTGATCATTGTTCTTGTGGAGTGCCTCAACCTTAATTAAAGAAACCTATTCTTGAATTAGGGGATTGATCGATTAGGTCATCATCTTCCCAACCTCGCCTAAAGGTTGATTCAAATTGTTAAGGGTTTTCAAGCTTTTCCGTTCAAGGGTCCATCATCCGGTTCTTGAATCCGTCAACGCTTGAGGGTTCGTATCAACTCCAAAAACTTGTTTGTAATTGAAAAGCTTTTTTCAAAGTATTGTTTCACTCTTCGGACCATTTTGATACGAAAGACCTAAGGTTTCCCACTTGTCAAAGTTATCCTCGTGATTTGGTCTATCCAAAAGATCCAAATGGAGGAACCTCTTCTTTGGGAATCGTCTTTCAACCAAAATTTCGAAAGAGGATCCGAACCACTCCAAAAACTTGTTTGTAATTGAAAAGCTTGTTTCAAAGTACTTGTTTCACTCTTCGGACCATTTTGATACCAAAGACCTAAGGTTTCCCACTTGTCAAAGTTTTCCTCGTGATTTGGTCCATCCTAAAGATCCAAATGGAGGAACCTCTTCTTTGGGAATCCTCTTTAGACCAAAATAACGAAAAAGGATCCGAACCACTCCAAAAACTTGTTTGTAATTGAAAAGCTTGTTTCAAAGTACTTGTTTCACTCTTTGGACCATTTTGATACCAAAGACCTAAGGTTTCCCACTTGTCAAAGTTATCCTCGTGATTTGGTCCATCCTAAAGATCCAAATGGAGGAACCTCTTCTTTGGGAATCGTCTTTCAACCAAAATTTTGAAAGAGGATCCAAACCACTCCAAAAATTTGTTCGTAATTGAAAATTTTGTTTCAAAGTAATTGTTTCACTCTTCGGACCATATTGATACCAAAGACCTAAGGTTTCCCACTTGTCAAAGTTGTGCTCATGATTTGGTCCATCCTAAAGATACAAATGGAGGAACCTATTCTTTGGGAATCCGGTTTGGACCAAAATATCGAAAGAGGATCCGAAGCACTATAAAAACTTGTTTGTAATAGAAAAGCTTGTTTCAAAGTACTTGTTTCACTCTTCGGACCATTTTGATACCAAAGACCTAAGGTTTCCCACTTCTCAAAGTTTTCCTCGTGATTTGATCCATCCTAAAGATCCAAATGGAGGAACCTCATCTTTGGGAATCCTCTTTGAACCAAAATATCGAAATAGGATCCGAAGCACCCCATAAACTTGTTTTAATTGAAAATCTTGTTTAAAAGCACTTGTTTCACTCTTCGGACCATATTGATACCAAAGACCTATGGTTTCCCACTTGTCAAAGTAGTGCTCATTATTTGGCCCATACTAAACATCAAAATGGAGGAACCTCTTCTATGGGAATCCTCTTTGGACCAAAATAACGAAAGAGGATCCGAACCACGCCAAAAACTTGTTTGTAATTGAAAAGTTTGTTTCAATGTACTCGTTTCAATCTTCGGTCCATATTGATACCAAAGACCTAAGGTTTCCCACTTGTCAAAGTTTTCCTCGTGATTTGGTCCATTCTAAAGATCCAAAAGGGGAACTTCTTCTTTGGGAATCCTCTTTGGACAAAAATAATGAAAGAGGATCCGAACCACTCCAAAAACTTGTTTGTAATTGAAAAATTTGTTTCAAAGTACTTGTTTCACTCTCTAGACCAAAATGAATTCGAAGACCTAAGTTTCCCACTTGTCAAAGTTGTGCTCATGATTTGGTCCATCCTAAAGATCCAACTGGAGGAACCTCTTCTTTGGGAATTCGGTTTGGACCAAAATATCGAAAGACGATACGAAGCACTATAAAAACTTGTTTGTAATTGGAAAGCTTCTTTCAAAGTACTTGTTTCACTCTTCGGACCATATTGATACCAAAGACCTAAGGTTTCCCACTTGTCAAAGTTTCCCTCATGATTTGGTCCATCCTAAAGATCCAAATGGAGGAACCTCTTCTATGGGAATCCTCTTTGGACCAAAATAACGAAAGAGGATCTGAACCACGCCAAAAACTTATTTGTAATTAAAAAGCTTGTTTCAAAGTACTTGTTTCACTCTCTAGACAAAATTGAATCCGAAGACCTAAGGTTTCTCACTTGTCAAAGTTGTGCTCATGATTTGGTCCATCCTAATGATCCAAATGGAGGAACCTCTTCTTTGGGAATCCGGTTTGGACCAAAATATCGAAAGAGGATCCGAAGCACTATAAAAACTTGTTTGTAATTGAAAAGCTTTTTTCAAAGTATTTGTTTCACTCTTCGGACTATTTTGATACCAAAGACCTAAGGTTTTCCACTTGTCAAAGTTTTCCTCGTCATTTGGTCCATCCATAAGATCCAAATGGAGGAATCTCTTCTTTGGGAATCCCATTTGGACCAAAATTTCGAAAGATTATCCGAACCACTCCAAAAACTTGTTTGTAATATAAAGCTTTTTTCAAAGTACTTCTTTTACTCTCTAGACCAAATTGAATACAAAGACTTAGGTTTCCCACTTGTCAAAGTTGTGATCATGATTTTGTCCATCCTAAAGATCCAAAGGGAGGAACCTCTTCTTTGGGAATCCTGTTTGGACCAAAATATTTATAAAGGATCGAAACCATTCCAAAAACTTGTTTGTAATTGAAAAGATTGTTTCAAAGTACTTGTTTCACTCTTCGGACCATTTTGAAACCAAAGACCTAAGGTTTCCCACTTGTCAAAGTTTTCCTCGTGATTTGGTCCATCCTAAAGATCCAAATGGACGAAGCTCTTTTTTGGGAATCCTTTTGCAACCAAAATTTTGAAAGAGGATCCGAACCACTCCAAAAACTTGTTTGTAATTGAAAATCTTGTTTCAAAGTACTTGTTTCACTCTTCGGACTATATTGATACCAAAGACCTAAAGTTTCCCACTTGTCAAAGTTGTGCTCATGATTTGGTCCATCCTAAAGATCCAAATGGTGGAACCTCTTCTTAAGGAATCCTGTTTGGACCAAAATATTTATAAAGGATCGAAACCATTCCAAAAACTTGTTTGTAATTGAAAAGCTTGTTTCAAAGTATTTGTTTAACTCTCTAGACCAAATTGAATCAGAAGACTTAAGGTTTCCCATTTGTGAAAGTTGTGCTCATTATTTGGTCCATCCTAAAGATCCAAATGTGGGAAACTCTTCTTTGGGAATCCGGTTTGGACCAAAATATCGAAAGAGGATCCGAAGCACTATAAAAACTTGTTTGTAATTGAAAAGCTTGTTTCAAAGTACTTGTTTCACTCTTCGGACCATTTTGATACCAAAGACCTAAGGTTTCCCACTTGTCAAAGTTTTCCTCGTGATTTGATCCATCCTAAAGATCCAAATGGAGGAAGCTCATCTTTGGGAATCATCTTTGAACAAAAATTTCGAAAGAGGATCCGAACCACTCAAAAAACTTGTTTGTAATTGAAAATCTTGTTTCAAAGTACTTGTTTCACTCTTCGGACTATATTGATACCAAAGACGTAAGGTTTCCACTTGTCAAAGTTTTCCTCGTGATTTGGTCCATCCTAATTATCCAAATGGAGGAACCTCTTCTTTGGGAATCCACTTTGGACCAAAATATCGAAATAGGATCCGAACTACTCCAAAAACTTGTTTTAATTGAAAATCTTGTTTCAAAGCACTTGTTTCACTCTTCGGACCATATTGATAATAAAGACCTATGGTTTCCCACTTGTCAAAGTAATGCTCATTATTTGGTCCATACTAAACATCAAAATGGAGGAACCTCTTCTATGGGAATCCTCTTTGGACCAAAATAACGAAAGAGGATCCGAAGCACGCATAAAACTTGTTTGTAATTGAAAAGTTTGTTTCAATGTACTCGTTTCACTCTTCGGTCCATATTGATACCAAAGACCTAAGGTTTCCCACTTGTCAAAGTTTTCCTCGTGATTTGGTCCATTCTAAAGATCCAAAAGGGGGAACCTCTTCTTTCGGAATCCTCTTTGGACGAAAATAACGAAAGACCATCCGAACCACTCCAAAAACTTGTTTGTAATTGAAAAGTTTGTTTCAATCTTCGGACCATTTTGATACCGAAGACCTAAGGTGATATGAAACCCTAGAAAATTGAAATAGAAACCCTTTGAAACTGATATGAAACCCTAGGAAATTGAAATAGAAACCCTTTGAAAGCACAAAGAACCCCTAGATGCAAATCCTAAAACCCCGATGAACAATAAGGTAAAACCCATGGAATACAAGAAGAAGAAGATTATTCCAATGATCTAATATCTTGAAATAAGAGAACTTGTTCTTATTTCAAGATCGAAACAATTCACAAACATACTAGATCAAATTATGCTTGAATATTTCTAAAACATGCAACCTAGAACAAGGCTACAAAACTAAGCAACTTCAGCAAAGCAAAAAGCAATATTATTATCATATGAATTCTTCGTCTTTAGGGTTACAAATGAGGCCTTTAAATAGGCAAAGAAACCCTAAAAATAAGCTTGGAAATTCGGAGTACAAGGAGCACAAAATCTGCCCAAAACTTGCCTTATGTGAAATTGGCAGATTTTGTGGAAAATCTTTTCTAGAGAATAATATCTTTCCTAATCCTTTCCAAACATATAAAATGAATATAAAAGACCTAAAACATGTCTAAATACATCATAAATTCGTTGGAACCATTTTGGGAACAAATATGGAAACTTTGGAAACAAATATGGAAAGTGGTCCAAATAAGGAAAGTTTGCAAAAGTGATGCAACTTTCCTAATTAGCTCTTCTCTTCAATTCCGATTGAACAAGTCTTCAATACTCTTCCTCCAAATGTATTTGCCATAGATTGAAGTTCATCACGTCCTCTTCCATAGCCTCCATGATCGGATCTTCAAAGCTTGTCTTGACTTGGCTAATGTAGGCATGTAAATGGATGTCAATGCTTCTCTTGAACTTTAATGTTGTGATTTGTCCTTGGGCTTTTTGTGACGTTCCATGATTCATATCAGAAACACAAAGAACCCCTAGATGCAAATCCTAAAACCCCAATGAACAATAAGGTAAAACCCTTGGAAACAAAGAAGAAGAAGATTATTCCAATGATCTAATACCTTGAAATAAGAGAACTTGTTCTTATTTCAAGATTGAAACAATCCACAAACACAATAGATCAAGTTATGCTTGAATGTTTCTAAAATATCCAACCTAGAACAAGGCTACAAAATGCAAGGTAAAATCAACCAAGCAATAAGTAAAACAAAGCTATTTTCTATCATATTAATTCTTCATATTTAGGGTTACAAATGAGGCTTTAAATAGCCAAAGAAACCCTAAAAACAACAAGGAAATTCGGATTACAAGGAGGCACAAAATCTGCCAAATCTTTCCTTAAGTGCAATTGGTTCATTTTAGGAAAGTTTTGCCCTAGAAGATATTATATCATTCCTATACTATTTTAAGCATTAAAACTGATAAATAAAGGCCTAAAACATGTCCAAATACATTGTAAATTCGTGGACATCATATATGGCAAGTTCGGGAACAAATATGGAAAGTGGTCCAAATAAGGAAAGTTTGCAAAAGTGATGCAACTTTCCTAATTTGCTCTTCTCTTCATTTCTGATTGAACAAGTCTTCAATTCTCTTCTTCCAAATGCATTTTCCATTGATTAATGTGCATCAAGTCTTCTTTGTTAGCCTCCATGCTCGGATCTTCGAAGCTTGTCTTGACTTTGCTAATGTAGGCTTGTAAATGGATGTTCAATGCTTCTCTTGATCTTTGAACTTGTGATTGGTCCTTGAGCTTTTTGTGAGGTTCCATGATTCATATCATCCCCTCCCTCTTGAAAAGGATTCGTCCTCGAATCTATAACATTACCTACATCGCAATGAATTAAGTTAATAACATAAATAAAAGCACATAAAGCATACTTACCTTGTAAATCAGATTTGTAAGCATCTTGATGTCTTCTCCCTTGTCTTACTCCTCCCGGATCGAAAACTTTGAACTTCCGTCCCATTATATCCACATCAAAATCTAGCTCATGAAAGACCACAACACTCACAGAAAAGGTAAAATTGACCATGGCTGTTTTAACCGGATTTTCCATGCATTGAATCATGTGAGGTCTTGATCTATTGAGTATGGCAGCCCCTTGAATGTTGTTTTCATGATGTTTTATGCCTTGCATTGATGACAAATTACTAGGCATCTCATTAGGTAACAATCTTTTGAATTCCTGCAAAAACTCAACAAACATACTAGGCAAAGATGGGTTAAGTGTAAAACAAACCTCGTTGTACAAAAGTACAAATGTAGGTTGGTAGATTTCATTCCTAGCCTCACTTGATCTAACTTTCAAGCTCTCACTCTCTATTTCACTCTCTTTTTGCTCACTAAACTCAAGTGTCTCACACTTTGTAACCTCAAAGCACTCTTTCTTTTCAATCTCATTACACTCTTTCTTTTCAAACTCACAACTCTCTTTGTTTTGAGCACTCATTTCTTTTTTAGCACTCATCTCTCTTTCTTTTAACCCACTAATTTCTTTTGCACTCATTTCTCTTTCTTTTGGCTCACTCTTTTTGTCACAGTTTTCATTACTTTCAAACATAGAACTCTTTTGTAGCTCACAAGTTTCCTCCACAAAAACATTAGCACGAATATCCTCTTTTATCTCCTCCATGCTAGCATTGAAAACTTCCTTTGATTTTAAAAGTTCTCTTTCAATCATCTTGACCTTCTCTAAAATCAAATTTGCATTTTCCTCTACCAAGCCATAGGCAGCCCCATTCTTATCCATTAATGTACCATTTTCACCTATTTGATAAGAAGAAATTGGATTGGAATATTGTTTAGTGACATACCTTTTTGCAGCCCCTCTTTGGAGTCTTCTTTCCACCTTGTTGGCAATGTGCACCAACTCTCCTTACTCCTCAAATTGTGTTAACTCAATTTGGTAAGCAATATCTCTCTTCAATCCATTGAAGAACCTTACAATAGTAGACTCCTCATCTTCCTCCACATTAGCCCTAGCCTTGAGCAACTCCATCTCCATCTCCATGTAGTATTCATCCACACTTTTACATCCTTGAATTAGCTTATCCAACATTTGCACAAGATGCTCTTGATGTTGTCTTGAAACAAATCTCCTTCTCATATGGCACTTAAGATCATACCATGTTTCTATTGGTCGTTTCCTCTCCCTCCTTAGTTTCACTTTCAATTGAGACCACCAATGATATGAATCATCCCAGCCCCAAATATCAAAGAATGGAAATATTGAAGTCCAAGGTTTCAATCAAGAAAAGATCAAGAATCCGAAGACTAAACGAGTGAAGATTGACTTTCTTGGGCATTTGCAAGGATATTGGGTTACATACTTTAATAATGAAGAAAATGAGTTTAAAACACTATTAAACTCATGGGATATTTGTTTCAAAGAGCTCCAAAGAAAACCACGCATGAATACATTCAAACGAGTGAAAATGACATCAAAAACGGCAACCAACACTTGTAGTTTTGTCTATTTTTCATCCAATTTCAAATTTTAGTATTTTATTTGAGTTTTATTAATTTAGTTTCATTTATTATTATTATTATTAATGTAATAGGGAAGAATTTACTTTGTTTCCTTAGTTTTTAAAACTTGGAGCCCAAGTTTAGAAGATTAGGAAAACTGATATGAAACCCTAGGAAATTGAAATAGAAACCCTTTGAAAGCACAAAGAACCCCTAGATGCAAATCCTAAAACTCCGATGAACAATAAGGTAAAACCCTTGGAACGCAAGAAGAGAAAGATTATTCCAATGATCTATGATCTTGAAATAAGAGAACTTGTTCTTATTTCAAGATTGAAACAATCCACAAACACAATAGATCAATTCATGCTTGAATGTTTCTAAAACATGCAACCTAGAACAAGGCTACAAAACTAAGCAATTTCAGCCAAGCAAAAAGCAATATTATTATCATATTAATTCTTCATATTTAGGGTTACAAATGAGCCTTTAAATAGCCAAAGAAACCCTAAAAACAACAAGGAAATTCGGATTACAAGGAGGCACAAAATCTGCCAAATCTTTCCTTAAGTGCATTTGGTGCATTTTAGGAAAGTTTTGCCCTAGAAGATATTATATCATTCCTAAACTATTCTAAGCATTAAAACTGATAAATAAAGGCCTAAAACATGTCCAAATACATTATAAATTCGTGGACATCATATATGGCAAGTTCGGGAACAAATATGGAAAGTGGTCCAAATAAGGAAAGTTTGCAAAAGTGATGCAACTTTCCAAATTAGCTCTCATCTTCACTTCTGGTTGAACAAGTCTTCAATAACCTTCCTCCAAATGCATTTACCATAGATTAAAGTTGATCAAGTCCTCTTTGTACGCCACCATGCTCGGATCTTCAAAAGCTTGTCTTGACTTTTCTAATGTAGGCATGTAAATGGATGTTAATGCTTGTCTTGAACTTTAATCTTGAAACTGATCTGTGAGCTATTTGTGACGTTCCATGATTCATATCAAAAACTTTCCTAATTTGAATTAGGAAAGTCTAGTTTTTTTCCTTTTTATCATTAGATCTTTATTTCCCTTGATATTTTCGACCAAGCTAGGGTTTCTTAGGCTATTTAAAGCCTCTTTTGTAAGCTTTACAATCAGAATATCAATGAATGAAAATCCTTTTGTTTTGGTTTAAGCTTTTGCTTTGAAAAACCTCTTTGTAATTCATGTTCTTGAATTGCATGTTTAGAGTCATTCAAGTCCAATTGATCATTGTTCTTGTGGAGTGCCTCAACCTTAATTAAAGAAACCTATTCTTGAATTAGGGGATTGATCGATTAGGTCATCATCTTCCCAACCTCGCCTAAAGGTTGATTCAAATTGTTAAGGGTTTTCAAGCTTTTCCGTTCAAGGGTCCATCATCCGGTTCTTGAATCCGTCAACGCTTGAGGGTTCGTATCAACCAAACATGAGCATTATTAGTGAAATTGGAAATAGCAAGCATTACCTTTCTTTCCTCACTATAATTATTGTAATCAAAGAAATGCTCGGTTTCTATCTCCCATTGCAAGTATTCCTCTTGATTAGAACTCCCATAGAAAGTATTTAACTTGAGCTTATCACCTCTTAAGCTTCTATGCTCCATCCCTCCATGATAAACCTCTCTATTTTGGCTCCGGGTCTGTTCTACCTCTCGAAAACTCTTACTTCTCATTTGATCAAACCTTTCATGATACATTGCTGCAAATAAAAAGGTTAATAATAAAAAATAGGACCTCTCAATCACTCCCTAAGTGTTTACACTCGATGATGTTTGTTCTCTCGTGTTTGCACTCAAAACAGATTTTAGGGCCTAAATGTAACCTTGAACTATTAGCACACTTTAGCAACTATCAAACAAATAAGATACTAATGATATTTGTAAAAAGTATCAATAAAGAAATAAGAAACAATCAGCTTGGGTGGCTAGAGAAATAAAAGGACAGATTTTTCAAATGGTGTATTTTTGTAACAAGGAAAGAATAAGAAAGAAAACAAGCAAGAATAAACTTTCCTAAAAGAGAAAAATTCGAAATTAGACTTCCCTAAAGCAATTTAGATCAGAAAATATGACTTTCCTTAAGCAAGATATGCATATATTTGAATATGGGACAGATTTGAAACTTTCCTAAAACAGTTTTTGCTATTTATGGTAAGTTCTAGCTTTTTAGGAAACAAACAACTTTGGCTCATTCAACTTGATAATTTCGGATTCAAGATGCATAAATGATGAGTTTAAGATGAACTCTTCAAGAACAATAAGAACACTAAACACTTTTTTCCAGAAACTCAAGCAAATAGCAAGAACACTTTTTTTTATAACAATTTTCTGCACAATCCGACAGTCTGCGAAGATCTATTTTTTTCTCAATCTTCCACTTTTTTGTTGAAAAACTTTTCTGAATAACAAATAATCAAGACTGAAATATAAACACTTTTGAAGTTTATGACTTTCTAAGATTCGGATTGAAACTATACGAAAAAGAGCAAAAACAGTAGCTAAAGAAGGAAATTCTGGAACATTTTTTTTTTTTTTTTTGGAATTTTTGATGAACGAGAACAAGACAAGAAAAATTAAAATAACAAGAAAGCAAGTAAGATAGAAATCTTCCCTTGAGCCTAAGCTCTGATACCAAATGATATGAAACCCTAGAAAATTGAAATAGAAACCCTTTGAAACACAAAGAACCCCTAGATGCAAATCCTAAAACCCCAATGAACAATAAGGTAAAACCCTTGGAAACAAAGAAGAAGAAGATTATTCCAATGATCTAATACCTTGAAATAAGAGAACTTGTTCTTATTTCAAGATTGAAACAATCCACAAACACAATAGATCAAGTTATGCTTGAATGTTTCTAAAACATGCAACCTAGAACAAGGCTACAAAATGCAAGGTAAAATCAACCAAGCAATAAGTAAAACAAAGCTATTTTCTATCATATTAATTCTTCATATTTAGGGTTACAAATGAGGCTTTAAATAGCCAAAGAAACTGATATGAAACCCTAGAAAATTGAAATAGAAACCCTTTGAAAGACAAAGAACCCCTAAATGCAAATCCTAAAACCCCATGAACAAAAAGGTAAAACCCTTGGAAAATAAGAAGAGAAAGATTATTCCAATGATCTATGATCTTGAAATAAGAGAACTTGTTCTTATTTCAAGATTGAAACAATCCACAAACACAATAGATCAATTCATGCTTGAATGTTTCTAAAACATGCAACCTAGAACAAGGCTACAAAACTAAGCAATTTAAGCAAAGCAAAAGGCAATATTATTATCATATGAATTCTTGATCTTTTCTTGATTGAAACCTTGGACTTCAATATTGTCAATTCTTTGACATTTGGGGCTGGGATGATTCATATCATTCTCTCCAACTTCGAAAAGATTCGTCCTCGAATCTAAAGGTTTGATCATGGTGGAGTCTCCCTTGAAAAATTCGCCAATTGTTAAAGCATTTGTGGCACCATTATTGGCATTGATTTCCTGCAAAAAATCATAAACAAAATCTTGGAAAGGGTTTAGCTTGAAACTTCCCATATGATACTCGAGTGCAAAGAGGGGTGGTGTGGCTAATAGTTTCCTTTTCCTCTCCATTCTTCTAACTAGAGCTTGCTTTTCTTGCTCTAATTTTCTCAACTCTTCTTGCTTCTTTATTTTCTCCTTTTCTTCTCGCTCTAATCTCTCTCGCTTCACCGACTCCCTTTTCTCTCTTCTTTTTTGTTGTTCTTGTTCCATCCTCTTCAATCTCTCTTTTTCTTCTTCTTTAGTTTCATCTCCTTCTAGAGCCAAATCTATCTTGTTAGGGCACACCTCCCGAATATGCCCTCTTCCACGACATTTAGTACACTTGATATCTCTAGTATGTATTGTCATAATGGAAGAATTTTGTGGTTGCAAAAAAATTAGTTTTTTGAAAGATGAAGAAAAAAAAAAAAAAACTGCTTGGTACTCAAACTTTGAAACGAGTTTTTAGGTAATTTAAGTTCTGATTTTGGATTTGATGTCTTCTGTAATTTTGTAGAGGATCGAAAAATAAACAGATTGGAAAAAAATTTCGTAGGAAAAGGTTAAGGGACGAGGTCAGTAGGTGATGTACAAGTTGGAACAAAAATCTGGAAATTTTCTGGTTTTTTTTTAAAGAAAGCGGTTTTGATGAGGGATTAGAAAAAGTGAAGACGTAGGTGATGAAGTAAACGAATTTACCTTTGATAACTCTCTCCCAGAGCAAGCTCTGATACCAAATGATATGAAACCCTAGAAAATTGAAATAGAAACCCTTTGAAAGACAAAGAACCCCTAAATGCAAATCCTAAAACCCCATGAACAAAAAGGTAAAACCCTTGGAAAATAAGAAGAGAAAGATTATTCCAATGATCTATGATCTTGAAATAAGAGAACTTGTTCTTATTTCAAGATTGAAACAATCCACAAACACAATAGATCAATTCATGCTTGAATGTTTCTAAAACATGCAACCTAGAACAAGGCTACAAAACTAAGCAATTTAAGCAAAGCAAAAGACAATATTATTATCATATGAATTCTTGATCTTTTCTTGATTGAAACCTTGGACTTCAATATTGTCAATTCTTTGACATTTGGGGCTGGGATGATTCATATCAGAAACCCTAAAAACAACAAGGAAATTCGGATTACAAGGAGGCACAAAATCTGCCAAATCTTTCCTTAAGTGCAATTGGTGCATTTTAGGAAAGTTTTGCCCTAGAAGATATTATATCATTCCTAAACTATTTTAAGCATTAAAACTGATAAATAAAGGCCTAAAACATGTCCAAATACATTGTAAATTCGTGGACATCATATATGGCAAGTTCGGGAACAAATATGGAAAGTGGTCCAAATAAGGAAAGTTTGCAAAAGTGATGCAACTTTCCTAATTTGCTCTTCTCTTCATTTCTGATTGAACAAGTCTTCAATTCTCTTCTTCCAAATGAATTTTCCATTGATTAATGTGCATCAAGTCTTCTTTGTTAGCCTCCATGCTCGGATCTTCGAAGCTTGTCTTGACTTTGCTAATGTAGGCTTGTAAATGGATATTCAATGCTTCTCTTGATCTTTGAACTTGTGATTGGTCCTTGAGCTTTTTGTGAGGTTCCATGATTCATATCATAAGGTTTCCCACATGTCAAAGTTGTGTTCATGATTTGGTCCATCCTAAAGATCCCAATGGAGTAACCTCTTCTTTGCAATCCTATTTGGACCAAAATATCAAAAGAGGATCGGAACCACTACAAAAACTTGTTTGTAGTTGAAAAGCTCGTTTCAAAGTACTTGTTTCACTCTTCGGACATTTTTGATACCAAAGACCTAAGGTTTCCCACTTGTCAAAGTTTTCCTCATGATTTGGTCCATCTTAAAGATCCAAATGGACGAACCTTTTCTTTGGGAATCCTTTTGCAACCAAAATTTTGAAAGAGGATCCAAACCACTCCAAAAACTTGTTTGTAATTGAAAATCTTGTTTCAAAGTACTTGTTTCACTCTTCGGACTATATTGATACCAAAGACCTAAAGTTTCCCACTTGTCAAAGTTGTGCTCATGATTTGGTCCATCCTAAAGATCCAAATGGTGGAACCTCTTCTTAAGAAATCCTCTTTGGACCAAAATAATGAAAGACGATCTGAACCATTCCAAAAACTTGTTTGTAATTGGAAAGTTTGTTTCAATCTTCGGACCATTTTGATACCGAAGACCTAAGGTTTCCCACATGTCAAAGTTGTGTTCATGATTTGGTCCATCCTAAAGATCCCAATGGAGGAACCTCTTCTTTGCAATCCTATTTGGACCAAAATATCAAAAGAGGATCGGAACCACTACAAAAACTTGTTTGTAGTTGAAAAGCTCGTTTCAATGTACTTGTTTCACTCTTCGGACATTTTTGATACCAAAGACCTAAGGTTTCCCACTTGTCAAAGTTTTCCTCGTGATTTGGTCCATCTTAAAGATCCAAATGGACGAACCTTTTCTTTGGGAATCCTTTTGCAACCAAAATTTTGAAAGAGGATCCAAACCACTCCAAAAACTTGTCTGTAATTGAAAATCTTGTTTCAAAGTACTTGTTTCACTCTTCGGACTATATTGATACCAAAGACCTAAAGTTTCCCACTTGTCAAAGTTGTGCTCATGATTTGGTCCATCCTAAAGATCCAAATGGTGGAACCCCTTCTTAAGGAATCCTCTTTGGACCAAAATAATGAAAGAGGATCTGAAGCATTCCAAAAACTTGTTTGTAATTGAAAAGCTTGTTTCAAAGTATTTGTTTAACTCTCTAGACCAAATTGAATCAGAAGACTTAAGGTTTCCCATTTGTCGAAGTTGTGCTCATTATTTGGTCCATCCTAAAGATCCAAATGGGGGAAACTCTTCTTTGGGAATCCGGTTTGGACCAAAATATCGAAAGAGGATCCGAAGCACTATAAAAACTTGTTTGTAATTGAAAAGCTTGTTTCAAAGTACTTGTTTCACTCTTCGGACCATTTTGATACCAAAGACCTAAGGTGATACGAACCCTCAAGCGTTGACGGATTCAAGAACCGGATGATGGACCCTTGAACGGAAAAGCTTGAAAACCCTTAACAATTTGAATCAACCTTTAGGCGAGGTTGGGAAGATGATGACCTAATCGATCAATCCCCTAATTCAAGAATATGTTTCTTTAATTAAGGTTGAGGCACTCCACAAGAACAATGATCAATTGGACTTGAATGACTCTAAACATGCAATTCAAGAACATGAATTACAAAGAGGTTTTTCAAAGCAAAAGCTTAAACCAAAACAAATCGATTTTTATTCATTGATATTCTGATTGTAAAGCTTACAAAAGAGGCTTTAAATAGCCTAATAAACCCTAGCTTGGTCGAAAATATGAAGGGAAATAAAGACCTAATAATAAAAAGGTAAAAACTAGACTTTCCTAAATTCAAATTAGGAAAGTTTTCCTAATCTTTTAAACTTGGTCTCCAAGTTTGCAAAACTAAGGAAACAAAGTCAAATCTTCCCTATTACATCAATAATAATAATAATAAATAAAACTAAAGTAATAAAACTCAAATAAAATACTAAAATTCGAAATTGGATGAAAATAGACAAAACTACAAGTGCCAGTCGCCGTTTTTGATGTCATTTTCACTCGTTTGAATGTTTTCATGCGCGATTTTCTTTGGAGCTCTTTGAAACAAATATCCCATGAGTTTAGAAGTGTTTTAAACTCATTTTCTTGATTAGTCAAGTATGTAACCAAATATCCTTGCAAATGCCCAAGAAAGTCAATCTTCACTCGTTTAGTCTTCGGATTCTTGATCTTTTCTTGATTGAAACCTTGGACTTCAATATTGTCAATTCTTTGACATTTGGGGCTGGGATGATTCATATCATAAGGTTTCCCACTTGTCAAAGTTTTCCTCATGATTTGATCCATCCTAAAGATCCAAATGGAGGAAGCTCATCTTTGGGAATCCTCTTTGAACAAAAATTTCGAAAGAGGATCCGAACCACTCAAAAAACTTGTTTGTAATTTAAAATCTTGTTTCAAAGTACTTGTTTCACTCTTCGGACTATATTGATACCAAAGACCTAAGGTTTCCACTTGTCAAAGTTTTCCTCTTGATTTGGTCCATCCTAATTATCCAAATGGAGGAACCTCTTCTTTGGGAATCCACTTTGGACCAAAATATCGAAATAGGATCCGAACTACTCCAAAAACTTGTTTTAATTGAAAATCTTGTTTCAAAGCACTTGTTTCACTCTTCGGACCATATTGATACCAAAGACCTATGGTTTCCCACTTGTCAAAGTAGTGCTCATTATTTGGTCCATACTAAACATCAAAATGGAGGAACCTCTTCTATGGGAATCCTCTTTGGACCAAAATAACGAAAGAGGATCCGAACCACGCATAAAACTTGTTTGTAATTGAAAAGTTTGTTTCAATGTACTCGTTTCACTCTTCGGTCCATATTGATACCAAAGACCTAAGGTTTCCCACTTGTCAAAGTTTTCCTCGTGATTTGGTCCATTCTAAAGATCCAAAAGGGGGAACCTCTTCTTTGGGAATCCTCTTTGGACCAAAATAACGAAAGACGATCCGAACCACTCCAAAAACTTGTTTGTAATTGAAAAGTTTGTTTCACTCTTCGGACCATTTTGATACCGAAGACCTAAGGTTTACCACTTGTCAAAGTTGTGCTCATGATTGGTCCATCCTAAAGATCCAAATGGAAGAACCTCTTCTTTGGGAATCCTCTTTGGACCAAAATAATGAAAGAGGATCTGAACCACTCCAAAAACATGTTTGTATTTGAAGGCTTGTTTCAAAGTATTTGTTTCACTCTCTAGACCAAATTGAATCAGAAGACTTAAGGTTTCCCATTTGTCAAAGTTGTGCTCATTATTTGGTCTATCCAAAAGATCAAAATGGAGGAACCTCTTCTTTGGGAATCCGGTTTGGACCAAAATATCGAAAAAGGATCCGAAGCACTATAAAAACTTGTTTGTAATTGAAAAGCTGGTTTCAATGTACTTGTTTCACTCTTCGGACCATTTTGATACCGAAGACCTATGGTTTCCCACTTGTCAAAGTTTTCCTCGTGATTTGGTCCATCCTAAAGATGCAAATGGAGGAACCTCTTCTTTGGGAACCCTGTTTGGACCAAAATATAGAAAGAGTATCCGAACCACTCCAAAAACTTGTTTGTAATTGAAAAGCTTGTTACAAATACTTGTTTAACTCTTCGGGCCATATTGATGCCAAAGACTGAAGGTTTCCCAATTGTCAAAGTTTTCCTCATTATTTGGTCCATCCTAAAGATCCAAATGGAGGAACCTCTTCTTTGGGAATCCACTTGGGACCAAAATATCGATATAGGATCCGAACCACTCCAAAAACTTGTTTGTAATTGAAAATCTTGTTTCAAAGTACTTGTTTCACTCTTCAGACCATATTGATACCAAGGACCTAAGGTTTCCCACTTGTCAAAGCTGTGCTCATGATTTGATCCATCCTAAACATCCAAATGAGGAACCTCTTCTATGGGAATCCTCTTTGGACAAAATTAACGAAAGAGGATACGAACCACCCCAAAAATTTATTTGTAATTGAAAAGCTTGTTTCAAAGTACTTGTTTCACTCTCTAGACCAAATTGCATCTGAAGACCTAAGGTTTCCCACTCTTCAAAGTTGTGCTCATGATTTGGTCCATCCTATTGATCCAAATGGAGGAACCTCTTCTTTTTGAATTTGGTTTGGACCAAAATATCGAAAGAGGATCTGAAGCACTGTAAAAACTTGTTTGTAACTGAAAAGCTTGTTTCAAAGTAATTGTTTCACTCTTCGAAACATTTTGATACCAAGAACCTAAGGTTTCCCACTTGTCAAAGTTTTCCTCGTCATTTGGTCCATCCTAAAGATCCAAATGGATGAACCTCTTCTTTGGTAATCCTCTTTGGTCCTAAATTTCGAAAGATTATCCAAACCACTCCAAAAACTTGTTTGTAGTAAAAAGCTTTTTTCAAAGTACTTGTTTTACTCTCTAGACCAAATTGAATACAAAGACTTAGGTTTCCCTCTTGTCAAAGTTGTGCTCATGATTTTGTCCATCCTAAAGATCCAAAGGGAGGAACCACTTCTTTGGGAATCCTTTTTGGACCAAAATATTTAAAGAGGATCCAAACCATTCCAAAAAAAAGTTTGTAATTTAAAAGATTGTTTCAAAGTACTTTTTTCACTCTTTGGACCATATTGAAACCAAAGAACTAAGGTTTCTTACTTGTCAAAGTTTTCCTCGTGATTTGGTCCATCCTAAAGATCCAAATGGAGGAAGCTCTTCTTTAGGAATCCTCTTTGGACAAAATATCGAAATAGGATCCGAACCACTCCAAAAACTTGTTTGTAATTAAAAATCTTGTTTCAAAGTAATTTTTTCACTCTTCGGACCATATTGATACCAAAGACCTAAGGTTTTCCACTTGTCAAAGTTTTCCTCGTGATTTCGTCCATCCTAAGGATCCAAATGGAGGAACCACTTCTTTGGGAATCCACTTTCAACAAAAATTTCGAAGGAGGATCCGAACCACTCCAAAAACTTGTTTGTAATTGAAAAGCTTGTTTCAAAGTACTTGTTTTACTCTTCGGACCATATTGATACAAAAGACCTAAGGTTTCCACTTGTCAAAGTTTTCCTCATGATTTGGTCCATCCTAAATATCAAAACGGAGGAACCTCTTCTTTGGGAATCCTCTTTGGACAAATTTAACTAAAGAGGATCCGAACCACTCCAAAAACTTGTTTGTAATAGAAAAGTTTGTTTCAATGTACTCGTTTCACTCTTCGGACCATATTGATACCAAAGACCTAAGGTTTCCCACTTGTCAAAGTTTTCCTCATGATTTGGTAAATCCTTAAGATCCAAAGGGACGAACCTCTTCTTTCAGAATCCTGTTGGGACCAAAATATCGAAAGAGGATCCGAACCACTCTAAAAACTTGTTTGTAATTGAAAAGCTTGTTTCAAAGTACTTGTTTCACTCTTCGGACCATATTGATACCAAAGACCTAAGGTTTCCCACTTGTCGAAGTTGTACTCTTGATTTGGTCCATCCTAAAGATCCAAAAGGAGGAACCTATTCTTTGGGAATCCTCTTTGGACAAAATAACGAAAGAGGATACGAACCACTCTAAAAACTTGTTTGTAATTGAAAAGCTTGTTTCAAACTACTTGTTTCACTCTCTAGACCAAATTGAATCCGAAGACCTAAGTTTTCCCACTTGTCAAAGTTGTGCTCATGATTTGGTCTATCCTAACCATCCAAATAGATGAACCTTTTCTTTGGGAATCCGGTTTGGAACAAAATATGGAAAGAGGATGTGAAGCACTATAAAAACTAGTTTGAGTGAAACAAGTACTTTGAAACAAGCTTTTCATTTTCAAACATGTTTTGGGAGTGGTTCGGATCCTCTTTCGATATTTTGGTCCAAACAGGATTCCCATTGAAGTGGTTCCTCCATTTGGATCTTTAGGATGGACGAAATCACGAGGAAAACTTTGACAAGTGGGAAACCTTAGGTCTTTGGTATGACTATGGTCCGAATAGTGAAACAAGTACTTTGAAACAAGCTTTTCATTTTTAAACAAGTTTTGGGAGTGGTTCGGATCCTCTTTCGATATTTTGGTCCAAAGAGGATTCCCAGAGAAGAGGTTCCTCCATTTGGATCTTTAGGATGGACGAAATCACGAGGAAAACTTTGACAAGTGGGAAACCTTAGGTCTTTGGTATGAATATGGTCCGAAGAGTGAAACAAGCTTTTAAATTACTAACAAGTTTTTGGAGTGTTTCAGATCTTCTTTCGATATTTTGGTCCAAAGAGGATTCCCAAAGAAGAGGTTCCTCCATTTGGATCTTTAGGATGGACGAAATCACGAGGAAAACTTTGACATGTGGGAAACCTTAGGTCTTTGGTATGAATATGGTCCGAATAGTGAAACAAGTACTTTGAAACAAGCTTTTCATTTACAAACAAGTTTTTGGAGTGGTTCGGATCCTCTTTCGATATTTTGGTCTAAACAGGATTCCAAAAGAAGTGTTTCCTCCATTTGGATCTTTAGGATGGACGAAATCACGAGGAAAACTTTGACAAGTGGGAAACTTTAGGTCTTTGGTATGCATAAGATCCGAATAGTGAAACAAGTACTTTGAAACAAGCTTTTCTATTAGAAACAAGTTTTTGGAGTGTTTCGGATCCTCTTTCGATATTTTGGTTCAACCATGATTCCCAAGCAAGTGGTTCCTCCATTTGGATCTTTAGGATGGACGAAATCAAGAGGAAAACTTTGACAAGTGGGAAACCCTAGGTCTTTGGTATGAATATGGTCTGAAGAGTGAAACAAGTACTTTGAAACAAGCTTTTAAATTACAAACAAGTTTTTGGAGTGTTTCAGATCTTCTTTCGATATTTTGGTCCAAAGAGGATTCCCAAAGAAGAGGTTCCTCCATTTGGATCTTTAGGATGGACGAAATCACGAGGAAAACTTTGACAAGTGGGAAACCTTAGGTCTTTGGTATGAATATGGTCCGAAGAGCGAAACAACTACTTTGAAACAAGCTTTTAAAATACAAACAAGTTTTTAGAGTGTTTAAGATCTTCTTTCGATATTTTGGTCCAAAGAGGATTCCCAAAGAAGAGGTTCCTCCATTTGGATCTTTAGGATGGACGAAATCACGAGGAAAACTTTGACAAGTGTGAAACCTTATGTCTTTGGTATGAATATGGTCCGAATAGTGAAACAAGTACTTTGAAACAAGCTTTTCATTTACAAACAAGTTTTTGGAGTGGTTCGGATCCTCTTTCGATATTTTGGTCCAAACAGGATTCCCAAAGAAGTGGTTCCTCCATTTGGATCTTTAGGATGGACGAAATCACGAGGAAAACTTTGACAAGTGGGAAACTTTAGGTCTTTGGTATGCATAAGATCCGAATAGTGAAACAAGTACTTTGAAACAAGCTTTTCTACTAGAAACAAGTTTTTGGAGTGTTTCGGATCCTCTTTCGATATTTTGGTTCAACCATGATTCCCAAGGAAGTGGTTCCTCCATTTGGATCTTTAGGATGGACGAAATCAAGAGGAAAACTTTGACAAGTGGGAAACCCTAGGTCTTTGGTATTGATATGGTCCGAAGAGTGAAACAAGTACTTTGAAACAAGCTTTTAAATTACAAACATGTTTTTGGAGTGTTTCAGATCTTCTTTCGATATTTTGGTCCAAAGAGGATTCCCAAAGAAGAGGTTCCTCCATTTGGATCTTTAGGATGGACAAAATCACGAGGAAAACTTTGACAAGTGGGAATCCTTAGGTCTTTGGTATGAATATGGTCCGAAGAGTGAAACAAGTACTTTGAAACAAGCTTTTCATTTTCAAACAAGTTTTAGGAGTGGTTCGGATCCTCTTTCGATATTTTGGTCCAAAGAGGATTCCCAAAGAAGAGGTTCCTCCATTTGGATCTTTAGGATGGACGAAATCACGAGGAAAACTTTGACAAGTGGGAAACCTTAGGTCTTTGGTATGAATATGGTCCGAAGAGTGAAACAAGTACTTTGAAACAAGCTTTTCATTTACAAACAAGTTTTTGGAGTGGTTCGTATCCTCTTTCGATATTTTGGTCCAAACAGGATTCCCAAAGAAGAGGTTCCTCCATTTGGATCTTTAGGATGGACGAAATCACGAGGAAAACTTTGACAAGTGATATGAATCATGGAGCACAAGACAAGATAGACAAGCTTAGGATGGTTCAAGGGCCAATGACAAGATCCAAGACCAAGAAATTGCAACAAGCTTTGAATATCCATTGTCAAGCATACATGAGCAAACTCAAGGAGTCTTTTGAAGATTGGAACATTGAGGCTAAGGAAGAAGACTTAAAGCACTTCAACATGTGGCATGTGCAATTGGAAGAAGAATTTGGATAAGTTGTGCAATCAGATTAAAAGAATAAAGCTTAGAGAGAAAGTTGCAAACTTTCCATATTTGACAACTTTCCCTATTTGAGTCTTTTATTTATTTTATGCATTTAGAGTTTTTATTTAATGTTTCCCATGGCCAAAGGACATGTTTTAGGCCTTTTATATTCAGTTTATATGTTTGGAAAGGATTAGGAAAGATATTATTCTCTAGAAAAGATTTTCCACAAAATCTGCCAATTTCACATAAGGCAAGTTTTGGGCAGATTTTGTGCTCTTTGTATTCCGAATTTCCTAGCTTATTTTTAGGGTTTCTTTGCCTATTTAAAGGCCTCATTTGTAACCCTAAAGACTGAGAATTCATATGATAATAATATTGCTTTTTGCTTTGCTAAAATTGCTTAGTTTTGTAGCCTTGTTCTTAGGTTGCATGTTTTAGGAACATTCAAGCAAACCTTGATCTAGTTTGTTTGTGAATTGTTTCAATCTTGAAATAAGAACAAGTTCTCTTATTTCAAGGTCTTTGATCATTGGAATAATCTTCTTTTCTTGTTTTTCCAAAGGTTTTACCTTTTTGTTCATGGGGTTTTAGGATTTGCATCTAAGGGGTTCTTTGTGCATCAAAGGGTTTCTTTATCAATTTCCTAGGGTTTCATATCATTTGGTATCAGAGCTTAGGCTCAAGGGAAGATTTCTATCTTACTTGCTTTCTTGTTGTTTTAATTTTTACTGTCTTGTTCTTCGTTCATCGAAAATTTCAAAAAAAAAAAAAAAAAAATTGTTCCAGAATTTTCTTCTTTAGCTACTGTTTTTGTTCTTTTTCGTATAGTTTCAATTCGAATCTTAGAAAGTCATAAACTACAAAAGTGTTTATCTTTGAGTCGTGATTATTTGTTATTCATAAAATTTTGTCAAAAAAAATTGGAAGATTGAGAAAAAAATAGATCTTCGCAGACTGTCGGATTGTCCAGAAAATTAAAAAATAAAAAAGTGTTCTTGCTTGATTTGTTGAAGTTTCTGGAAAAAGTGGTTTGTGTTCGTATTTTTCTTGAAGAGTTCATCTTAAACTCATCCTATCTTCATCTTGAATCTGAAAATTACAAAGGATTTGTGCTAGAATTGTTTATTTCCTAAAAAGCTAGAACTTACCATAAATAGCCAAAACAGTTTTAGGAAAGTATCAATTCTGTCCCATATTCAAATATATGCATATCTTGCTCAATTAAAGTCATTTTTTTTTATCCAAAACACATTAGGGAAGTCTAATTTCGAATTTTTCTCTTTTAGGAAAGTTTATTCTTGCATATTTTCTTTATTATTCTTTCCTTGTTATTAAAATATACCATAGTTGCAAAATCTGTCCTATTTTTCTTAACCAACCAAATTGCTTGTTCTTTTTTTTCTTTATTGTTACCTTTTATAAACTTTCTTAGTATCTTAATTGTTTGATAGTTACTAAAGTGTGCTAAGAGTTCAAGGCTTCATTTAAGGTGTAAAATCTGTTTTGAGTGCAAACACGAGTGGATTGACATTTTTTGAGTGAAACACTTAGGGAGTGATTTGAAAGGTCCTATTTTTACATTACTAACTTGTTTCTCTTGCAGCCATGAATATTGAAGGAGATTGTTCTAATATGAAGGAGGAGATTAAGAAAACTGAAACAATGGAAGGTTACATCTTGAAAATACAAAGGGATGTTGATAGGAAGATGGAGGCTCAAACAAGGGAGATTGCCAACCTAAGTGCTCAAATACAAGCTTTGCTCTTAAACCAACCTAGAGCCAATCCAAATGTGGCTCCAAATGAGGCTAGGGAGCAACAAATTGTGCAAGGGGTTGAGGCACATAATGAACAACAAGGGTGGGATCCTTATGATTATGAGGAAGAACCTAGAAATCAAATGAGAGCACATCATGGAGGGGGAAGAGGAAGAGGCCGGGGTTCCAAGTTCAAAGACCAAACAGGAGAGTTTCCTCTTGCTAGAGATGATGACTTAAAGGGAATCAAGTTCAAAATTCCACCATTCCAAGGCAAGACTGATCCGGAGGAGTACTTGCAATGGGAGGCACAAACTGAGCACATATTTGATTGCAACAACTTCAGTGAGCAAAGGAAGGTAGTTTTAGCAATTACTGAATTTACTAATTATGCTTCTGTTTAGTGGATTCAGTTAAAAGCTAAACTTAGAAGGGAGAGGCAACCTCAAATAGAGACATGGGCTGAGCTTAAGGGCATGATGAGGAAGAGGTTCATTCCAACAACTTATGAAAGAGATATAGTGTTCAAGTTGCAAAGGTTTGATCAAGGCTCAAAAAGTGTAGAAGACTATTACAAGGAGCTTGATATCTTGATGACAAGGGCTGGAATTGAGGAGACTGAATTAGCTACCATGGGAAGGTTTATGGGGGGCTTGAATAGAGAATTAAGGCACAAAGTTGATGCTCACTCTTGCTATGACATGGAGGAAATGTTACACCTTGCAATTAAATTTGAGTCACATATGCAAGAAGATTCTAAGTCAAGGTATTATTCTAAACCCTATTCATCCAAACCTACTTCATCTAAACCCACTTCTAGCCAACCTTGGGGAAAAGACACCAAAAACACATATTCTGGTCGAGGGGACCAATTTCCAAAAGACAAAACTATTTTTGATAAAAAGAGGGAGGGTGAGAGTTCTTTCAAGGGTAAGGGTAAAATAGAAGAAGCTAGGACTAGGGACATCAAATGTTGGAAGTGTCAAGGGTTAGGGCATGTCATGAAAGATTGTCCAAACAAAAGAACCATGTTTATTGAGAATGGGGAATACATATCCGGGGATGATGAGAGTGAATATGAAAATATGGAGTTTGAGGAGGAAAGTGATGGGAGTGTTGAGGAGGGAAACAAAGTTACTCTAGTGTCTAGGAGGGTACTTAGTGCACAAGTGAAAGAGAATGACCAAGACCAAAGAGAGAACTTATTCTATACTAGATGCTATGTAGAAGGAGTGCCTTGTAGTGTCATCATAGATGGTGGGAGTTGCACAAATGCTGTGAGTTCTACCCTTGTCACTAGATTAAACCTAACAACCAAACCCCATCCAAAACCCTACAAACTACAATGGCTTACTGATTGTGGAGAGTTGAAAGTGAACAAAAAGACTCTAATTTCTATGACTCTTGGGAAGTATAAGGATGAGGTGGAGTGTGATGTAGTTCCAATGCATGCTGGGGATATCTTACTTGGAAGGCCTTGGCAGTTTGATAGAAGGGCAATCCATGATGGTTATCTAAATAGGTACTCATTTACATTGAATGGAAGAAAGACCACACTTACACCATTAACTAGCTCCAAAGTATACATTGATCAATGTAAGTTAGAAAAGAGAAGGAAAGAGCTTGAGAGTGAGAAAAAGAAATTGAGTGATTAAAAAGAATTGAGTGACAAAAAGATATTGAGTGATTCAAAAGATTTGAGTGATAAAAATACTTTGAGTGAAAAAAGAGAGTAAAAGAAAGGAGTGAGCTTGTTTGCAAGAACTAGTGAGGTTAAGAGAGCTTTGTTTTCAAACAAAACAATCCTTGTACTTTTGTGCAAAGGATCTTGCTTTATCACTAACCAACTTAACCAAGAATTGCCTAGTGTCTTTGTTGATCTTTTGCAGCAATATGGAGATGTCTTTCCCGAAGAGATGCCTAATGAATTACCACCAATCAGAGGTATTGAACACAAGATTGACTTCATTCCAGGAGCTTCAATTCCCAATAGGCCAGCCTATAGATCAAATCCAACCGAGGCGAATGAGATTCAAAAGCAAGTTGAGGAGTTGCTTGCTAAAGGATACGTAAGAGAAAGTCTTTCCCCTTGCTCTGTCCCTGTTTTGTTAGTTCCTAAAAAGGATGGTACTTGGCGCATGTGTGTTGATTGTAGGGCCATTAATAAGATCACCATTAAGTATAGACATCCTATCCCTCGATTAGATGACATGCTTGATGAATTACATGGTTGCACACTCTTTACTAAAATTGATTTAAAATCAGGTTACCATCAAATTAGAATGGAATTGGGGGATGAATGGAAAACAGCTTTTAAAACAAAGTTTGGATTGTATGAATGGTTAGTAATGCCTTTCGGATTAACTAATGCACCTAGCACATTCATGAGGTTAATGAATCATGTTCTTAGAGATTTTTTGGGTAAATTTGTGGTAGTTTACTTTGATGACATTCTCATTTACTCTAGATCATTGCATGAGCATGTAAAGCATGTAGGGGCTGTTTGTGAAACACTTAGGAAAGAAAAGTTGTATGCTAATTTGAAAAAGTGTTCTTTTTGCATGGAAAGAGTAAAGTTCTTAGGGTTCATTGTGTCTAATAAGGGGGTAGAAGTAGATGAGGAAAAGATCAAAGCCATCCAAGAGTGGCCAACCCCAACAAATGTGAGTGAAGTGAGGAGCTTTCATGGGCTTGCTGGTTTTTATAGGAGGTTTATAAAAGACTTTAGCACCATTGCTTCTCCTTTAAATGAATTGGTTAAAAAGAATGTTGTGTTTGCATGGGTAGTAGCCCAAGAATCTGCCTTTCAAACTCTTAAGGATAAATTGTGTAATGCACCACTACTTGTTTTACCTAACTTTGATTTGACTTTTGAGATAGAGTGTGATGCAAGTGGCATAGGCATAGGGGCTGTTTTGATGCAAAATGGGAAGCCAGTGATGTACTTTAGTGAAAAGTTGAGTGGAGCATCATTGAATTATCCAACTTATGATAAAGAGTTGTATGCATTGGTGAGGGCATTGCAAACATGGCAACACTACCTATGGCCAAGAGAGTTTGTCATCCATACGGATCATGAAAGCTTGAAGCATTTGAAAGGACAAGACAAGCTCAACAAAAGACATGCAAAATGGGTAGAGTTCATTGAAACATTTCCTTATGTTATCAAGTACAAGAAAGGTAAGGATAATGTTGTGGCTGATGCATTGTCTAGAAGGTATGCTCTTTTCAATTCTCTCAATGCTAAGTTCTTAGGTTTTGAGCATGTTAAGACACTTTATGCACTTGATGATGATTTTGGAGAGATTTATGCTTCCATTGGCCGAGGGACTTCTTTTGATGACTATGTGATGTGTAATGATTTTCTTTTTAAGAAAGGTAAACTTTGTATTCCTAAATGTTCTATTAGGGAGCTTTTGACTAAAGAGGCTCATGGTGGAGGTTTAATGGGACATTTTGGGGTAGCTAAGACATATGACATGTTGCATGAGCATTTTTATTGGCCTAAGATGAAGCATGATGTAGTTAAAGTTTGTTCTCATTGTATTACATGTAAGGCAGCCAAGTCTAGGGTTAAACCACATGGATTGTATTCTCCTTTACCTATTCCTTTAGCACCTTGGTTAGATGTTTCTATGGATTTTGTGCTAGGCTTGCCGAGAACAAAAAGGGGAAAAGATAGCATTTTTGTTGTTGTTGATAGGTTTAGCAAAATGGCTCATTTCATTGCATGTGCTAAAACTGATGATGCTAAACACATTGCTGACTTGTTCTTTAGAGAAGTTGTTAAATTGCATGGCATTCCTCAAAGCATTGTGAGTGATAGGGATGTTAAGTTTCTAAGTCATTTTTGGAGGGTTTTGTGGGGTAAGCTTGGGACTAAATTAATGTACTCTACTACTTGTCACCCCCAAACTGATGGTCAAACTGAGGTTGTCAATAGGACTATGGTTACATTGCTTAGGGCTATAATTGATAAAAACCATAAGACTTGGGAAGATTGCTTGCCATTCATAGAGTTTGCATATAATAGGGCTGTCCATAGTACTACTAAATGTACTCCTTTTGAACTTGTTTATGGTTTTAATCCAACTACTCCTATTGATTTATTGCCCATGTTACCTACTGATTTGGTGAGTTTTGATGCTAGTACTAAGGTTGACAGGATTCAAAAGCTACACAAGGAGGTTCGAGAAAGAATTGAGAAGCAAAACAACAAAGTAGCTTCTAGGATCAATAAGGGTCGAACTAGACTTGTTTTTCAACCTGGAGATTGGGTTTGGGTTCACTTTAGAAAAGAGAGGTTTCCATTGCAAAGGAAATCCAAGCTTAATCCAAGAGGAGATGGTCCATTCCAAGTGCTAGAAAGAATCAATGACAATGCTTACAAGATTGATCTTCCAGGTGAGTATAATGTGAGTGCTTCTTTTAATGTTTCGACTTAAGTCCTTTTGATGTAGGTGATGAATCAGATTTGAGGACAAATCCTTTTGAAGAGGGAGGAGATGATATGAATCATGGAGCACAAGACAAGATAGACAAGCTTAGGATGGTTCAAGGGCCAATGACAAGATCCAAGACCAAGAAATTGCAACAAGCTTTGAATATCCATTGTCAAGCATACATGAGCAAACTCAAGGAGTCTTTTGAAGATTGGAACATTGAGGCTAAGGAAGAAGACTTAAAGCACTTCAACATGTGGCATGTGCAATTGGAAGAAGAATTTGGATAAGTTGTGCAATCAGATTAAAAGAATAAAGCTTAGAGAGAAAGTTGCAAACTTTCCATATTTGACAACTTTCCCTATTTGAGTCTTTTATTTATTTTATGCATTTAGGGTTTTTATTTAATGTTTCCCATGGCCAAAGGACATGTTTTAGGCCTTTTATATTCAGTTTATATGTTTGGAAAGGATTAGGAAAGATATTATTCTCTAGAAAAGATTTTCCACAAAATCTGCCAATTTCACATAAGGCAAGTTTTGGGCAGATTTTGTGCTCTTTGTATTCCGAATTTCCTAGCTTATTTTTAGGGTTTCTTTGCCTATTTAAAGGCCTCATTTGTAACCCTAAAGACTGAGAATTTATATGATAATAATATTGCTTTTTGCTTTGCTAAAATTGCTTAGTTTTGTAGCCTTGTTCTTAGGTTGCATGTTTTAGGAACATTCAAGCAAACCTTGATCTAGTTTGTTTGTGAATTGTATCAATCTTGAAATAAGAACAAGTTCTCTTATTCCAAGGTCTTTGATCATTGGAATAATCTTCTTTCTTGTTTTTCCAAAGGTTTTACCTTTTTGTTCATGGGGTTTTAGGATTTGCATCTAAGGGGTTCTTTGTGCATCAAAGGGTTTCTTTATCAATTTCCTAGGGTTTCATATCAACAAGTGGGATACCTTAGGTCTTTGGTATGAATATGGTCCGAATAGTGAAACAAGTACTTTGAAACAAGCTTTTCATTTACAAACAAGTTTTTGGAGTGGTTCGTATCTTCTTTCGATATTTTGGTCCAAACAGGATTACCAAGGAAGTGGTTCCTCCATTTGGATCTTTAGGATGGACGAAATCATGAGGAAAACTTTGACAAGTGGGAAACCCTAGGTCTTTGGTATGAATATGGTCCGAAGAGTGAAACAAGTACTTTGAACCAAGCTTTTAAATTACAAACAAGTTTTTGGAGTGTTTAGGATCTTCTTTCGATATTTTTGTCCAAAGAGGATTCCCAAAGAAGAGGTTCCTCCATTTGGATCTTTAGGATGGACGAAATCACGAGGAAAACTTTGACATGTGGGAAACCTTAGGTCTTTGGTATGAATATGGTCCGAATAGTGAAACAAGTACTTTGAAACAAGCTTTTCATTTACAAACAAGTTTTTGGAGTGGTTCGGATCCTCTTTCGATATTTTGGTCTAAACAGGATTCCCAAAGAAGTGGTTCCTCCATTTGGATCTTTAGGATGGACGAAATCACGAGGAAAACTTTGACAGGTGGGAAACCTTAGGTCTTTGTTATGAATATGGTCCGAATAGTGAAACAAGTACTTTGAAACAAGCTTTTCATTTTCAAACAAGTTTTGGGAGTGGTTCGGATCCTCTTTCGATATTTTTGTCCAAACAGGATTCCCAAAGAAGTGGTTCCTCCATTTGGATCTTTAGGATGGACGAAATCACGAGGAAAACTTTGACAAGTTGAAAACCTTAGGTCTTTGGTATGCATAAGATCCGAATAGTGAAACAAGTACTTTGAAACAACCTTTTCTATTAGAAACAAGTTTTTTGAGTTGTTCGGATCGTCTTTCGATATTTTGGTCCAAAGATGATTCCCAAAGAAGAGGTTTCTCCATTTGGATCTTTAGGATGGACGAAATCACAAGGAAAACTTTGACAAGTGGGAAACCTTAGGTCTTTGGTATGAATATGGTCCGAATAGTATAACAAGTACTTTGAAACCAGCCTTTCATATACAAACAAGTTTTTGGAGTGGTTCGGATCCTCTTTCGATATTTTGGTCCAAACAGATTTCCCAAAGAAGTGGTTCCTCCATTTGGATCTTTAGGACGGACGAAATCACGAGGAAAACTTTGACAAGTGGGAAACCTTAGGTCTTTGGTTTGCATAAGATCCGAATAGTGAAACAAGTACTTTGAAACAAGTTTTTCTATTAGAAACAAGTTTTTGGAGTGTTTCGGATCCTCTTTCGATATTTTGGTTCAACCATGATTCCCAAGGAAGTGGTTCCTCCATTTGGAACTTTAGGATGGACGAAATCATGAGGAAAACTTTGACAAGTGGGAAACCCTAGGTCTTTGGTATTAATATGGTCCGAAGAGTGAAACAAGTACTTTGAAACAATCTTTTAAATTACAAACATGTTTTTGGAGTGTTTCAGAACTTCTTTCGATATTTTGGTCCAAAGAGGATTCCCAAAGAAGAGGTTCCTCCATTTGGATCTTTAGGATGGACGAAATCATGAGGAAAACTTTGACAAGTGTGAAACCTTAGGTCTTTGGTATGAATATGGTCCGAATAGTGAAACAAGTACTTTGAAACAAGCTTTCCATTTACAAACAAGTTTTTGGAGTGGTTCGGATCCTCTTTCGATATTTTTGTCCAAAGAGGATTCCCAAAGAAGAGGTTCCTCCATTTGGATCTTTAGGATGGACGAAATCACGAGGAAAACTTTGACAAGTGGGAAACCTTAAGTCTTTGGTATGAATATGGTCCGAATAGTGAAACAATTACTTTGAAACAAGCTTTTCATTTACAAACAAGTTTTTGGACTGGTTCTGATCCTCTTTCGATATTTTGGTCCAAACAGGATTCCCAAAGAAGAGGTTCTTCATTTGGATCTCTAGGATGGACGAAATCACGAGGAAAACTTTGACAAGTGGGAAACCTTAGGTCTTTTGTATGCATAAGATCCGAATAGTGAAACAAGTACTTTAAAACAAGCTTTTCTATTAGAAACAAGTTTTTGGAGTGTTTCGGATCCTCTTTCGATATTTTGGTTCAACCATGATTCCCAAGGAATTGGTTCCTCCATTTGGATCTTTAGGATGGACGAAATCAGAAGGAAAACTTTGGCAAGTGGGAAACCCTAGGTCTTTGGTATGAATATGGTCCGAAGAGTGAAACAAGTACTTTGAAACAAGCTTTTAAATTACAAACAAGTTTTTGGAGTGTTTAGGATCTTCTTTCGATATTTTTGTCCAAAGAGGATTCCCAAAGAAGAGGTTCCTCCATTTTGATCTTTAGGATGGACAAAATCACGAGAAAAACTTTGACAAGTGGGAAACCTTAGGTCTTTGATATGAATATGGTCCGAAGAGTGAAACAAGTTGATATGAAACCCTAGGAAATTGAAATAGAAAACCTTTGAAACACAAAGAACCCCTAGATGCAAATCCTAAAACCCCAATGAACAATAAGGTAAAACCCTTGGAAACAAAGAAGAAGAAGATTATTCCAATGATCTAATACCTTGAAATAAGATAACTTGTTCTTATTTCAAGATCGAAACAATTCACAAACACAATAGATCAAGTTATGCTTGAATGTTTCTAAAACATGCAATCTAGAACAAGGCTACAAAATGCAAGGTAAAATCAACCAAGCAATAAGAAAAACAAAGCTATTTTCTATCATATTAATTCTTTATGTTTAGGGTTACAAATGAGGCTTTAAATAGCCAAAGAAACCCTAAAAACAGCAAGGAAATTCGGATTACAAGGAGGCACAAAATCTGCCAAATCTTTCCTTAAGTGCATTTGGTGCATTTTAGGAAAGTTTTGCCCTAGAAGATATTATATCATTCCTAAACTACTCTAAGCATTAAAACTGATAAATAAAGGCCTAAAACATGTCCAAATACATCAGAAATTCGTGGACATCATATATGGAAAGTTTGGGAATAAATATGGAAAGTGGTCCAAATAAGGAAAGTTTGCAAAAGTGATGCAACTTTCCTAATTAGCTCTTCTCTTCAATTCCAATTGAACAAGTCTTCAATACTCTTCCTCCAAATGTATTTTCCATAGATTGAAGTTCATCACGTCCTCTTCCATAGCCTCCATGATCGGATCTTCAAAGCTTGTCTTGACTTGGCTAATGTAGGCTTGTAAATGGATGTCAATGCTTCTCTTGAACTTTAATGTTGTGATTTGTCCTTGGGCTTTTTATGACGTTCCATGATTCATATCACAAGTACTTTGAAACAAGCTTTTAAATTATAAACAAGTTTTTGGAGTGTTTCAGATCTTGTTTCGATATTTTGGTCCAAAGAGGATTCCTGATAAGGCAAACTCAAATTGCAAGTCCAAAGACCCTATGCTATTATACTTAGCATGAACCTTTGAAGCAAGAACTCAAACCCTCCCTAACTATTCGGAAACACCCCCTAAGAATGGCTAAAAACAGATTGCTTAGGAAAGATGATCATTGATCTAGGACAAGTTTCCAAGCCCAAGATTCGAGACACTCCACAAGTTGGATGATCATTTCAACTTGAATGACTCTAAACATGTAATCTAAGGCAAGACTACAAAGGGGTGAGGCTCAAGGCTCTCCATTTGCTCAAAAGGCAATATTTCATTACATTTTCAAATCTGATTTACAATAGCTAAAACAAATCCTATTTATAGGCATAAAAGACATGTAAATTTCGTTCATAATGCTCCCATTACGGCCCCATGATGTCCCTAGCTTGTAACCCCCAATATTAAAGCAAAACCATAAGTTACAATCAGCTACTATCATTTTGTAACCTACAAGGAAAGTAAAACATTTGTAACTGATATTTAACTCTAATTGAAGCTTTTAAATGTTCATTAATGCTTGTCTTGATGTAGCTTTAAGTTCCCTTGAATGATGGTTGAGTTGTCTTGAATGAAGCTTGGGTTATCATCCATGCATCTTGAATTGTAGTTAATGAATCTTGACTTGTAATAAATGAACTTGGGATGCAATTAATGCAATCGAAGTGCATTGAATGCAAGTATTCTTGAAGCTTGAATTCCTCATATGCAAGGCTACATAATTCATATCAATTCCCAAAGAAGAGGTTCCTCCATTTGGATCTTTAGGATGGACGAAATCACGAGGAAAACTTTGACAAGTGGGTAACCTTAGGTCTTTGGTATGAATATGGTCCGAATAGTGAAACAAGTACTTTGAAACAAGCTTTTCATTTACAAATAAGTTTTTGGAGTGGTTCGGACACTATAAAAAAACTGCCAATTTGCGACCAGGAAATTGCGACCAAATGGTCGTTTTTCACCTAAAATGCGACCAAAATGCGACCAACTGAGTGGTTGCTAAAAAGGTGGTCGGTTTTTAATTTGTGCGACTGCATGGTCACAAAAATTCGACCATCTGGTCTCAAAAAATTTTGGTCGAAAAAAAGTCAAACTTTTTAAAATGCGACCATATGGTCGCATTAAAAGGGACCATATGGTCGCATTTTATCTTCAATAGAAGTGACCATTTGGTCACATAAAAAGTGACCAAATGGTCGTAATTTTTGTGACCAAATGGTCACTTATTGGCTCAGTTAAAATACGACCAGATGGTCGCTTAAAAAGCGACCATCTGGTCGTAATTTATGTGAAAGATAAGTGACCAAATGGTCGCATTTTATGCGACCAAATGGTCACTTTTAGTCTCAGTTAAAATGCGACCAGATGGTCGCTTAAAAGTGACCATCTGGTCGCATTTAAGAATTTTTTTTTAAATTTAAATTTCAATAATTAGTTAATTAATTATTAATTAATTATTAATTATTAATTATTAATTATTTATTTAATTAATATTAAAATTTCATAAAAAAAAAATTGGAATTCAAATAAAAAATATATATATCAAATATTAAAAAAACGTTTTATACAATCGAAAGAATCCTAGAACTACTGCGGAGGGGCGGGGGGTGGGGGAGGAGGCGTCGATGTAGAAGGGCCGCCGCATAGAGATCTGAAGTACGCAGCCAAAGCGGATGCGACCTGGGCGTCGACTCGTGCCTGTATGTCGGCCTCAATAGTAGCGACTCGAGTAACGAAGTCCTCACGCATAGCCTCTATGTCCGCGCGCAGCTGCTGCTCACCCGGAGAAGGGCCGAGCTAGTGCTCGCTCCGCTCCGTGAGCCCGGGCACATCTGCATAAAGGCGTCGCCCGTCTGAGCCGAGCCCAGGACCGACCCATCGGCCGAACCCCTCAGCGGCCTCCAAGAACGCCTCTATACGGTCCTCCTGAGTCGGTTGCGAGTCTGGTGTGGGCAACCGCTGAGTCAAGGACTCCGTGAAACGTTCCTAAACATTTAAAATTCAGAAAATAAAATGGTTAATATATAATGTATGAAAAATTTTAAAGAAAAAATAATAATTGAAAAAATATTAAATACCTGAACTTCTTTCGCCTTATCGTCGACGAACGTCCCGTCCTTCTTCGTGTGAAGAACTCGGTGCAGCTCATCGGGCGGGACGGGGCGCCCGTGCTTCGCTTCCTAAAAAATCAAAGAGTGAAGAATAAAACATAATAAATTAATAAGTAATTGAAAAAAGAAAACGAGAAAAAAGAAAACGAGAAAGAAAACGAGGAAAAAAAAAACATACCAATCGACGATGGTGCTCGTCGTGGGTCCGCGCCCCCGCTGTGTGTTTTACTGGATTCTTCGCGCGGTTGGCCTTATTCCTGCTTGACACTGCCTTGCCCTGAGGAGTGCTCAAGCTCGCGAGAAGCCGCGCGTGGTCCTCCGGGCTCATCCTGATAAGGCAAACTCAAATGTCAAGTTCAAACACCCTATGCTATTATACTTAGCATGAACCCTTGAAGCATGAATTCAAACGCTCCCTAACTATTCGATTTCAACCATAAGGAAAGGCTAGAAACAGATTGCCCTATGTGATCTAAAAATCATGAAACGGACAAACTTTTACGTTCCATCATCTCATGACTCGAAACACTCCACAAGTTGGTTGATCACTCCCCTCTTGAATGTTTCTAAACATGTAATCTAAAGCAAGATTACAAAGGGTTGAGTACAAGGCTCTCAATGTGCATAAAAATGCTACATTTCATTCAATCTTTTGATATGAATTATGTAGCCATGCATTTAAGGAATTCAAGCTTAAAGAGTACATGCATTGATGACAACTCAAGTTGCATTAAATGCACTCAAGACATATTTATGACAACTCAAGCTTGAAGTGTAGTAGCATTGATGACAACTCTAGATGCATTTATGACAACCCAAGCTTCATTCAAGGCAACTTAAAGCTTCATTCAAGATAACTTCAATACACTTCAATACAAGCATTAATGGCATTTAAAAGCTACTTTTAATTATCATGTATCAGTTTCAATTGTTTTAGATGCATTGTAAGTTACAAAGTAATTGTGGCAGATTGTAACTCATGTTTTAGCTTTAATTTCGGGGGTTACAAGCTAGGGACATCATGGGGCTGACATGGGATCATTATGAACGAAATTTACATGTAATTTAAGCCTATAAATAGGCCATGTATCAGCCAATGTAAATCAGATTTGTAAGATTTGAATGATGAATGAAATGTAGCATTTTTATGCACATTGAGAGCCTTGAGCCTCAACCCTTTGTAATCTTGCTTTAGATTACATGTTTAGAGTCATTCAAGTGGAAATGATCATCCTACTTGTGGAGTGTCTCGAATCTTGGGCTTGGAAACTTGTCCTAGATCAATGATCATCTTTCCTAAGCAATCTGTTTTTTAGCCATTCTTAGGGGGTGTTTCCGAATAGTTAGGGAGGGTTTGAGTTCTTGCTTCAAAGGTTCATGCTAAGCATAATAGCATCGGGTCTTTGAACTTGCAATTCGGGTTTGTCTTATCATTTGGAACTCTTGGGTTGATCCGATTAGTTAAGGAGGTTTTGTGCCATTTTCATGCTTCAAAGGTTCTTGCAAACGATTGTAATGGGTTTTTGGACTTGAACGCAAGGTTTTCTTATCACATCCACACGGGGCGGTTTGCTGCTTGCCTTCTGCGCGCCCGGAACATGAGGCCCTTGAATCGATCCCGGACGTGACTGTCCCATAGGGGGAACAATCTACCGTCGGTGATATCGGGATCGATAACAGGAAACTTGCCCTGAAAAAATTGAAATAAAAAATTGTTAAAGTAATAAATTTATTTCTATAAATTTCAAAATTAATTAATTATGAAAATAAATTATGTTTTTACCTTCCAACTGTCGTACATCCGACGTTTCTCCGTCGTCGGAATCTTCGTCCAGCAAGGTCGCTGGGTAGAGGCATGCTCCTGGAGGACCTCGCGAAACCGTTTTGAAACGGTCGTATGCGGCTGTACTCTGCAAAATCACAAAAAATTATTGTGCTATATATTAGAAACTATTAGTTAAAAAGAATAAAAAACTTTTTGAAAAATAGTAAACAAAATTACTTACGTATCCCCTTCAATCCGAAGGGTAGAGTCCGCGGCCCGAGACAACAGCGTGCATGAAGTCGAGGGGCCACCTGATCCGACCACGTGCGGACCGGACGACCGGCCTGGACGCATACCCTGATGCTAAGCCCGGAGGCGTGGCAAGGGAGTCTGCGGCGACCATGGTGTCGAAGACTCGGTCTCAGGGACTCCATCATCGAGCGTGGCGGCAAGTCGCATCTCGTGAATCGAAGAGGATGTCCAACTCCTCCGTAGTCGTCCGCATCGGGGCAACGCCAGGATGGCGTCTGCGGAGACCCCTCGTCACCCGCGTCGTCAGGCTCGTCGCCTGACCGGGAGGACGCGTCGTCTGCCGTCATAATCCTACAACCAAAATAAACTAATTTAATACTAATTACGTAAGTAAAATATTGATTAGTTTATTTAATTAATTAATTAATTAATGAAATAATGTAAATTAAACTAATTGAAGTTAAACTATTTGAATTAATTACCCTACTTTAAATTAATTGATTTAATTAAAGTAATCTAAATTACATCAATTAAACTAAAATTAAGTAAAACTAAAATAAACTAATCATTTAGTTCGAAATAAAGTAAAGAAAAATTAGATTAATTGAACTAAAATTAATTGAATTAAACTGAAATTCAATTAATTTTAGTTTCAATTAATCTAATTTTAATTTACTTTAATTCAAATTAATTGATTAGTTACTTTTAGTTTTAATTAATTAATCTTAAGTTTAATTGAATTAATTTTAGTTCAATTAAGCTAATTTATATTTACTTTAATTCCAAGTAATTGATTAGTTAATTTTAGTTTTAATTAATTAATCTTAAGTTTAATTGAATTAATTTTATTAAATTAAAGTAAACTATCTTAAATAAACTAAATAAGTAATTAAACTAAATTAGATTAAGTAATTAAATTAATTACTACTTAAATTGAATTAAAGTAAACTAAGTTAGATTAATTAAACTATAGATTAATTAAACTAAAATTACTTAAAGTAATAAAATTAAAGTAAACTAATTAATTAGTTAATGTAAACTAAACTAATTAAATTAAACTACTTAAACTAAAACTAAAACTAATTAAATTAACAAAACTAAATTAAACTAAAACTAATTAAATTAACAAAACTAAATTAAACTAAAACTAATTAAATTAACAAAACTAAAACTAAGTAAACTAAATTCTTCAACTAAACTTCAATTTGTTACGGAAACTAACCTCGTGTAATCGAAACCGGGATTGGGGGTTGAGGGTTTTCGGTTTAGAGTAAGAATGGGAACGGGAACGGGAAGAAATAACGGGGAACGGGATAGGGGAAAGAGAGAAAAGAACAAAAATAGAGAAAGAAAAAGAGAAGGGCAGCAAAGAAGAGAAAAGCAGAAAAGAAGAGAAAGAAAAACGGAGAAAAGAAAAGAAACGGGGGAAAGGAAAGGGAAGGGAATTTAAATCATAATTTGCGACCAAATGGTCGCAAATATGTAATTATGACAGGAAATGAACAGTCACGCGTGCTGGGGAAAATGCGACCATATGGTCGCATTTTCAGATACATATGCGACCATATGGTCGCATTTATTGAAAAAGCGACCAACTGGTCGCCCAATTACCATTACCAAGAACAGCTGTCATTTCACGAGTCCCATCAACTATTGTGACCATCTGGTCGCAATTATGAGATTCACCGCCAAATATGGCGACCATATGGTCGCATTCCTTAAATTCACCGCCATTAATTTCATGAAAATTTAAAGTTACCGCCTATAATTGCGACCAAATGGTCGTAATTCTACTTGTATTTTTAAAAAAATATTATTTTACTTTTGCAAAAATGCGACCATTTGGTCGCATTTCTCTCCTAAACCCTAAACCCTAAACCCTAAATCCTGAACCCTAAATCCTAAACCCTAAATCCTAAAATGCGACCATTTGGTCGCCTTTCCCTTCTAAATTACTACCATGTGGTCACATTTTTTGTGAAATTGCGACCACCTGGTCGCAAATATTAATATGTATATTATACTTTTCTTTTGTATATTGGGTTACTTTCTGATATTTACATATGACGGGAACTCTTGTTTCCATGTTGTTATATTCATTGATATGTTTCTTCATGATTTTCGAGATAAATTTTTGTAATTCTTGATTTGGAACTATTTGATTCTATTTAAGAGTTTTTTTTAATAGATATAGATAATTTTATTCTTGTTTTTCAACATAGAAAGTGCTAGAAGGGAACCAAATAGACTATTGAAGATGTACATATTTATATATAATTAATTTGCATCCACATATTCATTTGAAGCAATTCCAACTGCAGATTTCGATATAAACATGTCAAAGTTGAAATCAAGAGGAATCTTTCTTATAATAAAAAAAAAAAAAGTTAATTTCATTTTCATCGTATTTCATCATCTTTTGATTTTAAGTTTGGTCTATTGCTTTATTCATAATTGTAAATGCTTTTCTTGAACAAAAAAGAGTCAAACGACTAGATTCAACTAGAGGTTTAAGGAAAATATAATTCTTCTCTGTACAATATTATTGTTCTCTCTTTGTATGAAATTCAGATATTTTCAAGACGAGGTTAAATATTATTATTTACTCTACACAAATTTTAGAAAAATCTAAAGGCGTTTAGATAGCAGCTTATTGATCTTGAAGAGTTTTTATATTAATTGAAAGTGAATAATTTTTATTTAATTGACATTATTATTATTGTTAAGAAATGCAATCAATAAAATTAACCACATCTTGAAATTTTGGAATTATTGGTAATTTTTTCAATCATCTATTCTTATTTTTATTTTTTCTTTCTAAGCTTATAATGTAATTTTATTTTATGAACAAATAAAATATTTAATATTTGTTGATTTTTTCCGACTGTATTTATGGGGTAAAATAGATAAAGTAAAAGGAATTTACCCCATAAATACAGTGGGAAAAAATAAAAAATAAAAAATATTTTATTTGTTCATAAAATAAATATAATTTAAAAATTGATTAACAAACATTTTAACTAATACACATAAAACTCTTAAGTATACAATTATTGAATTGTAAAATAAGACAAAAAATTCCACGTGCATCGCACGTGTTAAAAAATAGTTATTTATAAATTATTGGTCATATAAAATCACATAATTTGCGACCATCCGGTCACTTTCTAATGTGACCATATGGTAGCTTAATTCCCGCCAAAATTTTAAACTACCACTGCCCAATAAAGGTCACAAAAATTGCGACCAGGTGGTCACTTTAAATTGTGACCACTTGGTAGCTTTTTTCCCTCCAAAATTACGCGCCATTTTTTGCTACCAAGACATATTTTAGTCACAAAAATTGCGACCAGGTGGTCACTTTTAATTGTGACCACTTGGTAGCTATTTTCCCTCCAATTTTAAGCTACCACTCCCCAAAAAAGGTCACAAAAATTGCGACCAGATGGTCACTTTTAATTGTGACCACTTGGTAGTTTTTTTCCCTCCAAAATTACGTGCCATTTTTTTCTACAAAAGCATATTTTAGTCACAAAAATGCGACCAAATGGTCGTTTTTATAGGTGACCAAGTGGTCGCTTCTTTTGCGCCATAATTTCGCGCCATTTTTTATGACTACATCTACTTTTGGTCGCAATCTGGTCGCAAAAAAAGTGACCAGATGGTCACTTAAAGTCAACCTTCAAAGAAAGTGACCAAGTGGTCACTTTAAAACTACCACTTTTTTTTTGTCGCAAATTTTTGGTCGCATTTTGACAGTTTTTTTGTAGTGGGATCCTCTTTCGATATTTTGGTCCAAACAGGATTCCCAAAGAAGACGTTCCTCCATTTGGATCTTTAGGATGGACGAAATCACGAGGAAAACATTGACAAGTGGGAAACCTTAGGTCTTTGGTATGAATATGGTCCGAATAGCGAAACAAGTACTTTGAATCAAGCTTTTCATTTTCAAACAAGTTTTGGGAGTGGTTCGGATCCTCTTTCGATATTTTGGTCCAAACAGGATTCCCAAAGAAGTGGTTCCTCCATTTGGATCTTTAGGATGGACGAAATGACGAGGAAAACTTTGACAAGTGGGAAACCTTAGGTCTTTGGTATGCATAAGATCCGAATAGTGAAACAAGTACTTTGAAACAAGCTTTTCTATTAGAAACAAGTTTTTGGAGTGGTTCGGATCCTCTTTCGATATTTTGGTCCAAAGAGGATTCCCAAAGAAGAGGTTCCTCCATTTGGATCTTTACGATGGACGAAATCACGAGGAAAACTTTGACAAGTGGGAAACCTTAGGTCTTTGGTATGAATATGGTCCGAATAGTGAAACAAGTACTTTGAAACAAGCTTTTCATTTTCAAACAAGTTTTGGGAGTGGTTCGGATCCTCTTTCGATATTTTGGTCCAAAGAGGATTCCCAAAGAAGGGTTCCTCCATTTGGATCTTTAGGATGGACGAAATCACGAGGAAAACTTTGACAATTGGGAAACCTTAGGTCTTTGGTATGAATATGGTCCGAAGAGTGAAACAAGTACTTTGAAACAAGCTTTTCATTTACAAACAAGTTTTTGGAGTGGTTCAGATCCTCTTTCGATATTTTGGTCCAAACAGGATTCCCAAAGAAGAGGTTCTTCATTTGGATCTTTAGGATGGACGAAATCACGAGGAAAACTTTGACAAGTGCGAAACCTTAGGTCTTTGGTATGACTATGGTCCGAATAGTGAAACAAGTACTTTGAAACAAGCTTTTCATTTTCAAACAAGTTTTGGGAGTGGTTCAGATCCTCTTTCGATATTTTGGTCCAAACAGGATTCCCAAAGAAGAGGTTTCTCCATTTAGATCTTTAGGATGGACGAAATCACGAGGAAAACATTGACAAATGGGAAACCTTAGGTCTTTGATATGAATATGGTCCGAAGAGTGAAACAAGTACTTTGAAACAATCTTTTAAATTACAAACAAGTTTTTGGAGTGTTTCAGATCTTGTTTCGATATTTTGGTCCAAAGAGGATTCCCAAAGAAGAGGTTCCTCCATTCAGATCTTTAGGATGGACGAAATCACGAGGAAAACGTTGACAAGTGGGTAACCTTAGGTCTTTGGTATGAATATGGTCCGAATAGTGAAACAAGTACTTTGAAACAAGCTTTTCATTTTCAAACAAGTTTTAGGAGTGGTTCGGATCCTCTTTCGATATTTTGGTCCAAACAGGATTCCCAAAGAAGAGGTTCCTTCATTTGGATCTTTAGGATGGACGAAATCACGAGGAAAACTTTGACAAGTGAGAAACCTTAGGTGTTTGGTATGAATATGGTCCGAAGAGTGAAACAAGTACTTTGAAACAAGCTTTTCATTTACAAACATGTTTTTGGAGTGTTTTAGATCCTCTTTCGATATTTTGGTCCAAACAGGATTCCCAAAGAAGAGGTTCTTCATTTGGATCTTTAGGATGGACGAAATCACGAGGAAAACTTTGACAAGTGGGAAACCTTAGGTCTTTGGTATGAATATGGTAAGAACAGTGAAACAATTACTTTGAAACAAGATTTTCATTTACAAACAAGTTTTTGGAGTGGTTCGGATCCTCTTTCGATATTGTGATCCAAACAGGATTCCCAAAGAAGAGGTTCCTCCATTTGGATCTTTAGGATGGACGAAATCACGAGGAAAACTTTGACAAATAGGAAACCTTAGGTCTTTGGTATGAATATGGTTCGAATAGTGATACAAGTACTTTAAAACAAGCTTTTCAATTACAAACAAGTTTTTGGAGTGGTTCGGATCCTCTTTTATTATTTTGGTCCAAACAGGATTCCCAAAGAAGTGGTTCCTCCATTTGGATCTTTAGGATGGACGAAATCATGAGGAAAACTTTGACAAGTGGGAAACCCTAGGTCTTTGGTATGAATATGGTCCGAAGAGTGAAACAAGTACTTTGAAACAAGCTTTTAAATTACAAACAAGTTTTTGGAGTGTTTAGGATCTTCTTTCGATATTTTTGTCCAAAGAGGATTCCCAAACAAGAGGTTCCTCCATTTGGATCTTTAGGATGGACAAAATCACGAGGAAAACTTTGACAAGTGGGAAACCTTAGGTCTTTGATATGAATATGGTCCGAAGAGTGAAACAAGTACTTTGAAACAATCTTTTAAATTACAAACAAGTTTTTGGAGTGTTTCAGATCTTGTTTCGATATTTTGGTCCAAAGAGGATTCCCAAAGAAGAGGTTCCTCCATTCAGATCTTTAGGATGGACGAAATCACGAGGAAAACTTTGACAAGTGGGTAACCTTAGGTCTTTGGTATGAATATGGTCCGAATAGTGAAACAAGTACTTTGAAACAAGCTTTTCATTTTCAAACAAGTTTTAGGAGTGGTTCGGATCCTCTTTCGATATTTTGGTCCAAACAGGATTCCCAAAGAAGAGGTTCCTTCATTTGGATCTTTAGGATGGACGAAGTCACGAGGAAAACTTTGACAAGTGAGAAACCTTAGGTGTTTGGTATGAATATGGTCCGAAGAGTGAAACAAGTACTTTGAAACAAGCTTTTCATTTACAAACATGTTTTTGGAGTGTTTTAGATCCTCTTTCGATATTTTGGTCCAAACAGGATTCCCAAAGAAGAGGTTCTTCATTTGGATCTTTAGGATGGACGAAATCACGAGGAAAACTTTGACAAGTGGGAAACCTTAGGTCTTTGGTATGAATATGGTAAGAACAGTGAAACAATTACTTTGAAACAAGATTTTCATTTACAAACAAGTTTTTGGAGTGGTTCGGATCCTCTTTCGATATTGTGATCCAAACAGGATTCCCCAAGAAGAGGTTCCTCCATTTGGATCTTTAGGATGGACGAAATCACGAGGAAAACTTTGACAAATAGGAAACCTTAGGTCTTTGGTATGAATATGGTTCGAATAGTGATACAAGTACTTTAAAACAAGCTTTTCAATTACAAACAAGTTTTTGGAGTGGTTCGGATCCTCTTTTATTATTTTGGTCCAAACAGGATTCCCAAAGAAGTGGTTCCTCCATTTGGATCTTTAGGATGGACGAAATCATGAGGAAAACTTTGACAAGTGGGAAACCCTAGGTCTTTGGTATGAATATGGTCCGAAGAGTGAAACAAGTACTTTGAAACAAGCTTTTAAATTACAAACAAGTTTTTGGAGTGTTTAGGATCTTCTTTCGATATTTTTGTCCAAAGAGGATTCCCAAACAAGAGGTTCCTCCATTTGGATCTTTAGGATGGACAAAACCACGAGGAAAACTTTGACAAGTGGGAAACCTTAGGTCTTTGATATGAATATGGTCCGAAGAGTGAAACAAGTACTTTGAAACAATCTTTTAAATTACAAACAAGTTTTTGCAGTGTTTCAGATCTTGTTTCGATATTTTGGTCCAAAGAGGATTCCCAAAGAAGAGGTTCCTCCATTCAGATCTTTAGGATGGACGAAATCACGAGGAAAACTTTGACAAGTGGGTAACCTTAGGTCTTTGGTATGAATATGGTCCGAATAGTGAAACAAGTACTTTGAAACAAGCTTTTCATTTACAAACAAGTTTTTGGAGTGGTTCGGATCCTCTTTCGATATTTTGGTCCAAACAGGATTCCCAAAGAAGAGGTTCCTCCATTTGGATCTTTAGGATGGACGAAATCACGAGGAAAACTTTGACAAGGGGGAAACCTTAGGTCTTTGGTATGAATATGGTCCGAAGAGTGAAACAAGTACTTTGAAACAAGCTTTTCATTTACAAACAAGTTTTTGGAGTGGTTCGGATCCTCTTTCGATATTTTGGTCCAAACAGGATTCCCAAAGAAGAGGTTCCTCCAATTGGATCTTTAGGATGGACGAAATCACGAGGAAAACTTTGACAAGTGGGAAAACTTTGGTCTTTGGTATCAATATGGTCCGAAGAGTGAAACAAGTACTTTGAAACAAGCTTTTCAATTACGAACAAGTTTTTGGAGTGGTTCGGATCCTCTTTCGATATTGTGATCCAAACAGGATTCCCAAAGAAGAGGTTCCTCCATTTGGATCTTTAGGATGGACGAAATCACGAGGAAAACTTTGACAAATAGGAAACCTTAGGTCTTTGGTATGAATATGGTTCGAATAGTGATACAAGTACTTTAAAACAAGCTTTTCAATTACAAACAAGTTTTTGGAGTGGTTCGGATCCTCTTTTATTATTTTGGTCCAAACAGGATTCCCAAAGAAGTGGTTCCTCCATTTGGATCTTTAGGATGGACGAAATCATAAGGAAAACTTTGACAAGTGGGAAACCCTAGGTCTTTGGTATGAATATGGTCCGAAGAGTGAAACAAGTACTTTGAAACAAGCTTTTAAATTACAAACAAGTTTTTGGAGTGTTTAGGATCTTCTTTCGATATTTTTGTCCAAAGAGGATTCCCAAACAAGAGGTTCCTCCATTTGGATCTTTAGGATGGACAAAATCACGAGGAAAACTTTGACAAGTGGGAAACCTTAGGTCTTTGATATGAATATGGTCCGAAGAGCGAAACAAGTACTTTGAAACAATCTTTTAAATTACAAACAAGTTTTTGAAGTGTTTCAGATCTTGTTTCGATATTTTGGTCCAAAGAGGATTCCCAAAGAAGAGGTTCCTCCATTCAGATCTTTAGGATGGACGAAATCACGAGGAAAACTTTGACAAGTGGGTAACCTTAGGTCTTTGGTATGAATATGGTCCGAATAGTGAAACAAGTACTTTGAAACAAGCTTTTCATTTTCAAACAAGTTTTAGGAGTGGTTCGGATCGTCTTTCGATATTTTGGTCCAAACAGGATTCCCAAAGAAGAGGTTCCTTCATTTGGATCTTTAGGATGGACGAAATCACGAGGAAAACTTTGACAAGTGAGAAACCTTAGGTGTTTGGTATGAATATGGTCCGAAGAGTGAAACAGGTACTTTGAAACAAGCTTTTCATTTACAAACATGTTTTTGGAGTGTTTTAGATCCTCTTTCGATATTTTGGTCCAAACAGGATTCCCAAAGAAGAGGTTCTTCATTTGGATCTTTAGGATGGACGAAATCACGAGGAAAACTTTGACAAGTGGGAAACCTTAGGTCCTTGGTATGAATATGGTAAGAACAGTGAAACAATTACTTTGAAACAAGATTTTCATTTACAAACAAGTTTTTGGAGTGGTTCGGATCCTCTTTCGATATTGTGATCCAAACAGGATTCCCAAAGAAGAGGTTCCTCCATTTGGATCTTTAGGATGGACGAAATCACGAGGAAAACTTTGACAAATAGGAAACCTTAGGTCTTTGGTATGAATATGGTTCGAATAGTGATACAAGTACTTTAAAACAAGCTTTTCAATTACAAACAAGTTTTTGGAGTGGTTCGGATCCTCTTTTATTATTTTGGTCCAAATAGGATTCCCAAAGAAGTGGTTCCTCCATTTGGATCTTTAGGATGGACGAAATCATAAGGAAAACTTTGACAAGTGGGAAACCCTAGGTCTTTGGTATGAATATGGTCCGAAGAGTGAAACAAGTACTTTGAAACAAGCTTTTAAATTACAAACAAGTTTTTGGAGTGTTTAGGATCTTCTTTCGATATTTTTGTCCAAAGAGGATTCCCAAACAAGAGGTTCCTCCATTTGGATCTTTAGGATGGACAAAATCACGAGGAAAACTTTGACAAGTGGGAAACCTTAGGTCTTTGATATGAATATGGTCCGAAGAGCGAAACAAGTACTTTGAAACAATCTTTTAAATTACAAACAAGTTTTTGGAGTGTTTCAGATCTTGTTTCGATATTTTGGTCCAAAGAGGATTCCCAAAGAAGAGGTTCCTCCATTCAGATCTTTAGGATGGACGAAATCACGAGGAAAACTTTGACAAGTGGGTAACCTTAGGTCTTTGGTATGAATATGGTCCGAATAGTGAAACAAGTACTTTGAAACAAGCTTTTCATTTTCAAACAAGTTTTAGGAGTGGTTCGGATCCTCTTTCGATATTTTGGTCCAAACAGGATTCCCAAAGAAGAGGTTCCTTCATTTGGATCTTTAGGATGGACGAAATCACGAGGAAAACTTTGACAAGTGAGAAACCTTAGGTGTTTGGTATGAATATGGTCCGAAGAGTGAAACAGGTACTTTGAAACAAGCTTTTCATTTACAAACATGTTTTTGGAGTGTTTTAGATCCTCTTTCGATATTTTGGTCCAAACAGGATTCCCAAAGAAGAGGTTCTTCATTTGGATCTTTAGGATGGACGAAATCACGAGGAAAACTTTGACAAGTGGGAAACCTTAGGTCCTTGGTATGAATATGGTAAGAACAGTGAAACAATTACTTTGAAACAAGATTTTCATTTACAAACAAGTTTTTGGAGTGGTTCGGATCCTCTTTCGATATTGTGATCCAAACAGGATTCCCAAAGAAGAGGTTCCTCCATTTGGATCTTTAGGATGGACGAAATCACGAGGAAAACTTTGACAAATAGGAAACCTTAGGTCTTTGGTATGAATATGGTTCGAATAGTGATACAAGTACTTTAAAACAAGCTTTTCAATTACAAACAAGTTTTTGGAGTGGTTCGGATCCTCTTTTATTATTTTGGTCCAAACAGGATTCCCAAAGAAGTGGTTCCTCCATTTGGATCTTTAGGATGGACGAAATCATGAGGAAAACTTTGACAAGTGGGAAACCCTAGGTCTTTGGTATGAATATGGTCCGAAGAGTGAAACAAAGTACTTTGAAACAAGCTTTTAATTACAAACAAGTTTTTGGAGTGTTTAGGATCTTCTTTCGATATTTTTGTCCAAAGAGGATTCCCAAACAAGAGGTTCCTCCATTTGGATCTTTAGGATGGACAAAATCACGAGGAAAACTTTGACAAGTGGGAAACCTTAGGTCTTTGATATGAATATGGTCCGAAGAGTGAAACAAGTACTTTGAAACAATCTTTTAAATTACAAACAAGTTTTTGGAGTGTTTCAGATCTTGTTTCGATATTTTGGTCCAAAGAGGGTTCCCAAAGAAGAGGTTCCTCCATTCAGATCTTTAAGATGGACGAAATCACGAGGAAAACTTTGACAAGTGGGTAACCTTAGGTCTTTGGTATGAATATGGTCCGAATAGTGAAACAATTATTTTGAAACAAGCTTTTCATTTTCAAACAAGTTTTAGGAGTGGTTCGGATCCTCTTTCGATATTTTGGTCCAAAGAGGATTCCCAAAGAAGAGGTTCCTTCATTTGGATCTTTAGGATGGACGAAATCACGAGGAAAACTTTGACAAGTGAGAAACCTTAGGTGTTTGGTATGAATATGGTCCGAAGAGTGAAACAAGTACTTTGAAACAAGGTTTTCATTTACAAACATGTTTTTGGAGTGGTTCGGATCCTCTTTCGATATTTTGGTCCAAACAGGATTCCCAAAGAAGAGGTTCCTCCAATTGGATCTTTAGGATGGACGAAATCACGAGGAAAACTTTGACAAGTGGGAAACCTTTGGTGTTTGGTATGAATATGGTCCGAATAGGAAACAAGTACTTTTAAACAAGCTTTTCATTTTCAAACAAGTTTTAGGAGTGGTTCGGATCCTCTTTCGATATTTTGGTCCAAAGAGGATTCCCAAAGAAGAGGTTCCTCCATTTGGATCTTTAGGATGGGCGAAATCACGAGGAAAACTTTCACAAGTGGGAAACCTTAGGTCTTTCGTATGAATATGGTCCGAAGAGTGAAACAAGTACTTTGAAACAAGCTTTTCATTTACAAACAAGTTTTTGGAGTGGTTTAGATCATCTTTCGATATTTTGGTCCAAACAGGATTCCCAAAGAAGAGGTTCTTCATTTGGATCTTTAGGATGGACGAAATCACGAAGAAAACTTTGACAAGTGGGAAACCTTAGGTCCTTGGTATGAATATGGTAAGTATAGTGAAACAATTACTTTGAAACAAGATTATCATTTACAAACAAGTTTTTGGAGTGGTTCGGATCCTTATTCGATATTATGATCCAAACAGGATTCCCAAAGAAGAGGTTCCTCCATTTGGATCTTTAGGATGGACGAAATCACGAGGAAAACTTTGACAAATAGGAAACCTTAGGTCTTTGGTATGAATATGGTTCGAATAGTGATACAAGTACTTTGAAACAAGCTTTTCAATTACAAACAAGTTTTTGGAGTGGTTCGGATCCTCTTTTATTATTTTGGTCCAAACAGGATTCCCAAAGAAGTGGTTCCTCCATTTGGATCTTTAGGATGGACGAAATCATGAGGAAAACTTTGACAAGTGGGAAACCCTAGGTCTTTGGTATGAATATGGTCCGAAGAGTGAAACAAAGTACTTTGAAACAAGCTTTTAATTACAAACAAGTTTTTGGAGTGTTTAGGATCTTCTTTCGATATTTTTGTCCAAAGAGGATTCCCATACAAGAGGTTCCTCCATTTGGATCTTTAGGATGGACAAAATCACGAGGAAAACTTTGACAAGTGGGAAACCTTAGGTCTTTGATATGAATATGGTCCGAAGAGTGAAACAAGTACTTTGAAACAATCTTTTAAATTACAAACAAGTTTTTGGAGTGTTTCAGATCTTGTTTCGATATTTTGGTCCAAAGAGGATTCCCAAAGAAGAGGTTCCTCCATTCAGATCTTTAGGATGGACGAAATCACGAGGAAAACTTTGACAAGTGGGTAACCTTAGGTCTTTGGTATGAATATGGTCCGAATAGTGAAACAAGTACTTTGAAACAAGCTTTTCATTTTCAAACAAGTTTTAGGAGTGGTTCGGATCCTCTTTCGATATTTTGGTCCAAACAGGATTTCCAAAGAAGAGGTTCCTTCATTTGGATCTTTAGGATGGACGAAATCACGAGGAAAACTTTGACAAGTGAGAAACCTTAGGTGTTTGGTATGAATATGGTCCGAAGAGTGAAACAAGTACTTTGAAACAAGCTTTTCATTTACAAACATGTTTTTGGAGTGTTTTAGATCATCTTTCGATATTTTGGTCCAAACAGGATTCCCAAAGAAGAGGTTCTTCATTTGGATCTTTAGGATGGACGAAATCACGAGGAAAACTTTGACAAGTGGAAAACCTTAGGTCTTTGGTATGAATATGGTAAGAACAGTGAAACAATTACTTTGAAACAAGATTTTCATTTACAAACAAGTTTTTGGAGTGGTTCGGATCCTCTTTCGATATTGTGATCCAAATAGGATTCCCAAAGAAGAGGTTCCTCCATTTGGATCTTTAGGATGGACGAAATCACGAGGAAAACTTTGACAAATAGGAAACCTTAGGTCTTTGGTATGAATGTGGTTCGAATAGTGATACAAGTACTTTAAAACAAGCTTTTCAATTACAAACAAGTTTTTGGAGTGGTTCGGATCCTCTTTTATTATTTTGGTCCAAACAGGATTCCCAAAGAAGTGGTTCCTCCATTTGGATCTTTAGGATGGACGAAATCATGAGGAAAACTTTGACAAGTGGGAAACCCTAGGTCTTTGGTATGAATATGGTCCGAAGAGTGAAACAAGTACTTTGAAACAAGCTTTTAAATTACAAACAAGTTTTTGGAGTGTTTAGGATCTTCTTTCGATATTTTTGTCCAAAGAGGATTCCCAAACAAGAGGTTCCTCCATTTGGATCTTTAGGATGGACAAAACCACGAGGAAAACTTTGACAAGTGGGAAACCTTAGGCCTTTGATATGAATATGGTCCGAAGAGTGAAACAAGTACTTTGAAACAATCTTTTAAATTACAAACAAGTTTTTGCAGTGTTTCAGATCTTGTTTCGATATTTTGGTCCAAAGAGGATTCCCAAAGAAGAGGTTCCTCCATTCAGATCTTTAGGATGGACGAAATCACGAGGAAAACTTTGACAAGTGGGTAACCTTAGGTCTTTGGTATGAATATGGTCCGAATAGTGAAACAAGTACTTTGAAACAAGCTTTTCATTTACAAACAAGTTTTTGGAGTGGTTCGGATCCTCTTTCTATATTTTGGTCCAAACAGGATTCCCAAAGAAGAGGTTCCTCCATTTGGATCTTTAGGATGGACGAAATCACGAGGAAAACTTTGACAAGGGGGAAACCTTAGGTCTTTGGTATGAATATGGTCCGAAGAATGAAACAAGTACTTTGAAACAAGCTTTTCATTTACAAACAAGTTTTTGGAGTGGTTCGGATCCTCTTTCTATATTTTGGTCCAAACAGGATTCCCAAAGAAGAGGTTCCTCCATTTGCATCTTTAGGATGGACGAAATCACGAGGAAAACTTTGACAAGTGGGAAACCTTTGGTGTTTGGTATGAATATGATCCGAATAGTGAAACAAGTACTTTGAAACAAGCTTTTCATTTTCAAACAAGTTTTAGGAGTGGTTCGGATCCTCTTTCGATATTTTGGTCCAAAGAGGATTCCCAAAGAAGAGGTTCCTCCATTTGGATCTTTAGGATGGGCGAAATCACGAGGAAAACTTTGACAAGTGGGAAACCTTAGGTCTTTAGTATGAATATGGTCCGAAGAGTGAAACAAGTAATTTGAAACAAGCTTTTCATTTACAAACAAGTTTTTGGAGTGGTTTAGATCATCTTTCGATATTTTGGTCCAAACAGGATTCCCAAAGAAGAGGTTCTTCATTTGGATCTTTAGGATGGACGAAATCACGAGGAAAACTTTGACAAGTGGGAAACCTTAGGTCCTTGGTATGAATATGGTAAGAATAGTGAAACAATTACTTTGAAACAAGATTTTCATTTACAAACAAGTTTTTGGAGTGGTTCGGATCCTTATTCGATATTATGATCCAAACAGGATTCCCAAAGAAGAGGTTCCTCCATTTGGATCTTTAGGATGGACGAAATCACGAGGAAATCTTTGACAAGTGGGAAACGTTTGGTGTTTGGTATGAATATGGTCCGAATAGTGAAACAAGTACTTTGAAACAAGCTTTTCATTTTCAAACAAGTTTTAGGAGTGGTTCGGATCCTCTTTCGATATTTTGGTCCAAAGAGGATTCCCAAAGAAGAGGTTCCTAAATTTGGATCTTTAGGATCTACGAAATCACGAGGAAAACTTTGACAAGTGGGAAACCTTAGGTCTTTAGTATGAATATGGTCCGAAGAGTGAAACAAGTACTTTGAAACAAGCTTTTCATTTACAAACAAGTTTTTGGAGTGGTTTAGATCATCTTTCCATATTTTGGTCCAAACAGGATTCCCAAAGAAGAGGTTCTTCATTTAAATCTTTAGGATGGACGAAATCACGAGGAAAACTTTGACAAGTGGGAAACCTTAGGTCTTTGGTATGAATATGGTCCGAATAGTGAAATAATTACTTTGAAACAAGCTTTTCATTTACAAACAAGTTTTTGGAGTTGTTCGGATCCTCTTTCGATATTATGATCCAAACAGGATTCCCAAAGAAGAGGTTCCTCCATTTGGATCTTTAGGATGGACGAAATCACGAGGAAAACTTTGACAAATAGGAAACCTTAGGTCTTTGGTATGAATATGGTTCGAATAGTGATACAAGTACTTTGAAACAAACTTTTCAATTACAAACAAGTTTTTGGAATGGTTCGGATCCTCTTTTGATATTTTGGTCCAAACAGGATTCCCGAAAAGAAGTGGTTCCTCCATTTGGATCTTTAGGATGGACGAAATCATGAGGAAAACTTTGACAAGTGGGAAACCCTAGGTCTTTGGTATGAATATGGTCCGAAGAATGAAACAAAGTACTTTGAATCAAGCTTTTAAATTACAAACAAGTTTTTGGAGTGTTTAGGATCTTCTTTCGATATTTTTGTCCAAAGAGGATTCCCAAACAAGAGGTTCCTCCATTTTCATCTTTAGGATGGACAAAATCACGAGGAAAACTTTGACAAGTGGGAAACCTTTGGTCTTTGATATGAATATGGTCCGAAGAGTGAAACAAGTACATTGAAACAATCTTTTAAATTACAAACAAGTTTTTGGAGTGTTTCAGATCTTGTTTCGATATTTTGGTCCAAAGAGGATTCCCAAAGAAGAGGTTCCTCTATTCAGATCTTTAGGATGGACGAAATCACGAGGAAAACTTTGACAAGTGGGTAACCTTAGGTCTTTGGTATGAATATGGTCCGAATAGTGAAACAAGTACTTTGAAACAAGCTTTTCATTTACAAACAAGTTTTTGGAGTGGTTCGGATCCTCTTTCGATATTTTGGTCCAAACAGGATTTCCAAAGAAGAGGTTCCTCCATTTGGATCTTTAGGATGGATGAAATCACGAGGAAATCTTTGACAAGTGGGAAACCTTAGGTCTTTGGTATGCATAAGATCCGAATAGTGAAACAAGTACTTTGAAACAAGCTTTTAAATTACAAACAAGTTTTTGGAGTGTTTCGGATCTTCTTTCGATATTTTGGTCCAAAAAGGATTCCCAAAGAAGAGGTTCCTCCATTTGGATCTTTAGGATGGACGAAATCACGAGGAAAACTTTGACAAGGGGGAAACCTTAGGTCTTTGGTATGAATATGGTCCGAAGAGTGAAACAAGTACTTTGAAACAAGCTTTTCATTTACAAACAAGTTTTTGGAGTGGTTCGGATCCTCTTTCGATATTTTGGTCCAAACAGGATTTCCAAAGAAGAGGTTCCTCCATTTGGATCTTTAGGATGGAAGAAATCACGAGGAAATCTTTGACAAGTGGGAAACCTTAGGTCTTTGGTATGCATAAGATCCGAATAGTGAAACAAGTACTTTGAAACAAGCTTTTAAATTACAAACAAGTTTTTGGAGTGTTTCGGATCTTCTTTCGATATTTTGGTCCAAAAAGGATTCCCAAAGAAGAGGTTCCTCCATTTGGATCTTTAGGATGGACGAAATCACGAGGAAAACTTTGACAAGGGGGAAACCTTAGGTCTTTGGTATGAATATGGTCCGAAGAGTGAAACAAGTACTTTGAAACAAGCTTTTCATTTACAAACAAGTTTTTGGAGTGGTTCGGATCCTCTTTCGATATTTTGGTCCAAACAGGATTCCCAAAGAAGAGGTTCCTCCATTTGGATCTTTAGGATGGACGAAATCACGAGGAAAACTTTGACAAGTGGGAAACGTTTGGTGTTTGGTATGAATATGGTCCGAATAGTGAAACAAGTACTTTGAAACAAGCTTTTCATTTTCAAACAAGTTGTAGGAGTGGTTCGGATCCTCTTTCGATATTTTGGTCCAAAGAGGATTCCCAAAGAAGAGGTTCCTAAATTTGGATCTTTAGGATCGACGAAATCACGAGGAAAACTTTGACAAGTGGGAAACCTTAGGTCTTTAGTATGAATATGGTCCGAAGAGTGAAACAAGTACTTTGAAACAAGCTTTTCATTTACAAACAAGTTTTTGGAGTGGTTTAGATCATCTTTCCATATTTTGGTCCAAACAGGATTCCCAAAGAAGAGGTTCTTCATTTAAATCTTTAGGATGGACGAAATCACGAGGAAAACTTTGACAATTGGGAAACCTTAGGTCTTTGGTATGAATATGGTCCGAATAGTGAAATAATTACTTTGAAACAAGCTTTTCATTTACAAACAAGTTTTTGGAGTTGTTCGGATCCTCTTTCGATATTATGATCCAAACAGGATTCCCAAAGAAGAGGTTCCTCCATTTGGACCTTTAGGATGGACGAAATCACGAGGAAAACTTTGACAAATAGGAAACCTTAGGTCTTTGGTATGAATATGGTTCGAATAGTGATACAAGTACTTTGAAACAAGCTTTTCAATTACAAACAAGTTTTTGGAGTGGTTCGGATCCTCTTTTGATATTTTTGTCCAAACAGGATTCCCGAAGAAGTGGTTCCTCCATTTGGATCTTTAGGATGGACGAAATCATGAGGAAAACTTTGACAAGTTGGAAACCCTAGGTCTTTGGTATGAATATGGTCCGAAGAGTGAAACAAGTACTTTGAAACAAGCTTTTAAATTACAAACAAATTTTTGGAGTGTTTAGGATCTTCTTTCGATATTTTTGTCCAAAGAGGATTCCCAAACAAGATGTTCTTCCATTTGGATCTTTAGGATGGACAAAATCACGAGGAAAACTTTGACAAGTGGGAAACCTTAGGTCTTTGATATGAATATGGTCCGAAGAGTGAAACAAGTACTTTGAAACAATCTTTTAAATTACAAACAAGTTTTTGGAGTGTTTCAGATCGTGTTTCAATATTTTGGTCCAAAGAGGATTCCCAAAGAAGAGGTTCCTCCATTCAGATCTTTAGGATGGACGAAATCACGAGGAAAACTTTGACAAGTGGGTACCCTTAGGTCTTTGGTATGAATATGGTCCGAATAGTGAAACAAGTACTTTGAAACAAACATTTCATTTACAAACAAGTTTTTGGAGTGGTTCGGATCCTCTTTCGATATTTTGGTCCAAACAGGATTCCCAAAGAAGAGGTTCCTCCATTTGGATCTTTAGGATGGACGAAATCACGAGGAAAACTTTGACAAGTGGGAAACCTTAGGTCTTTGGTATGAATATTGTCCGAATAGTGATACAAGTACTTTGAAACAAGCTTTTCAATTACAAACAAGTTTTTAAAGTGGTTCGGATCCTCTTTCGATATTTTGGTCCAAACAGAATTCCCAAAGAAGAGGTTCCTCCATTTGGATCTTTAGGATGGACGAAATCACGAGGAAAACTTTGACAAGTGGGAAACCTTAGCTCTTTGGTATGAATATGGTCCGAATAGTGAAACAAGTACTTTAAAACAAGCTTTTCAATGACAAACAAGTTTTTGGAGTGGTTCGGATCCTCTTTCGATATTTTGGTCCAAACGGGATTCCCAAAGAAGTGGTTCCTCCAATTGGATCTTTAGGATGGACGAAATCACGAGGAAAACTTTGACAAGTGGGAAAACTTTGGTCTTTGGTATCAATATGGTCCGAAGAGTGAAACAAGTACTTTGAAACAAGCTTTTCAATTACGAACAAGTTTTTGGAGTGGTTCGGATCCTCTTTCGATATTTTGGTCGAAACAGGATTCCCAAAGAAGAGGTTCCTCCATTTGGATCTTTAGGATGGACGAAATCACGAGGAAAACTTTGACAAGTGGGAAACCTTAGGTCTTTGGTATGAATATTGTCCGAATAGTGATACAAGTACTTTGAAAAAAGCTTTTCAATTACAAACAAGTTTTTGGAGTGGTTTGGATCCTCTTTCGATATTTTAGTCCAAACAGGATTCCCAAAAAAGTGGTTCCTCCATTTGGATCTTTAGGATGGACGAAATCACGAGGAAAACTTTGACAAGTGGGAAACCTTAGGTCTTTGGTATGAATATGGTCCGAATAGTGAAACAAGTACTTTAAAACAAGCTTTTCAATTACAAACAAGTTTTTAAAGTGGTTCGGATCCTCTTTCGATATTTTGGTAAAAAAAGAATTCCCAAAGAAGAGGTTCCTCCATTTGGATCTTTAGGATGGACGAAATCACGAGGAAAACATTGACAAGTGGGAAACCTTAGCTCTTTGGTATGAATATGGTCCGAATAGTGAAACAAGTACTTTAAAACAAGCTTTTCTATTACAAACAAGTTTTTGGAGTGGTTCGGATCCTCTTTCGAAATTTTGGTTGAAAGAGGATTCCCAAAGAAGAGGTTCCTCCATTTGGATCTTTAGGATCGACCAAATGACGAGGAAAACTTTGACAAGTGAGAAACGTTAGGTCCTTGGTATCAAAATGGTCCGAAGAGTGAAACAAGTACTTTGAAACAAGATTTTCAATTACAAACAAGTTTTTATAGTGCTTCGGATCCTCTTTCGATATTTTGGTCCAAACCGGATTCCCAAAGAAGGGGTTCCTCCATTTGGATCATTAGGATGGACCAAATCATGAGCACAACTTTGACAAGTTGGAAACCGTAGGTTTTCGGATTCAATTTGGTCTAGAGAGTGAAACAAATACTTTGAAGCTTATGTGAGAAACGTTAGGTCCTTGGTATCAAAATGGTCCGAAGAGTGAAACAAGTACTTTGAAACAAGATTTTCAATTACAAACAAGTTTTTATAGTGCTTCGGATCCTCTTTCGATATTTTGGTCCAAACCGGATTCCCAAAGAAGGGGTTCCTCCATTTGGATCATTAGGATGGACCAAATCAGGAGCACAACTTTGACAAGTTGGAAACCGTAGGTTTTCGGATTCAATTTGGTCTAGAGAGTGAAACAAGTACTTTGAAACAAGCTTTTCAATCACAAATAAGTTTTTGGGGTGGTTCGGATCCTCTTTCGTTATTTTGGTCGAAAGAGCATTCCCATAGAAGAGGTTCCTCCATTTGGATCTTTAGGATGGACCAAATCATGAGCACAACTTTGACAAGTGGGAAACCTTAGGTCTTTGGTATCAATATGGTCCGAAGAGTGAAACAAGTACTTTAAAACAAGACTTTCAATTACAAACAAGTTTTTGTTGTGGTTCGGATCCTATTTCGATAGTTTGGTCCAAAGTGGATTCCTAAAGAAGAGGTTCCTCCATTTTGATATCTACGATGGACCAAATCTTGTGGAAAACTTTGACAAGTGGGAAACCTTAGGTCTTTGGTATCAATATGGTACGAAGAGTGAAACAAGTACTTTGAAACAAGCTTTTCAATTACAAACAAGTTTTTGGAGTGGTTCGGATCCTCTTTCGATATTTTGGTCCAAACAGGTTTCCCAAAGAAGAGGTTCCTCAATCTGGATCTTTAGGATGGACCAAATCACGAGGAAAACTTTGACAAGTGGGAAACCTTAGGTCTTTGGTTTCAATATGGTCCGAAGAGTGAAACAAGTACATTGTAACAAACTTTTCAATTAATAAAAAGTTTTTGGAGTGGTTCGGATCATCTTTCAATTTTTTGGTCCAAAGGGGATTCCCAAAGAAGAAGTTCCTCCATTTGGATCTTTAGGATGGACCAAATCATGAGCACAACTTTGACATGTGAGAAACCTTAGGTGTTTGGTATCAATATGGTCTGAAGAGTGAAACAAGTACTTTGAAACAAGCTTTTCAATTACAATTAAGTTTTTGGAGTTGTTCGGATCCTCTTTCAATATTTTGGTCCAAAGAGGATTCCCAAAGAAGAGGTTCCTCCATTTGGATCATTACGATGTGCCAAATCACGAGGAAAACTTTGACAAGTGGGAAACCTTAGGTCGTTTGTTTCAATATGGTCCGAAGAGTGAAACGAGTACATTGAAACAAACTTTTCAATTAATAAAAAGTTTTTTGAGTTTTTCGGATCATCTTTCAAATTTTTGATCCAAAGGGGATTCCCTAAGAAGAGATTCCTCCATTTGGATCTTTAGGATGGACCAAATCATGAGCACAACTTTGACATGTGAGAAACCTTAGGTCTTTGGTATCAATATGGTCTGAAGAGTGAAACAAGTACTTTGAAACCAGATTTTGAATTACAATCAAGTTTTTGGAGTGGTTCGGATCCTCTTTCGATATTTTGGTCCAAAGAGGATTCCCAAAGAAGAGGTTCCTCCATTTGGATCTTTACGATGTACCAAATCACGAGGAAAACTTTGACAAGTGGGAAACCTTAGGTCTTTTGTTTCAATATGGTCCGAAGAGTGAAACGAGTACATTGAAACAAACTTTTCAATTAATAAAAAGTTTTTTGAGTGGTTCGGATTATCTTTCAAATTTTTGGTCCAAAGAGGATTCCCAAAGAAGAGGTTCCTCCATTTGGATCTTTAGGATGGACCAAATCATGAGCACAACTTTGTCATGTGAGAAACCTTAGGTCTTTGGTATCAATATGGTCTGAAGAGTGAAACAAGTACTTTGAAACAAGCTTTTCAATTACAAACAAGTTTTTGGAGTGGTTCGGATCCTCTTTCGATATTTTTGTCCAAAGAGGATTCCCTAAGAAGAGGTTCCTCCATTTGGATCTTTACGATGTACGAAATCATGAGCACAACTTTGACATGTGAGAAACCTTAGGTCTTTGGTATCAATATGGTCTGAAGAGTGAAACAAGTATTTTGAAACAAGCTTTTCAATTACAAACAAGTTTTTGGAGTGGTTCGGATCCTCTTTCGATATTTTGGTCCAAAGAGGATTCCGAAAGAAGAGGTTTATCCATTTGGATCTTTACGATGTACCAAATCACGAGGAAAACTTTGGCAAGTGGAAACCTTAGGTCTTCGGATTCAATTTGGTCTAGAGAGTGAAACAAGTACTTTGAAACAAGCTTTTTAATCACAAATAAGTTTTTGGGGTGGTTCGGATCCTCTTTCGTTATTTTGGTCCAAAGAGCATTCCCATAGAAGACGTTCCTCCATTTGGATGTTTAGGATGGACCAAATCATGAGCACAACTTTGACAAGTGGGAAACCTTAGGTCTTTGGTATCAATATGGTCCAAAGAGTGAAACAAGTACTTTAAAACAAGACTTTCAATTACAAACAAGTTTTTGGAGTGGTTCGGATCCTATTTCGATATTATGGTCCAAAGTGGATTCCCAAAGAAGTGGTTCCTCCATTTGGATCTCTACGATGGACCAAATCTTGTGGAAAACTTTGACAAGTGGGAAACCTTAGGTCTTTGGTATCCATATGGTCCGAAGAGTGAAACAAGTACTTTGAAACAAGCTGATAAGGCAAACCCAAGATGCAAGTCCAAAGACCCTATGCTATTAGATTTAGCATGAACCTTTGAAGCAAGATCTCAAACCCTCCCTAACTAATCGGATTCAACCAAGAGATTAAGGTTAGATGTGATTACCTCTTAGATCAATGATCTAGAGACAAGAATGAGTTTTCTTGTTCTAGATTGAATCACTCCACAATTAAGTTGATCAATCCCTAATTGAATGACTCCAGGCAGCAACCCTAAACACAAGAATTGCAAGGAATGAAAACTATGAACAAGTTTTCAAAAAGAAACTCTCAAAGAGAATTGATTTTCATTCAACAATATTCTGCCTTTTACATTCTGATTCCCACGGCTTTTATAAGCTTTTAAACATAAAAGGAAAGTAAGGAACACAACAATAAAGAATGCATTAAAGCATTCGGTTACAAAAGGAAAAACAGGAATGGAAAGTTTAACCATAAATGCCTAAGGTTACAAAAAAATAAACTATGGCTAGAATTCAATTTAACACAAATATGTTTTTGATGCTTCTTCTCCTTAAATCATGGTTGTCACTTGCACAAGATTATCTTGGTAAATATTGTCTTCATGGATTTGCAAGTTGCACACAATCTTCAATTTGTCATCAAGCAAGCCTTCATCCGAAATGGCCTCCTCCCTTAGAATTGTAGCCTGATCCGAGCCTATCCATTCTTGCACATGGGTAATAAAAGCTTGTTGGATCTTCTTGGCTTTGGACCTTGTGATTGGGCCGGATGGTACATGTATTGGGCTTGGAGTGCTTCCATGATCCTTATCATCTTCCCCTTCTTGAAGAGGATTCGTCCTCGAATCAAGGTCATCTTCTCCTTCAACAAAAGGACTCAAATCAGCAACATTAAAACTGGAACTAACCGAGAACTCACCTGGAAGATCTATCTTGTAAGCATTGTTGTTGACTCTCTCTAGTACTTGATAAGGTCCATCTCCCCTTGGATGAAGTTTGGTTTTCCTTTGTGAAGGAAACCTCTCCTTTCTAAAGTGGATCCATACCCAATCTCCTGGTTTAAACACAATCTCCTTTCTTCCTTTGTTGATCCGAGAAGCCACCCTGGTGTTTTGCTTCTCAATTCGGTCCCTAACTTCTTTGTGCAAAGATTTGATAAATTCAGCCCTAGAAGTTGCTTCATCACAAACAAACACATTAGTAGGCAAAGGAAGTAAATCAAGTGGAGTAGTAGGGTTAAAGCCGTATACTACCTCAAATGGAGAACAATGAGTGGTACTATGTATGGCTCGGTTGTATGCAAACTCCACAAAAGGAAGACATGACTCCCAAGACTTGATATTCTTGGAAATAATGGCTCTAAGTAACGCCCCCAAAGTTCTATTAACCACCTCAGTTTGTCCATCGGTTTGGGGATGACAAGTAGTTGAAAATAGTAGCTTAGTACCAAGCTTACCCCACAAAACCTTCCAAAAGTGACTTAGAAATTTAACATCCCTATCACTAACAATAGTAGTAGGAATACCATGCAATCTAACCACTTCCCTAAAGAACAAATCCGCAACATGTTTAGCATCATCTGTTTTGTTACATGCAATGAAATGGGCCATTTTGCTAAAACGGTCAACTACAACAAATATGCTATCATGTCCTCTTTGAGTCCTAGGTAAACCTAATACAAAATCCATAGAAATATGTGTCCAAGGTTCATTAGGAACATTCAATGGTGTGTAAAGCCCATGTGGTTGTGATCTAGACTTGGCCTCTTTGCATTTAAAACAACTTTTACAAACTTTATGCACATCATGTCTCATTTTAGGCCAAAAGAAATGCTCATTTAACATGTCAAATGTTTTGTGAATCCCAAAGTGACCCATTAAACCGCCCCCATGTGATTCTTTAACAAGCAATTCCCTCATTGAACAATTGGGTATACACAACTTATTTTTCTTAAACAACATGTCATCAAACACAAAATAATCATCCATGGGTTTCCCATTAACACAAGCAGCATATATAGTTCCAAAATCAGAATCAAGAGGATATAAATCTTTCACTTGTTTAAATCCTAAGATCTTAGCACTAAGAGTAGAAAACAAGTTGTACCTCCTTGATAATGCATCGGCCACCACATTATCTTTACCTTGCTTGTATTTAATGACATATGGAAAGGTCTCAATGAATTCTATCCATTTAGCATGCCTTCTATTCAACTTGCTTTGTCCCTTGAGGTGTTTCAAGCTCTCATGATCGGTATGGATCACAAACTCCCTCGGCCAAAGGTAGTGTTGCCAAACCTGCAAAGTTCTCACCAAGGCATATAATTCCTTATCATAGGTAGGATAATTCAAAGATGCTCCATTCAATTTTTCACTAAAGTACATTAAAGGCTTACCATCTTGCATTAACACTGCCCCTATGCCAATTCCACTTGCATCACATTCAATTTCAAAAGATTTCTCAAAATTTGGCAAAACAAGCAATGGTGCATTAGTTAATTTGTCTTTCAATTCTTGAAAAGCCTTTTCTTGCATTTCCCCCCACACAAAAGTGACATGTTTTTTGACAAGTTCATTCAATGGTGATGCTATTGTGCTAAAGTCCTTAATGAATCTTCTATAAAAACTAGCAAGACCATGAAAACTTCTAACTTCACTAGCATTTTTAGGTTGTGGCCACTCTCTTATAGCTTTAACCTTCTCCTCATCTACTTCAACTCCATCTTTGCTAACAATGAATCCTAGAAAGTTAACTCTATCCAAACAGAAACTACACTTTTTAAAATTAGCATAAAGCTTCTCTTTTCTAAGTGTAATTAAGACTAACCTAACATGCTCTACATGCTCATTCATGCTCTTTGAGTAAATCAGTATGTCATCAAAATAAACAACTACAAACTTACCCAAAAACTCCCTTAAAACATGATTCATCAATCTCATAAAAGTACTAGGTGCATTAGTCAAACCAAAAGGCATAACAAGCCATTCATATAAACCAAATTTAGTTTTAAAGGCTGTTTTCCATTCATCACCTACTTGCATTCTTATTTGATGATATCCAGATTTAAGGTCAATTTTAGTGAAAAGACAAGATCCATACAACTCATCAAGCATATCATCTAGCCTAGGAATAGGGTGACGATACTTTACAGTGATTTTGTTGATGGCTCGGCAATCCACACACATTCTCCATGTTCCATCCTTCTTAGGCACCAAAATGACCGGAACCGAGCAAGGACTCAAACTCTCCCTTATGTAGCCCTTTTCAAGAAGTTCCTCCACTTGCTTTTGTATCTCCTTAGTTTCGGTTGGATTGGTCCTATAGGCTGGCCTATTTGGAATTCCAGCCCCGGGAATGAAGTCAATTTGATGTTCAATGCCTCGGATTGGTGGCAATCCAATTGGTACTTCATCCGGAAACATGTCCTTGAATTCCTGCAAAAGAGAAGAAAACACACTTGGCAAAGACAAAGTTTGGTTAGGGTTAGTAGCCAAATACCCTCCTTTGCACCAAAGCACAAAGATTGGTTTTTGGATAAGTAAAGCCCTCCTCACTTCCCCAATTTTGGCAATTAGGCTCACTTGCTTACTTTTGCTTTGTTTTGCCTCTCTTTTCTCTTTTTCTCTCAAATTCTTCTCTAATTGTTCTCTCACCACTTTCTTTTCACTCAATTCTTTCTTTTCTCTCATTTCTTTTTCTTCAAATTCAATTCTTTTTTTCTCAAGTTTCATTTGATCATTACAAACTTCTTTTGATGATAAAGGTACAAGAATGACTTTTCTACCATCCTTAGTGAAACTATACCTATTCAAGAATCCATCATGCATAACTTTTCTATCAAATTGCCATGGTCGGCCTAGCAAAATATCTCCAGCATGCATAGGTACAACATCACATAATATCTCATCATGATATTTGCCTAAATTAAAGGAAATCAAAGCTTGAGATACTACCTTTATTTCTCCACAATCATTGAGCCATTGAAGCTTGTATGGTGTAGGATGAGCTTGAGTTGGCAATTGCAACCTTTTGACAAGAATAGTGCTCACCACATTAGTACAACTTCCTCCATCAATCACCAAACTACAAGGTGTGCCATTCACTAGACATCTTGTATGGAACAAGTTGTCTCTTTGATCATCCACACTATCCTCCTTGGCTTGAGCACTTAGAACTCTCCTAGTAACAAGAGCTAAGTGGCTGCCATCCTCCACTTCTTCCTCAAACTCCTCAGCCTCCTCATCTTCCTCCTCATTGTCACTTTCCTCACCATCTGTGACAATTTCTCCATTTCTAATGATCATAGCCCTTTTATTTGGACAATCTCGGCTAATGTGTCCTACTCCTTGACACTTCCAACACTTTATATCCCTATTTCTTTCCACCTTTGTGTCATCCACTTTCTCCTTCCCCTTCCCTTTAGAAGACTCCCCCAATTCCTTCTTGGCAGCCTCAAATGTGGTTCTAGGCTTAAAATCTCCTTTAGAACTACTAACTCCCTTTTTTCCAAGTATTGGATGATGGTAAAGTGGATTTAGAGGTGTATCTCTTGGTATTATCCCTTTCCCAAGCTATTTGTTTCTCAATCTTTTCGGCAATGTGCAAGAGTTCCTCCATGTTAAAATATTGATACATATCCACCCTATGAGATAACTCCTTGTTCATTCCCCCCAAGAACCGTGACATAGTGTCATCCTCACTTTCATTAACATTGGCCCTAGTCATGAGCACATCCATCTCTCTATAATACTCCTCCACACTCTTTGTTCCTTGTTGTAATGAGAACAACTTGTTTCGGATTTCCCTTTGATAATGCCTCGGAATGTACCTCTTTCTCATCAAGACCTTAAGCTCCTCCCAAATCTCAATTGGTTGTTCATAATTCCTCCTCCATTCTGCCCTAAGGTGACTCCACCAAATACTAGCATAGTCACAAAATTCAGCCACGGCTAGCTTCATCTTCCTCTCCTCACTAAAATTATTGCAATCAAAGACATGTTTTATTTTGTCCTCATATTGCAAGTACTCCTCCGGATTAGACCTCCCATGAAAAGGTGGAATTTTAAGCTTGATACCCCCTGAATTTCTCCCATCCACTCTTTCTTCTTGCAAGTCCCTAATAGGTCTCCTAGGTGGTACCAAATCTCTTCCTCTTCCCCTACCTCTACCTCTGCCCCCTCCTTGTTCTCTCCTAGGGTCTTCTCCAGCCAACAAGGTTACATTATCTTCCTCTTCAAGGTCAACTCCCTCATATAAGTTCCCTTCCACCCTCGGATTATTAGCTAACTCCAATCTCCCTATGCGATCACTAAGCTCCTCTATAACTTGAGTAAGTCTAGTAAAAGCCCCTGCTTGTGCCTCTCTCCACCTAGCTTCACTAATCTCACCCCTATTGTCTCCCTCTTGTGCCATGATGTTCCTCACTCAGTAACAAATGTTTTAGGACCTTACAACACTCCCTCACTATATGTCACTCAAGGAAACACTCGTGTTTAACACTCAAGGTAGGCCAATTTGACAAGTAGGTGCTCTCGGATATGATCTCACTTTTTGAGGCAATTTTTGTGTTTAGAAAGCTACAAAGGTAATTCAATTAGCAAAATACAATTAATTGTGAAAAGAAACAATAATAGAATAAGAAAAACAGAAAAGAAAAATCGAAATGGTAGGCAAAACAGATTTTAAAGCAAGGAAAGACTATGAAAATGCCATATATGGAAAGTCAATTTCGATTTGATGTGAATGAATTTCAAGATGAAAACTCATAAATAGCTCAATCAATCAGTTATTATGAATATACAATTGGCAAAATACGAATTAATGAAGAGAAATAAAGATGCCAATCAATCAAGGGACAAGATCCGGAATTTAAGGAGCAGTCTGCGCAGTTTTCTGATTTTCAGATTTTGAGTTATTTACGGATTGAATTTGATGAAATGTCCTTCTTAACAATGAAATATAACTGATTGAATTAACTTTCCTATTGAGACTTTGAAAGCTAATTCGAATCTCTTCACGCGTTTTAGACAGCTATTCGGAGCATTAATGTGGCAGATTCAAATATGGAAAGAATGAGCAGGATTTTGAATGTGATTAGTTCTGAATTTAATTGATGCTTAATTCGTGGATCTAAATTGACAAAATAACATTCAAGACATCAACTTTTTCGTTTTCAATGGATCAAACTCAGAATTTCTCAAGAAAGCAAAGAAGAACACAAGATGAGCAAAATAGTGCTCTCGGATGCAAAGCTCTCTTTCTCACCTCTTTTCTTTTTCTTTTTTTTTTTTTTTTTGATTTAAAGATCAGAACGTGATCTTTAATATGGAAACAAGATCAGAATGAAAAGAAAAGAAAAATGGTGGTTAGGACAGAATACAAAAAGATAGGCAGATTTGAAAACAAACAAGAACAATTGCAAGGAAAGTAAAGGATAGAATCAAATCTAGAGTTTGGCCAAGGTTTCGACCAATGCTCTGATACCAACTGATAAGGCAAACCCAAGATGCAAGTCCAAAGACCCTATGCTATTAGATTTAGCATGAACCTTTGAAGCAAGATCTCAAACCCTCCCTAACTAATCGGATTCAACCAAGAGATTAAGGTTAGATGTGATTACCTCTTAGATCAATGATCTAGAGACAAGAATGAGTTTTCTTGTTCTAGATTGAATCACTCCACAATTAAGTTGATCAATCCCTAATTGAATGACTCGGCAGCAACCCTAAACACAAGAATTGCAAGGAATGAAAACTATGAACAAGTTTTCAAAAAGAAACTCTCAAAGAGAATTGATTTTCATTCAACAATATTCTGCCTTTTACATTCTGATTCCCACGGCTTTTATAAGCTTTTAAACATAAAAGGAAAGTAAGGAACACAACAATAAAGAATGCATTAAAGCATTCGGTTACAAAAGGAAAAACAGGAATGGAAAGTTTAACCATAAATGCCTAAGGTTACAAAAAAATAAACTATGGCTAGAATTCAATTTAACACAAATATGTTTTTGATGCTTCTTCTCCTTAAATCATGGTTGTCACTTGCACAAGATTATCTTGGTAAATATTGTCTTCATGGATTTGCAAGTTGCACACAATCTTCAATTTGTCATCAAGCAAGCCTTCATCCGAAATGGCCTCCTCCCTTAGAATTGTAGCCTGATCCGAGCCTATCCATTCTTGCACATGGGTAATAAAAGCTTGTTGGATCTTCTTGGCTTTGGACCTTGTGATTGGGCTGGATGGTACATGTATTGGGCTTGGAGTGCTTCCATGATCCTTATCACAAGCTTTTCAATTACAAACACGTTTTTGGAGTGGTTTGGATCCTCTTTTGATATTTTGGTCCAAACAGGTTTCCCAAAGAAGAGGTTCCTCCATTTGGATCTTTAGGATGGACCAAATCACGAGGAAAACTTTGACAAGTGGGAAACCTTAGGTCTTTGGTTTCAATATGGTCTGAAGAGTGAAACAAGTACATTGAAACAAACTTTTCAATTAATTAAAAGTTTTTGGAGTGGTTCAGATCATCTTTCAAATTTTTGGTCCAAAGGGGATTCCCAAAGAAGAGGTTCCTCCATTTGGATCTTTAGGATGGACCAAATCATGAGCACAACTTTGACATGTGAGAAACCTTAGGTTTTTGGTATCAATATGGTCTGAAGAGTGAAACAAGTACTTTGAAACAAGCTTTTCAATTACAAACAAGTTTTTGGAGTGGTTCGGATCCTCTTTCGATATTTTTGTCCAAAGAGGATTCCCAAAGAAGAGGTTCCTCCATTTGGATCTTTACGATGTACCAAATCACGAGGAAAACTTTGGCAAGTGGGAACCTTAGGTCTTTGGTATCAATATGGTCTGAAGAGTGAAACAAGTACTTTGAAACAAGCATCTCAATTACAATCAAGTTTTTATAGTGGTTCGGATCATTTTTCACTATTTTGGTCCAAACAGGATTCCGAAAGAAGAGGTTCCTCCATTTCGATCTTTAGGATGGATCAAATCATGATTACAATTTTGACAAGTGGGAAACCTTTGGTCTTTGGTGTGAATATGGTTCGGAGATTGAAAAGAGTACATTGAAACAAACTTTTCATTTACAAATAAGTTTTTATATTGGTTCGGATCCTCTTTTGATATTTTGGTCCAAACAGGATTCCCAAAGAAGAGGTTCCTCCATTTGGATCTTTAGGATGGATCAAATCATTATTACAATTTTGACAAGTGGGAAACCTTAGGTATTTGGTATGAATTTGGTCCGAAGATTGAAAAGAGTACATTGAAACAAACTTTTCATTTACAAATAAGTTTTTATATTGGTTCGGATCCTCTTTTGATATTTTGGTCCAAACAGGATGATAAGCCAACCTTGCGTTCAAGTCCAAAAACCCATTACAATCATTTGCAAGAACCTTTGAAGCATGAAAATGGCACAAAACCTCCTTAACTAATCGGATCAACCCAAGAGTTCCAAATGATATGGCAAACCCGAATTGCAAGTTCAAAGACCCGATGCTATTATGCTTAGCATGAACCTTTGAAGCAAGAACTCAAACCCTCCCTAACTATTCGGAAACACCCCCTAAGAATGGCTAAAAACAGATTGCTTAGGAAAGATGATCATTGATCTAGGACAAGTTTCCAAGCCCAAGATTCGAGACACTCCACAAGTTGGATGATCATTTCAACTTGAATGACTCTAAACATGTAATCTAAGGCAAGACTACAAAGGGGTGAGGCTCAAGGCTCTCCATTTGCTCAAAAGGCAATATTTCATTACATTTTCAAATCTCATTTACAATAGCTAAAACAAAGCCTATTTATAGGCATAAAAGACATGTAAATTTCGTTCATAATGATCCTCTATCAGCCCAATTAAGTCCCTAGCATGTAACCTACGAATTTAATGCAAAAACTTAAGTTACATTCAGCCACCATTTTAATTTGTAACTTAAAAATGAATTATTACATCTGAAACAGATATTTAACTCTAATTGAAACTTGTAAATGGTCATTAATGCTTGTCTTGGAGTTGCCTTAAGTTCCCTTGAATGAAGCTTGAGTTGTCTTGAATGAAGCTTGGGTTATCATCAATGCATCTTGAGTTGTAGTTAATGCATCTTAACTTGACTTGTAATAAATGAACTTGGGTTGCCATTAATGCAATTGAAGTGCATTTAATGCAAGTGTTCTTGAAGCTTGAATTCCTCAAATGCAAGGCTACATAATTCATATCACAGGATTCCCAAAGAAGAGGTTCCTCCATTTGGATCTTTAGGATGGAGCAAATCATGATTACAATTTTGACAAGTGGGAAACCTTAGGTATTTGGTATGAATATGGTCCGAAGATTGAAAAGAGTACATTGAAACAAACTTTTAAATTACAAACAAGTTTTTGGAGTGGTTCGGATCCCTTTTTGATATTTTGGTCCAAACAGGATTCCCAAAGAAGAGGTTCCTCCATTTGGATCTTTAGGATGGACCAAATCATGAGCACAACTTTGACAAGTGGGAAACCTTAGGTCTTTGGTATCAATATAGTCTGAAGAGTGAAACAAGTACTTTGAAACAAGATTTTCAACTACAAACAAATGTTTGTAGTGGTTCGGATCCTCTTTCGAAATTTTGGTTGAAAGAGGATTCCCAAAGATGAGGTTCCTCCATTTGGATCTTTAGGATGGACCAAATCATGAGCACAACTTTGACATGTGGGAAACCTTAGGCCTTTGGTATCAATATGGTCCGAAGTGTGAAACAATTACTTTGAAACAAGATTTTCAATTACAAACAAGTTTTTGTTGTAGTTCGGATCCTCTTTCGAAATTTTGGTTGAAAGAGGATTCGCGAAGAAGAGGTTCCTCCATTTGGATCTTTAGGATGGACAAAATGACGATGAAAACTTTGACAAGTGGGAAACGTTAGGTCCTTGGTATCAAAATGGTCCGAAGAGTGAAACAAGTACTTTAAAACAAGCTTTTCAATTACAAACAAGTTTTTATAGTGCTTCGGATCCTCTTTCGATATTTTGGTCCAAACTGGATTCCCAAAGAAGGGGTTCCTCCATTTGGATCCTTAGGATGGACCAAATCATGAGCACGACTTTGACAAGTGGGAAACCGTAGGTTTTCAGATTCAATTTGGTCTAGAGAGTGAAACAAGTACTTTGATACAAGCTTTTCAATTACAAATAAGTTTTTGGGGTGGTTCGGATCCTCTTTCGTTATTTTGGTCCAACGTTGATTCCCATAGAAGAGGTTCCTCCATTTGGATCTTTAGGATGGAACAAATCATGAGCACAACTTTGACAAGTGGGAATCCTTAGGTCTTTGGAATCAATATGGTCCGAAGAGTGAAACAGGTACTTTAAAACAAGACTTTCAATTACAAACAAGTTTTGTGAGTGGTTCGGATCCTATTTAGATATTTTGGTAAAAAGTGGATTCCCAAAGAAGAGGTTCCTACATTTGGATCTCTACGATGGACCAACTCATGTGGAAAACTTTGACAAGTGGGAAACCTTAGGTCTTTGGTATCAATATGGTCCGAAGAGTGAAACAAGTACTTTGAAACAAGCTTTTCAATTACAAACAAGTTTTTGGAGTGGTTCGGATCCTCTTTCGATATTTTGGTCCAAACAGGGTTCCCAAAGAAGAGGTTTCTCCATTTGGATCTTTAGGATGTAGCAAATCACGAGGAAAACTTTGACAAGTGGGAAACCTTAGGTCTTTGGTTTCAATATGGTCCGAAGAGTGAACCGAGAACATTGAAACAAACTTTTCAATTAATAAAATTTTTTTGGAGTGGATCGGATCATCTTTCAATATTTTGGTCCAAAGGGGATTCCCATAGAAGTGCTTCCTCCATTTGGATCTTTAGGATGGACCAAATCATGAGCACAACTTTGACATGTGAGAAACCTTAGGTCTTCGTATTCAATTTGTTCTAGAGAGTGAAACAAGTACTTTAAAACAAGCTTTTCAATTACAAACAAGTTTTTAGAGTGGTTCGCATCCTCTTTCGATATTTTGGTCGAAACAGGGTTCCCAATGAAGAGGTTCCTCCATTTGGATCTTTAGGATGGACCAAATCACGAGGAAAACTTTGACAAGTGGGAAACCTTAGGTCCTTGGTTTCAATATGGTCCGAAGAGTGAAACGAGTACATTGAAAAAAACTTTTCAATTAATAAAAAGTTTTTGGAGTGGTTCGGATCATCTGTCAAATTTTTGGTCCAAAGAGGATTCCCAAAGAAGAGGTTCCTCCATTTGGATCTTTAGGATGGACCAAATCATGAGCACAACTTTGACATGTGAGAAACCTTAGGTCTTTGGTATCAATATGGTCTGAAGAGTGAAACAAGTACTTTGAAACAAGCTTTTCAATTAGAAACAAGTTTTTGGAGTGGTTCGGATCCTCTTTCGATATTTTGGTCCAAAGACGATTCCCAAAGAAGAGGTTCCTCCATTTGGATCTTTACGATGGAGCAAATCACGAGGAAAACTTTGGCAAGTGGAAACCTTAGGTCTTTGGTATCAATGTAGTCCGAAGAGTGAAACAAGTACTTTGAAACAAGCATCTCAATTACAATCAAGTTTTTATAGTGGCTCGGATCCTCTTTAGCTATTTTGGTCTAAACAGGATTCCCAATGAAGAGGTTCCTCCATTTGGATCTTTAGGATGGATCAAATCATGATTACAATTTTGACAAGTGGGAAACCTTAGGTCTTTGGTATGAATATGGTTCGAAGATTGAAAAGAGTACATTGAAACCAACTTTTCAATTACAAACAAGTTTTTGGATTGGTTCGGATCCTCTTTTGATATTTTGGACCAAACAGGATGCCCAAAGAAGAGGTTCCTCCATTTGGATCTTTAGGATGGATCAAATCATGATTACAATTTTGACAAGTGGGAAACTTTAGGTATTTGGTATGAATATGGTCCGAAGATTGAAAAGAGTACATTGAAACAAACTTTTCAATTACAAACAAGTTTTTAGTGTGGTTCGGATCCTCTTTTGATATTTTGGTCCAAACAGGAATCCCAAAGAAGAGGTTCCTCCATTTGGATCTTAAGGATGGACCAAATCATGAGCACAACTTTGACAAGTGGGAAACCTTAGGTCTTTGGTATCAATATAGTCCGAAGAGTGAAACAAGTACTTTGAAACAAGATTTTCAATTACAAACAAGTTTTTGTAGTGGTTCGGATCCTCTTTCGAAATTTTGGTTGAAAGAGGATTCCCAAAGATGAGGTTCCTCCATTTGGATCTTTAGGATGGACCAAATCATGAGCACAACTTTGACATGTGGGAAACCTTAGGCCTTTGGTATCAATATGGTCCGAAGTGTGAAACAATTACTTTGCAACAAGATTTTCAATTACAAACAAGTTTTTGTTGTAGTTCGGATCCTCTTTCGAAATTTTGGTTGAAAGAGGATTCGCGAAGAAGAGGTTCCTCCATTTGGATCTTTAGGATGGACCAAATGACGAGGAAAACTTTGACAAGTGGGAAACGTTAGGTCCTTGGTATAAAAATGGTCCGAAGAGTGAAACAAGTACTTTGAAACAAGCTTTTCAATAACAAACAAGTTTTTATAGTGCTTCGGATCCTCTTTTGATATTTTGGTCCAAACTGGAATCCCAAAGAAGGGGTTCCTCCATTTGGATCATTAGGATGGACCAAATCATGAGCACAACTTTGACAAGTGGGAAACCATAGGTTTTCGGATTCAATTTGGTCTAGAAAGTTAAACAAGTACTTTGAAACAAGCTTTTCAATTACAAATAAGTTTTTGGGGTGGTTCGGATCCTCTTTCGTTATTTTGGTCCAAAGTGGATTCCCAAAGAAGAGGTTCCTCCATTTGGATCTTTAGGATGGAACAAATCATGAGCACAACTTTGACAAGTGGGAATCCTTAGGTCTTTGGAATCAATATGGTCCGAAGAGTGAAACAAGTACTTTAAAACAAGTACTTTAAAACAAGACTTTCAATTACAAACAAGTTTTGTGAGTGGTTCGGATCCTATTTCGATATTTTGGTAAAAAGTGGATTCCCAAAGAAGAGGTTCCTTGATTTGGATCTCTACGATGGACCAAATCATGTGGAAAACTTTGACAAGTGGGAAACCTTAGGTCTTTTGTATCAATATGGTCCGAAGAGTGAAACAAGTAATTTGAAACAAGTTTTTCAATTACAAGCAAGTTTTTGGAGTGGTTCGGATCCTCTTTTGATATTTTGGTCCAAACTGGGTTCCCAAAGAAGAGGATCCTCCATTTGGATCTTTAGGATGGACCAAATCACGAGGAAAACTTTGACAAGTGGGAAACCTTAGGTCTTTGGTTTCAATATGGTCTGAAGAGTGAAACGAGTATATTGAAACAAACTTTTCAATTAATAAAAAGTTTTTGAGTGGTTCGGATCATCTTTCAAATTTTTGGTCCAAAGGGGATTCACAAAGAAGAGGTTCCTCCATTTGGATCTTTAGGATGGACCAAATCATGAGCACAACTTTGACATGTGAGAAACATTAGGTCTTTGGTATCAATATGGTCTGAAGAGTGAAACAAGTACTTTGAAACAAGCTTTTCAATTACAAACAAGTTTTTGGAGTGGTTCGGATCCTCTTTCGATATTTTGGTCCAAAGAGGATTCCCAAAGAAGAGGTTCCTCCATTTGGATCTTTACGATGGACCAAATCACGAGTACAATTTTGACATGTGGGAAACCTTAGGTCTTTGGTATCAATATGGTCCGAAGAGTAAAACAAGTACTTTGAAACAAGCATCTCAATTACAATCAAGTTTTTATAGTGGTTCGGATCCTCTTTCGCTATTTTGGTCCAAACAGGATTCCTAAAGAAGAGGTTCCTCCATTTGGATCTTTAGGATGGATCAAATCATGATTAAAATTTTGACATGTGGGAAACCTTAGGTCTTTGGTATGAATCTGGTTCGAAGATTGAAAAGAGTACATTGAAACAAACTTTTCAATTACAAACAAGTTTTTGGATTGGTTCGGATCCTCTTTTGATATTTTGGTCCAAACAGGATTCCCAAACAAGAGGTTCCTCCATTTGGATCTTTAGGATGGATCAAATCATGATTACAATTTTGACAAGTGGGAAACCTTAGGTATTTGGTATGAATATGGTCCGAAGATTGAAAAGAGTACATTGAAACAAACTTTTCAATTACAAACAAGTTTTTGGAGTGGTTCGGATCCTCTTTTGATATTTTGGTCCAAACAGGATTCCCAAAGAAGAGGTTCCTTTATTTGGATCTTTAGGATGGACCAAATCATGAGCACAACTTTGACAAGTGGGAAACCTTAGGTCTTTGGTATCAATATGGTCCGAAGTGTGAAACAATTACTTTGAAACAAGATTTTCAATTACAAACAAGTTTTTGTTGTGGTTCGGATCCTCTTTCGAAATTTTTGTTGAAAGAGGATTTGCAAAGAAGAGGTTCCTCCATTTGGATCTTTAGGATGGACCAAATGACGAGGAAAACTTTGACAAGTGGGAAACGTTAGGTCCTTGGTATCAAAATGGTCCAAAAAGTGAAACAAGTATTTTGAAACAAGCTTTTCAATTACAAACAAGTTTTTATAGTGCTTCGGATCCGCTTTCGATATTTTGGTCCAAACGGGATTCCCAAAGAAGGTTCCTCCATTTGGATCTCTACGATGGATCAAATCATGTAGAAAACTTTGACAAGTGGGAAACCTTAGGTCTTTGGTATCAATATGGTCCGAATAGTGAAACAAGCATTTCAATTACAAACAAGTTTTTGGAGTGGCTCGGATCCTCTTTCGATATTTTGGTCCAAACAGGATTCCCAAAGATGAGGTTCCTCCATTTGGATCTTTAGGATGGACCAAATCATGAGCACAACTTTGACATGTGGGAAAACTTAGGTCTTTGGTATCAATATGGTCTGAAGTGTGAAACAGTTACTTTGAAACAAGATTTTTAATTACAAACAAGTTTATGGAGTGGTTCGGATCCTCTTTCGAAATTTGGGTTGAAATAGGATTCCCAAAGAAGAGGTTCCTCCATTTGGATCATTAGGATGGACCAAATGACGAGGAAAACCTTGACAAGTGGGAAACGTTAGGTCCTTGGTATCAAAATGGTCCGAAGAGTGAAACAAGTACTTTGAAACATACTTTTCAATTACAAACAAGTTTTTGGAGTGGTTCGGATCCTCTTTTGATATTTTGGTTCAAACGGGATTCCTAAAGAAGAGGTTTCTCCATTTGGATCTTTAGGATGGACCAAATCATAAGCACAACTTTGCAAGTGGGAAACCTTAAGTCTTTGGTATCAATATGGTCCGAAGAATGAAAAAAGTACTTTGAAACATACTTTTCAATTACAAACAAGTTTTTGGAGTGGTTCGGATCCTCTTTTGATATTTTGGTCCAAACAAGATTCCCAAAGAAGAGGTTCCTCCAGTTTGATCTTTAGGCTGGTTCAAATCATGATTACAATTTTGACAAGTGGGAAACCTTAGGTATTTGGTATGAATATGGTCCGAAGATTGAAAAGAGTACATTGAAACAAACTTTTCAATTACAAACAAGTTTTTGGAGTGGTTCGGATCCTCTTTTGATATTTTGGTCCAAACAGGATTCCCAGAGAAGAGGTTTCTCCATTTGGATCTTTAGGATGGACCAAATAATGAGCACAACTTTGACAAGTGGGAAACCTTAGGTCTTTGGTATCAATATGGTCCGAAGTGTGAAAATATTACTTTGAAACAAGATTTTCAATTACAAACAATTATTGGAGCGGTTTGGATCCTGTTTCGAAATTATGGTTGAAAGAGGATTTCCAAAGAAGAGGTTCCTCCATTTGGATCTTTAGGATGAACTAAATCACGAGGAAAACTTTGATAAGTGGGAAACCTTAGGTCTTTGGTATCAAAATGGTCCGAAGAGTGAAACAACTACTTTGAAACAAGCTTTTCAATTACAAACAAGTTTTTATAGTGCTTCGGATCCTATTTCATTTCGGTCCAAACCGGATTCACAAAGAAGAGGTTCCTCCATTGGGATCCTTAGGATGGACCAAATCATGAGCACAACTTTGACATGTGGGAAACCTTAAGTCTTTGGTATCAATATGGTCTGAAGATTAAAACAAGTACTTTGAAACAAACTTTTCAATTACAAATAAGTTTTTGGAGTGGTTCATATCCTCTTTCGATATTTTGGTCCAAAGAGGATTCCCAAAGAAGAGGTTCCTCCATTTGGATCTTTAGGATGGACCAAATCACGAGGAAAACTTTGACAAGTGGAAACCTTAGGTCTTTGGTATCAATATGGTCCGAAGAGTGAAACAAGTACTTTGAAACAAGTATCTCAATTACAATCAAGTTTTTATAGTGGTTCGGATCCTCTTTCGCTATTTTGGTCCAAACGGGATTCCCAAACATGAGGTTTCTCCATTTGGATCTTTAGCATGGATCAAATCATTATTACAATTTTGACAAGTGGGAAACCTTTGGTCTTTGGTATGAATATGGCCCGAAGATTGAAAAGAGTACATTGAAACAAATTTTTCAATTACAAACAAGTTTTTGGATTGGTTCGGATCCTCTTTTTATATTTTGGTCCAAACAGGATTCCCAAAGAAGAGGTTCCTCCATTTGGATGTTTAGGATGGACCAAATCATGAGCACAACTTTGACAAGTGGGAAACCTTAGGTCTTCGGATTCAATTTGGTCTAGAGAGTGAAACAAGTAATTTGAAACAAGCTTTTCTATTATAAATAAGTTTTTTGAGTGGTTCGGATCCTCTTTCGTTATTTTGGTCCTGAGAGGATTCATAAAGAACAGGTTCCTCCTTTTGGATATTTAGGATGGACCAAATCATAACCACAACATTGACAAGTGGGAAACCTTAGGTCTTTGGTATCAATATGGTTCGAAGAGTGAAACAAGTACTTTGAAACAAGATTTTCAATTACAAACAAGTTTTTATAGTGGTTCGGATCCTCTTTCGAAATTTTGGTTGAAAGAGGATTCCCAAAGATGAGGTTCCTCCATTTGGATCTTTAGGATGGACCAAATCATGACCACAACTTTGACAAGTGGGAAACCTTTAGTCTTCGGATTCAATTTGGTCTATAGAGTGAAGCTAGTACTTTGAAACAAGCTTTTCAATTACTAACTAGTTTTTGGAGTGGTTTGGATCCATTTTCGATATTTTGGTCCAAACAAGGTTCCCAAAAAAGAGGTTCCTCCATTTGGACCATTAGGATGGACCAAATCAGGAGGAAAACTTTGACAATTGGGAAACCTTAGGTCTTTGGTATCAATATGGTCCGAAGAGTGAAACGAGTACATTGAAACAAACTTTTCAATTACAAACAAGTTTTTGGAGTGGTTCGGATCATCTTTCAAATTTTTGGTACAAAGGGGATTCCCAAAGAAGAGGTTCCTCCATTTAGATCTTTAGGATGGACCAAATCATGAGCACAACTTTGACATGTGGGAAACCTTAGGTCTTTGGTATCAATATGGTCTGAAGATTGAAACAAGTACTTTGAAACAATCTTTTCAATTACAAATAAGTTTTTGGAGTGGTTCAGAATTTCTTTCGATATTTTGGTCCAAAGAGGATTCCCAATGAAGTCGTTCCTCCATTTGGATCTTTAGGATGGACCAAATCACGAGGAAAACATTGACAAGTGGAAACCTTAGGTCTTTGGTACTAATATGGTCCGAAGATTGAAACAAGTACTTTGAAACAAGCATCTCAATTACAATCAAGTTTTTATAGTGGTTCGGATCCTCTTTCGCTATTTTGGTCCAAACAGGATTCCCAAAAAAGAGGTTCCTCCATTTGGATCTTTAGGATGGACCAAATCATGTGCACAACTTTGACAAGTGGGAAACCTTAGGTCTTTTGTATCAATATGGTCCGTAGAGTGAAAAAATTACTTTGAAACAAGATTTTCAATTACAAACAAGTTTTTGGAGTGGTTCGGATCCTATTTCGATATTTTTGTCCAAAGAGGATTCCGAAAGAAGAGCTTCCTTCATTGGGATCTTTAGGATGGACCAAATCATGAGGAAAACTTTGACAAGTGGGAAACCTTAGGTCTTTGGTATCAATTGGACTTGAATGACTCTAAACATGCAATTCAAGAACATGAATTACAAAGAGGTTTTTCAAAGCAAAAGCTTAAACCAAAACAAAAGGATTTTCATTCATTGATATTCTGATTGTCAAGCTTACAAAAGAGGCTTTAAATAGCCTAATAAACCCTAGCTTGGTCGAAAATATGAAGGGAAATAAAGACCTAATAATAAAAAGGTAAAAACTAGACTTTCCTAATTCAAATTAGGAAAGTTTTCCTAATCTTTTAAACTTGGACTCCAAGTTTGCAAAACTAAGGAAACAAAGTCAAATCTTCCCTATTACATCAATAATAATAATAATAAATAAAACTAAAGCAATAAAACTCAAATAAAATACTAAAATTCGAAATTGGATGAAAATAGACAAAACTACAAGTGTCAGTCGCCGTTTTTGATGTCATTTTCACTCGTTTGAATGTTTTCATGCGCGATTTTCTTTGGAGCTCTTTGAAACAAATATCCCATGAGTTTAATAGTGTTTTAAACTCATTTTCTTCATTAGTCAAGTATGTAACCCAATATCCTTGCAAATGCCCAAGAAAGTCAATCTTCACTCGTTTAGTCTTCAGATTCTTGATCTTTTCTTGATTGAAACCTTGGACTTCAATATTGTCAATTCTTTGACATTTGGGGCTGGGATGATTCATATCATTTTAGGCGAGGTTGGGAAGATGATGACCTAATCGAATTGTTCTTGTGGAGTGCCTCAACCTTAATTAAAGAAATCTATTCTTGAATTAGGGGATTGATCGATTAGGTCATCATCTTCCCAACCTCGCCTAAAGGTTGATTCAAATTGTTAAGGGTTTTCAAGCTTTTTCCGTTCAAGGGTCCATCATCCGGTTCTTGAATCCGTCAACGCTTGAGGGTTCGTATTAACAACTTTGATATGTGGGAAACCTTAGGTCTTTGGTATAAATATAGTATGAAGAGTGAAACAAGTACTTTGAAACAAGATTTTCAATTACAAACAAGTTTTTGGAGTGGTTCGGATCCTCGTTCGAAATTTTTGTTGAAAGAGGATTCCCAAAGATGAGGTTCCTCCATTTGGATCTTTAGGATAGACCAAATCATGAGCACAACTTTGACATGTGGGACACCTTAGGTCTTTGGTATCAATATGGTCCTAAAACTGAAACAAGTACATTGAAACAAGGATCTCATAATTTGGTCTTTGGTATCATCATGGTCCTCTGTTGATATTTTAGTCGAAACAGGATTCCCAAAGAAGAGGTTCCTCCATTTGGATCTTTAGGATGGACCAAATCATGAGCACAACTTTGACAAGTGGGAAACCTTAGGTCTTTGGTATCAATATAGTACGAAGAGTGAAAGAAGTACTTTGAAACAAGATTTTCAATTACAAACAATTTTTTGGAGTGGTTCGGATCCTCTTTCGAAATTTTGGTTGAAAGAGGATTACCAAAGATGAGGTTCCTCCATTTGGATCTTTAGGATGGACCAAATCACGAGGAAAACTTTGACAAGTGGGAAACCTTAAGTCTTTGGTATCAAAATGGTCCGAAGAGTGAAACAAGTACTTTTAAACAAGCTTTTCAATTACAAACAAATTTTTATCGTGCTTCGGATCCTCTTTTAATATTTTGCTCCAAACCGGATTCCCAAAGAAGAGGTTCCTCCATTTGGATCTTTAGGATGGACCAAATCATGAGCACAACTTTGACAAGTGGGAAACCTTAGATATTTCGTATCAATATGGTCCGAAGAGTGAAACAATTACTTTGAAACAAGATTTTAAATTAGAAACAAGTTTTTGGAGTGGTTCGGATCCTCTTTCGAAATTTTGGTTGAATGAGGATTCCCAAAGAAGATGTTCCTCCATTTGGATCTTTAGGATGGACCAAATCACGAGGAAAACTTTGACAAGTGGGAAACCTTAGGTCTATGGTATCAAAATGGTCCGAAGAGTGAAACAAGTACTTTTAAACAAGCTTTTCAATTACAAACAAGTTTTTATAGTGCTTCGGATCCTCTTTTGATATTTTGGTCCAAACCGGATTCCCAAAGAATAGGTTCCTCCATTTGGATCTTTAGGATGGACAAAATCATGAGCACAACTTTGACAAGTGGGAAACCTTAGATATTTCGTATCAATATGGTCCGAAGAGTGAAACAATTACTTTGAAACAAGATTTTCAATTAGAAACAAGTTTTTGGAGTGGTTCGGATCCTCTTTCGAAATTTTGGTTGAATGAGGATTCCCAAAGAAGGGGTTCCTCCATTTGGATCTTTAGGATGGACCAAATAACGAGGAAAACTTTGACAAGTGGGAAACCTTAGGTCTTTGGTATCAAAATGGTGCGAAGAGTGAAACAAGTACTTTGAAACAATCTTTTCAATTACAAACAAGTTTTTATAGTGCTTCGGATCCTCTTTCGATATTTTGGTCCAAACCGGATTCCCAAAGAAGAGGTTCCTCCATTTGGATCTTTAGGATGGTCCAAATCATGAGCATAACTTTGACAAGTGGGAAACCTTAGGTCTATGGTATCAAAATGGTCCGAAGAGTGAAACAAGTACTTTTAAACAAGCTTTTCAATTACAAACAAGTTTTTATAGTGCTTCGGATCCTCTTTTGATATTTTGGTCCAAACCGGATTCCCAAAGAATAGGTTCCTCCATTTGGATCTTTAGGATGGACAAAATCATGAGCACAACTTTGACAAGTGGGAAACCTTAGATATTTCGTATCAATATGGTCCGAAGAGTGAAACAATTACTTTGAAACAAGATTTTAAATTAGAAACAAGTTTTTGGAGTGGTTCGGATCCTCTTTCGAAATTTTGGTTGAATGAGGATTCCCAAAGAAGATGTTCCTCCATTTGGATCTTTAGGATGGACCAAATCACGAGGAAAACTTTGACAAGTGGGAAACCTTAGGTCTATGGTATCAAAATGGTCCGAAGAGTGAAACAAGTACTTTTAAACAAGCTTTTCAATTACAAACAAGTTTTTATAGTGCTTCGGATCCTCTTTTGATATTTTGGTCCAAACCGGATTCCCAAAGAATAGGTTCCTCCATTTGGATCTTTAGGATGGACAAAATCATGAGCACAACTTTGACAAGTGGGAAACCTTAGATATTTCGTATCAATATGATCCGAAGAGTGAAACAATTACTTTGAAACAAGATTTTCAATTAGAAACAAGTTTTTGGAGTGGTTCGGATCCTCTTTCGAAATTTTGGTTGAATGAGGATTCCCAAAGAAGGGGTTCCTCCATTTGGATCTTTAGGATGGACCAAATAACGAGGAAAACTTTGACAAGTGGGAAACCTTAGGTCTTTGGTATCAAAATGGTGCGAAGAGTGAAACAAGTACTTTGAAACAATCTTTTCAATTACAAACAAGTTTTTATAGTGCTTCGGATCCTCTTTCGATATTTTGGTCCAAACCGGATTCCCAAAGAAGAGGTTCCTCCATTTGGATCTTTAGGATGGTCCAAATCATGAGCATAACTTTGACAAGTGGGAAACCTTAGGTCTTCGGATTCAATTTGGTCTATTGTGTGAAACAAATACTTTGAAACAAGCTTTTCAATTACAAACAATTTTTTAAAGTGGTTCGGATCCTCTTTCGATATTTTGGTCCAAAGAGGATTCCCAAAGAAGAGGTTCCTCCATTTGGATCTTTAGGATGGATCAAATCATGATTACAATTTTAACAATTGGGAAACCTTAGGTCTTTGGTATGAATATGGTCCGAAGATTGAAAAGAGTATATTAAAACAAACTTTTCAATTACAAACAAGTTTTTAGAATGGTTCAGATCCATTTTTGATATTTTGGTCCAAACAGGATTCCCAAAGAAGAGGTTCCTCCATTTGGATCTTTAGGATGGACCAAATCATGAGCACAACTTTGACAAGTGGGAAACCTTAGGTCTTTGGTATCAATATAGTCCGAAGAGTGAAACAAGTACTTTGAAACAAGATTTTCAATTACAAACAAGTTTTTGGAGTGGTTCGGATCCTTTTTCGAAATTTTGGTTGAAACAGGATTCGCAAAGATGAGGTTCCTCCATTTTGATCCTTAGGATAGACCAAATCATGAGCACAACTTTGACATGTGGGAAACCTTAGGTCTTTGGTATCAATATGGTCTGAAGAGTGAAACAAGTACTTTGAAACAAGCTTTTCAATTACAAACAAGTTTTTGGAGTGGTTCGGATCCTCTTTCGATATTTTGGTCCAATGAAGATTCCCAAAGAAGGGGTTCCTCCATTTTGATCTTTAGGATGAACCAAATCACGAGGAAAACTTTGACAAGTGGAAACTTCAGGTCTTTGGTATCAATATGGTCCTAAAACTGAAACGAGTACATTGAAACAAGGATATTAATTACAATAAAGTTTTTATGGTGGTTCCGATCCTCTTTCGCTATTTTGGTCCAAACAGGATTCCCAAAGAAGAGGTTCCTCCATTTGGATCTTTAGGATGGATCAAATAAAGATTACAATTTTGAAAAGTGGGAAACGCTAGGTCTTTGGTATGAATATGGTCCGAAGATTGAAAAGAGTACATTGAAACGAACTTTTCAATTACAAACAAGTTTTTGGAGTGATTCGGATCCTCTTTTGATATTTTGGTCCAAATAGGATTCCCGAAGAAGAGGTTCCTCCATTTGGATCTTTAGGATGGACCAAATAACGAGGAAAACTTTGACAAGTGGGAAACCTTAGGTCTTTGGTATCGAAATGGTGCAAAGAGTGAAACAAGTACTTTGAAACAATCTTTTCAATTACAAACAAGTTTTTATAGTGCTTCGGATCCTCTTTCGATATTTTGGTCCAAACCGGATTCCCAAAGAAGAGGTTCCTCCATTTGGATCTTTAGGATGGTCCAAATCATGAGCATAACTTTGACAAGTGGGAAACCTTAGGTCTTCGGATTCAATTTGGTCTATTGAGTGAAACAAATACTTTGAAACAAGCTTTTCAATAATAAACAAGTTTTTGGAGTGGTTCGGATCCTCTTTCGTTATTTTGGTCCAAAGAGGATTCCCAAAGAACGGGTTCCTCCTTTTGGATCTTTATGATGGACCAAATCATGAGCACAACTTTGACAAGTGTGAAACCTTAGGTCTTTGGTATCAACATGGTCTGAAGAGTGAAACAAGCTTCTCAATTACAAAAAAGTTTTTTAAGTGGTTCGGATCCTCTTTCGTTATTTTGGTCCAATGAGGATTACCAAAGAAGAGGTTCCTTCATTAGGATCTTTAGGATGGACCAAATCATGAGCACAACTTTGACAACTGGGAAACCTTAGGTCTTTGTTATGAATATGGTCCGAAGAGTGAAACAAGTACTTTGAAACAAGCTTTTCAATTACAAACAAGTTTTTGGTGTGGTTTGGATCCTTTTTCGATATTTGGGTCCAAAGAGAATTCCCAAAGAAGAGGTTCTTCCATTTAGATCTTTAGGATGGACCAAATGACAAGGAAAACTTTGACAAGTCGGAAACCTTAGGTCTTTGGTATCAAAATAGTCCGAAGAGTGAAACAAGTACTTTGAAACAAGCTTTTCAATTACAAACAAGTTTTTATATAGCTTGGGATCCTGTATCGATATTTTTGTCCGAACCGGATTCCCTAAGAAGAGGTTCCTTCATTTGGATCATTAGGATGGACCAAATTATGAGCACAACTTTGACAAGTGGGAAACCTTAGGTCTTCGAATTCAATTTGTTCAAGAGAGTGAAACAAGTACTTTGAAACAAGCTTTTCAAGTACAAACAAGTTTTTGGAGTGGTTCGGATCCTCTTTCTTTATTTTAGTACAAAGAGGATTCCCAAAGATGAGGTTCCTCCATTTGGATCTTTAAGATGGACCAAATGACGAGGAAAACATTGACAAGTGGGAAACCTTAGGTCTTTCGTATCAAAATGGTGTGAAGAGTGAAACAAGTATTTTGAAACAAGCTTTTCAATTACAAACAAGTTTTCATAGTGCTTCGGATCCTCTTTCGATATTTTGGTCCAAACCGGATTCCCAAAGTAGAGGTTCCTCCATTTGGATCTTTAGGATGGACCAAATCATGAGCACAACTTTGACAAGTGGGAAACCTTTGGTCTTCGGATTCAATTTGGTCTAGAGAGTGAAACAAGTACTTTGAAATAAGCTTTTTAATTACAAACAAGTTTTTGGAGTGGTTCTAATATGAATCATGGAGCATCACAAATAGCTCAAGGATCAATCTCAAGATCAAAGTTCAAGACAAGCATAAATCATCCATTACAAGCCTACATGAGCAAAATCAAGACAAGCTTTGAAGATCCGAGCATGAAGGCTATGGAAGAGGACTTGATGAACTTTAATCTATGAAAAAACCATTGTGAAGAAGAGTATTTAAGACTTGTTCAATCAGAAATGAAGAGAAGAGCTATATATGAAAGTTGCATCACCTTTGCAAACTTTCCTTATTTTGACCACTTTCCATATTTGTTTGCAAACTTGCCATATATGATGTCCACGAATTTACAATGTATTTGGACATGTTTTAGGCCTTTATTTATCAGTTTTAATGCTTAGATTAGTTTAGGAATGATATAATATCTTCTAGGGCAAAACTTTCCGAAAATGCACCAAATGCACTTAAGGAAAGATTTGGAAGATTTTGTGCCTCCTTGTAATCCGAATTTTCATGTTATTTTTAGGGTTTCTTTGCCTATTTAAAGGCCTCATTTGTAACCCTAAACACCAAGAATTCATATGATAATAATATTGCTTTTTACTTAGCCGAAATTGCTTAATTTTGTAGCCTTGTTCTAGGTTGCATGTTTTGGAAACATTCAAGAATATATTGGTCTAGTATGTTTGTGAATTGTTTCGAACTTGAAATAAGAACAAGTTCTCTTATTTCAAGATATTAGGTCATTGGAATAATCTTCTTTTTCTTGTATTCCATGGGTTTTACCTTATTGTTCATCGGGGTTTTAGGATTTGCATCTAGATGTTCTTTGTGCTATCAAAGGGTTTCAATTTCAATTTCAATTTCCTAGGATTTCATATCAGGTTCGGATCCTCTTTCGTTATTTTGGTCCAAAGAGGATTCCCAAAGAAGAGGTTCCTCTATTTGGATCTTTAGGATGGACCAAATGACGAGGAAAACTATGACAAGTGGGAAACCTCAGGTCTTTGGTATCAAAATGGTCTGAAGAGTGAAACAAGTACTTTGAAACAAGCTTTTCAATTACAAGCAAGTTTTTGGATTGGTTCGGATCCTATTTAGATATTTTGGTTCACAGAGGATTCCCAAAGAAGAGCTTCCTCCATTTGGATCTTTAGGATGGACCAAATCACGAGGAAAACTTTGACAAGTGGTAAACCTTAGGTCTTTCGTTTCAAAATGGTCCGAAGAGTGAAACAAGTACTTTGAAACAATATTTTCAATTACAAACAAGTTTTTGGAATGGTTCGAATCCTCTTTAAATACTTTGGTCCAAACAGGATTCCTAAAGAAGAGGTTCCTCCCTTTGGATCTTTAGGATGGACAAAATCATGAGCACAACTTTGACGAGTAGGAAACCTAAATCTTTGTATTCAATTTGGTCTAGTGAGTAAAACAAGTACTTTGAAAAAAGCTTTATACTACAAACAAGTTTTTAGAGTGGTTCGGATAATCTTTCAAAATTTTGGTCCAAAGGGGATTCCCAAAGAAGAGGTTCCTCCATTTGGATCTTTAGGATGGACCAAATGACGAGGAAAACTTTGACCAGTGGGAAACCTTAGGTCTTTGGTATAAAAATGGTCCGAAGAGTGAAACAAGTACTTTGAAACAAGCTTTTCAATTACAAACAAGTTTTTGAAGTGGTTCGGATCCTTTTTTGATATTTTGGTCCAAACAGGATTCCCAAAGAAGAGGTTCCTCCATTTTGATCTTTAGGATGGACCAAATCATGAGCACAACTTTGACAAGTGGGAAACCTTAGGTCTTTGGAATCAATATGGTCTTAAGAGTGAAACAATTACTTTGAAACAAGATTTTCAATTATAAACAAGTTTTTGGAGTGGTTCGGATCCTATTTCGATATTTTTGTCCAAAGAGGATTCCCAAAGAAGAGTTCCTTCATTGGGATCTTTAGGATGCACCAAATCACGAGGAAAACTTTGACAAGTGGGAAACCTTAGGTCTTTGGTATCAAAATGTTCCGAAGAGTGAAACAAGTACTTTGAAACAAGCTTTTCAATTACAAAGATGTTTTTGGAGTGGTTCGGATCCTCTTTTGATATTTTGGTCCAAACAGGATTCCCAAAGAACAGGTTCCTCCATTTGGATCTTTAGGATGGACCAAATCATGAGCACAACTTTGACAAGTGGGAAACCTTAGGTCTTTTGTATCAATATGGTCCGTAGAGTGAAAAAATTACTTTGAAACAAGATTTTCAATTACAAACATGTTTTTGGAGTGGTTCGGATCCTATTTCGATATTTTTGTCCAAAGAGGATTCCGAAAGAAGAGCTTCCTTCATTGGGATCTTTAGGATGGACCAAATCATGAGGAAAACTTTGACAAGTGGGAAACCTTAGGTCTTTGGTATCAAAATGTTCCAAAGAGTGAAACAAGTACTTTGAAACAAGCTTTTCAATTACAAAGATGTTTTTGGAGTGGTTCAGATCCTCTTTTGATATTTTGGTCCAAACAGGATTCCCAAAGAACAGGTTCCTCCATTTGGATCTTTAGGATGGACCAAATCATGAGCACAACTTTGACAAGTGGGAAACCTTAGGTCTTTGGTATCAATATGGTCCGTAGAGTGAAAAAATTACTTTGAAACAAGATTTTCAATTACAAACAAGTTTTTGGAGTGGTTGGGATCCTATTTCGATATTTTGGTCCACAGAGGATTCCCAAAGAAGAGCGTCCTCCATTTAGATCTTTAGGATGGACCAAATCACAAGGAAATCTTTGACAATTGGTAAACCTTAGGTCTTTCGTTTCAAAACGGTCCGAAAAGTGAAACAAGTACTTTGAAACATTCTTTTCAATTACAAACAAGTTTTAGGAATGATTCGGATCCTCTTTAAATATTTTGTTCCAAACAGGATTCCCAAAGAAGAGGTTCCTCCCTTTGGATCTTTAGGATGGACAAAATCATGAGCACAACTTTGACGAGTGGGCAACCTAAGTCTTTGTATTTAATTTGGTCTAGTGAGTAAAACAAGTACTTTGAAAAAAGCTTTATATTACAAACAAGTTTTTGGAGTGGTTCGGATAATGTTTCGAAATTTTAGTCTAAAAGGGATTCCCAAAGAAGAGGTTCCTCCATTTGGATCTTTAGGACGGACCAAATGACGAGGAAAACTTTGACAAGTGGGAAACCTTAGGTCTTTGGTATAAAAATGGTCCGAAGAGTGAAACAAGTACTTTGAAACAATCTTTTCAATTACAAACAAGTTTTTGGAGTGGTTCGCATCCTCTTTTGAAATTTTGGTCCAAACAGGATTCCCAAAGAAGAGGTTCCTCCATTTGGATCTTTAGGATGGACCAAATCATGAGCACAACTTTGACAAGTGGGAAACCTTAGGTCTTTGGAATCAATATGGTCCGAAGAGTGAAACAATTACTTTGAAACAAGATTTTCAATTACAAACAAGTTTTTGGGGTGGCTCGGATCCTATTTCGATATTTTGGTCCAAAGAGGATTCCCAAAGAAGAGCTTCCTTCATTCGGATATTTAGGATCGACCAAATCACGAGGAAAACTTTGACAAGTGGGAAACCTTAGGTCTTTTGTTTCAATATGGTCTGAAGAGTGAAACAAGAACTTTGAAACAATCTTTTCAAATACAAACAAGTTTTGGAATGGTTCGGATCCTCTTTAAATATTTTGGTCCAAACAGGATTCCCAAAGAAGTGGTTCCTCCCTTTGGATCTTTAGCATGGACAAAATCATGAGCACAACTTTGACCAGTGAGAAACCTAAGTCTTTGTATTCAATTTGGTCTAGAGAGTAAAACAAGTACTTTGAAAAAATCCTTTATATTACAAACAAGTTTTTGGAGTGGTTCGGATAATCTTTCGAAATTTTGGTCCAAAGAGGATTCCCAAAGAAGAGGTTCCTCCATTTGGATCTTTAGGATGGACCAAATGATGAGGAAAACTTTAACAACTGGGAAACCTTAGGTCTTTCGTATCAATATGGTCCGAAGAGTGAAACAAGTACTTTGAAACAAGCATCTCAATTACAAACAAGTTTTTATAGTGGTTCGGATCCTCTTTCGCTGTTTTGGTACAAACAGGATTCCCAAAGAAGTGGTTCCTCCATTTGGATCTTTAGGATGGATCAAATCATGATTAGAATTTTGACAAGTGGGAAACCTTAGGTCCTTGGTATGAATATGGTTCAAAGATTGAAAAGAGTACATTGAAACAAGATTTTCAATTACAAACAAGTTTTTGGAGTTGTTCGGATCCTAATTCGATATTTTGGTCCAAAGTGGATTCCCAAAGAAGAGGTTCCTCCATTTGGATCTTTAGGATGGACCAAATCATGAGGAAAACTTTGACAACTGGGAAACCTTAGGTCTTTGGTATCAATATGGTCCGAAGAGTGGAACAAGTACTGATATGAATTATGTAGCCATGCATTTAAGGAATTCAAGCTTAAAGAGTACATGCATTGATGACAACTCAAGTTGCATTAAATGCACTCAAGACGTATTTATGACAACTCAAGCTTGAAGTGTAGTAGCATTGATGACAACTCTAGATGCATTTATGACAACCCAAGCTTCATTCAAGGCAACTTAAAGCTTCATTCAAGATAACTTCAATACACTTCAAGACAAGCATTAATGGCATTTAAAGCTACTTTTAAGCATCATGTATCAGTTTCAATTGTTTTAGATGCATTGTAAGTTACAAAGTAATAGTGCAGATTGTAACTCATGTTTTAGCTTTAATTTCGGGGGTTACAAGCTAGGGACATCATGGGGCTGTTATGGGAGCATTATGAACGAAATTTACATGTCTTTTATGCCTATAAATAGGCTTTATTTTAGCTATTGTAAATCAGATTTGAATGATGAATGAAATGTAGCATTTTTATGCACATGGAGAGCCTTGAGCCTCAACCCTTTGTAATCTTGCTTTAGATTACATGTTTAGAAACATTCAAGAGGGGAGTGATCAACCAACTTGTGGAGTGTTTCGAGTCATGAGATGATGGAACGTAATTGTTTGGGGCCATTTCATGATTTTTAGATCACACAAGGCAATCTGTTTTCTAGCCTTTCCTTGGGGTTGTTTTCAAATGGCATATGTGGGTTCTTTGGTTGTGATCTTTTTGGGTCCTTAGTTAAGTTTAAGGGTTCTTAAAGCATTTTTCGAAAGGGTTTTCGTATCATTTGGTATCAGAGCATTGGTTGCGATTTTGTGGCCGATCTTTAGAACAGGTTTTATCCAATCTATCCTTTTCTATTCTTGTTGTTTTCAATTCTGTCATATCTTTTCGTTTTTGTCCAAGCATGAATTTGTCTTCATCTTTTCGTTCTGATCTTGTTTCTATCTTAAAGATCACATTCTGATCTTGAAAAAAAAAAAGAAAAAAAAAACAAAGCTTTGCATTCAAGAGCACCAGTTTGTTCATCTTGCGTTCTTCTTGTAAATTCTTGAGGTTTTCTGACTTTGATCCTTGAAATTCGTGTACATCTGATTTGAATGTTTTATTGTATCAGTTATAAGTCATAAACCATCAGTTACACCTTCCTTTGCACGAATTTAAAGTCCCAAAAACGGCTAAATTAAAAGTGTTTCAAAAACTGCCCATTTTTGTAACTGCTGCATTTAATGCTTTTGTTTACTGTCCAAACCGTATCATAAATTCCGAATTTGGTTATTTGTCCTGAATATAAACGTTTCATATGAATGTTATCTTTCAATGTTCAGAAGGTCACTTTGTCCAAATCATAACGGAAGTCATTCAATTCGGGGATTTGTTTTCTGTGCGCAGGGTTATCCTAAATTCCAGCACTTTGGTTTATGCACTTAAGTGTTATCAATTATGATCAAATTTTTGAAATTGGTCTTTTGTAAGCTCTTCATTACTGTTATATTTACATATATATGAGCTGGTTCTTTAAAAATCTTAGCCAATCTTCAATAAATTTGATTGCAAACACGAGTGGAACAAAGAGAGTTGTAAAAAGTGAGGGAGTGCTTGTAAGGTCCATTTTTTTTCTCTAACTTTCTTTTGCAGCAAAACTTTTTGATTCGAGGACGAATCATTTTGAAGAATGGGGGAATGATATGAATTATGTAGCCTTGCATTTGAGGAATTCAAGCATCAAGAACACTTGCATTAAATGCACTTCAATTGCATTAATGGCAACCCAAGTTCATTTATTACAAGTCAAGTTAAGATGCATTAACTACAACTCAAGATGCATTGATGATAACCCAAGCTTCATTCAAGACAACTCAAGCTTCATTCAAGGGAACTTAAGGCAACTCCAAGACAAGCATTAATGACCATTTACAAGCTTCAATTAGAGTTAAATATCAGTTTCAAATGTAACTTAAGTTACAAATTAAAATGGTGGCTGAATGTAACTTAAGTTTTTGCATTAAATTCGTAGGTTACATGCTAGGGACTTAATTGGGCTGATAGAGGATCATTATGAACGAAAATTACATGTCTTTTATGCCTATAAATAGGCTTTGTTTTAGCTATTGTAAATCAGATTTGAATGATGAATGAAATGTAGCATTTTTATGCACATGGAGAGCCTTGAGCCTCACCCCTTTGTAATCTTGCTTTAGATTACATGTTTAGAAACATTCAAGAGGGGAGTGATCAACCAACTTGTGGAGTGTTTCGAGTCATGAGATGATGGAACGTAATTGTTTGGGTCCATTTCATGATTTTTAGATCACACAAGGCAATCTGTTTTCTAGCCTTTCCTTGGGGTTGTTTCAAATGGCATATGTGGGTTCTTTGGTTGTGATCTTTTTGGGTCCTTAGTTAAGTTTAAGGGTTCTTAAAGCATTTCGAAAGGGTTTTCGTATCATTTAATGATACGAAAACCCTTTCGAAAATGCTTTAAGAACCCTTAAACTTAACTAAGGACCCAAAAAGATCACAACCAAAGAACCCACATATGCCATTTGAAAACAACCCCAAGGAAAGGCTAGAAAACAGATTGCCTTGTGTGATCTAAAAATCATGAAATGGCCCCAAACAATTACGTTCCATCATCTCATGACTCGAAACACTCCACAAGTTGGTTGATCACTCCCCTCTTGAATGTTTCTAAACATGTAATCTAAAGCAAGATTACAAAGGGTTGAGGCTCAAGGCTCTCCATGTGCATAAAAATGCTACATTTCATTCATCATTCAAATCTGATTTACAATAGCTAAAATAAAGCCTATTTATAGGCATAAAAGACATGTAAATTTCGTTCATAATGCTCCCATAACAGCCCCATGATGTCCCTAGCTTGTAACCCCCGAAATTAAAGCTAAAACATGAGTTACAATCTGCCACTATTACTTTGTAACTTACAATGCATCTAAAACAATTGAAACTGATACATGATGCTTAAAAGTAGCTTTAAATGCCATTAATGCTTGTCTTGAAGTGTATTGAAGTTATCTTGAATGAAGCTTTAAGTTGCCTTGAATGAAGCTTGGGTTGTCATAAATGCATCTAGAGTTGTCATCAATGCTACTACACTTCAAGCTTGAGTTGTCATAAATACGTCTTGAGTGCATTTAATGCAACTTGAGTTGTCATCAATGCATGTACTCTTTAAGCTTGAATTCCTTAAATGCATGGCTACATAATTCATATCATTCCCCCATTCTTCAAAATGATTCGTCCTCGAATCAAAAAGTGTGGCTGCAAAAGAAAGTTAGAGAGAGAAAACACAAAAATTGGACCTTACAAGCATTCCCTCACTTTTTACAACTCTCTTTGTTCCACTCGTGTTTGCACTCAAATTTTCTTCAAGATTGGCCTTTACTTTTAGAGAAGCAGCCCATATATAGGTTAATATCTCTGTTATGAAGAGCTTAAAACTGGCCAAACTCAAAAATTCAATCACAAATGAAAACACCAATCAACGGAGATAAGGTGTTGCAATTTATGAGCAATCTGCGCACTGAATTGAATCCCAATATTTGAATATTTTTCGTTACGAATTTGACTATTAACCCTTCTGATATTTGAATGATAACAAGATGATAAATATTTTCTCTTCAGGACAAATAAGTAAATTCGGACGTTATGAAAGGATTTCGACACAAAACAGCAGCATTAAATACGACAGTTACAAAAGTGGACAGTTTTTTTGAAACACTTTTAATTTAGCCGTTTTTGGGACTTTAAATTCGTGCAAAGGAAGGTGTAACTGATGGTCTATGATATATAACTGACATAATAACACATTACAATCAGAAATACACGAATTTCAAAGATCAAACTCAGAAAACCTCAAGAATTTGCAAGAAGAACGCAAGATGAACAAACCGGTGGTCTTGAATGCAAAGTTTTTTTTTTAGATCAGAAAGTGATCTTTAAGATAGAAACAAGATCAGAATGGAAAGATGAAGACAAATTCATGCTTGGACAAAAACGAAAAGATAGGACAGAATTGAAAACAACAAGAATAGAAAAGGATAGATTGGATAAAACCTGTTCTAGAGATCGCCACAAAATCGTAACCGATGCTCTGATACCAAATGATACGAAAACCCTTTCGAAATGCTTTAAGAACCCTTAAACTTAACTAAGGACCCAAAAAGATCACAACCAAAGAACCCACATATGCCATTTGAAACAACCCCAAGGAAAGGCTAGAAAACAGATTGCCTTGTGTGATCTAAAAATCATGAAATGGACCCAAACAATTACGTTCCATCATCTCATGACTCGAAACACTCCACAAGTTGGTTGATCACTCCCCTCTTGAATGTTTCTAAACATGTAATCTAAAGCAAGATTACAAAGGGGTGAGGCTCAAGGCTCTCCATGTGCATAAAAATGCTACATTTCATTCATCATTCAAATCTGATTTACAATAGCTAAAACAAAGCCTATTTATAGGCATAAAAGACATGTAATTTTCGTTCATAATGATCCTCTATCAGCCCAATTAAGTCCCTAGCATGTAACCTACGAATTTAATGCAAAAACTTAAGTTACATTCAGCCACCATTTTAATTTGTAACTTAAGTTACATTTGAAACTGATATTTAACTCTAATTGAAGCTTGTAAATGGTCATTAATGCTTGTCTTGGAGTTGCCTTAAGTTCCCTTGAATGAAGCTTGAGTTGTCTTGAATGAAGCTTGGGTTATCATCAATGCATCTTGAGTTGTAGTTAATGCATCTTAACTTGACTTGTAATAAATGAACTTGGGTTGCCATTAATGCAATTGAAGTGCATTTAATGCAAGTGTTCTTGATGCTTGAATTCCTCAAATGCAAGGCTACATAATTCATATCAAGTACTTTGAAACAAGCTTTTCAATTACGAACAAGTTTTTGGAGTGGTTCGGATCCTCTTTCGATATTTTTGTCCAAACAGGGTTCCCAAAGAAGAGGTTCCTCCATTTGAAGCTTTAGGATGGACCAAATCGCGAGGAAAACTTTGACAAGTGGGAAACCTTTGGTCTTTCTTATCAATATGGTCCGAAGAATGAAACGAGTACATTGAAACAAACTTTTCAATTACAAACAAGTTTTTGGAGTGGTTCGGATAATCTTTCGAATTTTTGGTCCAAAGGGGATTCCCAAAGAAGAGGTTCCTCCATTTGGATCTTTAGGATGGACCAAATCATGAGCACAACTTTGACATGTGGGAAACCTTAGGTCTTTGGTATCAATATGGTCTGAAGAGTGAAACAAGTACTTTGAAACAAGCTTTTCAATTACAAACAAGTTTTTGGAGTGGTTTGGATCCTCTTTCAATATTTTGGTTCAAAGAGGATTCTCAAAGAAGAGGTTCCTCCATTTGGATCTTTAGGATGGATCAAATCACGAGGAAAACTTTGACAAGTGGAAACCTTAGGTCTTTGGTATCATTATGGTCCGAAGAGTGAAACAAGTACTTTGAAACAAGCATATCAATTACAAACAAGTTTTTATTGTGGTTCGGATCCTCTTTCGCTATTTTGGTCCAAGCAGGATTCCCAAAGAAGAGGTTCCTTCATTTGGATCTTTAGGATGGACCAAATCATGAGGAAAACTTTGACAAGTGGGAAACCTTAGTTCTTTGGTATCAATATGGTCCGAAGAGTGAAACAAGCTTTTCACTTACAAACAAGTTTTTGGAGTCGTTCGGATCCTCTTTCGATATTTTGGTCCAAACAGGGTTCCCAAAGAAGAGGTTCCTCCATTTGGATCTTTAGGATGGACCAAATCACGAGGAAAACTTTGACAAGTGGGAAACCTTTGGTCTTCGGTATCAATATGGTCCGAAGAGTGAAACGAGTACATTGAAACAAACTTTTCAATTACAAACAAGTTTTTGGAGTGGTTCGGATCATCTTTCGAATTTTTGGTCCAAAGGGGATTCCCAAAGAAGAGGTGATACGAAAACCCTTTCGAAATGCTTTAAGAACCCTTAAACTTAACTAAGGACCCAAAAAGATCACAACCAAAGAACCCACATATGCCATTTGAAACAACCCAAGGAAAAAGGCTAGAAAATGATTATCCTTATGATCAATGATCTAAAGACAAGAATTGGATTTCTTGTTTTAGATTCGAATCAATCCACCAAATTAGAATGATCAATCCTAATGGCTCGATTCTACAGCCACCCTAAACACAAGGAATGACAAGACGAAAAGTTGAACAACTCACAACAATTCAAAGAAAAAGCTCTCAATGAGACTTTGGATTTTTAATTCAATCCTAATCTGATCTCTTAGAAGCATGTGTCATGGCTTTATAGCCTTCAATAGCCACGAAAATAAGGTGATAAAATTGAATAAAAAAGGCCAAAAGACAGCCCAAAAAAGTAATGACAAAAATAAAGACAATTGACAAGCCTATTAAATTGTCAAAGTGTAACTGATTTCTTGGGAGTTATGATATGAAACCCTAGGAAATTGAAATAGAAACCCTTTGAAAGCACAAAGAACCCCTAGATGCAAATCCTAAAACCCCGATGAACAATAAGGTAAAACCCTTGGAACACAAGAAGAGAAAGATTATTCCAATGATCTATGATCTTGAAATAAGAGAACTTGTTCTTATTTCAAGATTGAAACAATCCACAAACACAATAGATCAATTCATGCTTGAATGTTTCTAAAACATGCAACCTAGAACAAGGCTACAAAACTAAGCAATTTCAGCAAAGCAAAAAGCAATATTATTATCATATGAATTCTTGGTCTTTAGGGTTACAAATGAGGCCTTTAAATAGGCAAAGAAACCCTAAAAATAAGCTATGAAATTCGGATTACAAGGAGCACAAAATCTGCCCAAAACTTGCCTTATGTGAAATTGGCAGATTTTGTGGAAAATCTTTTCTAGAGAATAATATCTTTCCTAATTCTTTCCAAGCTAATAAAATGAATGTAAATGGCCTAAAACATGTCTAAATACATCATAAATTCGTTGGAACCATTTTGGGAACAAATAAGGAAAGTTTGGGAACAAATATGGAAAGTGGTCCAAATAAGGAAAGTTTGTAAAAGTGGTGCAACTTTCCTAATTAGCTCTTCTCTTCAATTCCGATTGAACAAGTCTTCAATACTCTTCCTCCAAATGTATTTTCCATAAATTGAAGTTCATCACGTCCTCTTCCATAGCCTCCATGATCGGATCTTCGAAGCTTCTCTTGACTTTGCTAATGTAGGCCTGTAAATGGATGTCAATGCTTCTCTTGGACTTTAATGTTGTGATTTGTCCTTGGGCGTTTTGTGACGTTCCATGATTCATATCAAGTTACAAATCTGATTTGTAACTCTTTGTAACTGAAACATCTTCATCAAATGTATTGATGGGAGTCTTGAATGAAGCTTTAAGATGTCATGAATAAGTCTTGAGTTTCATTGATGAATTAAGTTGCATTCAACGAGCTTCAGTTGCAATAAATGAACTTGACTTGCATTTAGTGAACTAGGCTTGAACTTGACTTGCATTTATTTAATGAACTAAGCTTAAACTTGACTTCCATTTATTGATGTAAGCTTGAACTTTGATGTTGTAATTATTGAACTTGCTTGTAGCTTGATCTTGGAAAGAAATGAATGCAATTTCGGCAATGATCAACTTTGAGGCTTCTTGATTCATATCAAGAGGTTCCTCCATTTGGATCTTAAGGATGGACCAAATCATGAGCACAACTTTGACATGTGGGAAACCTTAGGTCTTTGGTATCAATATGGTCTGAAGAGCCACTATAAGAAATTTGACTATAGGATACGCTTGCATTTTTAATGGGTGACGGACAAATTTTATCACGCGTGTGTTTTAAAAAACCTCGTCAGCCTTTCTCAAATTAAAAAATTCGCCCTCGCGTAAATGTGTGCATTGTCTCCTCGCAATCTCCTTAACCCTAAGAAAATTCAGTCTCGTCTCTAGCCCTCTCAAATCTGCTCTCAAATTTTCTCAAATCTCCGAAGCCCTATAGCAATCGCTCTCAAATCCGCTCTCGCAATCGCTCTAAACATCGCTCTCTCGCTCTCTTCATCGTTCAGACGGAGTCTCTTAGTCGTTCTTCCTCAGACTAAGTCTCTCTTACTCAGTCACTGTCAATTGATTTTCCTCGTTCTTAGTTGCTCAACGAAGACCATGAAGAAGAAGGTGCTCTCTCTTTCAAACAAAAAATACTCTCTAATCGAAGGATTGGTCACATGCGCACTCTATCATAAGGTAAGTTTCAAAAGCCCTAATCTTCCTTAGCATTAATATTTCTCACAAGAAAAGTTTCACATGCCCAAATTTTTGGTGGATTTGAACTCATCTTTGTGTTGATTTGTCGATGTTTTCATTTTTTAGGCTCTCCTTGTTGAACATGCGCTAGTTTTATCTCTTTTTATTAGGGTGAGTATGGAAAAAGAGGTGGTTACATGAGATTACTGGATCCAGTTCTGATGTAAGGGAACAGATCTACAAAGTGGCATCGGTGAATCTGTGTTCTAATATATCTGGCCAGATTCTTGCAATTCTTGTTATGAGTCCTCCAAAGGTTTTTCCTCTGCCTCTTCCGATGACATTTTTTTCCTTATCTGTTTTTACAGTCTTCACCATTAATTATCTTCTGATTGGTCACCCTATTAAGAGGGGATCGATAGTGGCTATATAGTTCAGCTGTGATCTATGATGGAATGTTACAATTGGTTAAGCTGGAAGAGTAGAATGTTTTAGCAGTTGGTGGAGTAAAAGAGAAAAAAGGGGAAGGGGGTTCCTGATATGAATCATCCCAGCCCCAAATGTCAAAGAATTGACAATATTGAAGTCCAAGGTTTCAATCAAGAAAAGATCAAGAATCCGAAGACTAAACGAGTGAAGATTGACTTTCTTGGGCATTTGCAAGGATATTGGGTTACATACTTTACTGATGAAGAAAATGAGTTTAAAACACTACTAAACTCATGGGATATTTGTTTCAAAGAGCTCCAAAGAAAATCGCGCATGAAAACATTCAAACGAGTGAAAATGACATCAAAAACGGCGACTGACACTTGTAGTTTTGTCTATTTTCATCCAATTTCGAATTTTTCTCTTTTAGGAAAGTTTATTCTTGCTTATTTTCTTTCTTATTCTTTCCTTGTCACTACAATAAACCATTTGCATAAATCTGTCTTATTTTATTCTTACCAACCAAATTGCTTGTTTCTTATTTCTCAATTGTTACTTTTTACAAATTTCATTAGTATCTTTGTTGCTTGATAGTTGCTAAAGTGTGCTAATAGTTCAAGGTTACATTTAGGCCTTTAGAATCTGTTTTGAGTGCAAACACGAGAGAACGAACATCATCGAGTGTAAACACTTAGGGAGTGATTGAGAGGTCCTATTTTTATTATTAACCTTTTTATTTGCAGCAATGTATCATGAAAGGTTTGATCAAATGAGAAGTAAGAGATTTCGAGAGGTAGAACAGACCCGGAGTCAAAATAGAGAGGTTTATCATGAAGGGATGGAGCATAGAAGCTTAAGAGGTGATAAGCTCAAGTTAAATACTTTCTATGGGAGTTCTAATCAAGAGGAATACTTGCAATGGGAGACAGAAACCGAGCATTTCTTTGATTACAACAATTATAGTGAGGAAAGAAAGGTAATGCTTGCTATTTCCAATTTCACTAATAATGCTCATGTTTGGTGGTCTCAATTGAAAGTGAAACTAAGGAGGGAGAGGAAACGACCAATAGAAACATGGTATGATCTTAAGTGCCATATGAGAAAGAGATTTATTTCAAGACAACATCAAGAGCATCTTGTGCAAATGTTGGATAAGCTAATTCAAGGATGTAAAAGTGTGGATGAATACTACATGGAGATGGAGTTTCTCAAGGCTAGGGCTAATGTGGATGAAGATGAGGAGTCTACTTTTGTAAGGTTCTTCAATGGATTGAATAGAGATATTGCTTGTCAAGTGGAGTTACAACAATTGGAGGAGTTAGGAGAGTTAGTGTATTTTTCCAATAAGGTTGAAAGAAAAATCAAAAGAAGAAGAGATACACGGTATGCTTCTAAACCTATTTCCAATACTTCTTCTTCTTCTTCTTCTTCTCAAATGGGTGAAAATGATACATTAATGGATAAGAATGGGGCTGCCTATGGCTTGGTAGAGGAAAATGCAAATTTGATTTTAGAGAAGGTCAAGATGATTGAAAGAGAACTTTTAAAATCAAAGGAAGTTTTCAATGCTGGCATGGAGGAGATAAAAGAGGATATTCGTGCTAATGTTTTTGTGGAGGAAACTTGTGAGCTACAAAAGAGTTCTATGTTTGAAAGTAATGAAAATTGTGACAAAAAGAGTGAGGCAAAAGAAAGAGAGATGAGTGCTCAAAAAGAAATGAGTGACATGAGTGGGTCAAAAGAAAGAGATTTGAGTTCAAAAGAAAGAGTGTTTGAAAAGAATGAAAGAGAAATTGAAAAGAAAGAGAGTTGTGAGTCAAAAATGAATGAGAGGAATGGTGAGAACATTGTGAGTTTTGTAGAAAGTGAGGCTAGGAAAACAATGTTTTCAAATAAAACCCACTTTGTACTTGTGTGCAAAGATTCTTTCTTTCTAACTTATGAACTTAACCTTTGCTTTTCTAGTGTTTTAGCTAATGTTTTGCAGAATTACATTGATCAATTTTCAATTGGAATGGAGCACAAAGTAGATGCATTTCAAGGGGCTGAAATACCTAAGGCACCACCATACTTCATAGAAAAAGATGTTGCCAACGGGATCCAAGGCCAGAAAAGGAAGTTTCTTACTTTTAATCCTTTTGCATCGGTTTGTTTAAATGATTATTTCTTGTTTTCCAATTCTGATTTTAAGACTAGAAATCATCCAAGCCAATTATATTTTTATGATAAACATGCATTCGTTTCTAGCAAAATTCTTTTGGATGATCTTTACTTGTTTGACAGCTTATCACTTGCAAAACATGTAAAGCTAGCCTATCCATTTACTTGTGATGATGTGCATAGTTCTTGTTTGTTTGCTAAATTTGATCTCAACTCTGATATTTTACCACTTCAATTTCATTCTAATGATAAACATATGTTTTGTGCTACACGAATTATCTTTGATAAGACATATGATGCATTTAGGGAGAGCATGGAGTTTTCATATTTTCTAATTTACCCCAACACATTAGACCTATTTGAGTTTGATTATGGTTCATATGCTTTGATTAATGTGTTACATTCACCATGTGATCATCTTGTGAGTAGTGTTGAGTATGAGAAAATTTACGAGATTGACTATGGTCCATATATTCTATTAGATGTGTTACCACTATCCACCAACCATATTGTCAGTTCTGTGGTCTTTGATAAGCTCGAATGTTTTGCTGATTTAAAGGGAAGGAAACCAACAATATTTGACCCGGGAGGTGTTAACTTGAAAGGAGAAAGAAGCGTACCATTGTTGATCTCTTTGGTGCCAATTCACAATACACGAGGTAAGTGTGCTTTATGTGCTTTTATTTATATTATTAACTTAATTTATTGTGATGTAGGTAATGTTATAGATTCGAGGACGAATCCTTTTCAAGAGGGAGGGGATGATATGAATCATGGAACGTCACAAAAAGCCCAAGGACAAATCACAACATTAAAGTTCAAGAGAAGCATTGACATCCATTTTCAAGGGAGACTCCACCATGATCAAACCTATAGATTCGAGGACGAATCTTTTCGAAGTTGGAGAGAATGATATGAATCATCCCAGCCCCAAATGTCAAAGAATTGACAATATTGAAGTCCAAGGTTTCAATCAAGAAAAGATCAAGAATCCGAAGACTAAACGAGTGAAGATTGACTTTCTTGGGCATTTTCAAGGATATTGGGTTACATACTTTACTGATGAAGAATTCATATGATAATAATATTGCCTTTTGCTTTGCTTAAATTGCTTAGTTTTGTAGCCTTGTTCTAGGTTGCATGTTTTAGAAACATTCAAGCATGAATTGATCTATTGTGTTTGTGGATTGTTTCAATCTTGAAATAAGAACAAGTTCTCTTATTTCAAGATCATAGATCATTGGAATAATCTTTCTCTTCTTGTTTTCCAAGGGTTTTACCTTTTTGTTCATGGGGTTTTAGGATTTGCATTTAGGGGTTCTTTGTCTTTCAAAGGGTTTCTATTTCAATTTTCTAGGGTTTCATATCAGTTCCACAGTTTCCTTAGTCCTTTAATTATCTCTTGGATATGTTGTGTGAAAGTTTTAGAACTTTGGTCCTTTAATCTGGTTATCAATACGTTTCCTTAGTCAAGAAAGGATTGCTCTTTGAAGTATTTTCTTTTTTCCAACACCATGCACAAATTTCTCCCAATAATTTTGTTTCACTGTCTTTAGTGATGTTTGTAGATTAAAGCAAAATATTTTATATTGAATTTTGATGGACATGTATTGCAGGATGTTTATTGATTTTTTCAAGAGGCTGAAAATCATGAAGGGGTCTGATGCAATTGGCTTAGGTACATACATATATATCTTAGAAGTTGATCATTCATAGAACTACAATTGACTTCTGCCAAAACTTAGTTGCTAGGTAGCCTATATCTATCTGCTTTATGATTTTTACATTTACTATGATTGATTTTTTTCCTTCTTCCTTTTGTGTACTAGTTACAAATTCCATTGTGATTCTGTTATTAGATCAGTTTCGAAGTCAAATTGTATGACCCTACAATTTGAAATGTTTTTCTTGTAGGGTCATACAATTTTCTCCGTAAAACACAAACTTCACCATCGTATGTTTGTTTTTTAAACAACACTATGATGTGTCTAAACTTTCTATTTGAAGGTTGGAATAATATCGGCAAACAGAGAAAGAGAGATTGGTAAGCTAATAGCTAAGGTGATGGATAATGTTGGCAAGGAGGGGGTTATTACCATTTCAGTAAGTTTCCTATTCAAGAACTTGTCTTGCACCCAATTGATTGTTTGTCTATGCTAGATATCTAGATTATGTGACACACTACATAATGAGTTGGAGGTTGCTGAGGGAATAAAACTGGACAGAGGCTATATATAGTCAACAATTTGAAATGTTTTTCTTGTATACATCTAAATTAGTCTGTTTACGTTCATTTATCTTAGCGGTGTTAAGCTTGTTGACATTGGCTTCCTTTTTACGTTCGTCTGTTTACGTTCGTCTCTTCTTTATCTCTTCAATTGCCTTCTTTTCCAACCGAGGTTTATATTCCTTTTCTCTTTTCATTAGTTTCCAATCTTTCTTTTTTCATTTATCTTAGCGGTGTTAAGCTTGTTGACATTGTATAATGTCTATTTCTCTTTTCATTAGGGAACTGTAAATAATGAAACTCTTGGCTACTTCATAGGGAGAGGATATCTTTTTCTAACTCACCTCGGCATAGACAAAGATCGTTTACGCTTCCAGGGCAGCACCTTGCAAATGAAATGGCTTATTATGCAGCTGACTGTTGGGATGCTGAGATAGAATGTTCTTATGGTTGGATTGAATGTGTTGGTATTGCTGATAGATCTGCATATGATCTATGCGCTCACTCGATATGATATAGTGCAAACTTTTTTTTTTGAGTAATTATAATTGTGATGATTTATTTGAGGGAAGAAACTTTAAAACTAGCATAATTTTCATTGAATTCTGTTTACTGTCTTGTGATTTCTGACCTTAGGCTGAAGTGTCTTTTGCAGTTAACCATAGTTTCAACTTTCAAGTTTCTTGTACAATAGTCTCTTCGGAGACATCTGATAAAGTTGCTTGTAGAATATACTCATGTTTTCTTTCCCATCTCGTTTTAATAGCACTTTTAAATAAAATTAAGTATACTTTGGTGGTTTAGCACTTTTAAACATATTTTAGGGTTCATAATTACTAAGTTAAATGGTAGGATTAGGAACTATTGATATGAAACCCTAGGAAATTGAAATAGAAACCCTTTGAAAGTACAAAGAACCCCTAGATGCAAATCCTAAAACCCCGATGAACAATAAGGTAAAACCCTTGGAACGCAAGAAGAGAAAGATTATTCCAATGATCTATGATCTTGAAATAAGAGAACTTGTTCTTATTTCAAGATTGAAACAATCCACAAACACAATAGATCAATTCATGCTTGAATGTTTCTAAAACATGCAACCTAGAACAAGGCTACAAAACTAAGCAATTTCAGCCAAGCAAAAAGCAATATTATTATCATATTAATTCTTTATCTTTAGGGTTACAAATGAGGCCTTTAAATAGGCAAAGAAACCCTAAAAATAAGCTAGGAAATTCGGATTACAAGGAGCACAAAATCTGCCCAAAACTTGCCTTATGTGAAATTGGCAGATTTTGTGGAAAATCTTTTCTAGAGAATAATATCTTTCCTAATCCTTTCCAAACATATAAAATGAATATAAAAGACCTAAAACATGTCTAAATACATCATAAATTCGTTGGAACCATTTTGGGAACAAATATGGAAACTTTGGGAACAAATATGGAAAGTGGTCCAAATAAGGAAAGTTTGCAAAAGTGATGCAACTTTCCTAATTAGCTCTTCTCTTCAATTCCGATTGAACAAGTCTTCAATACTCTTCCTCCAAATGTATTTTCAATAGATTGAAGTTCATCACGTCCTCTTCCATAGCCTCCATAATCAGATCTTCGAAGCTTGTCTTGACTTTGCTAATGTAGGCCTGTAAATGGATGTCAATGCTTCTCTTGAACTTTAATGTTGTGATTTGTCCTTGGGCTTTTTGTGACGTTCCATGATTCATATCATCCCCTCCCTCTTGAAAAGGATTCGTCCTCGAATCTATAACATTACCTACATCACAATAAATTAAGTTAATAATATAAATAAAAGCACATAAAGCACACTTACCTCGTGTATTGTGAATTGGCACCAAAGAGATCAACAATGGTACCCTTCTTTCTCCTTTCAAGTTAACACCTCCCGGGTCAAATATTGTTGGTTTCCTTCCCTTTAAATCAGCAAAACATTCGAGCTTATCAAAGACCACAGAACTGACAATATGGTTGGTGGATAGTGGTAACACATCTAATAGAATATATGGACCATAGTCAATCTCGTAAATTTTCTCATACTCAACACTACTCACAAGATGATCACATGGTGAATGTAACACATTAATCAAAGCATATGAACCATAATCAAACTCAAATAGGTCTAATGTGTTGGGGTAAATTAGAAAATATGAAAACTCCATGCTCTCCCTAAATGCATCATATGTCTTATCAAAGATAATTCGTGTAGCACAAAACATATGTTTATCATTAGAATGAAATTGAAGTGGTAAAATATCAGAGTTGAGATCAAATTTAGCAAACAAACAAGAACTATGCACATCATCACAAGTAAATGGATAGGCTAGCTTTACATGTTTTGCAAGTGATAAGCTGTCAAACAAGTAAAGATCATCCAAAAGAATTTTGCTAGAAAAGAATGCATGTTTATCATAAAAATATAATTGGCTTGGATGATTTCTAGTCTTAAAATCAGAATTGGAAAACAAGAAATAATCATTTAAACAAACCGATGCAAAAGGATTAAAAGTAAGAAACTTCCTTTTCTGGCCTTGGATCCCGTTGGCAACATCTTTTTCTATGAAGTATGGTGGTGCCTTAGGTATTTCAGCCCCTTGAAATGCATCTACTTTGTGCTCCATTCCAATTGAAAATTGATCAATGTAATTCTGCAAAACATTAGCTAAAACACTAGAAAAGCAAAGGTTAAGTTCATAAGTTAGAAAGAAAGAATCTTTGCACACAAGTACAAAGTGGGTTTTATTTGAAAACATTGTTTTCCTAGCCTCTTTCTACAAAACTCACAATGTTCTCACCATTCCTCTCATTCATTTTTGACTCACAACTCTCTTTCTTTTCAATTTCTCTTTCATTCTTTTCAAACACTCTTTCTTTTGAACTCAAATCTCTTTCTTTTGACTCACTCATGTCACTCATTTCTTTTTGAGCACTCATCTCTCTTTCTTTTGGCTCACTTATTTCAATAATTTCTTTTTCACACTCTTCTTTTTGAAAATTCATCTCTCTTTCTTTTGGCTCACTCTCTTTTTGACAATTCTCATTCTTTTCAAAGGTAGAACACTTTTTTAACTCACATGCATCATAAGTTTCCCTCATATGAATATTTGATTGGAAGTGGTCTTGTAAAGCAAATGTTACCTTTTTCTTAATCAAGCCATTGGCAGCCACATCCTTTCTCTTTAATGCACTCTTTAATTGATTTTCTTGAGATGGAATCAGGTTAGAAAGATGTTTAGTAGAATACCTTTTTGTAGCCCTTCTTTCGAGTGTCTTTTCCACCGTGGTTGCATAATAAACCATATGTTCCAACGCCACATATGTCTTTCCTTCAACACAACAGGCAATCTCCTCGTTTAAACCCTTTAAGAACCGTGTCATTGTGGAATCATTATCTTCAAAAAAGACAGCCCTAGCCATGAGAACTTCAAACTCCTTGTGATAAGCTTCAACACTCCTTTCACCTTGTGTAAGATTTAGAAATTCTTTCACAATAGCTCTCTGTCTTTGGCTCGGCACAAACCTCTTCCGCATGTGATATTTAAGTTCATACCAAGTATCAATATGTGGTTGTCTATCTTTCCTTAGTTTTTCCTTCAATTGAGACCACCAAACATAAGCATAGTTAGTGAACTTGGTAATAGCAAGCAATACCTTTCTTTCCTCACTATAGTTGTTGTATTCAAAGAAATGCTCAATTTGACTTTCCCATTGCAAGTACTCTTCTGGATCTACACTCCCATGGAAAGTATATAAGTTGAGCTTATGTGCTCCAAAGCTCCTATGCACCATCCTTTCATAATAAGCCTCTCCATTTTCCCTCCAAGTATGCTCTACATCTTGACATCCATTGCTCCTCCTTTCATCATATTTTTCATGATACATTGCTGCAAATAAAAAGGTTAATAATAAAAATAGGACCTCTCAATCACTCCCTAAGTGTTTACACTCGATGATGTTCGTTCTCTCGTGTTTGCACTCAAAAACAGATTTTAGGGCCAAAATGTAACCTTGGACTATTAGCACACTTTAGCAACTATCAAACAACAAAGATTCTAATGAAATTTGTAAAAAGTAACAATCAAAAAATAAGAAACAAGCAAATTGGTTGGTTAATGATATGAATTATGTAGCCATGCATTTAAGGAATTCAAGCTTAAAGAGTACATGCATTGATGACAACTCAAGTTGCATTAAATGCACTCAAGACGTATTTATTACAACTCAAGCTTGAAGTGTAGATGCATTGATGACAACTCAAAGCTTCATTCAAGGGAACTCAAAACAATATCAAGACAAGCTTTTATGAAGATTTAAAAGCTTAATTTAGAGTTCAAATATCAGTTTCAATTGTAATAGTTTTATTTTAAGTTACAAATTAAATGGTGGCAGATGTAACTTAAGTTTTTGCTTTAAGTTCGTAGGTTACATGCTAGGGACTTAATTGGGCTGTTATGGGAGCATTATGAACGAAATTGCATTGTATTTTAAGCCTATAAATAGGCCATGTATCAGCCATTGTAAGGAAGACTTGTGAGACTTGTAAGATTTGAATGATGAATGAAATGTAGCATTTTTATGCACATGGAGAGCCTTGAGCCTCAACCCTTTGTAATCTTGCTTTAGATTACATGTTTAGAAACATTCAAGAGGGGAGTGATCAACCAACTTGTGGAGTGTTTCGAGTCATGAGATGATGGAACGTAAAAGTTTGTCCATTTCATGATTTTTAGATCACATAGGGCAATCTGTTTCTAGTCTTTCCTTATGGTTGAAATCGAATAGTTAGGGAGGGTTTGAATTCATGCTTCAAGGGTTCATGCTAAGTATAATAGCATCGGGTGTTTGAACTTGACATTTGAGTTTGCCTTATCAGTTAAGAAGAAAAGAAGACAGATTTATGCAAATGGTTTATTTTAGTGAATAGGAAAGAATAACAAAGAAAACAAGCAAGAATAAACTTTCCTAAAGAGAAAAATTCGAAATTAGACTTCCCTAAAGCAATTTGGATCAGAAAATATGACTTTCCTTAAGCAAGATATGCATATATTTGAATATGGGACAGATTTGAAACTTTCCTAAAACAGTTTTTGCTATTTATGGTAAGTTCTAGCTTTTTAGGAAACAAACAACTTTGGCTCATTCAACTTGATAATTTCGGATTCAAGATGCATAAATGATGAGTTTAAGATGAACTCTTCAAGAACAATAAGAACACTGAACACTTTTTTCCAGAAACTCAAGCAAATAGCAAGAACACTTTTTTTTTTTTTATAACAATTTTCTGCACAATCCGACAGTCTACGAAGATCTATTTTTTTCTCAATCTTCCACTTTTTTTTGACAAACTTTTCTGAATAAGAAATAATCACGACTCAAATATAAACACTTTTATAGTTTATGACTTTCTAAGATTCGGATTGAAACTATACGGAAAAGAACAAAAACAGTAGCTAAAGAAGGAAATTCTGGAACAGTTTTTTTTTTTTTTTTTTTTTTTTTTTTTTTTTTTTGAAATTTTCGATGAACGAAGAACAAGACAATAAAAATTAAAACAACAAGAAAGCAAGTAAGATAGAAATCTTCCCTTGAGCCTAAGCTCTGATACCAAATGATATGAAACCCTAAGAAATTGAAATAGAAACCCTTTGAAAGCACAAAGAACCCCTAGATGCAAATCCTAAAACCCCGATGAACAATAAGGTAAAACCCTTGGAAAACAAGAAGAGAAAGATTATTCCAATGATCTATGATCTTGAAATAAGAGAACTTGTTCTTATTTCAAGATTGAAACAATTCACAAACATACTAGATCAAATTATGCTTGAATGTTTCTAAAACATGCAACCTAGAACAAGGCTACAAAACTAAGCAATTTCGGCTAAGCAAAAAGCAATATTATTATCATGTTAAATCTTGGTCTTTAGGGTTACAAATGAGGCCATTAAATAGGCAAAGAAACCCTAAAAATAAGCTAGGAAATTCGGATTACAAGGAGCACAAAATCTGCCCAAAACTTGCCTTATGTGAAATTGGCAGATTTTGTGGAAAATCTTTTCTAGAGAATAATATCTTTCCTAATCCTTTCCAAACATATAAAATGAATATAAAAGACCTAAAACATGTCTAAATACATCATAAATTCGTTGGAACCATTTTGGGAACAAATATGGAAACTTTGGAAACAAATATGGAAAGTGGTCCAAATAAGGAAAGTTTGCAAAAGTGATGCAACTTTCCTAATTAGCTCTTCTCTTCAATTCCGATTGAACAAGCCTTCAATACTCTTCCTCCAAATGTATTTGCCATAGATTGAAGTTCATCACGTCCTCTTCCATAGCCTCCATGATCGGATCTTCGAAGCTTGTCTTGACTTTGCTAATGTAGGCCTGTAAATGGATGTCAATGCTTCTCTTGAACTTTAATGTTGTGATTTGTCCTTGGGTTTTTGTGACGTTCCATGATTCATATCAACTATCATCTCAATTTTACCCTGCATGTTCAAGTTCATTTAACTGGTAATTTTTCATCTTTATAGGGACCTTAGTAACAACTCATTTGGATCATCAACGGCCTCAAATTGGTTCTCAAGCTTACCGACATCTCTCACCACTTTGTAAGTACTCCATAGCTCACTAGTACAACTTATCTCGTGTTCCCAATGAACCACTTTAAATGAGTAATTAGCAGATCTGATTTTTCCAGTTTTTCATTGTTTGTGATACTGTTTATTTTCTTTTCTCTTTTTGGTATATTTGTACATATAAATGAATATGTTCATTCATCTTTTCCTAATAAGAAATTAGCTTTTTTCTCTAGTTTTTTTTTATTAATTCATTTATCTCTTGGTTTATTAATCATTAATAGATATTTTTTTTTTGCTTTATGTTAATGTAAAACACCATTGGTTCTCTTTATCTTTTGTCTACTCATTTAACAGGTACGAAAATGGGGTATGGTGTTATGCTTGATTTGAAACTTTATGGAAATTTTCTAATGTATATGATGATGCAATGTATTTCGGGTGGGCTTATATTTTGGCTCTTTTTTACCTTAGTATATTACATCATGAACTGACAAGTTTTGAAGTGTTTGTTATCCAATTGTTTCACTAAGTTCACCTCATCATTTGAAATGTTTCAGTTAGAACTTGAAACCTTAAATTGTTATTTTTAGTTTCATTTTTTATGGGGGAAGGGGTTGTGTTTTTTACATTTCTCTTTTATTGTACCCATTGTTCGTATGTAAACCTTATATCCCTGCCTTTGGTATCCCCCAATTGACTTTCTCATATTAATCATTTTTTCATTTGAGATATCTATTGCTATGGAATCTATACGCAGGTCTAAGTGAGGAAGAATTGGAAAGGTTGGCTATTCTTGGAAACCAAACCCAAAAGACAGAAGAACTTATATGCTGTGAGTTTTCACTATAAGAAAAATAGGAATATGACGTATTATCCATTTTAACAGTTTTTGTGTTCTGTGTTCTTAAGCTGGGTAACTTGATAAAATTTAACTTCACTTTTCCTATAACCCTGACTTGAACCAATCATCATACATATGCCTGCACTGCACGCACCCATAAATTTCTAGCAGACATTTTGTGGAGCATGTGCCCTTGTTACTGCAGGAATGTAATCTAGCATTTGTTGGTGCATATTTGAGTAACTAGTATGTGGTCTCAGGGCATATGTATAGGAGCTAAAGCATAAAAGAGATATGCATGGGTTTGTTTATGATGCAGTTGCTTAAATAATATGTGAAATGAAGAATTGAAGTGTTAAATGGTCAATGCCTTCTTTTGTTTACTATTTTTGTTTGTAATTTTTTAGGCTTCCGTAAGAAGAATCTGGATCTTGATTATGCGATGCTTACTTGGTGATCTTGGACTTCAAGAAGAACAATAATTTGTTATAGCTATTTGTCTTTTTATGTATGATTTAATTTAGTTTTTTTGTTTATAGAATGTAATTCATGTAAATGTTGAGTAATATTGTATTTGAGTTTGTAATATTTAGTTAAATTTGTGGTGTATTATAAATTTGATGAAAAATTAATTTATTAAAATATTTTTTTTTTCAAAATTTAGACAAAAGGTGACGGTTTTTCCCCGTCACCTTTTAGAAAAGGTGACGAGTGCTTTTATGACGGTCACCTATTCCAACGTCACCTATTTGAAAAGGTGACGGGTAAAAAAGGTCACCTATTTGAAAAGGTGACGTGTAAAATGGGTCACCTATTGAAATAGGTGACGTGTAAAACGGGTCACCTATTGGTATAGGTGACGGGTAAAACGGGTCACCTATTCGAATAGATGACGGTTTTTTACGCCCGTCACCTAATAGATCAGGTGACGCTACCATAGGTGACGGCCAAAAAACCGTCACCTATTCGAATAGGTGACGCCAAAAAAACGTCACCTATTCCCGAAATTCTTATAGTGAGTGAAACAAGTACTTTGAAACAAACTTTTCAAATACAAACAAGTTTTTGGAGTGGTTCGGATCCTCTTTTGATATTTTGGTCCAAAGAGTATTCCCAAAGAAGAGGTTCCTCCAGTTGGATCTTTAGGATAGACCGAATCACGAGGAAAACTTTGACAAGTGGAAACCTTAGGTCTTTGGTATCATTATGGTCCGAAGAGTGAAACAAGTACTTTGAAACAAGCAACTCAATTACAAACAAGTTTTTATAGTGGTTCGGATCCTCTTTCGCTATTTTGGTCCAAAAAGGATTCCCAACGAAGAGGTTCCTCCATTTGGATCTTTAGAATGGACCAAATAACGAGGAAAACTTTGACAAGTGGAAACCCTAGGTCTTTGGTATCATTATGGTCCGAAGATTAAAATAAGTACTTTGAAACAAGCATCTCAATTACAAACAAGTTTTTATAGTGGTTCAGATCCTCTTTCGCTATTTTGGTCCAAGCAGGATTCCCAAAGAAGAGGTTCCTCCATCTGGATCTTTAGGATGGATCAAATCATGATTACAATTTTGACAAGTGGGAAACCTTAGGTCTTTGGTATGAATATAGTCCAAAGATTGAAAAGAATACATTGAAACAAACTTTTCAATTACAAACAAGTTTTTTGAGTGGTTCGGATCCTCTTTTGATATTTTGGTCCAAACAGTATTCCCAAAGAAGAGGTTCCTCCATTTGAATCATTTGGATGGACAAAATTGAGAGCACAACTTTGACAAGTGGGAAACCTTAGGTCTTTGGTATCAATATAGTTCGAAGAGTGAAACAAGTACTTTGAAACAAGATTTTCAATTACAAACAAGTTTTTAGAGTGGTTCAAATTCTCTTTCGAAATATAGGTTGAAAGAGTATTACCAAAGAAGAGGTTTCTCCATTTGGATGTTTAGGATGGACCAAATCACGAGGAAAAATTCGACAAGTGGGAAACCTTAGGTCTTTGGTATTAAAATAATAAGAAGAGTGAAACAAGCTTTTCAATTACAAACAAGATTTTATAGTGCTTTAGATCCTCTTTCGATATTTTGGTCTAAACCGGATTCCCAAAGAGGAGGTTCCTCCATTTGGATATTTAGGATGGACCAAATGACGAGGAAAACTTTGACAAGTGGAAACCTTAGGTCTTTGGTATCATTATGGTCCGAAGAGTGAAACAAGTTGATATGAATTATGTAGCCTTGCATTTGAGGAATTCAAGCTTCAAGAACACTTGCAATAAATGCACTTCAATTGCATTAATGGCAACCCAAGTTCATTTATTACAAGTCAAGTTAAGATGCATTAACTACAACTCAAGATGCATTGATGATAACCCAAGCTTCATTCAAGACAACTCAAGCTTCATTCAAGGGAACTTAAGGCAACTCCAAGACAAGCATTAATGACCATTTACAAGCTTCAATTAGAGTTAAATATCAGTTTCAAATGTAATAATTCATTTTAAGTTACAAATTAAAATAGTGGCTGAATGTAACTTAAGTTTTTGCATTAAATTCGTAGGTTACCAAATGATAAGGCAAACTCAAATGTCAAGTTCAAACACCCTATGCTATTATACTTAGCATGAACCCTTGAAGCATGAATTCAAACCCTCCCTAACTATTCGATTTCAACCATAAGGAAAGGCTAGAAACAGATTGCCCTATGTGATCTAAAAATCATGAAACGGACAAACTTTTACGTTCCATCATCTCATGACTCGAAACACTCCACAAGTTGGTTGATCACTCCCCTCTTGAATGTTTCTAAACATGTAATCTAAAACAAGATTACAAAGGGTTGAGGCTCAAGGCTCTCCATGTGCATAAAAATGCTACATTTCATTCATCATTCAAATCTCACAAGTCTTACCAGTCTTCCTTACATTGGCTGATACATGGCCTATTTATAGGCTTAAATTACATGTCAAATTCGTTCATAATGATACCATGTCAGCCCCATTAAGTTCCTAGCTTGTAACCTACGAATTTAATGCAAAAACTTAAGTTACATTCAGCCACTATTTTAATTTGTAACTTAAAATGAATTATTACATTTGAAACTGATATTTAACTCTAATTGAAGCTTGTAAATGGTCATTAATGCTTGTCTTGGAGTTGCCTTAAGTTCCCTTGAATGAAGCTTGAGTTGTCTTGAATGAAGCTTGGGTTATCATCAATGCATCTTGAGTTGTATTAATGCATCTTAACTTGACTTATAATAAATGAACTTGGGTTGCCATTAATGCAATTGAAGTGCATTTATTGCAAGTGTTCTTGAAGCTTGAATTCCTCAAATGCAAGGCTACATAATTCATATCACAAGTACTTTGAAACAAGCAACGCAATTACAAACAAGTTTTTATAGTGGTTCGGATCCTCTTTCGCTATTTTGGTCCAAACAGGATTCCCAAAGAAGAGTTTCCTCCATTTGGATCTTTAGGATGGATCAAATCATGATTACAAATTTAACAAGTGGGAAACCTTAGATCTTTGGTATGAATATGGTCCGAAGATTGAAAAGAGTACATTGAAACAAACTTTTCAATTACAAACAAGTTTTTGGAGTGGTTCGGTTTCTCTTTTGATATTATGGTCCAAACAGGATTCCTAAAAAAGAGGTTCCTCCATTTGGATCTTAGGGATGGACCAAATCATGAGCATAACTTTGACAAGTGGGAAACCTTAGGTCTTTGGTATCAATATAGTCCGAAGAGTGAAACAAGTACTTTGAAACAAGATTTTCAATTACAAACAAGTTTTGGAGTGGTTCAGATTCTCTTTCGAAATATTGGTTGAAAGAGGATTCCCAAAGAAGAGGTTCCTCCATTTGGATCTTTAGGATGGACCAAATCATGAGCAGAACTTTGACAAGTGGGAAACATTAGGTTTTTCGGATTCAATTTGGTCTAGATAGTGAAACAAGTACTTTGAAACAAGCTTTTCAATTACAAATAACTTTTTGGGGTGGTTCGGATCCTCTTTCGTTATTTTGGTCCAAAGAGGATTCCCATAGAAGAGGTTCCTCCATTTGGATCTTTAGGATGGACCAAATCATGAGCACAACTTTGACAAGTGGGAAACCTTAGGTCTTTGGTACGAATATGGTCCGAAGAGTGAAACAAGTACTTTGAAAAAAGATTTTCAATTACAAACAAGTTTTTGGAGTCGTCCGGATCCTATTTCGATATTTTTGTCCAAAGTGGATTCCCAAAGAAGAGGTTCCTCCATTTGGATCTTTAGGATGGACCAAATCATGAGGAAAACTTTGACAAGTGGGAAACCATAGGTCTTTGGTATCAATATGGTCCGAAGAGTGAAACAAGTACATTGAAACAAGCTTTTCAATTACAAACAAGTTTTTGGAGTGATTCGGATCCTCTTTCGATATTTTGGTCCAAATAGAGTTCCCAAAGAAGAGGTTCCTCCATTTGGATCTTTCGGATGGACCAAATCTAGAGGAAAACATTGACTAGTGGGAAACCTTTGGTGTTTGGTATCAATATGGTCCGAAGACTGAAACGAGTACATTGAAACAAACTTTTCTATTACAAACAAGTTTTTGGAGTGGTTCGTATCATCTTTCGATATTTTGGTCCAAAGAGGATTCCCAAAGAAGAGATTCCTCCATTTGGATCTTTAGGATGGACCAAATCACGAGGAAACTTTGACAAGTGGAAACCTGAGGTCTTTGGTATCATTATGGTCCGAAGAGTGAAACAAGTACTTTGAAACAAGCATCTTACAAACAAGTTTTTATTGTGGTTCGGATCCTCTTTCGCTATTTTGGTCCAAGCAGGATTCCCAAAGAAGGGGTTTCTTCATTTGGATCTTTAGGATGTACCAAATCATGAGGAAAACTTTGACAAGTGGGAAACCTTAGTTCTTTGGTATCAATATTGTCCGAAGAGTGAAACAAGTACTTTGAAACAAGCTTTTCAATTACAAACAAGTTTTTGGAGTTGTTCGGATCCTCTTCCGATTTTTTGGTCCAAACAGGGTTCCCAAAGAAGAGGTTCCTCCAATTGAATCTTTAGGATGGTCCAAATCATGAGCACAACTTTGACAAGTGGGAAACCTTTAGTCTTTGGTGTCAATATGGTCCGAAGAGTGAAACAATTACTTTGAAACAAGATTTTTAATTACAAACAAGTTTTTGTAGTGGTTCGGATCCTATTTCGATATTTTGGCCCAAAGAGGATTCCCAAAGAAGAGCTTCCTTCATGCGGATCTTTAGGATGGACCAAATCACGAGGAAAACTTTGACATGTGGGAAACCTTAGGTCCTTTGTTTCAATATGGTCTGAAGAGTGAAACAAGAACTTTGAAACAATCATTTCAATTACAAACAAGTTTTTGGAATGGTTCGGATCCTCTTTAAATATTTTGGTCCAAACAGGATTCCGAAATAGTGGTTCCTCCCTTTGGATCTTTAGGATGGACAAAATCATGAGCACAACTTTGACCAGTAGGAAACCTAAATCTTTGTATTCAATTTGGTCTAGAGAGGAAAACAAGTACTTTGAAAAAAGCTTTATATTATAAACAAGTTTTTGGAGTGGTTCGGATAATCTTTCGAAATTTTGGTCCAAAGAGGATTCCCAAAGAAGAGGTTCCTCCATTTGGATCTTTAGGATGAACCAAATCATGAGGAAAACTTTTCCATGTGGGAAACCTTAAGTCTTTGGTACCAATATGGTCTGAAGAGTGAAACAAGTACTTTGAAACAAGCTTTTCATTTACGAACAAGTTTTTGCAGTGGTTCGGATCCCTTTCGATATTTTTGCCCAAACAGGGTTCCCAAAGAAGAGGTTCCTCCATTTGGAACTTTAGGACGGACCAAATCACGAGGAAAACTTTGACAAGTGGGAAACCTTTGGTCTTTGGTATCAATATGGTCCGAAGAGTGAAACAAGTACATTGAAACAAACTTTACAATTACAAACACGTTTTTGGAGTGGTTCGGATCATCTTTCGAATTTTTGGTCCAAAGGGGATTCCTAAAGAAGAGGTTCCTCCATTTGGATCTTTAGGATGGACCAAATCATGAGCACAACTTTGACATGTGGGAAACCTTAGGTGTTTGGTATCAATATGGTCTGAAGAGTGAAACAAGTAGTTTGAAACAAGCTTTTCAATTACAAACAAGTTTTTGGAGTAGTTCGGATCCTCTTTCAATATTTTGGTCCAAAGACGATTCCCAAAGAAGAGTTTCCTCCATTTGGATCTTTAGGATGGACCAAATCACGAGGAAAACTTTGACAAGTGGAAACCTTAGGTCTTTGGTATCCTTATGGTCCGATGAGTGAAACAAGTACTTTGAAACAAGCATCTCAATTACAAACAAGTTTTTATAGTGGTTCGGATCCTCTTTCGCTATTTTGGTCCAAGCAGGATTCCCAAAGAAGAGGTTCCTCCATTTTGATCTTTAGGATGGACCAAATCACGAGGAAAACTTTGACAAGTGGAAACCTTAGGTCTTTGGTATCATTATGGTCCGAATAGTGAAACAAGTACTTTGAAACAAGCATCTCAATTACGAACAAGTTTTTATAGTGGTTCGGATCCTCTTTCGCTATTTTGTTCCAACATAGATTCCCAAATAAGAGGTTCTTCCATCTGGATCTTTAGGATGGATCAAATCATGATTACAATTTTGACAAATGGGAAACCTTAGGTCTTTTGTATGAATATGGTCCGAAGACAGAAAAGAATACATTGAAACAAACTTTTCAATTACAAAAAAGTTTTTTGAGTGGTTCATATCCTCTTTTGATATTTTGGTCCAAACAGGATTCCCAAAGAAGAGGTTCCTCCATTTGGATCTTTTGGATGGACCAAATCATGAGCACAAAATTTGACAAGTGGGAAACCTTAGGTCTTTTGTATCAATATAGTCCGAAGAGTGAAACAAGTACTTTGAAACAAGCTTTTCAATTACAAACAAGTTTTTATAGTGCTTCGGATCCTCTTTCGATATTTTGGTCCAAACCGGATGCCCAAAGAAGAGGTTCCTCCATTTGGATCTTTAGAATGGACCAGATCATGAGCACCACTTTGACAAGTGGGAAACCTTAGGTCTTCGGATTCAATTTGGTCTAGAGAAGGAAACAAGTACTTTGAAACAAGCTTTTCAATTACAAATAAGTTTTTGGGGTGGTACGGATCCTCTTTCGTTATTTTTGTCCAAATAGGATTCCCATAGAAGAGGTTCCTCCATTTGGATCTTTAGGATGGACCAAATCATGAGCACAACTTTGACAAGTGGGAAACCTTAGGTCTTTGGTATCAATATGGTCCGAAGAGTGAAACAAGTACTTTGAAACAAGATTTTCATTTACAAACAAGTTTTTGGAGTGGTTCGGATCCTATTTCGATATTTTGGTCCAAAGTGGATTCCCAAAGAAGAGGTTCCTCAATTTGGATCTTTAGGATGGACCAAATCATGAGGAAAAATTTGACAAGTGGGAAACCTTAGGTCTTTGGTATCAATATGGTCTGAAGAGTGAAACAAGTTTTTCAATTACAAACAAGTTTTTGGAGTGGTTCGGATCCTCTTTTGATATTTTGGTCCAAACAGGGTTCCCAAAGAAGAGGTTCCTCCATTTGGATCTTAAGGATGTACCAAATCACGAGGAAAACTTTGACAAGTGGGAAACATTTGGACTTTGGTATCAATATGGTCCGAAGAGTGAAACGAGTATATTGAAACAAACTTTTTAATTACAAACAAGTTTTTGGAGTGGTTCGGATCATCTTTCGATTTTTGGTCCAAAGGGGATTCCCAAAGAAGAAGTTCCTCCATTTGGATCTTTAGGATGGACCAAATCATGAGGAAAACTTTGACAACTGGGAAACCTTAGGTCTTTGGTATCAATATGGTCCGAAGAGTGGAACAAGTACTTTGAAACAAGCTTTTCAATTACGAACAAGTTTTTGGAGTGGTTCGGATCCTCTTTCGATATTTTTGTCCAAACAGGGCTCCCAAAGAAGAGGTTCCTCCATTTGGATCTTTAGGATGGACCAAATCACGAGGAAAACTTTGACAAGTGGGAAACCTTTGGACTTTGGTATCAATATGGTCCGAAGAGTGAAACGAGTACATTGAAACAAACTTTTTAATTACAATGAGTGGTTCGGATCATCTTTCGAATTTTTGGTCCAAAGGGGATTCCCAAAGAAGAGGTTCCTCCATTTGGATCTTTAGGATGGACCAAATCATGAGCACAACTTTGACATGTGGGAAACCTTAGGTCTTTGGTATCAATATGGTCAAAAGAGTGAAAGAAGTACTTTGAAACAAGCTTTTCAATTACAAACAAGTTTTTGGAGTGGTTCGGATCCTATTTCGATATTTTGGTCCAAAGTGGATTCCTAAAGAAGAGGTTACTCCATTTGGATCTTTAGGATGGACCAAATCATGAGGAAAACTTTGACAAGTGGGAAACCTTAGGTCTTTGGTATCAATATGGTCCCAAGAGTGAAACAAGTACTTTGAAACAAGCTTTTCAATTACAAACAAGTTTTTGGAGTGTTTCGGATCCTCTTTCGATATTTTGGTCCAAACAGGGTTCCCAAAGAAGAGGTTCCTCCATTTGGATCTTTAGGATGGACCAAATCGCGAGGAAAACTTTGACAATTGGAAAACCTTTGGACTTTGGTATCAATATGGTCCGAAGAGTGAAACGAGTACATTGAAACAAACTTTTCAATTACAAACAAGTTTTTCGAGTGGTTCGGATCATCTTTCGAGTTTTTTGTCCAAAGGGGATTCCGAAAGAAGAGGTTCCTCCATTTCGATCTTTAGGATGGACCAAATCATGAGCACAACTTTGACATGTGAGAAACCTCAGGTCTATGGTATCAATATGGTCTAAAGAGGTAAACAAGTACTTTGAAACAAGCTTTTCAATTACAAACAAGTTTTTGGAGTGGTTCGGATCCTCTTTCGATATTTTGGTCCAAAGAGGATTCCCAAAGAAGAGGTTCCTCCATTTAGATCTTTAGGATGAACCAAATAACGAGAAAACTTTGACAAGTGGAAACCTTAGGTCTTTGGTATCATTATGGTCCGAAGAGTGAAACAAGTACTTTGAAACAAGCATCTCAATTACAAACAAGTTTTTATAGTGGTTCGGATCCTCTTTCGTTATTTTTTTCCCAACAGGATTCCCAAAGAAGAGGTTCCTCCATCTGGATCTTTAGGATGGATCAAATCATGATTACAATTTTGACAAGTGGGAAACCTTAGGTCTTTGCTAAGAATATGGTCCGATGATTGAAAAGAGTACATTGAAACAAACTTTTCAATTACAAACAAGTTTTTGTAGTGGTTTGGATCCGCTTTTGATATTTTGGTCCAAACAGGATTCCCAAAGAAGAGGTTCCCCCATTTGGATCTTTAGGATGGACCAAATCATGAGCCCAACTTTGACAAGTGGGAAACCTTAGGTCTTCGGATTCAATTTGGTCTAGAGAGTGAAACAAGTATTTTGAAACGAGCTTTTCCAATTACAAACAAGTTTTTGGAGTGGTTCGGATCCTATTTCGATATTTTGGTCCAAAGTGGATTCCCAAAGAAGAGGTTACTCCATTTGGATCTTTAGGATGGACCAAATCATGAGGAAAACTTTGACAAGTGGGAAACCTTAGGTCTTTGGTATCAATATGGTCCCAAGAGTGAAACAAGTACTTTGAAACAAGCTTTTCATTTACAAACAAGTTTTTGGAGTGTTTCAGATCCTCTTTCGATATTTTGGTCCAAACAGGGCTCCCAAAGAAGAGGTTCCTCCATTTGGATCTTTAGGATGGACCAAATCACGAGGAAAACTTTGACAAGTGGGAAACCTTTGGACTTTGGTATCAATATGGTCCGAAGAGTGAAACGAGTACATTGAAACAAACTTTTTAATTACAATGAGTGGTTCGGATCATCTTTCGAATTTTTGGTCCAAAGGGGATTCCCAAAGAAGAGGTTCCTCCATTTGGATCTTTAGGATGGACCAAATCATGAGCACAACTTTGACATGTGGGAAACCTTAGGTCTTTGGTATCAATATGGTCAAAAGAGTGAAAGAAGTACTTTGAAACAAGCTTTTCAATTACAAACTAGTTTTTGGTGTGGTTCGGATCCTATTTCGATATTTTGATCCAAAGTGGATTCCCAAAGAAGAGGTTACTCCATTTGGATCTTTAGGATGGACCAAATCAAGAGGAAAATTTTGACAAGTGGGAAACCTTAGGTCTTTGGTATCAATATGGTCCCAAGAGTGAAACAAGTACTTTGAAACAAGCTTTTCAATTACAAACAAGTTTTTGGAGTGTTTCGGATCCTCTTTCGATATTTTGGTCCAAACAGGGTTCCCAAAGAAGAGGTTCCTCCTTTTGGATCCTTAGGATGGACCAAATCGTGAGGAAAACTTTGTTAATTGGGAAACCTTTGGACTTTGGTATCAATATGGTCCGAAGAGTGAAACGAGTACATTGAAACAAACTTTTCAATTACAAACAAGTTTTTCGAGTGGTTCGGATCATCTTTCGAGTTTTTGGTCCAAACCGGATTCCCAAAGAAGAGGTTCCTCCATTTGGATCTTTAGGATGGACCAAATCATGAGCACAACTTTGACAAGTGGGAAACCTTAGGTCTTTAGTATCAATACAGTCCAAAGAGTGAAACAAGTACTTTGAAACAAGCTTTTCAATTACAAACAAGTTTTTAGAGTGGTTCGGATCCTCTTTCGATATTTTGGTCCAAACAGGATTCCCATAGAAGAGGTTCCTCCATTTGGATCTTTAGGATGGACCAAATGACTAGGAAAACTTTGTCAAGTGGGAAACCCTAGGTCTTTGATATCAATATGGTCCGAAGAGTAAAACGAGTATATTGAAACAAACTTTTCAATTACAAAGAAGTTTTGGGAGTGGTTCGGATCCTTTTTCGAAATTTTGGTCCAAACCGGATTCCCAAAGAAGAGGATCTTCCATTTGGATCTCTAGGATGGACAAAATCATGAGCACAACTTTGACAAGAGGGAAACCTTAAGTCTTCGGATTCAATTTGGTCTACAGAGTGAAACAAGTACTTCTAAACAAGCTTTTCAATAACAAACAAGTTTTTGGAGTGGTTCAGATCCTTTTTCGTTATTTTGGTCCAAGGAGGATTCCCAAAGAAGAGGTTCCTCCTTTTGGATCTTTAGGATGGACCAAATCACGAGGAAAACTTTGACAATTGGAAACCTTAGGTCTTTGGCATCAATATGGTCCGAAGATGAAACAAGTACTTTGAAACAAGGTTTTTAATTACAAACAAGTTTTTGGAGTGATTCGGATCCTCTTTCGATATTTTGGTCCAAACAGGATTCGCAAAGAAGAGGTTCCTCCCTTTGGATCTTTAGGATGCACCAAATCACGAGGAAAACTTTGACAAGTCGGAAACCTTAGGTCTTTGGTATCAATATGGTCCGAAGAGTGAAACGAGTACATTGAAACAAACTTTTCAATTACAAACAAGTTTTTGGAGTGGTTCGGATCATCTTTCGAATTTTTGGTCCAAAGAGGATTCCCAAAGAAGAGGTTCCTCTATTTGTATCTTTAGGATGAAAAAAATCATCAGCACAACTTTGACAAGTCGGAAACCTTAGGTTTTTGGTATCAATATGGTCCGAAGAGTGAAACAAGTACTTTGAAACAAGCTTTTCAATTACAAACAAGTTTTTGGAATGGTTCGAATCCTATTTCGATATTTTGGTCCAAATAGGATTCCCAAAGAAGAGTTGTGCTCATGATTTGGTCCATCCTAAAGATCCAAATGGAGGAACCTCTTCTTTGGGAATTCTCTTTGGACCAAAAGTTTGTAATATGATCCGAAACACTCGAAAAACTTGTTTGTAATTGAAAAGTTTGTTTCAATGTACTCGTTTCACTCTTCGGACCGTATTGATACCAAAGACTTAAGGTTTCCCACTTGTCAAAGTTTTCCTCGTGATTTGGTCCATCCTAAAGATCCAAATGGAGGTTCCTCTTCTTTGGGAATCCTCTTTGGACAAAACATTCGAAAGATGATCCGAACCACTCCAAAAACTTGTTTGTAATTAAAAAGCTTGTTTCAAATTACTTGTTTCACTCTTCGGACCATATTGATCGTAAACACCTAAGGTTTCCCACTTGTCTTAGTTTTACTAGCGATTTTGGCCATCCTAAAGATCTGAATGGAGGAACCTCTTCTTTGGGAATCCTCTTTGGACCAAAATTTCGAAAGAGGATCCGAACCACTCCAAAAACTTGTTTGTAATAGAAAAGCTTGTTTGAAAGTACTTTTTTCACTTTCTAGACCAAATTAAATCCGAAGACCTAAGGTTTCCCAATTGTCAAAGTTGTGCTTATGACTTTGTCCATCCTATAGATCCAAAAGGAGGAACCTCCTCTTTGGGAATCCTGTTTGGACCAAAATATCGAAAGAGGATCCGAACCACTCCAAAAACTTGTTTTTAACTGAAAGCTTATTTCAAAGTACTTGTTTCATTCTCTAGACCATATTGATCCCAAAGACCTGAGGTTTCCCACTTGTCAAAGTTTTCCTCGTGATTTGGTCCATCCTAAAAATCCAAATGGAGGAAACTCTTCTTTGGCAATCCTCTTTCGACCAAAATTTCGAAAGAGGATCCGAACCACTCCAAAAACTTGTTTGTAATTGAAAAGCTTGTTTCAAAGTACTTGTTTCACTCTTCGGACCATATTGATACCAAAGACCTTGGGTTTCCCACTTGTCAAAGTTTTCCTCGTGATTTGGTCCATCCTAAAGATCCAAATGGAGGTTCCTCTTCTTTGGGAATCCTCTTTGGACAAAATATTCGAAAGATGATCCGAACCTGATACGAAAACCCTTTCGAAAATGCTTTAAGAACCCTTATACTTAACTAAGGACCCAAAAAGATCACAACCAAATAACCCACATATGCCATTTGAAACAACCCCAAGGAAAGGCTAGAAAACAGATTGCCTTGTGTGATCTAAAAATCTTGAAATGGACCCAAACAATTACGTTCCATCATCTCATGACTCGAAACACTCCACAAGTTGGTTGATCACTCCCCTCTTGAATGTTTCTAAACATGTAATCTAAAGCAAGATTACAAAGGGTTGAGGCTCAAGGCTTTCCATGTGCATAAAAATGCTATATTTCATTCATCATTCAAATCTGATTTACAATAGCTAAAACAAAGCCTATTTATAGGCATAAAAGACATGTAATTTTCGTTCATAATGCTCCCATAACAGCCCCATGATGTCCCTAGCTTGTAACCCCTGAAATTAAAGCTAAAACATGAGTTACAATCTGCCACTATTACTTTGTAACTTACAAAAACAATTGAAACTGATACATGATGCTTAAAAGTAGCTTTTAAATGCCATTAATGCTTGTATTGAAGTGTATTGAAGTTATCTTGAATGAAGCTTTAAGTTGCCTTGAATGAAGCTTGGGTTGTCATAAATGCATCTAGAGTTGTCATCAATGCTACTACACTTCAAGCTTGAGTTGTCATAAATACGTCTTGAGTGCATTTAATGCAACTTGAGTTGTCATCAATGCATGTACTCTTTAAGCTTGAAATCCTTAAATGCATGGCTACATAATTCATATCAGAACCACTCCAAAAACTTGTTTGTAATTAAAAAGCTTGTTTCAAATTACTTGTTTCACTCTTCGGACCATATTGATCGTAAACACCTAAGGTTTCCCACTTGTCTTAGTTTTCCTAGCGATTTTAGCCATCCTAAAGATCCGAATGGAGGAACCTCTTCTTTGGGAATCCTCTTTGGACCAAAATTTGGAAAGAGGATCCGAACCACTCCAAAAACTTGTTTGTAATAGAAAAGCTTGTTTGAAAGTACTTTTTTCACTTTCTAGACCAAATTAAATCCGAAGACCTAAGGTTTCCCAATTGTCAAAGTTGTGCTTATGATTTTGCCCATCCTATAGATCCAAAAGGAGGAACCTCCTCTTTGGGAATCCTGTTTGGACCAAAATATCGAAAGAGGATCCGAACCACTCCAAAAACTTGTTTTTAACTGAAAGCTTATTTCAAAGTACTTGTTTCATTATCTAGACCATATTGATCCCAAAGACCTGAGGTTTCCCACTTGTCAAAGTTTTCCTCGTGATTTGGTCCATCCTAAAAATCCAAATGGAGGAAACTCTTCTTTGGCAATCCTCTTTCGACCAAAATTTCGAAAGAGGATCAGAACCACTCCAAAAACTTGTTTGTAATTGAAAAGCTTGTTTCAAAGTTCTTGTTTCACTCTTCGGACCATATTGATACCAAAGACCTAGGGTTTCCCACTTGTCAAAGTTTTCCTCGTGATTTGGTCCATCCTAAAGAACCAAATGGAGGTTCCTCTTCTTTGGGAATCCACTTTGGACAAAATATTCGAAAGATGATCCGAACCACTCCAAAAACTTGTTTGTAATTAAAAAGCTTGTTTCAAATTACTTGTTTCACTCTTCGGACCTTATTGATCGTAAACACCTAAGGTTTCCCACTTGTCAAAGTTTTCCTAGCGATTTTGTCCATCCTAAAGATCCGAATGGAGGAACCTCTTCTTTGGGAATCCTCTTTGGACCAAAATTTCGAAAGAGGATCCGAACCACACCAAAAACTTGTTTGTAATTCAAAAGCTTGTTTGAAAGTACTTTTTTCACTCTCTAGACCAAATTGAATCCGAAGACCTAAGGTTTCCCAATTGTCAAAGTTGTGCTCATGATTTGGTCCATCCTAAAGATCCAAAAGGAGGAACCTCTTCTTTGGGAATCCTGTTTGGACCAAAATATCGAAAGAGGATCCGAACCACTCCAAAAACTTGTTTGTAACTGAAAGATTATTTCAAAGTACTTGTTTCATTCTCTAGACCATATTGATCCCAAAGACCTGAGGTTTCCCACTTTTCAAAGTTTTCTTCGTGATTTGGTCCATCCTAAAACTCCAAATGGAGGAAACTCTTCTTTGGCAATCCTCTTTCGACCAAAATTTCGGAAGAGGATCCGAACCACTCCAAAAACTTGTTTGTAATTGAAAAGCTTGTATCAAAGTACTTGTTTCACTCTTCGGACCATATTGATACCATAGACCAAAGGTTTCCCACTTGTCAAAGTTGTGCTCATGATTTGGTCCATCCTAAAGATCCGAATGGAGGAACCTCCTCTTTGGGAATCCTGTTTGGACCAAAAATTCGAAAGATGATCCGAAACACTCCAAAAACTTGTTTGTAATTGAAAAGTTTGTTTCAATGTACTTGTTTCACTTTTCGGACCATATTGATACCAAATACCTAAGGTTTCTCACTTGTCAAAGTTTTCCTCATGATTTGGTCCATCCTTAAGATCCAAATGGAGGAACCTCTTCTTTGTGAATCCTGTTTGGACCAAAATATCGAAAGAGGATACAAACCACTCCAAAAACTTGTTTGTAATTGAAAAGCTTGTTTCAAAGTACTTGTTTAACTCTTCGGACCATATTGATACCAAAGACCTAAGGATTCCCACTTGTCAAAGTTTTCCTCGTAATTTAGTCCATCCTAAAGATCCAATTGGAGGAACCTCTTCTTTGGGAATCCTCTTTGGACCAAAATATCGAAAAAGGATCCGAACATTCCAATAACATGTATGTAATTGAAAATCTTGTTTCACTCTTCGTTCCATATTGATACCAAAGACCTAAGGTTTCCCACTTGTCAAAGTTGTGCTCATGATTTGGTCCATCCTAAAGATCCAAATGGAGGAAAGATCTTTGGGAATCCTCTTTAGACCAAAATAACGAAAGAAGATCCGAACCACTCCAAAAACTTGTTTGTAATTGAAAAGCTTGTTTCAAATTACTTGTTTCACTCTCTAGACCAAATTGAATCCGACGACCTAAGGTTTCCCACTTGTCAAAGTTGTGCTCATGATTAGGTCCATCCTAAAGATCCAAATGGAGGAACCTCTTCTTTGGGAATCCTCTTTGGACCAAAAATTTGAAATATGATCCGAAACACTCCAAAAACTTGTTTGTAATTGAAAAGTTTGTTTCAATGTACTCGTTTCACTCTTCGGACCATATTGATACCAAAGACCTAAGGTTTCCCACTTGTCAAACTTTTCCTCGTGATTTGGTCCATCCTAAAGATCCAAATGGAGGTTCCTCTTCTTTGGGAATCCTCTTTGGACAAAAATTTCGAAAGATGATCCGAACCACTCCAAAAACTTTTTTGTAATTGAAAAGCTTGTTTCAAATTACATGTTTCACTCTTCGGACCATATTGATCGTAAACACCTAAGGTTTCCCACTTGTCAAAGTTTTCCTTGCGATTTTGTCCATCCTAAAGATCCGAATGGAGGAAGCTCTACTTTGGGAATCCTCTTTGGACCAAAATTTCGAAAGAGGATCCGAACCACTATAAAAACTTGTTTGTAATTGAAAAGCTTGTTTCAAAGCACTTGTTTCACTCTTCGGACCATTTTGATAACAAAGACCTAAGGTTTCACACTTGTCAAAGTTTTCGTCGTGATTTGGTCCATCCTAAAGATCCAAATGGAGTAACCTCTTCTTTGGGAATCCTCTTTCGACCAAAATTTCAAAGGAGGATCCGAACCACTCCAAAAACTTGTTTGTAATTGAAAATCTTGTTTCAAAGTACTTGTTTCACACTTCGGACCATATTGATACCAAAGACCTAAGGTTTCCCACTTGTCAAAGTTGTGCTCATGATTTGGTCCATCCTAAAGATCCAAATGGAGGAACCTCTTCTTTGGGAATCCTGTTTTGACAAAAATATCGAAAGAGAATCCGAACCACTCCAAAAACTTGTTTGTAACTGAAAGCTTATTTCAAAGTACTTTTTTCATTCTCTAGACCATATTGATCCCAAAGACTTGAGGTTTCCCACTTTTCAAAGTTGTGCTCATGATTTGGTCCATCCTAAAGATCCAAATTTAGGAACCTCTTATTTGGGAATCCGGTTTGGGCCAAAATATCGAAAGAGGATCCGAACCACTATAAAAACTTGTTTGTAATTGAAAAGCTTGTTTCAAAGTACTTGTTTCACTCTTCGTACCATTTTGATACCAAAAGCCTAAGGTTTCCCACTTGTCAAAGTTTTCCTCGTGATTTGGTCCATCGTAAAAATCCAAATGGAGGAACCTCTTCTTTGGGAATCCTCTTTCGACCAAATTTTCGAAAGAGGATCCTAACCACTCCAAAAACTTGTTTGTAATTGAAAATCTTGTTTCAAATTACTTGTTTCACTCTCTAGACCAAATTGAATCCGAAGACTTAAGGTTTCCTAATCGAATTAGGAAATACTATCAAAATAAATACTATCAAAATAATTATACGTAAAACAGTTTTCTAATCGAATTAGGAAATACTATCAAAATAAATACAAGATAAATGCCAAGAATAAAATCAAATTTTATTCCTTATTTATCTTACGTGCCGATTTTATGTGTATAAAATCAATAAGAAAAACTAATTTTTCTTTTTTTAATTTGTCTTTGGTTGAACATTCTTTTATATATTTATTTTAGCCAAAATAATTCAACAATTATTTCCTAAGATATTATATATGGGCCGATTTTGGTATTTAATAATTTGAACCAAAATCCATTGAATTCAATAATGCAATTATAGATTCCTCCTTATTAATAAATCTTATTTATTAACTCTTGATATTTATTTAAATAAATAAATTATGCAAATAAAACATCATATTCCGATTTTGAATTTTATTATTAATAAATATTTATTATTTTCTATTTAAATAATCGACATTATTTAAATTAATAATAAATATGTTATTTACTATTATCATTTTAAATAATCACTATTATTTAAAATTAATAATAAATGTTTAATTATTAATTTCCATTCAGGTAAACACATTACCTAAATAATTATAATTATTTATTATTAATATTTTATTATTAATTACCATTTAAATAAACACATTATTTAAATAATTAATAATAATGATATTAATTTCTATTAAAATAAACTCATTATTTAAATAATTAATATTGTCATTTATTTAAGTAAACTACTTTACTAAAATTATTCATTTCCCTTTTGTAGGAAACATAGTTCTCATCTTTCAGTTTATTCTTTCCAAGTATAGTGACTAAAACAGATGCTATATTACTGAAATTTAAATAAACTTTATCTTAATAATCTAATATGCATTCAACATTCAAATACTCAAAGTTTAGACATATAATTAAATATGATGCATGAATGCGAACATATTAATGAACCGAAAAGCCCAAAAACATGTTACTATGTCACGATATTTTAATGATACCAGTAAGGTGTCGTTGAATGATAAGTCAGTTACCATCATTAAAACGAGATGCCACTCGAATAATTGACAACTCCAGAATAACTCATATTCCTATGTCATTGTTTACCGTGTATTTGGTCTTGAGTTTTGATAACAAATTTTATCAAATTTCTTTTAAGTGTGACCCACCAATTTAGTCTTTTAAATAAAAATTGAAGAGTTTCTACGAAGTGTAGATTCAGTCTTCAACCGCATTTAAAATTCTTTATCCCTTTCGGGAGACCCAACTTGATATTGATTTATACAATAAACCTTCCTATGGGAATGAACACCTGCAGCAGTGTTACAAAGGCCATGTATAAATCTCACGTTTCGAGCCCATTAGTGGAGACTATAGGATACATTGGCATGTTTCCTTCTCCCACTTAATATTTTACATTAGGGTTTCATAACTTAGACTAATTCAGGCTAACTCATTAATCCAAGTTTTAATTAACCTAATCAACTTTAACTCTTAAATTGGTTAGATTAATTTTATAAATGTGATTGTTCAAGTTTTCCTAATTAAAACTAATCACATTATGCGCCGTCTTAATAATTTCGATTTATTAATTTGAACTTTTCTCCCAGGATCGCTCCCGATTAGGCGCTCCGTGTTAGGGGAACTTTATGAAACCTCATCGCTTGGGCAGAGCTTTCTCGCCAGAGATCCATTTAATTTAATTAATCATAATTATTAATTTTTAATTAACCCTTAATTAAAAGTTTCTATTTTTTTATCTTATATGGATTTTGGCCCAATTGTTTAAACAATAATTCCATATTACAAATAATTCATTTAGTTTCTATTCAACTTTTAAACTAGATTTAACTTTTGAATTTTAACAAAATAAGCATGCTTTTAATTCTAAAACAATTAGAATAAAATTATATAATTTTCGATAATAACATTTATAAAATAAAATTATAGCATGCTTCACATACATTAGCATATAATAACACATATTATATCATGATGCATGTATGTACAATTAATTAAAATCATACAACCTATGGTGGGATTTTCTACATGACATACTCTTATGCATGAATATTATTTAAAAACAATTATATCATACATATAAACAATTTAAATAATAAATAGCTAAATTGACCGGTATTCTTGGCACTATTTCTAAAACGGAAAATTAAAATTACAACTTAATTTAAATCTTCCATTGTAGAACTTGAGGCTTCAACTCTCTCCTCCATGGTGTAGGCGTGGGCGTGGGTATTTATAGGGTAAATATTATCTCCTTAATATTTCCATAAATACTTGTTTTAAAATAATTATCTTTTAATTAAATGGAAAAAATAAAGAAAATATTTTCCATGTAATCTTATATCAATTTCTAAATTCATAATTTAAGATAGGGATATAATCTTTAAAGATTTTATCCTTATCTTAAATATCTAAATTTTTAAATTGAGATAACAAGATAATAATGATAAAATATCTTACCATATCTTCATCTTTTCTCTCTCCTTGGGCGTGGACATCATGGATGTTGGTGAAAAAATTTCTTTCTTCCTCCCCTTTGGTGTAGCCGATTTTGCTCCTCTTTGGTATGGGAAAAATACAAATTTTTTCTATACCCTAAAATTAGGGTTTACAAATTTTCTACTAAAATTTAAAATCCTAAGTGCCTCAAGAATACCTAAACAGTCAACTAGCAAACCTCCACAATTTATATAAACATACATAAAACGATTTTTATGCAACCCACCAAAATTTTCGAAAAATCACAAATTTAGCATGATAATTAAAATTAGCTCTCATACCAATTGAAGGGATGATTTACTAAAATAGCGGAATTTTATTTAGTAAACTTATTAACATTTAATAACGGATCTATTAACATCATGCAAATTGTGATAAAAACACGAAGAACATGTAGATTCATGCTTAATTTTCGAAAATTAAAATCAAACCGAAACTTACATTGAGTAAAATTGGAGAATTGGTTGGAGGTTTCTTTACAGCATCAATCCTCAGCAACACCGGATCTTCTATGCTATATCCCGATCGATCAAACGAAACCCGATTGTGGGATCGAACTTAAGAAGAAATTGGGAAGAAGAAAAATATTTTCTTCCCAATAAGACAATAGGGAAAATCGGCCAAGGGGTTGGGAGAGAGGAAGAGAGAGTTCCAACTTTCTATGGAATTGAATTGTATGATTTATGAATTACCCAACCCTCCTATTTATAGGAAAATAGGAATCCTAATCATATTAGGATTAATCTATAGAGATAAATACAAAAAGAAAAAAGATTATCTCTTTCCTTTATCTTGCAATTTCGAAAATGCCATAGATAAATAGGAGATTATTTTATTTTCTTTATTTTATTTATCTTGGGTAAATAAATCTATGTAATTATTTTAGGATATAATTCAAACAATTATCTCTTCCTAAAATACATATGATGGCCGAAAATTACAATAGTAATTAATAAAAAATTCTAATTTATTTAATTAATTATTTTGGGCCAATTCCAATTGGGTTCATTAATCCAATTGAGCTTGAAACTCTCTCTTAAATTAATAAGTCCAACTTAATTAATTTATTTATTAATCACCATTTAAATAAAATATTTTATTTAAACAATTAATAATATTAATATTTTCTCCCGACTAAATATTATAATTATTAATTTCCATTAAATAAACTAATTATTTAATTAATAATTTTATTGACAATATTTTATTATTAATTAATTAATTTTAATTATTAATTTCCGTTCAAATAAAATTAATTATTTAAACATTTAATAATTGTCAATTAATTTTAAATTATTAATTACCATTTAAATATACTCAATATTCAAATAATTAATAATATTTCATTATTAATTTCATGTTTAAATAAACTCATTATTTAAACTATTAATAATGTTTATATAAATTATCGTTTAAATATATTAAATATTTAAACAATTAATACTGCCTATTTAAGTAATCTGATTTACTTAAACTTTCCATTTCTTGTACTTGATTTCGCGACTACGATATTTGGGCTAGCATAGGGACCCGATGGACCTATAGATCATGGGCTTAATAATTAGCCAATTAAGTGATTAACACATAATCAGTTAATTACTTATTATCTAACTATGAATAATTCCACTATAGATTCATAGCTGAACTCCCCTCACTATAGATGAGTTATTGTCCATTTAGTTTATCTTTATTTATATCTGTGATATTATCCTTCACGTGGAACCCTCATAATTACAAAGGGTAAATTTACCGTTTTGCCCTTGTAATTACCGCTTTATCCTTGTGTTCCCGCTGATTCTCCAATGAACTTTATCTTTAGTCGAACTAGAGATAAGATACTTCTGTGATCAATAGAAGTCGTGACGTCACTTGTTCATGTCTCGAATCAGTACATCAAGGGAGTTTCCTAAAGTTCCTAAAATGTTTAGGTATCGCACTGATACCGTTAATTTATAGGAAAGTCATGAATTCCATCTCGTGAAAATGAGTTCCCAGCTTCTTATCTAGTCATCTTCCCAAAACAGGAGTGTATTGAGCATTCTTACAGATCGCTCTCAACTATGTGAATCAAAGAACATAACTCCACAAACAGGAGTCCGCATTTCACTCAGGATTGAGATCTATCACGGTTGATAAACTTAGTTTGATATTCGATTATTTCTAAATAACGGTACTAATGAGAAATTTGATCGAACATCGTGGTCCTGTCTTATACAATCAACATTGCATATGATACTTCCATTTCATGTCTCCCACATGAATGATAGGAATTTGATCATTTGTCAATAAACAAAATGCGAAGCTATCAAAAGTGTTACCAGGATAAGGTTTCTAAACGTTATCCGTTTACTGCAGACACGTTTAAGCTACTCATCTCAACTTTAATCCTCTTGTATGACTCACATACTATTTGAATGTTTGATATTTATATATTTCCATATATTCCTAATATCGTTAATTGAATCAATCTAGATAATATAAAGAACTTATGTTTATTTATTTAATTTATTCTAAATAAATTATTATTATTAAATAATTACAAGTTCTAGGATACCATTCCTAACAGACCTAAGGTTTCCCACTTGTCAAAGTTGTGCTCATGATTTGGTCCATCATAAAGATCCAAATGGAGGAACCTCTTCTTTGGGAATCCTGTTTGGAACAAAATAACGAAAGAGGATCCGAACCAATCCAAAAACTTGTTTCTAATTGAAAAGCTTGTTTCAAAGTACTTGTTTCACTCTATAGACCAAATTGAAACCGAAGACCTAAGGTTTCCCACTTGTCAAAGTTGTGCTCATGATTTGGTCCATCCTAAAGATCCAAATGGAGGAACCAGTTCTTTGGGAATCCGGTTTGGGCCAAAATATCGAAAGATGATCCGAACCACTATAAAAACTTGTTTGTAATTGAAAAGCTTGTTTCAAAGTACTTGTTTCACTCTTCGGACAATTTTGATACCAAATACCTAAGGTTTCATACTTGTCCAAGTTGTGCTCATGATTTGGTCAATCCTAAAGATCCAAATGGAGGAACCTCTTCTTTGGGAATCCTCTTTCGACCAAAATTTCGAAAGAGGATCCGAACCACTCCAAAAACTTGTTTGTAATTGAGATGCTTGTTTCAAAGTACTTGTTTCACTCTTCGGACCATATTGATACCAAAGACCTAAGGATTCCCGCTTCTCAAAGTTTTCCTCATGATTTGGTTCATCCTAAAGATCCAAATGGATGAACCTCTTCTTTGGGATCGTTTTTGGACCAAAATATCGAAAGAGGATCCGAACCACTCCAAAAACTTGTTTTAAATTGAAAAGCTTGTTTTAAATTGAAAAGCTTGTTTCAAAGTACTTGTTTCACTCTTCGGACCATATTGATACCAAAGACCTAAGGTTTCCCACTTGTCAAAGTTTTCCTCGTCATTTGGTCCATCCAAAGATCCAAATGGAGGAACCTCTTCTTTGCGAATCCTCTTTCTACCAAAATTTCGAAAGAGGATCCGAACCACTCCAAAAACTTGTTTGTAATTGAGATGCTTGTTTCAAACTATTTGATTCACTCTTCGGACCATATTGATACCAAAGACCTAAGGATTCCCACTTGTCAAAGTTTTCCTCATGATTTGGTCCATCCTAAAGATCCAAATGGAGAAACCTCTTCTTTGGGAATCGTTTTTGGACCAAAATATCGAAAGAGGATCCGAACCACTCCACAAACTTGTTTGTAATTGAAAAGCTTGTTTCAAAGTACTTGTTTCACTCTTCGAACCATATTGATACCAAAGACCTAAGGTTTCCCACTTGTCAAAGTTGTGCTCATGATTTGGTCCATCCTAAAGATCCAAATGGAGGAACCTCTTCTTTGAAAATCCTCTTTGGACCAAAATAACGAAAGAGGATCCGAACCACTCCAAAAACTTGTTTGTAATTGAAAAACTTGTTTTTAAGTACTTGTTTCAATCTCTAGACCAAATTGAATCCGAAGACCTAAGGTTTCCCACTTGTCAAAGTTGTGCTCATGATTTGGTCCATCCTAAAGATCAAAATGGAGGAACCTATTCTTTGGGAATCCGATTTGGGCAAAAATATCGAAATAGGTTTCGAACCACTATAAAAACTTGTTTATAATTGAAAAACTTGTTTCAAAGTACCTGTTTCACTCTTCGGACCTTTTTGATACCAAAGATCTAAGGTTTTCCACTTGTCAAAGTTTTCCCAGTGATTGGGTCCATCCTAAAGATACAAATGGATGAACCTCTTCTTTGGAAATCCTCTTTGGACCAAAATTTCGAAAGAGGATCCGAATCCTTCCAAAAACTTGTTTGTAATTGAAAATCTTGTTTCAAAGTACTTGTTTCACTCTTCGGATTATATTGATACCAAAGACCTAAGGTTTCCCACTTGTTAAAGTTGTGCCCATGATTTGGTCCATACTAAAGATCCAAATGGAGGAACCTCTTCTTTGGTAATCCTTTTTGGACCAAAATATCAAAAGAGGATCTGAACCACTCCAAAAACTTGTTTGTAATTGAAAAGTTTGTTTCAATGTACTCGTTTCAATCTTCAGATCATATTCATACCAAGGACCTAAGGTTTCCCACTTGTCAAAGTTGTGCTCAAGATTTGGTCCGTCCTAAAGATCCAAATGCAGGTACCTCTTATTTGGGAATCCTCTTTTTACCAAAATATCGAAAGAGGATCCGTTCCACTATAAAAACTTGTTTGTAATTGAGATGTTTGTTTCAAAGTACTTGTTTCACTCTTCGGACCATATTAATACCAAAGACCTAAGGTTTCCACTTGTCAAAGTTTTCTTCTTGGTTTGGTCCATCCTAAAGATCCAAATGGTTGAACCTCTTCTTAGGGAATCCTCTTCGGACCAAAATATCGAAAGAGGATCCGAACCACTCCAAAAACTTGTTTGTAATTGAAAAGTTTGTTTCAATGTACTCGTTTCACTCTTCGGACCATATTGAAACCAAAGACCTAAAGTTTCCCACTTGTCAAAGTTTTTCTCGTGATTTGGTCCATCCTAAAGATCCAAATGGAGGTTCCTCTTCTTTGGGAATCCTCTTTAGACAAAAATATCGAAAGAGGATCCGAACCACTCCAAAAACTTGTTTGTAATTGAAAGGCATAATTCAAAGTACTTGTTTCACTCTTCGGACCATATTGATACCAAAGACCTAAGGTTTCCCACTTGTCAAAGTTGTGCTCATGATTTGGTCCATCCTAAAGATCCAAATGGAGGAACCTCTTCTTTGAGAATCCTCTTTGGACCAAAATAACGAAAGAGGATCCGAGCCACTCCAAAAACTTGTTTGTAATTGAAAAGCTTGTTTTTAAGTACTTGTTTCACTCTCTGAACCAAATTGAATCCGAAGACCTAAGGTTTCCCACCTGTCAAAGTTGTGCTCATGATTTGGTCCATCCTAAAGATCCAAATGGAGGAACCAATTCTTTGGGAATTTGGTTTGGGCCAAAATATCGAAAGAGGATCCGAACCTGATATGAATCATGGAACGTCACAAAACGCCCAAGGACAAATCACAACATTAAAGTTCAAGAGAAGCATTGACATCCATTTACAGGCCTACATTAGCAAAGTCAAGACAAGCTTCGAAGATCCGATCATGGAGGCTATGGAAGAGGACGTGATGAACTTCAATCTATGGCAAATACATTTGGAGGAAGAGTATTGAAGACTTGTTCAATCGGAATTGAAGAGAAGAGCTAATTAGGAAAGTTGCATCATTTTTGCAAACTTTCCTTATTTGGACCACTTTCCATATTTGTTCCCAAAGTTTCCATATTTGTTCCCAAAATGGTTCCAACGAATTTATGATGTATTTAGACATGTTTTAGGTCTTTTATATTCATTTTATATGTTTGGAAAGGATTAGGAAAGATATTATTCTCTAGAAAAGATTTTCCACAAAATCTGCCAATTTCACATAAGGCAAGTTTTGGGCAGATTTTGTGCTCCTTGTAATCCGAATTTCATAGCTTATTTTTAGGGTTTCTTTGCCTATTTAAAGGCCTCATTTGTAACCCTAAAGACCAAGAATTCATATGATAATAATATTGCTTTTTGCTTAGCTGAAATTGCTTAGTTTTGTAGCCTTGTTCTAGGTTGCATGTTTTAGAAACATTCAAGCATGAATTGATCTATTGTGTTTGTGGATTGTTTCAATCTTGAAATAAGAACAAGTTCTCTTATTTCAAGATCATAGATCATTGGAATAATCTTTCTCTTCTTGTGTTCCAAGGGTTTTACCTTATTGTTCATCGGGGTTTTAGGATTTGCATCTAGGGGTTCTTTGTGCTTTCAAAGGGTTTCTATTTCAATTTCCTAGGGTTTCATATCATTTGGTATCAGAGCTTGCTCTGGGAGAGAGTTATCAAAGGTAAATTCGTTTACTTCATCACCTACGTCTTCACTTTTTCTAATCCCCCATCAAAACCGCTTTCATTAAAAAAAACCAGAAAATTTCCAGATTTTTGTTCCAACTTGTACATCACCTACTGACCTCGTCCCTTAACCTTTTCCTACGAAATTTTTTTCCAATCTGTTTATTTTTCGATCCTCTACAAAATTACAGAAGACATCAAATCCAAAATCAGAACTTAAATTACCTAAAAACTCGTTTCAAAGTTTGAATACCAAGCAGTTTTTTTTTTCTTCATCTTTCAAAACCCTAATTTTTTTGCAACCACAAAATTCTTCCATTATGACAATACATACTAGAGATATCAAGTGTACTAAATGTCGTGGAAGAGGGCATATTCGGGAGGTGTGCCCTAACAAGATAGATTTGGCTCTAGAAGGAGATGAAACTAAAGAAGAAGAAAAAGAGAGAGTTGAAGAGGATGGAACAAGAACAACAAAAAAGAAGAGAGAAAAGGGAGTCGGTGAAGCGAGAGAGATTAGAGCGAGAAGAAAAGGAGAAAATAAAGAAGCAAGAAGAGTTGAGAAAATTAGAGCAAGAAAAGCAAGCTCTCGTTAGAAGAATTGAGAGGAAAAGGAAATTATTGGCCACACCACCCCTCTTTGCACTCGAGTATCATATGGGAAGTTTCAAGCTAAACCCTTTCCAAGATTTTTTTATGATTTTTTGCAGGAAATCAATGCCAATAATGGTGCCACAAATGCTTTAACAATTGGCGAATTTTTCAAGGGAGACTCCACCATGATCAAACCTTTAGATTCGAGGACGAATCTTTTCGAAGTTGGAGAGAATGATATGAATCATCCCAGCCCCAAATGTCAAAGAATTGACAATATTGAAGTCCAAGGTTTCAATCAAGAAAAGATCAAGAATCCGAAGACTAAACGAGTGAAGATTGACTTTCTTGGGCATTTGCAAGGATATTTGGTTACATACTTGACTAATCAAGAAAATGAGTTTAAAACACTTCTAAACTCATGGGATATTTGTTTCAAAGAGCTCCAAAGAAAATCGCGCATGAAAACATTCAAACGAGTGAAAATGACATCAAAAACGGCGACTGGCACTTGTAGTTTTGTCTATTTTCATCCAATTTCGAATTTTAGTATTTTATTTGAGTTTTATTACTTTAGTTTTATTTATTATTATTATTATTGATGTAATAGGGAAGATTTGACTTTGTTTCCTTAGTTTTGCAAACTTGGAGACCAAGTTTAAAAGATTAGGAAAACTTTCCTAATTTGAATTTAGGAAAGTCTAGTTTTTACCTTTTTATTATTAGGTCTTTATTTCCCTTCATATTTTCGACCAAGCTAGGGTTTATTAGGCTATTTAAAGCCTCTTTTGTAAGCTTTACAATCAGAATATCAATGAATGAAAATCGATTTGTTTTGGTTTAAGCTTTTGCTTTGAAAAACCTCTTTGTAATTCATGTTCTTGAATTGCATGTTTAGAGTCATTCAAGTCCAATTGATCATTGTTCTTGTGGAGTGCCTCAACCTTAATTAAAGAAACATATTCTTGAATTAGGGGATTGATCGATTAGGTCATCATCTTCCCAACCTCGCCTAAAGGTTGATTCAAATTGTTAAGGGTTTTCAAGCTTTTCCGTTCAAGGGTCCATCATCCGGTTCTTGAATCCGTCAACGCTTGAGGGTTCGTATCATTTGGTATCAGAGCTTAGGCTCAAGGGAAGATTTCTATCTTACTTGCTTTCTTGTTATTTTAATTTTTCTTGTCTTGTTCTTCGTTCATCAAAAATTCCAAAAAAAACACAAAAAAAAAAACTGTTCCAGAATTTCCTTCTTTAGCTACTGTTTTTGTTATTTTTCGTATAGTTACTTTCCGAATCTCAAAAAGTCATAAACTAAAAAAGTATTTATCTTTCTTTTTTGATTATTTGTTATTCAGAAACGTTTGTCAAAAAAAAAGTGGAAGATGGAGAAAAATAAAGATCTTCACAGACTGTCAGATTGTGCAGAAAATTGAAAAAAAAAAAAGTGTTCTTCCTTATTTGCTTGAGTTTCTGGAAAAAAGTGGTTTGAGTTCTTATGGTTCTTGAATAGTTCATCTTAAACTCATCATTTATGCATCTTGAATCCGAAATTATCAAGTTGAATGAGCCAAATTTGTTTGTTTCCTAAAATGCTAGAACTTACCATAAATAGCCAAAACTGTTTTTGGAAAGTTTCAAATCTGCCCATATTTGAATATATGCATCTTTTGCTTTAGGAAAGTATTATTTTCTGATCCAAATTGCTTTAGGAAAGTCTAATTTCGAATTTTTCTCTTTTAGGAAAGTTTATTCTTGCTTGTTTTCATTCTTATTCTTTCCTTGTTACAAAAATACACCATTTGCAAAATCTGTCCTATTTTTCTTTAGCCACCCAAGTTGATTGTTTCTTATTTCTTTATTGTTACATTTTACAAATTTCATTAGAATCTTTGTTGCTTGATAGTTGCTAAAGTGTGCTAAAATTTCAAGGTTACATTTAGGGTCTAAAATCTGTTTTTGAGTGCAAACACGAGAGAACGAACATCATCGAGTGTAAACACTTAGGGAGTGATTGAGAGGTCCTATTTTTATTACTAACTTGTTTACTTGCAGCAATGTATCATGAAATTGGTCAAAGGAGGAGTAATAGATGTCGAGAGAGAGAACATACTCGGAGGGAAAATAGAGGTGTTTATCATGAAGGGATGGAGCATAGAAGCATAAGAGATGATAAGCTCAAGTTACCTACTTTCCAAGGGAGATCAAATCCAGAGGTTTACTTGACATGGGAAAGAGATGTGGAGATTTGTTTCGAAGAACATCCATGTAGTGATTCAAAGAAGGTACAACTTATAACCACTCAATTTTGTGATTATGCACTAACATGGTGGAAACAATTGGTGAACAATAGGAAAATAAGAACTTTGGAGGATCCAATTGAAACTTGGTGTGAACTCAAATACATAATGAGGAAACGATTTGTACCAGACCGATTTCAAAGAGACCTTGTGCAAAAGTTCGAAGATCTTACACAAGGAAACATGAGTGTTTGTGAGTACTACAATGAGTTTAAATATCTCATGGCTAGAGCTAATATTGAGGAAGATGAAGAGATGACTATGGCATGGTTCTTAGATGGATTAAACTATGAGATTGCTGGCCAAGTTAATGGGTATACATATGTGAAGTTGGAAGAAATGGTTTACTATGCATCCAAGGTCGAAATTAGATTCAAAAGAAGAAGAGATACACGGTATGCTTCTAAACCTATTTCCAATACTACTTCTTCTTATCAAATGGGTGTAAATGGTACATTAATGGATAAGAATGTGGCTGCCTATGGCTTGGTAGAGGAAAATACCAAATTGATTTTAGAGAAAGTCAAGATGATTGAAAGAGAACTTTTAAAATCGAAGGAAGTTTTCAATGCTAGCATGGAGGAGATAAAAGAGGATATTCGTGCTAATGTTTTTGTGGAGGAAACTTGTGAGCTACAAAAGAGTTCTATGTTTGAAAATAATGAAAATTGTGACAAAAAAAGTGAGCCGAAAGAAAGAGAGATGAGTGCAAAAGAACTTAGTGAGTTAAAAGAAAGAGAGATGAGTGATAAAAAAGAAATGAGTGCTCAAAACAAAGAGAGTTGTGAGTTTGAAAAGAAAGAGTGTAATGAGAGTGAAAAGAATGAGTGCTTTGAGATTACAAAGTGTGAGACATTTGAGTTTAGTGAGCAAAAAGAGAGTGAAATAGAGAGTGAGAGCTTGAAAGTTAGATCAAGTGAGGCTAGGAATGAAATCTACCAACCTACATTTGTACTTTTGTACAAAGAGGTTTGTTTTACACTTAACCCATCTTTGCCTAGTATGTTTGTTGAGTTTTTGCAGGAATTCAAAAGGTTGTTCCCTAATGAGATGCCTAGTAATTTGTCATCAATGAAAGGCATAAAACATCATGAAGACAACATTCAAGGGGCTGCCATACTCAATAAACCACCATCTCACATGATTCAATGCATGGAAAATCGGGTAAACACATCCATGGTAAAGTATCCTAACCCTATTTTTGATAAAATGCATATTAATTGTTTGCTTGCTAAAATTGTTATCAATTCTGAATTTTTACAACATGAAATGAATTTCATTGATAATTATACATCTTGTGCTAAGACTTACTTGCTTGATAATTCCCAAATTGAAAGAGTTGATTTACTTGCTACTTTTGGTGATGTGCTTAATTATTCACATGATTATTGTTTGATTGATAAAATGATTTTGCATGATTATCACTCACTCGAAAAGAATGTTCGATTTGTTTCTTATAAGTCTAAGGATGATTGTAGTGTTGGATCTTTATTAGTGTTACCATATTATAAGAAGATTTATGAGATTGACTATGGTCCATGCATCTCTAAGTCTTCCTTGCTACTTCAACTAACTAACAATCTGGTGAGCTTTGATGATGTTTGTCCTAAGATAGGTCATTTCAAGAAGTTACAAAATCTAGATAAGACAATGGACACTCAATTGCTAAGAAAAGAGAAGATATCAAGGAAGAAAATGGTTTTTGATCCGGGAGGTGTTAACTTGAAAGGAGAAAGAAGGGTACCATTGTTGCTCTCTTTGGTGCCAATTCACAATACACGAGGTAAGCGTGCTTTATATGCTTTTATTTATGTTATTAACTTAATTTATTGCGATGTAGGTAATGTTATAGATTCGAGGACGAATCCTTTTCAAGAGGGAGGGGATGATATGAATCATGGAACGTCACAAAACGCCCAAGGACAAATCACAACATTAAAGTTCAAGAGAAGCATTGACATCCATTTACAGGCCTACATTAGCAAAGTCAAGACAAGCTTCAAGATCCGATCATGGAGGCTATGGAAGAGGACGTGATGAACTTCAATCTATGGCAAATACATTTGGAGGAAGAGTATTGAAGACTTGTTCAATCGGAATTGAAGAGAAGAGCTAATTAGGAAAGTTGCATCATTTTTGCAAACTTTCCTTATTTGGACCACTTTCCATATTTGTTCCCAAAGTTTCCATATTTGTTCCCAAAATGGTTCCAACGAATTTATGATGTATTTAGACATGTTTTAGGTCTTTTATATTCATTTTATATGTTTGGAAAGGATTAGGAAAGATATTATTCTCTAGAAAAGATTTTCCACAAAATCTGCCAATTTCACATAAGGCAAGTTTTGGGCAGATTTTGTGCTCCTTGTAATCCGAATTTCATAGCTTATTTTTAGGGTTTCTTTGCCTATTTAAAGGCCTCATTTGTAACCCTAAAGACCAAGAATTCATATGATAATAATATTGCTTTTTGCTTAGCTGAAATTGCTTAGTTTTGTAGCCTTGTTCTAGGTTGCATGTTTTAGAAACATTCAAGCATGAATTGATCTATTGTGTTTGTGGATTGTTTCAATCTTGAAATAAGAACAAGTTCTCTTATTTCAAGATCATAGATCATTGGAATAATCTTTCTCTTCTTGTGTTCCAAGGGTTTTACCTTATTGTTCATCGGGGTTTTAGGATTTGCATCTAGGGGTTCTTTGTGCTTTCACACTTATGAGAAAATATGTTTTTTTGATATTTCAATGTAAGTAAATTACAACAGATATATATAGGCATGAGTAGGTGGGAAATAAAATCTAACTAGATCTAAATCTATCTAAATCCAAATCTTACTTAGTTACAACAACTAACAAAATCAAATTACATCAGATACACATAACTAATATCCCCCTTCAAACGAATACCCACTAAACAGGCATGAGTTTGGACCGTAAATAGTGAAGACGATCAACAGAAAGTGGCTTAGTAAACATATCAGCCACTTGATCATTAGTGGGAACATACTGAAGTTGCATATCTTTACGAACAACACGCTCACGAACAAAATGGAAATCAATTTCCACATGTTTGGTTCGACCATGAAATACAGGATTTTTGGCAAGCTGTATTGCAGATACATTATCACAAATAAGAGTAGGAGGAGAACAACTATATATGTGCAGATCCTTAAATAGTTGTCTCAACCAAGAAACCTCAGCAGCAGTTGCAGCAAGAGCTCGATATTCAGCCTCGGTAGAGCTTCTAGAAACTGTGGCCTGTTTCTTAGCACACCAAGATATGGGGTTAGAACCCATGAAAATAACAAAACCAGTGGTTGAACGTCTATCAAATTGATCCCCTGCCCAATCCGAATCCGAAAAAGCATGAAGATCAAAGAAATTAGACTTGCCACGCTGAAACAAAATGCCAAAACCAAGAGTTCCACCCAAATATCGTATAATACGTTTAACAGCAACAAGATGAACATATGTGGGAGAATGCATAAACTGGGAAACCTTGCTCACAGCAAAATTAATATCAGGACGAGTAAACGTCAAATAGTGTAAAGCTCCAACCATTGCTCTATAAATCCGAGCATCATCAGGAGAACAAAAGTCAGAAGATTCATTAGACAATGGAGCTTTAAGAGAACAAGGTGTCTTACAAGTTTTTGCATTTGTCATACCAAAACGAGAAAGAATATCTCGAGCATACTTAGATTGACACACAAAAATTCCAGCTGCAGAAATTCTGAACTTCCAATCCAAGAAAATACTTCAAAGATCCCAAGTCAGTCATATCAAAACGAAGACGTAATTGAGAATTCAAAGAATTAACATAAGAAGAATCATTTCCAGTTATAATAATGTCATCAACATACAATAGAAGGTATGTAAGAGATCCTTCAACATTACGAACAAAAAGAGATGGATCAGCATGGGAAGGAACAAATCCAAAAGTAAGCAAATGAGTAGAGAAACACTCAAACCAAGCACGAGGGGCCTGCTTTAAACCGTAAAGTGATTTATGTAATCGACAAACATGATTCGGAAATGAAGAATCAACAAAACCTTGAGGTTGTTGCATATACACTTCCTCATTTAATTCACCATGGAGAAAGGCGTTTTTAACATCGAGTTGCCTGAGAGACCAACCAAACTGAGCAGCAAGAGATATAATAATGCGAACAGTGGGTTTCTTAACAACCGGACTAAAAGTCTCATCATAATCAATACCTTCTTCTTGATGAAAGCCTTTAGCTACGAGTCTAGCTTTATAACGAGCTACATTGCCATCAGGATGATGTTTGACCCGGTAAACCCATTTACAACCAATTGCACTCTTTCCAGAAGGCAAAGGAGATAAAGTCCAAGTACCCTGCTTAATTAAAGCATCAAACTCATTTTTCATGGCTTGTTTCCAAACAGGAAGCTTAGAAGCTTTGGAGAAAGAAGTTGGCTCACCATCATCAATAGGTAAAGAAGAGGAAACCATAAAAGCTCTCTTCTTAGAGATACCAGATTTGGATCTAGTTTGCATAGGATGAGCAGTGGTGGTATCAATAGGTGGAGAAGTCACAGAAACATTTGCAGGTTGTGTTACAACATCAATATTTGATTGAGGTAGAGATGGCTTAGGTAATGTCGATGAGGATGAAGAAAATAGAAGATGAAGAGGTGGTTGATAAGAAACATCAGTTGGAGATACAGAAGATGTAGAAGGAGAAGAAGAAAAAGGAAAACAAGATTCATCAAAAATAACATGTCGAGAAATATACAACTTACCATTGCTCATGTTGTAGCACAAATAACCCTTATACTCAAGTGGATAACCAAGGAAAATACACTGTGATGTTTTAGGCTGCAATTTGTGAGAATTATACGGTTTCAAAAGTGGATAACATGCACAACCAAAATTTTTAAGTTGAGAATAATCAGGAAGCCTATCAAACAACAATTCAAATGGAGATTTATTACCAAGAGAAGGAGAAGGCAAACGATTGATCAAAAAAATAGCTGCTGCAAATGCATACGACCAAAATTTAATAGGAAGAGATGATTTAGATAAAAGAGTAAGAGCAACCTCAACTATATGACGATGTTTTCGTTCAGCAACTCCATTTTGCTCCGGAGTGTAAGGACATGATTTTTGATGAAAAATGCCATGAGAAGAAAGAAAAGATTTTAGAGTACTATTAACAAACTCACCACCACCGTCACTCCTAAAAACTTTCAATTTGGTAGAAAGTAAATTTTCAACAAAAGGCTTAAACATTTGAAAAACAGAACATACATCAGATTTACGAACTAGGGGAAACAACCAAGTATATTTGGAAAAATCATCCACAAATGAAACATAATAGTTGTAGCCATTTATTGAAGTTTCAGGCGATGGACCCCAAACATCACTGTGAACAAGCTCAAGTGATGAAATAGAAGCAGTACGAGATAAAGGAAAAGGTAATTTTGACATTTTACCATTAAGACAATGTTCACATAAACAAGAAGTAGATTTGCAGGGTGATAAATGCAGAGAATTCAAAACTACATTAAGCACATTATTGTTGGGATGACCAAGACGGTTGTGCCAGAGAGTGGGAGAAACCTTGGATCCAACGAGAGCAACCAAGTTATTGGCATGAACATGAGCAGATGATGGTGTTGTAGATGATATGGGATAGAGACCATTAACACTAGGACCTTGATACAAAATTTTGCCCATAGGCTTGTCCTGAATAAAGAATTTGTCGAATCAAAGACAAATATACAATTATTATCCACACATAAACGATGAACAGAAAGAAGATTGGTTGCAATATGAGGAACACGAAGCATGTTCAACAAAGAAAATGAAGAGGATGAAGTTTGAAGAGTACCACAACCTGTATGAGTAATTGGAAGTGACTGCCCATTGCCAACCGAGACGTGATCCTCACCGTTATATTCAGAATTAATGGCGAGATTAGTAATATCCGAAGTTAAATGCGCATTGGAACCAGAATCGATTAGCCAGAATGAGCCAGGTTGCTGAATAGTATTCAACGAAGGCAAAATGGGAGGTGTCCTGGTCGATTGAAGCGACCATAGCCGCAAGCCGAGCCGGTGGATGTCGTCCTTGAAATGAATAATTCATTCGGTTGTAACAATCTAGTGCATTATGACCAAAACGTTGACAGATTTGACAATGAACACGAGACGAAGCGGTCGAATCATGGGAAGGAGTGGACTGATTTCCATAATTAAACCCACGACTTCCAAAATTACCTCTACCAGAATTTCCACTAGAAGTGCCTCGTCCACGAATGAAACCACGACCGCGACTCGACCACCACCATTACCTCTGCCGCGAGCAAAATTTGGAGCTCGGAATTGTGTAATATTTTGAGAGGTGGCAACCATAGCGATAGGGAAGAAGAAACGGATCAACAGGTCGAGTCTGTCTCTCAAGAGCGCAGACTCTTGACCTTCATCAAATTATGTAATTCCTCAAAGTTAAGAGGCTCGAACGAGTGCGCAACGACGTCTTAAAGACGTTATAATCAACCGGCAAGCCATTAACAGTGTAGATCAAAAGATCCTCTGTCTCGATACACACAGATACAGCAGACAATTTATCCTTAATTTCCTTAATGCGTTGAACATACAAATCAATTGTCTCGTGAGATCGCTTGGAAATAGTTTGAAGTTCAGATTTCAAACTTACAATAGTTGAACGGGTGGAAGAAGAAAAATGCCTTTCAAGTGTATCCCATATTTTCTTAGACGAATCACTGCCAACAACCAGCGAGAGAGCGGTTGGCGATAAAGTAGCATTAAGAAGAGTTGCAAGCGCTTGATCCTTCACAGACCACTCCTCAAAGAGAGGATTTGGTTGACGTTGGATCGAATTAGCCACAAAGGCAAGAAGGCATCAGGTTTTGGCGTAGAACCATCAACGAAGCCAAAAAGTCTATGAGCCCAGGAGAATCGACGAGATCTGATACTTCCAAAGAGCAAAATTAGAAGAATCAAGACGCACCGAAATAAGATTGCAGATATTTGAAAGGAGAAAAATTGGGGATGAACGCAAATCACCCTCAGTAGGAGACGATGCTTGGGCTTGAGAAGTTTGTATGTTACTGGGAGACGAAGCCATTTGGGTTGAAAGGGAAAAAAAAATTGGAAAGTACAATGTGTGAAAGTAGGTGATACGTGGAGAGCAAATAAGAATGAAGTGATACGTGGAGAGAAAATAAGGAAGGCAAGATGAAAAAAAAAATTAGTCAAAAAGCCTGCTCTGATACCATAAAGCTTTCACACTTATGAGAAAATATGTTTTTTTGATATTTCAATGTAAGTAAATTACAACAGATATATATAGGCATGAGTAGGTGGGAAATAAAATCTAACTAGATCTAAATCTATCTAAATCCAAATCTTACTTAGTTACAACAACTAACAAAATCAAATTACATCAGATACACATAACTAATAAGAACCACTATAAAAACTTGTTTATAATTGAAAAACTTGTTTCAAAGTACTTGTTTCACTCTTCGGACCATTTTGATACCAAAGACCTAAGGTTTCCCACTTGTGAAAGTTTTCCTCGTGATTGGGTCTATCCTAAAGATACAAATGGAGGAACCTTTCCTTTGGGAATTCCTCTTTCGACCAAAACTTCGAAAGAGGATCTGAACCACTCCAAAAACTTGTTTGTAATTGAAAATCTTGTTCCAAAGTACTTGTTTCACTCTTTGGACCATATTGATACCAAAGACCTAAGGTTTCCCACTTGTGAAAGTTGTGCTCATGATTTGGTCCATACTAAAGATCCAAATGGAGGAACCTCTTCTTTGGGAATCCTTTTTGAACCAAAATATCAAAAGAGGATCCGAACCACTCCAAAAACTTGTTTGTAATTGAAAAGTTTGTTTCAATGTACTCGTTTCAATCTTCGGATCATATTCATACCAAGGACCTAAGGTTTCCCACTTGTCAAAGTTGTGCTCAAGATTTGGTCCATCCTAAAGATCCAAATGGAGGTACCTCTTATTTGGGAATCCTCTTTGAACCAAAATAACGAAAGATGATCCGAACCACTATAAAAACTTTTTTGTAATTGAGATGCTTGTTTCAAAGTACTTGTTTCACTCTTCGAACCATATTAATACCAAAGACCTATGGTTTCCACTTGTCAAAGTTTTCCTCGTGATTTGGTCCATCCAAAAGATCCAAATGGTTGAACCTCTTCTTTGGGAATCCTCTTCGGACCAAAATATCGAAAGAGGATCCGAACCACTCCAAAAACTTGTTTGTAATTGAAAAGTTTGTTTCAATGTACTCGTTTCACTCTTCGTACCATATTGAAAAAAATGACCTAAGGTTTCCCACTTGTCAAAGTTTTCCTCGTGATTTGGTCCATCCAAAAGATCCAAATGGAGGTTCCTCTTCTTTGGGAGTCCTCTTTGGACAAAAATTTCGAAAGATGATCCGAACCACTCCAAAAACTTGTTTGTAATTGAAAAGCTTGTTTCAAATTACTTGTTTCACTCTTCGGACCATATTGATAGTAAACACCTAAGGTTTCTCACTTGTCAAAGTTTTTCTCGCGATTTTGTCCATCCTAAAGATCCAAATGGAGGAACCTCTTCTTTGGGAATCCTCTTTGGACCAAAATTTCGAAAGAGAATCCGAACCATTCCAAAAACTTGTTTGTAATTGAAAAGCTTGTTTCAAAGTACTTTCTTCACTCTCTAGATCAAATTGTATCCGAAGATTTAAGGTTTCCCAATTGTCGAAGTTGTGCTCATGATTTGGTCCATCCTAAAGATCCAAATGGAGGAACCACTTCTTTGGGAATCCTGTTTGGACCAAAATATTAAAAGAGGATCCGAACTTCTCCAAAAACTTGTTTGTAATATAAAAGCTTGTTTCAAAGTACTTGTTTCACTCTTCGAACCATTTTGATACCAAACACCTTAGGTTTCCGACTTGTCAATGTTCTGCTCATGATTTGGTCCATCCTAAAAAAGATCCAAATGGAGGAACCTCTTCTTTAGGAATCTTGTTTGGACCAAAATATCGAAAGAGGATTCGAACCACAATAAAAACTTGTTTGTAATTGAAAAGCTTGTTTCAAAGTACTTGTTTCACTCTTCGGACCATTTTGATACCAAAGACCTAAGGTTTCCACTTGTCAAAGTTTTCCTCGTGATTTTGTCCATCCTAAAGATCCAAATGGAGGAACCTCTTCTTTGAGAATTCTCTTTTGACCAAAATATCGAAAGAGAATCCGACCCACTCCAAAAACATGTTTGTGATTGAAAAGTTTGTTTCAAAGTACTTGTTTAACTCTCTAGACCAAATTTAATCCGAAGACGTAACGTTTCCCACTTGTCTATGTTGTGCTCATGATTTGGTCCATCCTAAAGATCCAAATGGAGGAACCTCTTCTTTAGGAATCCGGTTTGGACCAAAATATCGAAAGAAGATTTGAACCACTATGAAAACTTGTTTGTAATTGAAAAGCTTGTTTCAAAGTACTTATTTCACTCTTCGGACCATTTTGTTCCGAAGACCTAAGGTTTCCGACTTGTCAAAGTCTTCCTCGTGATTTGGTCCATCCTAAAGATCCAAAGGGAGGAACCTCTTCTTTGGGAATCCTGTTTGGACCAAAATATCTAAAGAGGGTCCGAACCACTATAAAAACTAGTTTGTAATTGAAAAGCTTGTTTTAAATTACTTGTTTCACTCTTCAGACCTTATTGATACCAAAGACCTAAGGTTTCCCACTTGTCAAAGTTTTCCTCGTGATTTGGTCTATCCTAAAGATCTGAATTAAGGAACCTTTTCTTTGGGATTCCTGTTTGGACCAAAATATCGAAAGAGGATCCGAACCACCCCAAAAACTTGTTCGTAATTAAAAACTTTTTTCAAAGTACTTGTTTCACTCTTCGGAACATTTTGATACAAAAGACCTAAGGTTTCCCACTTGTCAAAGTTTTCCTCATGATTTGGTCCATCCTAAAGATCCAAATGGAGGAACCATTTCTTTGGCAAGCCTCTTTCGACCAAAATTTCGAAAGAGGATCCAAACCACTCCAAAAACTTGTTTGTAATTGAGAAGCTTGTTTCAAAGTACTTGTTTCAATCTTCGGACCATATTGATACCAAAGACCTAAGATTTCCCCCTTGTCAAAGTTGTGCTCATGATTTTGTCCATCCTAAAGATCCAAATGGAGGAACCTCTTCTTTGGGAATCCTCTTTGGATCAAAATAACGAAAGAGAATTCGAACCACTATAAAAACTTGTTTGTAATTGAAAAGCTCGTTTCAAAGTACTTGTTTCACTCTTCGGACCATTTTGATACCAAAGACCTTAAGTTTCCCACTTGTCAAAGTCATGCTCATGATTTGGTCCATCCTAAAGATCCAAATGGAGGAACCTTGATATGAATCATCCCAGCCCCAAATGTCAAAGAATTGACGATATTGAAGTCCAAGGTTTCAATCAAGAAAAGATTAAGAATCCGAAGACTAAACGAGTGAAGATTGACTTTCTAGGGCATTTGCAAGGATATTGGGTTACATACTTGACTAATGAAGAAAATGAGTTTAAAACACTATTAAACTCATGGGATATTTGGTATCAGAGCTTGCTCTGGGAGAGAGTTATCAAAGGTAAATTCGTTTACTTCATCACCTACATCTTCACTTTTTCTAATCTCCCATCAAAACCGCTTTCATTAAAAAAAAAAGAAAAAAAAAAAAAAAACAGAAATTTTCCAGATTTTTGTTCCAACTTGTACATCACCTACTGACCTCGTCCCTTCACCTTTTCCTACAAATTTTTTTTCCAATCTGTTTATTTTTCGATCCTCTACAAAATTACAGAAGACATCAAATCCAAAATCAGAACTTAAATTACCTAAAAACTCGTTTCAAAGTTTGAATACCAAGCAGTTTTTTTTTTCCTCATCTTTCAAAACCCTAATTTTTTTGCAACCACAAAATTCTTCCATTATGACAATACATACTAGAGCCAAATCTATCTTGTTAGGAGATTGAAGAGGATGGAACAAGAACAACAAAAAAGAAGAGAGAAAAGGGAGTCGGTGAAACGAGAGAGATTAGAGCGAGAAGAAAAGGAGAAAATAAAGAAGCAAGAAGAGTTGAGAAAATTAGAGCAAGAAAAGCAAGCTCTAGTTAGAAGAATGGAGAGGAAAAGGAAATTATTGGTCACACCACCACTCTTTGCACTCGAGTATCATATGGGAAGTTTCAATCTAAAACCTTTGCAAGATTTTGTTTATGATTTTTTGCAGGAAATCAATGACAATAATGGTGCCACAAATGCTTTAACAATTGGCGAACTTTTCAAGGGAGACTCCACCATGATCAAACCTTTAGATTCGAGGACGAATCTTTTCGAAGTTGGAGAGAATGATATGAATCATCCCAGCCCCAAATGTCAAAGAATTGACGATATTGAAGTCCAAGGTTTCAATCAAGAAAAGATTAAGAATCCGAAGACTAAACGAGTGAAGATTGACTTTCTAGGGCATTTGCAAGGATATTGGGTTACATACTTGACTAATGAAGAAAATGAGTTTAAAACACTATTAAACTCATGGGATATTTGTTTCAAAGAGCTCCAAAGAAAATCGCGCATGAAAACATTCAAACGAGTGAAAATGACATCAAAAATGGCGACTGACACTTGTAGTTTTGTCTATTTTCATCCAATTTCGAATTTTAGTATTTTATTTGAGTTTTATTACTTTATTTTTATTTATTATTATTATTATTGGTGTAATAGGGAAGATTTGACTTTGTTTCCTTAGTTTTGCAAACTTGGAGACCAAGTTGAAAAGATTAGGAAAACTTTCCTAATTTGAATTAGGAAAGTCTAGTTTTTACCTTTTTATTATTAGGTCTTTATTTCCCTTCATATTTTCGACCAAGCTAGGGTTTATTAGGCTATTTAAAGCCTCATTTGTAAGCTTTACAATCAGAATATCAATGAATGAAAATCCTTTTGTTTTGGTTTAAGCTTTTGCTTTGAAAAACCTCTTTGTAATTCATGTTCTTGAATTGCATGTTTAGAGTCATTCAAGTCCAATTGATCATTGTTCTTGTGGAGTGCCTCAACCTTAATTAAAGAAATATATTCTTGAATTAAGGGATTGATCGATTAGGTCATCATCTTCCCAACCTCGCCTAAAGGTTGATTCAAATTGTTAAGGGTTTTCAAGCTTTTCCATTCAAGGGTCCATCATCCGGTTCTTGAATCCGTCAACGCTTGAGGGTTCGTATCAAACCTCTTCTTTGGGAATCCTGTATGGGCCAAAATATCGAAAGAGGATCCGAACCACTATAAAAACTTGTTTGTAATAGAAAAGCTTGTTTCAAAGTACTTGTTTCACTCTTCGGACCATTTTGATACCAAAGACCTAAACTTTCATACTTGTCCAAGTTGTGCTCATGATTTGGTCCATCCTAAAGATCCAATTGGATGAACCACTTCTATGGGAATCGTTTTTGGACCAAAATATCGAAAGAGGATCCGAACCACTCCAAAAACTTGTTTGTAATTGAAAAGCTTGTTTCAAAGTACTTGTTTCACTCTTCGGATCATAATTATACCAAATACCTAAGGTTTCCCACTTGTCAAAGTTGTGCTCATGATTTGGTCCATCCTAAAGATCAAAATGGAGGAACCTCTTCTTTGGGAATCCTCTTTGGACAAAAAATTCGAAAGATGATCCGAACAACTCCAAAAACTTGTTTGTAATTGAAAAGTTTGTTTCAATGTACTCGTTTCACTCTTTGGACCATATTGATCTCAAAGACCTCAGGTTTCCCACTTGTCAATGTTTTCCTCGTGATTTTGTCCATCCTAAAGATCCAAATGGAGGAACCTCTTCTTTGGGAATCCTGTTTGGACAAAAATATCGAAAGAGGATCCGAAACCACTATAAAAACTTGTTTGTAATTGAGATGATTGTTTCAAAGTACTTGTTTCACTCGTCGGACCATATTGATACCAAAGACCTAAGGTTTCCACTTGTCAAAGTTTTCCTCGTGATTTGGTCCATCCTAATGATCCAAATGGAGGAACCTCTTCTTTGGGAATACTCTTTGGATAAAAATAACGAAAGAGGATCTGAACCACTCCAAAAACTTGTTTGAAATTGAAAAGCCTGTTTCAAAGTACTTGTTTCACTCTCTAGACTAAATTGAATCCGAAGACCATAATTATACCAAATACCTAAGGTTTCCCACTTGTCAAAGTTGTGCTCATGATTTGGTCCATCCTAAAGATCAAAATGGAGGAACCTCTTCTTTGGGAATCCTCTTTGGACAAAAAATTAGAAAGATGATCCGAACAACTCCAAAAACTTGTTTGTAATTGAAAAATTTGTTTCAATGTACTCGTTTCACTCTTTGGACCATATTGATCTCAAAGACCTCAGGTTTCCCACTCGTCAATGTTTTCCTCGTGATTTTGTCCATCCTAAAGATCCAAATGGAGGAACCTCTTCTGATATGAAACCCTAGGAAATTGAAATAGAAACCCTTTGAAATCACAAAGAACCCCTAGATGCAAATCCTAAAACCCCGATGAACAATAAGGTAAAACCCATGGAATACAAGAAGAAGAAGATTATTCCAATGATCTAATACCTTGAAATAAGAGAACTTGTTCTTATTTCAAGATCGAAACAATCCACAAACACAATAGATCAAGTTATGCTTGAATGTTTCTAAAACATGCAACCTAGAACAAGGCTACAAAACTAAGCAACTTCAGCAAAGCAAAAAGAAATATTATTATCATATGAATTCTTCATGTTTAGGGTTACAAATGAGGCCTTTAAATAGGCAAAGAAACCCTAAAAATAACAAGCAAATTCGGAATAAAGAAGAGAATAAAATCTGCCCAACACTTGCCTTATATGGATTTGGCAGATTTTGGGGAAAATCTTTCCTAGAGAATAATATCTTTCCTAATTCTTTCCAAGCCAATAAACTGAATATAAATGACCTAAAACATGTCAAAATATATCATAAATTCGTGGACATCATATATGGCAAGTTTGGGAACAAATATGGAAAGTGGTCCAAATAAGGAAAGTTTGCAAAAGTGATGCAACTTTCCTAATTAGCTCTCTTCTTCATTTCTGATTGAACAAGTCTTCAATATTCCTCTCCAAAATACATATTCCATTGATTAATGTGCATCAAGTCCCTCCATGCTCGGATCTTCAAAGCTTGTCTTGACTTGGCTAATGTAGGCTTGTAAATGGATGTCAATGCTTCTCTTGAACTTTAATGTTGTGATTTGTCCTTGGGCTTTTTGTGACGTTCCATGATTCATATCATCCCCTCCCTCTTGAAAAGGATTCGCCCTCGAATCTATAACATTACCTACATCGCAATAAATTAAGTTAATAACATAAATAAAAGCACCTGAAGCATACTTACCTTGCAAATCAGATTTGTAAGCATCTTGATGTCTTCTCCCTTGTCTAACTCCTCCCGGATCAAAAACTTTGAACTTCCGTCCCATTATATCCACATCAAAATCTAGCTCATGAAAGACCACAACACTCACAGAAAAGGTAAAACTTAGTGTTAAGAAGCCGAAAAGAATATGTGGACCATAGTCAATCTCAAAAATTTTCTCATACTCCACAATACTCTCAAGATGATCACATGGTGAAGATAATAAATATCTCAAATAATATGAACCATAATCCAACTCAAGTAGGTCTAATGTGTTTGAGCAATCCAAAAAAGTTACACAATCGAGACTATCCATACACTCTTCAATTATTTTATCAAAGACAACTCTTGTGGCACAAAACATATGTTTATCTTTAGAACCCAATTGAAGTTGTAAAAATTCAGATTTGAAATACACTTTAGCAAACAAATATGAACTATGAAAATCATCACAAGTAAATGGATAGGCTAGCTTAACATGTTTTGCAAGTGACAAGCTGTCATACAAGTAAAGATCATCCAAAAGAACTTTCCTAGAAAAGAATGCATGTTTATCATGAAAATATAATTGGTTTGGATGATTTCTAGTCTTAAAATCAGAATTGGAAAACAAGAAATAATCATTTAAACAAACTGATGCAAAAGGATTAAAAGTAAGAAACTTCCTTTTCTGGCCTTGGATCCCGTTGGCAACATCCTTTTCCATGAAGTATGGTGGTGCCTTAAGTATTTCAGCCCCTTGAAATGCATCTACTTTGTGCTCCATTCCAATTGAAAATTGATCAATGTATTTCTGCAAAACATTAGCTAAAACACTAGAAAAGCAAAGGTTAAGTTCATAAGTTAGAAAGAAAGAATCTATGCACACAAGTACAAAGTGGGTTTTATTTGAAAACATTGTTTTCCTAGCCTCACTTTCTACAAAACTCACAATGTTCTCACCATTCCTCTCATTCATTTTTGACTCACAACTCTCTTTCTTTTCAATTTCTCTTTCATTCTTTTCAAACACTCTTTCTTTTGAACTCAAATCTCTTTCTTTTGACCCACTCATGTCACTCATTTCTTTTTGAGCACTCATCTCTCTTTCTTTTGGCTCACTTATTTCAATAATTTCTTTTTCACACTTTTCTTTTTGAAAACTCATCTCTCTTTCATTTGGCTCACTCTCTTTTTGACAATTCTCATTCTTTTCAAATGTAGAACACTTTTTTAACTCACATGCATCATAAGTTTCCCTTATATGAATATTTGATTGGAAGTGGTCTTGTGAAGCAAATGTTACCTTTTTCTTAATCAAGCCATTGGCAGCCACATCCTTTCTCTTTAATGCACTCTTTAATTGATTTTCTTGAGAAGTAATCAGATTGGAAAGATGTTTAGTAGAATACCTTTTTGCAGCCCTTCTTTCAAGTCTCTTTTCCACCGTAATTGCATAGTAAACCATGTGTTCCAATTCTACATATGTTTTTCCTTCGACACAATAAGCAATCTCCTCTTTTAAACCCTTTAAGAACCGTGTCATTGTAGACTCATTATCTTCAAAAAAGACAGCCCTTGCCATGAGAACTTCAAACTCCTTGTGATAAGCTTCAACACTTCTTTCACCTTGTGTAAGATCTAGAAATTCTTTCACAATAGCTCTCTGACTTTGGCTCGGCACAAACCTCTTCCTCATGTGATATTTAAGTTCATACCAAGTATCAATATGTGGTTGTCGATCTCTCCTTAGTTTTTCCTTCAATTGAGACCACCAAACATAAGCATAATTAGTGAATTTTGCACTAGCAAGAAATACCTTTCTTTCCTCACTATAGTTGTTGTAATCAAAGATATGCTCAATTTGACTTTCCCATTGCAAGTACTCTTCTGGATCTACACTCCCATGAAAAGTATATAAGTTGTGCTTATGTGCTCCAAAGCTCCTATGCACCATCCTTTCATAATAAGCCTCTCCATTTTCCCTCCAAGCATACTCTACATCTCGACATCCATTGCTCCTCCTTTCATCATATTTTCCATGATACATTGCTGCAAGTAAACAAGTTAGTGATGGAAAAAATAGGACCTTTCAAATCACTCCCTAAGTGTTTACACTCAAAGATGTTATTTCACTCGTGTTTGCACTCAAAAACAGATTTTGTGGCCTAAATGTAACCTTGAACTATTAGCACACTTTAGCAACTATCAAACAACTAAGATACTAATGATATTTGTAAAAAGTATCAATAAAGAAATAAGAAACAATCAGCTTGGGGGGCTAGAGAAATAAAAGGACAGATTTTTCAAATGGTGTATTTTTGTAACAAGGAAAGAATAAGAAAGAAAACAAGCAAGAATAAACTTTCCTAAAAGAGAAAAATTCGAAATTGGACTTCCCTAAAGCAATTTGGATCAGAAAATATGATTTTCCTTAAGCAAGATATTCATATATTTGAATATGGGACAGATTTGAAACTTTCCTAAAACAGTTTTTGCTATTTATGGTAAGTTCTAGCTTTTTAGGAAACAAACAACTTTGGCTCATTCAACTTGATAATTTTGGATTCAAGATGCATAAATGATGAGTTTAAGATGAACTTTTCAAGAACAATACGAACAAAAATCTCTTTTTCCAGAAACTTCAACAAATCAAGCAAGAACACTTTTTTTTTTATAACAATTTTCTGCACAATCCGACAGTCTGCGAAGATCTATTTTTTTCTCAATCTTCCACTTTTTTTTTGACAAACTTTTATGAATAAAAAATAAACTAGACAAAAAAATAAAGACTTTTGTAGTTGGTGATTTTCTGAGAATTGAACGGGACCTATATGAAAAAAATTAAAACAGTAGGCAAAAACAAATAAGGAAATTCTGGAACAGTTTTTTTTTTAATGTGTTTTCTGGTTTTTAAATGAACTAAGAACAAAACAAGAATAAAATTGAAATAACAAGAAAGCAAGTAAGATAGAAATCTTCCCTTGAGCCTAAGCTCTGATACCAAATGATATGAAACCCTAGGAAATTGAAATAGAAACCCTTTGAAATCACAAAGAACCCCTAGATGCAAATCCTAAAACCCCGATGAACAATAAGGTAAAACCCATGGAATACAAGAAGAAGAAGATTATTCCAATGATCTAATACCTTGAAATAAGAGAATTTGTTCTTATTTCAAGATCGAAACAATCCACAAACACAATAGATCAAGTTATGCTTGAATGTTTCTAAAACATGCAACCTAGAACAAGGCTACAAAACTAAGCAACTTCAGCAAAGCAAAAAGCAATATTATTATCATATGAATTCTTCATGTTTAGGGTTACAAATGAGGCCTTTAAATAGGCAAAGAAACCCTAAAAATAACAAGCAAATTCGGAATAAAGAAGAGAATAAAATCTGCCCAACACTTGCCTTATATGGATTTGGCAGATTTTGGGGAAAATCTTTCCTAGAGAATAATATCTTTCCTAATTCTTTCCAAGCCAATAAACTGAATATAAATGACCTAAAACATGTCAAAATATATCATAAATTCGTGGACATCATATATGGCAAGTTTGGGAACAAATATGGAAAGTGGTCCAAATAAGGAAAGTTTGCAAAAGTGATGCAACTTTCCTAATTAGCTCTCTTCTTCATTTCTGATTGAACAAGTCTTCAATATTCCTCTCCAAAATACATACTCCATTGATTAATGTGCATCAAGTCCCTCCATGCTCGGATCTTCAAAGCTTGTCTTGACTTGGCTAATGTAGGCTTGTAAATGGATGTCAATGCTTCTCTTGAACTTTAATGTTGTGATTTGTCCTTGGGCTTTTTGTGACGTTCCATGATTCATATCATCTTCTTTGGGAATCCTGTTTGGACAAAAATATCGAAAGAGGATCCGAACCACTATAAAAACTTGTTTGTAATTGAGATGATTGTTTCAAAGTACTTGTTTCACTCGTCGGACCATATTGATACCAAAGACCTAAGGTTTCCACCTGTCAAAGTTTTCCTCGTGATTTGGTCCATCCTAATGATCCAAAGGGAGGAACCTCTTCTTTGGGAATCCTGTTTGGACCAAAATATCTAAAGAGGGTCCGAACCACTCTAAAAACTAGTTTGTAATTGAAAAGCTTGTTTCAAATTACTTGTTTCACTCTTCAGACCAGATTGATACCAAAGACCTAAGGTTTCTGATATGAATCATGGAACGTCACAAAAAGCCCAAGGACAAATCACAACATTAAAGTTCAAGAGAAGCATTGACATCCATTTACAGGCCTGCATCAAAGTCAAGACAAGCTTCGAAGATCCGATCATGGAGGCTATGGAAGAGGACGTGATGAACTTCAATCTATGGCAAATACATTTGGAGGAAGAGTATTGAAGACTTGTTCAATTGGAATTGAAGAGAAGAGCTAATTAGGAAAGTTGCATCTCTTTTGCAAACTTTCCTTATTTGGACCACTTTGCATATTTGTTTCCAAAATTTCCATATTTGTTCCCAAAATGGTTCCAACGAATTTATGATGTATTTAGACATGTTTTAGGTCTTTTATATTCATTTTATATGTTTGGAAAGGATTAGGAAAGATATTATTCTCTAGAAAAGATTTTCCACAAAATCTGCCAATTTCACATAAGGCAAGTTTTGGGCAGATTTTGTGCTCCTTGTAATCCGAATTTCCTAGCTTATTTTTAGGATTTCTTTGCCTATTTAAAGGCCTCATTTGTAACCCTAAAGATGAAGAATTAACATGATAATAATATTGTGTAACGTCCCGTTATTTTGTGAAAAAAAAAAACTTTTATTTATTTTATTTTAATTTGAGTAATTAAAATTCATTTATTTATTATTAAATTAGAATTTAGTAATTTATTTCATTTTAATTCATTTTAATGGCTTTATTTATTTAAATACGTTTTAATGGTGTTAATAATTATTAACGGGCCAATTAATAATTATTAATCACCATTGGGATAGTTTGAGTTGTTCGGAAATCGTTTTTAAGTCAAAAGTCGAAAAAGGGCAAAGTTGTAATTACCCAATTTGCAAAATATCTAAAAACACTATTCATTTGTCTTTAAAAACTCAACTTTGACCACAATTGACCAAAATCTTCATTCATTTCCTCCTCCTTGGCCGTGAGCTTCAAAGAGCAAAAAGAAGATTTTTGGTTTTTGTTCGTTTCTTGCCGGATCGACTTGATTCTCGTTCCATTGGAAAGGTATCGATCCTACGATCCTTTCCCACCTAGCCTTCGTCCGTTTCTCTCGAGATCCGAGGAGTTCTCGGTAAGTTTCTCTTGAAACCCTAAGCTCCAAATAGTGTTTTAATGGAGTTTTACTTGTTTTCTTTCGATTTCTTGCCGTGAAACTCGGTGTTTGTCAATTCGGGAGTAGTTTTAAGTGTTTTTGGAAACTATTCCATAACCCTAAAACCGAGTTTCAGTCGAAACCCTTCCCGTTTGAAATTTACCCTTTTGGGTTTGATTTTACAAAACTAAGCAATTTCGGCTAAGCAAAAAGCAATATTATTATCATATGAATTCTTCGTCTTTAGGGTTACAAATGAGGCCTTTAAATAGGCAAAGAAACCCTAAAAAAAAGCTAGCAAATTCGGATTACAAGGAGCACAAAATATGCCCAAAACTTGCCTATGAAAATGGCAGATTTTGTGGAAAATCTTTTCTAGAGAATAATATCTTTCCTAATTCTTTCCTAGCTAATAAACTGAATGTAAATGGCCTAAAACATGTCTAAATGCATCAAAAATTCGTTGGAACCATATATGGAAAGTTTGGGAACAAATATGGAAAGTTCGATAACAAATATGGAAAGTGGTCCAAATAAGGAAAGTTTGCAAAAGTGATGCAACTTTCCAAATTAGCTCTCATCTTCATTTCTGGCTGAACAAGTCTTCAATAACCTTCCTCCAAATACATTTACCATAGATCAAAGTTGATCAAGTCCTCTTTGTACGCCTCCATGCTCGGATCTACAAAAGCTTGTCTTGACTTTTCTAATGTAGGCATGTAAATGGATGTTAACGATTGTCTTGAACTTTAATCTTGAAATTGATCCTTGAGCTATTTGTGACGTTCCATGATTCATATCAGTACTTGTTTCACTTTTCGGACCATTTTGATACCAAAGACCTAAGGTTTCCACTTGTCAAATTTGTCCTCATGATTTGGTCCATTCTAAAGATCCAAATGGAGGAACCTCTTCTTTGGGAATCCTCTTTGGACCAAAATTTCGAAAGATTATCCGAACCACTCCAAAAACCTGTTTGTAATATAAAGCTTTTTTCAAAGTACTTGTTTTACTCTCTTGACCAAATTGAATACAAAGACCTAAGGTTTCCCACTTGTCAAAGTTGTGCTCATGATTTCGTCCATTCTAAAGATCCAAATGGAGGAACCTCTTCTTTGGGAATCCTCTTTGGACCAAAATATCGAAAGAGGATTCGAACCATTATAAAAACTTGTTTGTAATTGAGATGCTTGTTTCAAAGTACTTGTTTCACTCTTCGTACCATATTGATACCAAAGACCTAAGGTTTCCACTTGTCAAAGTTTTCCTCGTGATTTGGTCCATCCTAAAGATCCAAATGGAGGAACCTCTTCTTTTGGAATCCTCTTTGGACCAAAATATCGAAAGAGGATCCGAACCTTTCCAAAAACTTGTTTGTAATTGAAAAGCTTGTTAAAGTTGTGCTCATGATTTGGTCCATCCTAAAGATCCAAATGGAGGAATGATATGAATGATGGAACCTCAAAAATAGCTCAAGGATCAATTTCAAGATTAAAGTTCAAGACAAGCATTAACATCCATTTACATGCCTACATTAGAAAAGTCAAGACAAGCTTTTGAAGATCCGAGCATGGTGGCGTACAAAGAGGACTTGATCAACTTTAATCAATGGTAAATGAATTTGGAGGAAGGTTATTGAAGACTTGTTCAACCAGAAATGAAGATGAGAGCTAATTTGGAAAGTTGCATCACTTTTGCAAACTTTCCTTATTTGGCCCACTGATATGTATCAAGGAGCCTCAAAGTTGATCATTGCCGGAATTGCATTCATTTCTTTCCAAGATCAAGCTACAAGCAAGTTCAATAATTACAACATCAAAGTTCAAGCTTACATCAATAAATGGAAGTCAAGTTTAAGCTTAGTTCATTAAATGCAAGTCAAGTTCAAGCCTAGTTCACTAAATGCAAGTCAAGTTCATTTATTGCAACCGAAGCTCATTTAATGCAACTCAATACATCAATGAAACTCAAGACTTATTCATGACATCTTAAAGCTTCATTCAAGACTCCCATCAATACATTTGATGAAGATGTTTCAGTTACAAAGAGTTACAAATCAGATTTGTAACTCCCAAGAAATCAGTTACACTTTGACAATTTAATAGGCTTGTCAATTGTCTTTATTTTTGTCATTACTTTTTTGGGCTGTCTTTTGGCCTTTTTTATTCAATTTTATCACCTTATTTTCGTGGCTATTGAAGGCTATAAAGCCATGACACATGCTTGTAACAAATCAGATTATTCATGAGATAAAAATACAAAACTCTTTGAGAGCTTTTCTTTGAAATTGTTGTGAGCCGAGCTTACCATTTCAATTTTGTCATTCCTTGTGTTTAGGGTGGCTGTAGAATCAAGCCTTTAGGATTGATCATTCTAAATTGGTGGATTGATTCGAATCTAGAGCAAGAAATTCAATTCTTGTCTTTAGATCATTGATCATAAGGATAATCATCTTCTAGCCTTTTTCCTTGGGTTGTTTCAAATGGCATATGTGGGTTCTTTGGTTGTGATCTTTTTGGGTCCTTAGTTAAGTTTAAGGGTTCTTAAAGCATTTCGAAAGGGTTTTCGTATCATTCAAATGATACGAAAACCCTTTCGAAATGCTTTAAGAACCCTTAAACTTAACTAAGGACCCAAAAAGATCACAACCAAAGAACCCACATATGCCATTTGAAACAACCCAAGGAAAAAGGCTAGAAGATGATTATCCTTATGATCAATGATCTAAAGACAAGAATTGAATTTCTTGCTCTAGATTCGAATCAATCCACCAATTTAGAATGATCAATCCTAAAGGCTTGATTCTACAGCCACCCTAAACACAAGGAATGACAAAATTGAAATGGTAAGCTCGGCTCACAACAATTTCAAAGAAAAGCTCTCAAAGAGTTTTGTATTTTTATCTCATGAATAATCTGATTTGTTACAAGCATGTGTCATGGCTTTATAGCCTTCAATAGCCACGAAAATAAGGTGATAAAATTGAATAAAAAAGGCCAAAAGACAGCCCAAAAAAGTAATGACAAAAATAAAGACAATTGACAAGCCTATTAAATTGTCAAAGTGTAACTGATTTCTTGGGAGTTACAAATCTGATTTGTAACTCTTTGTAACTGAAACATCTTCATCAAATGTATTGATGGGAGTCTTGAATGAAGCTTTAAGATGTCATGAATAAGTCTTGAGTTTCATTGATGTATTGAGTTGCATTAAATGAGCTTCGGTTGCAATAAATGAACTTGACTTGCATTTAGTGAACTAGGCTTGAACTTGACTTGCATTTAATGAACTAAGCTTAAACTTGACTTCCATTTATTGATGTAAGCTTGAACTTTGATGTTGTAATTATTGAACTTGCTTGTAGCTTGATCTTGGAAAGAAATGAATGCAATTCCGGCAATGATCAACTTTGAGGCTCCTTGATACATATCATTCCCTCCTTCTTGAAAAGGATTCGTCCTCGAATCCAAATCTTCATGCCCTACAATAAAACATGTAAAATCAGCAACTTTAAAGATTGAATTCGAAAAATACTCACCTTGTAATAATGCAATGGTGTGGACTTTTGTATAGATTCTTCCAAGTACTTGATATGGTCCATCACCCCTTGGATGCAATTTAGTTCTTTTTTGAAGTCGTTTCTTCCGAAAATGCATCCAAATCCATGCTCTTGGATGAAATTTGAGTGGTTTCCTTCTCATTTTCTTTTTATAGGTAAATCTGAAACTTTTCTCCTCGAACATTTTCTTCACATCCATGTGCATTAATTTGATGAATACATTCATAAAATGGGCTGAATCACTCACAAAGACGTTAGATCTCAAAGGCAGCAACTCAAAGGGAGTAATAGCATAAAGACCATAAATAAGTTTATTTGAAAAACAAACATTTTTATGATGTATTCTCTTATTACATGTATTCTCCACAAAAGGCCAATAATTCTCCCAAGTTTCCACTTTAGAGTTAGTTTCCTTAAACTTGCCTCCTAAGATCACATTTATCAACTTTTGAGTTTCCCATTCTAGCAAAACAGATTGGTATACATTGTATTTTCTCAAAGTAAAATCAACTACATAAGAAGAATATGTATTCCTTAATGAGTTCAACTTTTCAACATACTCAAAAATTGTAATTTCAAGATGCTCATTAACAAGAACTTTCACATGCTCAAAAACCAGATTAGAACATAAAGTATTTCGCCAAGAAAGTATTTTGCTTACAACATTCTCGTTAGAATCGATATACTTTCTTTCTTGGATGTATTGCCCTTTCGAACACCTCAAGCTCTTATTCGGCCATAAGTAATGCTTCCAAACCTGAAAAAGATATCCAAACACACTAGGAAAATAATGGTTAAGGTTAGTTGCCAAAAAGTCTACTTTGCACATAAGCACAAAATTAGGCTTTTGACTAAGAAAAACTATCCTCATCTCACTCATTTTTACATGATAGCTCACTGATTTTCCTTTTCTCTCAATTTCCTCAAAGTGTTCACACATTTCTTTTTCATTCTTCTCTTTTCTCTCATTGTTTTCACTCAAAGCTTTCTCTTCTCTCTCACTCAATTTTTCACTCAATTCTTTTTCTTTCAATTCTTTTTCTTTCAACTCAAACTCAACCCTCCTTTGTTCAAGCTTACATTGGTCAATGAAAACCTCTTTTGAAGATAAAGGTACCAAAGTAGTCTTCCTTCCATCTTTGGTAAAAGTATACCTATTAAGGTAGCCATCATAGGAAACTCTCCTATCATATTGCCATGGTCTCCCTAAAAGTATATCACCGGCATGCATTGGCACTACATCACAAACTACCTCATCCTTATACTTCCCAAGGCTAAAAGAAATAATAGCTTGCTTATGCACCTTCACCTCACCACTTTTGTTTAACCATTGTAAATTGTAAGGTTTGGGATGTGGTTTAGTAGGCAAATTGAGTCTCTTAACCAGAATTGAGCTCACAACATTTGTACAACTTCCCCCATCAATTACAACACTACATGCAGTCTCATTCACTAAACACCTAGTATGGAACAAGTTGTGTCTTTGGTGTTCTTCAAAATTCTCCTTTATTTCAGAATTGAGAACTCTCCTACACAAGAGTGCTACTTGATTTTCTTCCCCCCAACTATCATCACTCACCTCGGGTTCCTCAATATTTTCCTCCATAGAATCACCCTCTTCGGCTTCCTCAAAAGCTTCCTCAATGTCACTTTCTTCCCAATCAGTGACTACTTCTTCAACAACATTACTTTCAAATTCATCTTCAATTATTTCTCCCATTTGCTGATTACTAGCTATCTCTAATCTACCCATGCGCTCATTAAGCCCCTCTACAATTTTAGTAAGTCTAGCAAAAACTCTCTTTTGTGCCTCTCTCCACCTAGCTTCACTAATCTCACCATGATTATTTTCACCTCGTGACATGATTCTGGACCTCACACCACTCCCTCACAAAATTTCACTCAAGGAAACTCTCGTGTTTAATCACTCAAGGTAGGCCAAAATATCAAGTAAGGCTATTGGATAAGTTGGAAGCAACTTGTGTTTAAAGTACTAAAAATCAAGCAATCAGTATTTAAACAATCTAAAATAATGAAAAGAAACAAAAATAAAACAAGGAAAACAGATTGGATAGGTAAAAACAGATTGGAGAAACTAAAACAGATTTTTAAAGCTAAGAAGTCAAGAAAAATGGCAATTACAAATTTCAAAATTCGTAGAGTTTGAGAATGAATTTTCAATTGGCAGTCTATATGAAGCTTATTAAGATGATAATAAAGAGCATACAAAAGGCCAAATTCAAAAATTCTTTCAGAATTGAAAACACTAACTCACAGAATTTGAAGTTCCCGGAAAATAGGATAAACCTGCGCACAGAAATGATATTCCAGATTTGAACTGTTTCCGTTATGATTTTGACAACGTTCCCTTCTAAACTTAGAAAGATAACGGTCAGATAAAACTTTTCTCTTCAGACAACAAAGACAAATTCGGACGTTAGATCAGACTTTGAATGGAAAACAGTAGTATTAAATGCGGCAGTTACAAAACGGGACAGTTTTGGAAAATGTAACTTATAGCCGTTTCTGAGACTTTAAATCAATGTGTAACTGATATATTTCAATGGTAAATGTTATAGAAACACAATTATATCAGTTATACACGAAATTATATGAATCAAACTCAGAAAAGTGAAGAATTTTCAAGAAGAACACAAAATGAACAGATTTGGTGCCCTCGGATGCAAATTCACTCCCCACTTTCTTTCTTTCTTTCTTTATTTTTTTTTTTAATTTTCAAGATCAAAACGTGATCTTTAAGATGGATATGAAATCAGAATAAAATGATGAAGAAAAACGGATGAAAAGGCAGAAATGAATTCGATGGACAGAATGTGTAGAATTGAAAAACAAGTGCATAAAAGTAAGATAGAATCAATTCTAGAGATCGGCCACTAAGATGCAACCTATGCTCTGATACCAAATGATACGAAAACCCTTTCGAAATGCTTTAAGAACCCTTAAACTTAACTAAGGACCCAAAAAGATCACAACCAAAGAACCCACATATGCCATTTGAAACAACCCAAGGAAAAAGGCTAGAAGATGATTATCCTTATGATCAATGATCTAAAGACAAGAATTGAATTTCTTGCTCTAGATTCGAATCAATCCACCAATTTAGAATGATCAATCCTAAAGGCTTGATTCTACAGCCACCCTAAACACAAGGAATGACAAAATTGAAATGGTAAGCTCGGCTCACAACAATTTCAAAGAAAAGCTCTCAAAGAGTTTTGTATTTTTATCTCATGAATAATCTGATTTGTTACAAGCATGTGTCATGGCTTTATAGCCTTCAATAGCCACGAAAATAAGGTGATAAAATTGAATAAAAAAGGCGAAAAGACAGCCCAAAAAAGTAATGACAAAAATAAAGACAATTGACAAGCCTATTAAATTGTCAAAGTGTAACTGATTTCTTGGGAGTTACAAATCTGATTTGTAACTCTTTGTAACTGAAACATCTTCATCAAATGTATTGATGGGAGTCTTGAATGAAGCTTTAAGATGTCATGAATAAGTCTTGAGTTTCATTGATGTATTGAGTTGCATTAAATGAGCTTCGGTTGCAATAAATGAACTTGACTTGCATTTAGTGAACTAGGCTTGAACTTGACTTGCATTTAATGAACTAAGCTTAAACTTGACTTCCATTTATTGATGTAAGCTTGAACTTTGATGTTGTAATTATTGAACTTGCTTGTAGCTTGATCTTGGAAAGAAATGAATGCAATTCCGGCAATGATCAACTTTGAGGCTCCTTGATACATATCACCCACTTTCCATATTTGTTCCCAAACTTTCCTTATTTGTTCCCAAAATGGTTCCAACAAATTTATGATATATTTAGACATGTTTTAGGCCATTTACATTCAGTTTATTAGCTTGGAAAGAATTAGGAAAGATATTATTCTCTAGGAAAGATTTTCCCCAAAATCTGCTAAATCCATATAAGGCAAGTTTTGGGCAGATTTTATTCTCTTCTTTATTCCGAATTTGCTTGTTATTTTTAGGGTTTCTTTGCCTATTTAAAGGCCTCATTTGTAACCCTAAATATTAAGAATTCATTTGATAATAATATTGCTTTTTGCTTTGCTAAAATTGCTTAGTTTTGTAGCCTTGTTCTTAGGTTGCATGTTTTAGGAACATTCAAGCAAACCTTGATCTAGTTTGTTTGTGAATTGTTTCAATCTTGAAATAAGAACAAGTTCTCTTATTTCAAGGTCTTTGATCATTGGAATAATCTTCTTTTCTTGTTTTTCCAAGGGTTTTACCTTTTTGTTCATGGGGTTTTAGGATTTGCTTCTAAGGGGTTCTTTGTGCATCAAAGGGTTTCTTTATCAATTTCCTAGGGTTTCATATCATTTGGTATCAGAGCTTAGGCTCAAGGGAAGATTTCTATCTTACTTGCTTTCTTGTTATTTCAATTTTATTCTTGTTTTGTTTTTAGTTCATCCGAAAACCAGAAAACACATAAAAAAAAAACTGTTCCAGAATTTCCTTATTTGTTTTTGCCTACTGTTTTTAATTTTTTTTATATAGTTCCCATTCGATTCTTAGAAAATCACCAACTACAAAAGTCTTTAGTTTTCTGTCTAGTTTATTTTTTATTCAGAAAAGTTTGTCAAAAAAAAGTGGAAGATTGAGAAAAAAAAAAGATCTTCACAGACTGTCGGATTGTGCAGAAAATTGTTATATAAAATAAAAGTGTTCTTGCTATTTTCTTGAGTTTCTGGAAAAAAAGTGTATAGTGTTCATATTGTTCTTGAAGAGTTCATCTTAAACTCATCATTTATGCATCTAATTATCAAGTTGAATGAGCCCAAATTTGTTTGTTTCCTAAAAAGCTAGAACTTACCATAAGTAGCCAAAACAGTTTTAGGAAAGTTTCAAATCTGTCCCATATTTGATTGTTTGCTTCTCTTGCTTTAGGAAAGTCATTTGTTCTGATTCAAAACACTTTAGAGAAGTCTAATTTCGAATATTTCTCTTTAAGGAAAGTTTATTCTTTCCTTGTCACTAAAATAAACCATTTGCATAAATCTGTCTTCTTTTCTTCTTAACCAACCAATTTGATTGTTTCTTATTTTTTGATTGTTACTTTTTACAAATTTCATTAGAATCTTTGTTGTTTGATAGTTGCTAAAGTGTGCTAAATAGTTCAAGGTTATATTTAGGCACTAAAATCTGTTTTGAGTGCAAACACGAGTGAATTGACATCATCGAGTGTAAACACTTAGAGAGTGATTGAGAGGTCCTATTTTTAATACTAACCTTTTTATTTGCAGCAATGGATCATGAAAGGTTTGATCAAATGAGGAGTAATAGATGTCGAGAGGTAGAACATACCCGAAGCCAAAATAGAGAGGTTTATCATGGAGGGATAGAGCATAGAAGCTTAGGAGGTGATAAGCTCAAGGTACCTACTTTTCAAGGAAGATCAAATCCAGAGGTTTACTTGACATGGGAAAGAGATGTGGAGCTTTGTTTCAAAGAACATCCATGTAGTGATTCAAAGAAGGTACAACTTATAACCACTCAATTTTGTGATTATGCACTAACATGGTGGAAACAATTGATGAATGATAGACAAAGAAGGACTTTGGAGGATCCAATAGAAACTTGGTATGATCTTAAAAACATCATGATGAAACGATTTGTATCAAGACAATTTCAAAGAGAGCTTGAGCGAAAATTTGAAGATCTTATGCAAGGAATTAAGAGTGTAGATGAGTACTACAATTATTTTAAATATCTCATGGCTAGGGCTAACATTGAGGAGAATGAAGAGATTACTATGGCATGGTTCTTAGATGGTTTAAACTATGACATTGCAAGCCAAGTAAATGGGTATACATATGTGGAGTTGGAAGAAATGGTTTACTATGCCACCACGGTAGAAAAGAGACTCAAAAGAAGAGTGGATACACGGTATGCTTCTAAACCTATTTCAAATACTACTTCTTATCAAATTGGTTACAATGGAACATTTTTGGATAAGAATGGGGCTGCCTTTTGCTTGATTGACGATAATGCAAAATTGATTTTAGAGAAGGTTAAGATGATTGAAAGGGAACTTTCAAAATCGAAGGAAGTTTTCAATGCTAGCATGGAGGAGATCAAAGAGGATATTCGTTCTAATGTTTATGTGGAGGAAGCTTGTAAGCTACAAAAGAGTTCTATGTTTGAAAATAATGAAAATTGTGACAAAGAGAGTGAGCCAAAAGAAAGAGAGATTAGTGCAAAAGAAATAAGTGAGTCACAAGAAAGAGAGATGAGTGATGAAAAAGAAACGAGTGAGTTAAAAGAAAGAGAGATGAGCCGAAAAGAAAGAGAGTTTGATTCAAAAGAAAAAGAGTTTGAAAAGAAAGAGTGTCATGAGAGTGAAAACAAAGAGAGTTTTGAGATTAGAAAGTGTGAGGCAATTGAGTGTAGTGAGCAAAAAGAGAGTGAACTAGAGAGTGAGAGCTTGAAAGTTAGATCAAGTGAGGCTAGGAATGAAATCTACCAACATACATTTGTACTTTTGTACAAAGAAGTTTGTTTTACACTTAACCCATCTTTGCCTAGTATGTTTGTTGAGTTTTTGCAGGAATTCAAAAGATTGTTCGCTAATGAGATGCCAAGTAATTTGTCATCAATGCAAGGCATAAATCATCATAAAGACAACATTCAAGGGGCTGTCATACTCAATAAACCACCATCTCACATGATTCAATGCATGGAAAATAAGGTAAACACATCCATGGTAAAGTATCCGAACCCTATTCTTGATGAAATGCATATTAATTGTTTGCTTGCTAAATTTGGTATTAAATCTGAATTTTTACAGCATCAAATGAATTTCAATGATAATTATGCATCTTACTCTAAGACTTACTTTCTTGATAATTTCCAAATTGAAAAAGTTGATTTACTTACTAATTTTGATGATGTGCATAATGTTTTACATGATTCTTGTTTGATTGATAAAGTGATTTTGTATGATTATCACTTACTCAAAAAGAATGTTGGATTTGTTTCATATCAGTCTAAGGATGATTGTAGTTTTGTATCTTTGTTAGTGGTACCATATTATCAGAAGATTTATGAGATTGACTATGGTCCATGCACCTCTAAGTCTTCTTTGCTATTTCAAGTAACTAACAATCTTGTGACCTTTGATGATGTTTGTCCTAAGATAGGTCATTTCAAGAAATTACAAAATCGAGATAAGACAATGGACATACAATTGCTTAGAAAAGGAAAGATATCAAGGAAGATAATGGTTTTTGACCCGGGAGGTGTTACCTTGAAAGAAGAAGGAAGAATACCATTATTGCTGCTTTTGTTGACATTTGATGAAACACGAGGTACGTATGCTTTAGGTGCTTTAATTTATCATACTAACTTAAGTTTTCACGATGTAGGTAATGTTTTAGATTCGAGGACGAATCCTTTTCAAGAAGGAGGGGATGATATGAATCATGGAACGTCAAAAATAGCTCAAGGATCAATTTCAAGAATAAAGTTCAAGACAAGCATTAACATCCATTTACATGCCTACATTAGAAAAGTCAAGACAAGCTTTTGAAGATCCGAGCATGGTGGCGTACAAAGAGGACTTGATCAACTTTAATCAATGGTAAATGAATTTGGAGGAAGGTTATTGAAGACTTGTTCAACCAGAAATGATATGAAACCCTAGGAAATTGATAAAGAAACCCTTTGATGCACAAAGAACCCCTTAGAAGCAAATCCTAAAACCCCATGAACAAAAAGGTAAAACCTTTGGAAAAACAAGAAAAGAAGATTATTCCAATGATCAAAGACCTTGAAATAAGAGAACTTGTTCTTATTTCAAGATTGAAACAATTCACAAACAAACTAGATCAAGGTTTGCTTGAATGTTCCTAAAACATGCAACCTAAGAACAAGGCTACAAAACTAAGCAATTTTAGCAAAGCAAAAAGCAATATTATTATCATATGAATTCTGAGTCTTTAGGGTTACAAATGAGGCATTTAAATAGGCAAAGAAACCCTAAAAATAAGCTAGGAAATTCGGATTACAAGGAGCACAAAATCTGCCCAAAACTTGCCTTATGTGAAATTGGCAGATTTTGTGGAAAATCTTTTCTAAAGAATAATATCTTTCCTAATCCTTTCCAAACATATAAACTGAATATAAAAGGCCTAAAACATGTCCTTTGGCCATGGAAAACATTATAAAAAAATCCCTAAATGCATAAAATAAATAGAAGACTCAAATAAGGAAAGTTGTCAAATATGGAAAGTTTGCAACTTTCTCTCTAAGCTTCATTCTTTGAATCTGATTGCACAACTTGTCCAAATTCTTCTTCCAATTGCACATGCCACAAGTTGAAGTGCTTTAAGTCTTCTTCCTTAGCCTCAATGTTCCAATCTTCAAAAGTCTCCTTGAGTTTGCTCATGTATGCTTGACAATGGATATTCAAAGCTTGTTGCAATTTCTTGGTCTTGGATCTTGTCATTGGCCCTTGAACCATCCTAAGCTTGTCTATCTTGCCTTGTGCTCCATGATTCATATCAAGAAATGAAGATGAGAGCTAATTTGGAAAGTTGCATCATATTTGCAAACTTTCCTTATTTGGCCCACTTTCCATATTAGTTCCCAAACTTTCCTTATTTGTTCCCAAAATGGTTCCAACGAATTTATGATGTATTTAGACATGTTTTAGGCCATTTACATTCAGTTTATTAGCTTGGAAAGAATTAGGAAAGATATTATTCTCTAGGAAAGATTTTCCCCAAAATCTGCCAAATCCATATAAGGCAAGTTTTGGGCAGATTTTATTCTCATCTTTATTCCGAATTTGCTTGTTATTTTTAGGGTTTCTTTGCCTATTTAAAGGCCTCATTTGTAACACTAAATATTAAGAATTCCTTTGATAATAATATTGCTTTTTGCTTTGCTAAAATTGCTTAGTTTTGTAGCCTTGTTCTTAGGTTGCATGTTTTAGGAACATTCAAGCAAACCTTGATCTAGTTTGTTTGTGAATTGTTTCAATCTTGAAATAAGAACAAATTCTCTTATTTCAAGGTCTTTGATCATTGGAATAATCTTCTTTTCTTGTTTTTCCAAGGGTTTTACCTTTTTGTTCATGGGGTTTTAGGATTTGCTTCTAAGGGGTTCTTTGTGCATCAAAGGGTTTCTTTATCAATTTCCTAGGGTTTCATATCAAGGAACCTCTTCTTTGGGAATCCTCTTTGGACAAAAATTTCGAAAGAGGATCCGAACCACTCCAAAAACTTGTTTGTAATTGAAAAGCTTGTTTCAATGTACTTGTTTCACTCTTCAGACCATTTTGATACCAAAGACCTAAGGTTTCCCACTTGTCAAAATTGTCCTCATGATTTGGTTCATCCTTATGATCAAAGTGGAGGAACCTCTTCTTTGGGAATCCTCTTTGGACAAAAATTTCGAAAGATTATCCGAACCACTCCACAAACTTGTTTTTAATTGAAAGCTTTTTTAAAAGTACTTGTTTTACTCTCTAGACCAAATTGAATACAAAGACCTAAGGTTTCCCACTTGTCAAAGTTGTGCTCATGATTTGGTCCATCCTAAAGATCCAAATGGAGGAACCACTTCTTTGGAATCCTCTTTGGACCAAAATAACGAAAGAGGATCCGAACCACTCCAAAAATGTGTTTGTAATTGTAAAGTTTGTTTCAATGTACTCGTTTCACTCTTCGGACCATATTCATACCAAAGACCTAAGGTTTCCCACATGTCAAAGTTTTCTTCGTGATTTGGTCCATCATAAAGATCTGAATGGAGGAACCTCTTCTTTGGGAATCCTCTTTGGAACAAAATATCGAAAGAGGATCCGAACCACTCCAAAAACTTGTTTGTAACTTAAAAGCTCGATTCAAAGTATTTCACTCTTCGAACCATATTCATACCAAAGACCTAAGGTTTCCCACTTGTCAAAGTCTTCTTCGTGATTTGGTCCATCCTAAAGATCTGAATGGAGGAACCTCTTCTTTGGGAATCTTCTTTGGACCAAAATATCGAAAGAGGATCCGAACCAATCCAAAAACTTGTTTGTAACTGAAAAGCTTGTTTCAAAGTACTTGTTTCACTGTTCGGACCATATTCATTCCAAAAACCAAAGGTTTCCCACTTGTCAAAGTTGTGCTCATGATTTGGTCCATCCTAAAGGTCCCAATAGAGGAAACTCTTATTTGGGAATCCTGTTTGGACCAAAATATCGAAAGAGGATCCGAACCACTACAAAAACTTGTTTGTAATTGAAAAGCTTATTTCAAAGTACTTGTTTCACTCTCTTGCCAAATTGAATCCGAAGACCTAAGGTTTCCCACTTTTCAAAGTTGTGCTCATGATTTGGTCCATCCAAAAGATCCAAATGGAGGAACCTCTCCTTTGGGAATCCTGTTTGGACCTAATTATCGAAAGAGGATCCGAACCACTATCAAAACTTGTTTAAAATTGAAATGCTTTTTTCAATGTACTTGTTTCACTCGTCGGACCATATTGAATCCGAAGACATAACGTTTCCCACTTGTCAAAGTTGTGCTCATGATTTGGTCCATCCTAAAGATCCAAATGGAGGAACCTCTTCTTTGAAAATCCTGTTTGAACCAAAATATAGAAAGAGGAACCGAACCACTATAAAAACTTGTTTGTAATTGAAATGCTTGTTTCAAAGTACTTGTTTCACTCATCGGACCGTATTGATACCAATGACTTAAGGTTTCCCACTTGTCAAAGTTTTCCTCGTGATTTGGTCCATCCTAAAGATGCAAATGGAGGAACCTCATCTTTGGGAATCCTCTTTGGATCAAAATATCGTAAGACGATCCGAACCACTCCAAAAACTTGTTTGTAATTGAAAGCTTGTTAAAAAGTACTTGTTTGACTCTCTAGACCAAAATGAATTCGGAGACCTAAGGTTTCCCACTTGCCAAAGTTGTGCTCATGAATTGGTCCATCTTAAAGATCCAAATGGTGGAACCTCTTCTTTGAGAATCCTCTTTGGAGCAAAATTTTGAAAGAGGATCCGAACCACTCCAAAAACTTGTTTGTAATTGAAAAGCTTGTTTCAAAGTACTTGTTTCACTCTTCGGACCTTTTTGATACCAAAGACCTAAGGTTTCCCACTTGTCAAAGTTGTGCTCACTATTTCGTCCATCCTAAAGATCCAAATGGAGGAACCTCTTCTTTTGGAATCCTCTTTGGACCAAAATTAAGAAAGATGATCCGAACCACTCCAAAAACTTGTTTGTAATTTGAAAAGTTTGTTTCAATGTACTCGTTTCACTCTTCTGACCATATTGAGACCAAAGACCTAAGGTTTCCTACTTGTCAAAGTTTTCCTCGTGATTTGGTCCACCCTAAAGATCCAAATGGAGAAACCTCTTCTTTGGGAATCCTCTTTGGACCGTAATAACGAAAGAGGATCCGAACCACTCCAAAAACTTGTTTGTAATTGAAAAGCTTGTTTCAAAGTACTTGTTTCACTCTTCAGACCATTTTGATACCAAACACCTAAGGTTTCCCAGTTGTCAAAGTTTTTCTCCTGATTTGGTCCATCCTAAAGATCCAAAAGAAGGAACCTCTTCTTTGGGAATCCACTTTCGACCAAAATTTCGAAAGAGGATCCGAACCACTATAAAAACTTGTTTGTAATTGAAATTCTTTTTTCAATGTACTCGTTTCAATCTTCGGACCATATTCATACCAAAACCTAAGGTTTCCCACTTGTCAAAATTGCAATCATGATTTGATCCATCCTAAAGATCCAAATGGAGGAACCTATTCTTTGGGAATCCTGTTTGGACCAAAATATCGAAGGAGGATCCAAACCACTCCAAAAACTTGTTTGTAATTGAAAAGTTTGTTTCAATGTAGTCATTTCAATCTTCGGACCATATTCATACCAAAGACCCAATGTTTCCCACTTGTCAAAATTGTAATCATGATTTGATCCATCCAAAAGATCCAAATGGAGGAACCTCTTCTTTGGGAATTCTGTTTGGACCAAAATATCGAAAAAGGATCCGAGCTACTATAAAAACTCGTTTGTAATTGAAATGCTAGTTTCAAAGTACTTGTTTCACTCTACGGACCATATTGATACCAAAGACCTATGGTTTCCACCTGTCAAAGTTTTCCTCGTGATTTGGTCGATCCTAAAGATCCAATTGTAGGAACCTCTTCTTTGGGAATCCTGTTTGGACCAAAATAACGAAAGAGAATCCGAACCAATATAAAAACTTGTTTGTAATTGAGATGCTTGTTTCAAAGTACTTGTTTCACTCTTCGGACCATATTGATACCAAAGACCTAAGGTTTCCACTTGTCAAAGTTTTCCTCATGATTTGGTCCATCCTAAAGATCCAAATGGAGGAACCTCTTCTTTGGGAATCCTCTTTGGACCGAAATAACGAAAGAGGATCCGAACCACTCTAATAACTTGTTTGTAATTGAAAAGTTTGTTTCAATGTACTCCTTTCAATTTTCGGGCCATATTCATACCAAAGACCTAAGGTTTCCCACTTGTCAAAATTGTAATCATTATTTGATCCATCCTAAAGATCCAAAGGGAGGAACCTCTTCTTTGGGAATCCTGTTTGGACCAAAATAGCGAAAGACGATCCGAACCACTATAAAAACTTGATTGTAATTGAGATGCTTTTTCAAAGTACTTGTTTCACTCTTCTTACCATATTGATACCAAAGACCTAAGGTTTCCACTTGTCAAAGTTTTCCTCATGATTTGGTCCATCCTAAAGATCCAAATGGAGGAACCTCTTCTTTGGGAATCCTCTTTGGACCGAAATAACGAAAGAGGATCCGAACCACTCTAATAACTTGTTTGTAATTGAAAAGTTTGTTTCAATGTACTCTTTTCAATTGTCGTGCCAATACCAAAGACCTAAGGTTTCCCACTTATCAAAATTGTAATCATTATTTGATCCATCCTGAAGATCCAAATGGAGGAACCTCTTCTTTGGGAATCCTGTTTGGACCAAAATAGCGAAAGAGGATCCGAACCACTATAAAAAATTGATTGTAATTGAGATGCTTGTTAAAAAGTACTTGTTTCACTCTTCGGACCATATTGATACCAAAGACCTAAGGTTTCCACTTGTCAAAGTTTTCCTTGTGATTTGGTCCATCCTAAAGATCCAAATGGAGGAACCTCTTCTTTGGGAATCCTCTTTGGATCGAAATAACGAATGAGGATCCGAACCACTCAAAAAACTTGTTTGTAATTGAAAAGCTTGTTTCAAAGTACTTGTTTCACTCTTCGGACCATTTTGATACCAAACACCTAAGGTTTCCCAGTTGTCAAAGTTTTCCTCCTGATTTGGTCCATCTTAAAGATCCAAAAGAAGGAACCTCTTCTTTGGGAATCCTCTTTCGACCAAAATTTTGAAAGAGGATCCTAACCACTCCAAGAACTTGTTTGTAACTGAAAAGCTTGTTTAAAAGTACTTGTTTCACTCTTCGAAGCTTATTCATACAAAAGACCTAAGGTTTCCCACTTGTCAAAGTTTTCTTCGTGATTTGGTCCATCCTATAGATCTGAATGGAGGAACCTCTTCTTTCGGAATCCTCTAAGGACCAAAATATCGAAAGAGGATCTGAACCACTAAAAAAACTTGTTTGTAACTGAAAAGCTTGTTTCAAAATACTTGTTTCACTGTTCTGAACATATTCATTCAAAAGACCTAATGTTTCCCACTTGTCAAAGTTGTGCTCATGATTTGGTCCATCCTAAAGATCCAACTAGAGGAACCTCTTCTTTGGGAATCCCTTTTGGACTAAAATATCGAAAGTGGAATCGAACCACTCCAAAAACTTGTTTGTAATTGAAAAGCTTATTTCAAAGTACTTGTTTCACTCTCTTGACCAAATTGAATCTGAAGACCTAAGGTTTCCCACTTTCCAAAGTTGTGCTCATAATTTGGTCCATCCTAAAGATCCAAAGGGAGGAACCTCTTCTTTGGGAATCCTGTTTGGACCAAAATATCGAAAGAGCATCCGAACCACTATTAAAACTTGTTTTTAATTAAAATGCTTTTTTCAAAGTACTTGTTTCACTCGTCGGACCATATTGAATCCGAAGACATAATGTTTGCCACTTGTCAAAGTTGTGCTCATGATTTAGTCCATCCTAAAGATCCAAATGGAGGAACATCTTCTTTAGGAATCCTGGTTGGACAAAATATCAAAAGAGGAACTGAACCACTATAAAAACTTGTTTGTAATTGAAATGCTTTTTTCAAAGTACTTGTTTCACTCTTCGGACCATATTGATACCAATGACTTCAGGTTTCCCACTTGTCAAAGTTTTCCTCGCGATTTGGTCCATCCTAAAGATCCTAATGGAGGAACCTCTTCTTTGGGAATCCTCTTCGGACCAAAATATCTAAAGAGGATCCGAACCACTCCAAAAACTTTTTTGTAATTGAAAAGCTTGTTTCAAAGTACTTGTTTCACTCTTCGGACCATATTGATACCAAAGACCTAAGGTTTCAAACTTGTCAAAGTTTTCCTCGTGATTTGGTCCATCCTAAAGATCTGAATGGAGGAACCTCTTCTTTGGGAATTCTGTTTGGACCAAAATATCGGAAGACGATCCGAACCACTCCAAAAACTTGTTTGTAATTGAAGCTTGTTAAAAAGTACTTGTTTGACTCTCTAGACCAAAATGAATCTGAAGACCTAAGGTTTCCCAATGTCAAAGTTGTGCTCTTGGTTTGGTCCATCTTAAAGATCCAAATGGAGGAACCTCTTCTTTGGGAATCCTCTTTTGACCAAAATATCTAAAGACGATCCGAACCACTCAAAAAACTTGTTTGTAATTGCAAGCTTGTTAAAAAGTATTTTTTCACTCTCTAGACCAAAATGAATCCGAAGACCTAAGGTTTCCCACTTGTCAAAGTTGTGCTCATGATTTGGTCCTTCCTAAAGATCCAAATGGAGGAACCTCTTCTTTGGGAATCCTCTTTGGACCAAAATAACGAAAGAGGATCCAAACCAGTACAAAAACTTGTTTGTAATTGAAAACTTTGTTTCAATGTACTCGTTTCACTCTTCGAACCATATTCATACCAAAAACCTAAGGTTTCCCACTTGTCATAGTTTTCTTCGTGATTTGGTCCATCCTAAAGTTCTGAATGGAGGAACCTCTTCTTTGGGAATCCTTTTTGGACCAAAATATCGAAAGAGGATCTGAACCACTCCAAAAACTTGTTTGTAACTGAAAGCTTATTTCAAAGTACTTGTTTCACTCTCTAGACCATATTGATCCCAAAGACGTAAGGTTTCCCACTTGTCAAAGTTGTGCTCATGATTTGGTCCATCCTAAAGATCCAAATGGTGGAACCTCTTCTTTGGGAATCCTGTTTGGATCAAAATATCGAAAGAGGATCCGAACCACTCCAAAAACTTGTTTGTAATTGACAGCTTATTTCAAAGTACTTGTTTCACTCTCTAGACCAAATTGAATACGAAGACCTAAGGTTTCCCACTTATCAAAGTTGTGCTCATAATTTGGTCCATCCTAAAGATCTGAATGGAGGAACCTCTTCTTCAGGAATCCTCTTTGGACCAAAATATCGAAAGAGGATCCGAACCACTCCAAAAACTTGTTTGTAACTGAAAACCTTGTTTGAAAGTACTTGTTTCACTCTTCGGACCATATTCATACTAAAGACCTAAGGTTTCCCCCTTGTCAAAGTTGTTCTCATGATTTGGTCGATCCTAATGATCCAAATGGAGGAACTACTTCTTTGGGAATCCTGTTTCGACCAAAATATCAAAAGAAGATCCGAACCACGCCAAAAACTTTTTTGTAATTGAAAAGCTTGTTTCAAAGTGCTTGTTTCACTTTCTAGAACAAAATGAATCTGAAGACATAAGGTTTCCCACTTGTCAAAGTATTGTTCATGATTTTGTCCATCCTAAAGATCCAAATGGAGGAACCTCTTCTTTGGGAATCCTGTTTGGACCAAAATTTCGAAAGACGATCCGAACCACTCCAAAAATTTGTTTGTAATTGATAGCTTATTTCAAAGTACTTGTTTAACTCTCTAGACCAAATTGAATACGAAGACCTAAGGTTTCCCACTTATCAAAGTTGTGCCAATAATTTGGTCCATCGTAAAGATCCAAATGAAGGAACCCCTTCTTTGGGAATCCTGTTTGGACCAAAATATCGAAAGAGGATCAGAACCACTCCAAAAACTTGTTTGTAATTGAAAGCTTATTTCAACGTACTTGTTTCACTCTCTAGACCAAATTGAATTCGAAAACCTAAGGCTTCCCACTTGTCAAATGATACGAAAACCCTTTCGAAATGCTTTAAGAACCCTTAAACTTAACTAAGGACCCAAAAAGATCACAACCAAAGAACCCACATATGCCATTTGAAACAACCCCAAGGAAAGGCTAGAAAACAGATTGCCTTGTGTGATCTAAAAATCATGAAATGGACCCAAACAATTACGTTCCATCATCTCATGACTCGAAACACTCCACAAGTTGGTTGATCACTCCCCTCTTGAATGTTTCTAAACATGTAATCTAAAGCAAGATTACAAAGGGTTGAGGCTCAAGAACAAACCGGTGCTCTTGAATGAAAAGCTCTTTTTTTTTTTTTTTTTTTTTCAAGATCAAAACGTGATCTTTAAGATGGATATGAAATCAGAATAAAATGATGAAGAAAAACGGATGAAAAGGCAGAAATGAATTCGATGGACAGAATGTGTAGAATTGAAAAACAAGTGCATAAAAGTAAGATAGAATCAATTCTAGAGATCAGCCACAAAAACGCAACCAATGCTCTGATACCAAATGATACGAAAACCCTTTCGAAATGCTTTAAGAACCCTTAAACTTAACTAAGGACCCAAAAAGATCACAACCAAAGAACCCACATATGCCATTTGAAACAACCCCAAGGAAAGGCTAGAAAACAGATTGCCTTGTGTGATCTAAAAATCATGAAATGGACCCAAACAATTACGTTCCATCATCTCATGACTCGAAACACTCCACAAGTTGGTTGATCACTCCCCTCTTGAATGTTTCTAAACATGTAATCTAAAGCAAGATTACAAAGGGGTGAGGCTCAAGGCTCTCCATGTGCATAAAAATGCTACATTTCATTCATCATTCAAATCTTACAAATCTGATTTACATTGGCTGATACATGGCCTATTTATAGGCTTAAATTACATGTAAATTTCGTTCATAATGATCCCATGTCAGCCCCATGATGTCCCTAGCTTGTAACCCCCGAAATTAAAGCTAAAACATGAGTTACAATCTGCCACAATTACTTTGTAACTTACAATGCATCTAAAACAATTGAAACTGATACATGATGCTTAAAAGTAGCTTTTAAATGCCATTAATGCTTGTCTTGAAGTGTATTGAAGTTATCTTGAATGAAGCTTTAAGTTGCCTTGAATGAAACTTGGGTTGTCATAAACGCATCTAGAGTTGTCATCAATGCTACTATACTTCAAGCTTGAGTTGTCATAATTATGTCTTGAGTGCATTTAATGCAACTTGAGTTGCCATCAATGCATGTACTCTTTAAGCTTGAATTCCTTAATTGCATGGGTACATAATTCATATCAGCATGGTTTGGGCCATCCTAAAGATCCAAATGGAGGAGCCTCTTCTTTGGGAATCCTGTTAGGACGAAAATATCGAAAGAGGATCCGAACCACTATAAAACTTGTTTGTAATTGAAAAGTTTGTTTCAATGTACTCGTTTCACTCTTCGGACCTTATTTATACCAAAGACCTTAGGTTTCCCACTTGTCAAAGTTGTGCTCATGATTTGGTCCATCCTAAAGATCCAAATGGAGGAACCTCTTCTTTGGGAATCCTTTTTGGACCAAAATATCGAAAGAGGATCCGAAAACCTCCAAAAACTTGTTTGTAATTGTAAACCTTGTTTCAAAGTACTTGTTTCACTCTTCGGACCATATTCATACCAAAGACCTAAGGTTTCCCCCTTGTCAAAGTTGTGCTCATGATTTGGTCGATCCTAATGATCCAAATACAGTAACCACTTCTTTGGGAATCCTGTTTCGACCAAAATATCGAAAGAAGATCCGAACCACTCCAAAAACTTTTTTGTAATTGAAAAGCTTGTTTCATAGTACTTGTTTCACTTTCTAGAACAAAATGAATCTGAAGATATAAGGTTTCCCACTTGTCAAAGTATTGCTCACGATTATGTCCATCCTAAAATCCAAATGGAGGAACCTCTTCTTTGGGAATCATATTTGGAAAAAAATTTCGAAAGACGATCCGAACCACTCAAAAAAATTGTTTGTAATTGACAGCTTATTTCAAAGTACTTGTTTAACTCTCTAGACCAAATTGAATACGAAGACCTAAGGTTTCACACTTATCAAAGTTGTGCTCATAATTTGGTCCATGGTAAAGATCCAAAACGAGGAACCTGATATGAATCATGGAGCACAAGACAAGATAGGCAAGCTTAGGATGGTTCAAGGGCCAATGACAAGATCCAAGACCAAGAAATTGCAACAAGCTTTGAATATCCATTGTCAAGCATACATGAGCAAACTCAAGGAGACTTTTGAAGATTGGAACATTTAAAACTTGTCAAAGTTGTGCTCATGATTTGGTCCATCCTAAAGATCCAAATGGAGGAACCTCTTCTTTGGGAATCCTATTTGGACTAAAATTTCGAAAGATGATCCGAACCACTCCAAAAACTTGTTTGTGATTGAAAAGTTTGTTTCAATGTACTTGTTTCGGACCATAATGATACCAACGACCTAAGCTTTCCCACATGTCAAAGTTGTGTTCATGATTTCGTCCATCCTAAAGATCCAAATGGAGGAACCTCTTCTTTCGGAATCCGGTTTGGACCAAAATATCGAATAAGGATCCGAACCACTATAAAAACTTGTTTCAAAGTACTTTGTTCACTCTTCGAACCATATTGATACCAAAGACCTAAGGTTTTCCTCGTGATTTGGTCCATCCTAAAGATCGAAAGGGAGGAACCTCTTCTTTGGGAATCCTGTTTGGACCAAAATATCTAAAAAGGATCAGAACCAGTCCAAAAAATTGTTTGTAATTGAAAAGCTTGTTTCAAAATATTTGTTTCACTCTTCGGACCATATTGATACCAATGACCTAAGGTTTCCCACTTGTCAAAGTTTTCCTCGTGATTTGGTCCATCCTAAAGATCTGAATGGAGGAACCTCATCTTTGGGAATCTTGTTTGGACCAAAATATCGAAATAGGATCTGAACCACTCCAAAAACTTGTTTGTAATTGAAAATCTTGTTTTCAAAGTACTTGTTTCAATATTCGGACTATATTCATACCAAAGACCTTAGGTTTAGCACTTGTCAAAGTTGTGCTCATGATTTAGTCCATCCTAGAGATCCAAATGGAGGAACCACTTCTTTGGGAATCCTCTTTGGACCAAAATAACGAAATAGGATATGAACGACTCATAAAACTTGTTTGTAATTGAAAAGATTGTTTCAAAGTACTTGTTTCACTCTGTAGACCAAATTTAATCCGAAGACCTAAGGTTTCCCACTTGTCGAAGTTGTGCTCATGATTTGGTCCATCCTAAAGATCCAAAAGGTGGAACCTCTTCTTTAGGAATCCGGTTTGGACCAAAATATCGAAAGAGGATCCGAACAACTATAAAAACTTTTTTATAATTGAAAAGATTGTTTCAAAGTACTTGTTTCACTCTTCGGACCATTTTGATACCAAAGACCTAAGGTTTCCCACTTGTCAAAGTTTTCCTCGTGATTTGGTCCATCTTAAAGATCCAAATGGAGGAACCTCCTCTTTGCGAATCCTCTTTGGACCAAAATTTCGAAAGATTATCCGAACCACTCCAAAAACTTTTTTGTAATATAAATCTTTTTTCAAAGTACTTATTTTACTCTCTAGACCAAATTTAATACAAAGACCTAAGGTTTCCCACTTGTCAAAGTTGTTCTCAAGATTTGGTCCATCCTCAAGATCAAAATGAAGGAACCTCTTGATATGAATCATGGAACGTCACAAAAAGCCCAAGGACAAATCACAACATTAAAGTTCAAGAGAAGCATTGACATCCATTTACAAGCCTACATTAGCCAAGTCAAGACAAGCTTTGAAGATCCGAGCATGGAGGGACTTGATGCACATTAATCAATGGAATATGTATTTTGGAGAGGAATATTGAAGACTTGTTCAATCAGAAATGAAGAAGAGAGCTAATTAGGAAAGTTGCATCACTTTTGCAAACTTTCCTTATTTGGACCACTTTCCATATTTGTTCCCAAACTTGCCATATATGATGTCCACGAATTTATGATATATTTTGACATGTTTTAGGTCATTTATATTCAGTTTATTGGCTTGGAAAGAATTAGGAAAGATATTATTCTCTAGGAAAGATTTTCCCCAAAATCTGCCAAATCCATATAAGGCAAGTGTTGGGCAGATTTTATTCTCTTCTTTATTCCGAATTTGCTTGTTATTTTTAGGGTTTCTTTGCCTATTTAAAGGCCTCATTTGTAACCCTAAACATGAAGAATTCATATGATAATAATATTGCTTTTTGCTTTGCTGAAGTTGCTTAGTTTTGTAGCCTTGTTCTAGGTTGCATGTTTTAGAAACATTCAAGCATAACTTGATCTATTGTGTTTGTGGATTGTTTCGATCTTGAAATAAGAACAAGTTCTCTTATTTCAAGGTATTAGATCATTGGAATAATCTTCTTCTTCTTGTATTCCATGGGTTTTACCTTATTGTTCATCGGGGTTTTAGGATTTGCATCTAGGGGTTCTTTGTGATTTCAAAGGGTTTCTATTTCAATTTCCTAGGGTTTCATATCACCTCTTCTTTTGGAATCCTCTTTGGACCAAAATAACGAAAGAGGATCCGAACCTCTCCAAAAACTTGTTTGTAATTGAAAAGTTTTTTTCAATGTATTCGTTTAAATCTTCGGACAGTATTCATACCAAAGTCCTAAGGTTTCCCACTTGTCAAAATTGTAAACATAATTTGATCCATCCTATAGATCCAAATGGAGGAAGCTCTTCTTTGGGAATCTTGTTTGTACCAAAATATCGAAAAAGATCCGAACCACTATAAAAACTTGTTTGTAATTGAAATGCTTGTTTCAAAGTACTTGTTTCACTCTTCGGACCATATTGATACCAAAGACCTAAGGTTTCCACTTGTCAAACTTTTCTTCGTGATTTGGTCAATGTAATTGAAAAACTTGTTTGTAATTGAAAAGTTCGTTTCAATGTACTCGTTTCAATCTTCGGACCATATTCATACCAAAGACATAAGGTCCATCCTAAAGATCCAAATGGAGGAACCTCTTCTTTGGGAATCCTGTTTGGACCAAAATATCGAAATAGGATCTGAACCACTCCAAAAACTTGTTTGTAATTAAAAATCTTGTTTAAAAGTACTTGTTTCACTCTTCGGACCATATTCATACGAAAGACGTTAGGTTTTGCACTTGTCAAAGTTGTGCTCATGATTTAGTCCATCCTAGAGATGCAAATGGAGGAACCTCTTCTTTGGGAATCCTCTTTGGACCAAAATAACGAAAGAGGATCCGAACAACTCCAACAACTTGTTTGTAATTGAAAAGTTTTTTTCAATATACCCGTTTCAATTTTCGGACCATATTCATACCAAAGACTTAAGGTTTCCCACTTGTCAAAATTGTAATCATGATTTGATCCATCCTATAGATCCAAATGGAGGAAGCTCTTCCTTGGGAATCTTGTTTGGACCACAATATCGGAAAAGATCCGAACCACTATAAAAACTTGTTTGTAATTGAAATGCTTGTTTCAAAGTACTTGTTTCACTCTTCGGACCATATTGATACCAAAGACCTAAGGTTTCCACTTGTCAAACTTTTCCTCGTGATTTGGTCAATGTAATTGAAAAACTTGTTTGTATTTGAAAAGTTTGTTTCAATGTACTCGTTTCAATCTTCGGACCATATTCATACCAAAGACATAAGGTCCATCCTAAATATCCAAATGGAGGAACCTCTTCTTTGGGAATACTGTTTGGACCAAAATATCGAAAGAGGATCCGAACCACTCCAAAAACTTGTTTGTAATTGAAAAGCTTGTTTCAAAGTACTTGTTTCACTCTTCAGACCATTTTGATACCAAAGACCTCAGGTTTCCACTTATCAAAGTTTTCCTCGTGATTTGGTCCATCCCAAAGTTCCAAATGGAGGAACCTCTTCTTTGGGAATCCTGTTTGCACCAAAATATCGAAAGAGGATCCGAACCACTCCAAAAACTTGTTTGTAATTGAAAAGCTTGTTTAAAAGTAATCTTTTGACTCGATGGACTATATTGATACCAAAGACCTAAGGTTTCCCACTTGTCAAAGTTTTACTCATGATTTTGTCCATCCTAAAAATCCAAATGGAGGAACCACTTCTTTGGGAATCCTCTTTGGACCAAAATATCTAAAGATGATCCGAACCACTCAAAAAACTCGTTTGTGAATGAAAAGCTTGTTTCAAAGTACTTGTTTCACTCTCTAGACCAAATTGAATCCGAAGACCTAAGGTTTCCCACTAGTTAAAATTGTAATCATGATTTGGTCCATCCCAAAGATCCAAATGGAGGAACCTCTCCTTCGGGAATCATGTTTGCACCAAAATATCGAAAGAGGATCCGAACCACTCCAAAAACTTGTTTGTAATTGAAAAGTTTGTTTCAATGTACTCCTTTCACTCTTCGGGCCATATTGATACCAAAGACCTAAGGTTTCCCACTTGTCAAAGTTTTCCACGTGATTTGGTCTATCCTAAAGATCCAAATGGAGGAACCTCTTCTTTGGGAATCCTCTTTCGTACAAAATTTCGAAAGAGGATCTGAACCACTCCAAAAACTTGTTTGTAATTGAAAAGCTTCTTTCAAAGTACTTGTTTCACTCTTCAGACCATATTGATACAAAACACCTAAGGTTTCCCACTTGTCAAAGTTGTACTCATGATTTGGTCCATCCTAAAGATCCAAATGGAAGAACCTCTTTTTTGGGAATCCAGTTTTGACAAAAATATCAAAAGAGGATCCGAACCACTCCAAAAAATGTTTGTAATTGAAAAGTTTGTTTCAATGTACTCGTTTCAATCTTCGGCCATATTCATACCAAAGACCTAAGGTTTCCCACTAGTCAAAATTGTAATCATGATTTGGTCCATCCCAAAGATTCAAATGGAGGAACCTCTTCGGAAATCCTCTTTGGACCAAAATATCTAAAGATGATCCGAACCACTCCAAAAACTTGTTTGCAATTGAAAATGTTTGTTTCAATGTACTCATTTCACTCTTCAAACCATAATGATACCAAAGACCTAAGGTTTCAAAATTGTCAAAGTTTTCCTCGTGATTTCGTACATCCCAAAGTTCCAAATGGAGGAACTGCTTCTTTGGGAATCCTGTTTGGACCAAAATATCGAAAGAGGATTCGAACCACTACAAAAACGTGTTTGTAATTGAAAAGCTTGTTTAAAAGTACTTGTTTCACACTTCGGATCATTTTGATACCAAAGACCTCAGGTTTCCCACTTGTCAAAGTTTTCCTCGTGATTTGGTCCATCCCAAAGATCCAAATGGAGGAACCTCTTCTTTGGGAATCCTGTTTGGACCAAAATATCGAAAGAGGATCCGAACCACTCCAAAAACTTGTGTGTAATTGAAAAACTTGTTTAAAAGTAATCTTTTCACTCTTTGGACTATATTGATACCAAAGACCTAAGGTTTCCCACTTGTCAAAGTTTTCCTCATGATTTGGTCCATCGTAAAGATCCAAATGGAGGAACCTCTTCTTTGGGAATCCTCTTTGGATAAAAATAACGAAAGAGGATCCGAACCACTCAAAAAACTTGTTTGTAATTGAAAAGCTTGTTTCAAAGTATTTGTTTCACTCTCTAGACCAAATTGAATCCGAAGACCTAAGGTTTCCCACTTGTCAAAGTTGTGCTCATGATTTGGTCCATCCTTAAGATCCAAATGGAGGAACCGCTTCTTTGGGAATCCTATTTGGACCAAAATATCGAAAGAGGATCCGAACCACTACAAAAACGTGTTTGTAATTGAAAAGCTTGTTTCAAAGTACTTGTTTCACTCTTCGGACTATTTTGATACCAAAGACCTAAGGTTTACTACCTTTCAAAGTTGTGCTCATGATTTGGTCCATCCTAAAGATCCAAATGGAGGAACCTCTTCTTTGGGAATTCGGTTTGGACAAAAATATCGAAAGAGGATCCAAAGCACTATAAAAACTTGTTTGTAATTGAAAAGTTTGTTTCAATGTACTCCTTTCACTCTTCGGAAAATATTGATACCAAAGACCTACGGTTTCCCACTTGTCAAAGTTTTCCTCGTGATTTGGTCCATCCTAAATATCCAAATGGAGGAACCTCTTCTTTAGTAATCCTCTTTTGAACAAAATTTCGAAAGAGGATCCGAACAACTCCAAAAACTTGTTTGTAATTGAAAAGCTTCTTTCAAAGTACTTGTTTCACTCTTCGGACCATATTGATACTAAGCACCTAAGGTTTCCCACTTGTCAAAGTTGTGCTCATGATTTGGTCCATCCTAAAGATCCAAATGGAGGAACCTCTTTTTTGGGAATCCACTTTTGACAAAAATATCAAAAGAGGATCCGAACCACTCCAAAAACTGTTTGTAATTGAAAAGTTTGTTTCAATGTACTCGTTTCAATCTTCGGGCCATATTCATACCAAAGACCTAAGGTTTCCCATTTGTCAAAATTGTATTCATGATTTGGCCCATCCCAAAGATCCAAATGGAGGAACCTCCTCATGAATTGATATGAATCATGGAGCACAAGACAAGATAGACAAGCTTAGGATGGTTCAAGGGCCAATGACAAGATCCAAGACCAAGAAATTGCAACAAGCTTTGAATATCCATTGTCAAGCATACATGAGCAAACTCAAGGAGACTTTTGAAGATTGGAACATTGAGGCTAAGGAAGAAGACTTAAAGCACTTCAACTTGTGGCATGTGCAATTGGAAGAAGAATTTGGACAAGTTGTGCAATCAGATTCAAAGAATGAAGCTTAGAGAGAAAGTTGCAAACTTTCCATATTTGACAACTTTCCTTATTTGAGTCTTCTATTTATTTTATGCATTTAGGGATTTTTTATAATGTTTTCCATGGCCAAAGGACATGTTTTATTTTATGGAAAGGATTAGGAAAGATATTATTCTCTAGAAAAGATTTTCCACAAAATCTGCCATTTTCACATAAGGCAAGTTTTGGGCAGATTTTGTGCTCCTTGTAATCCGAATTTCCTAGCTTATTTTTAGGGTTTCTTTGCCTATTTAAAGGCCTCATTTGTAACCCTAAAGACTAAGAATTAATATGATAGAAAATAGCTTTGTTTTGCTTATTGCTTGGTTGATTTTACCTTGCATTTTGTAGCCTTGTTCTAGGTTGCATGCTTTAGAAACATTCAAGCATGAATTGATCGATTGTGTTTGTGGATTGTTTCAATCTTGAAATAAGAATAAGTTCTCTTATTTCAAGATCATAGATCATTGGAATAATCTTTCTCTTCTTGTGTTCCAAGGGTTTTACCTTATTGTTCATCGGGGTTTTAGGATTTGAATCTAGGGGTTCTTTGTGTTTTCAAAGAGTTTCTATTTCAATTTTCTAGGGTTTCATATCATTTGGTATCAGAGCTTAGGCTCAAGGGAAGATTTCTATCTTACTTGCTTTCTTGTTGTTTTAATTTTTATTGTCTTGTTCTTCGTTCATAGAAAATTTCAAAAAAAAAAAAAAAACTGTTCCAGAATTTCCTTATTTGTTTTTGCCTACTGTTTTAATTTTTTTCATATAGTTCCCGTTCGATTCTCAGAAAATCACCAACTAAAAAAGTCTTTATTTTTTTGTCTAGTTTATTTCGTATTCAGAAAAGTTTGTCAAAAAAAAGTTGGAAGATTGAGAAAAAAATAGATCTTTCCGGACTGTCTTTTTGTGCAGAAATTGAAAAAAAAAAAAAAAAAAAAAGTTTGTTCTTGCTTGATTTGAAATTTCTGGAAAAAGTGGTTTGTGTTCGTATTTTTCTTGAAGAGTTAATGATATGAATTATGTAGCCTTGCATATGAGGAATTCAAGCTTCAAGAATACTTGCATTCAATGCACTTCGATTGCATTAATTGCATTAATTGCTCTGATACCAAATGATACGAAAACCCTTTCGAAATGCTTTAAGAACCCTTAAACTTAACTAAGGACCCAAAAAGATCACAACCAAAGAACCCACATATGCCATTTGAAACAACCCAAGGAAAAAGGCTAGAAAATGATTATCCTTATGATCAATGATCTAAAGACAAGAATTGGATTTCTTGTTTTAGATTCGAATCAATCCACCAAATTAGAATGATCAATCCTAATGGCTCGATTCTACAGCCACCCTAAACACAAGGAATGACAAGATGAAAAGTTGAACAACTCACAACAATTCAAAGAAAAAGCTCTCAATGAGACTTTGGATTTTTTTTTATTTTCAAGATCTAAACATGGTCTTTAAGATAGAGATGAAATCAGATTCAAAAGGTGAATCAAAAAGGATGAAATGGCAAAAATGAATGGGATGGACAGAATGTGTAGAATTGAAAAACAAATGCATAAAAGTAAGATAGAATCAATTCTAGAGTAGGCCACTAAGATACAACCTATGCTCTGATACCAACTGATAAGGCAAACCCAAATTGCAAGTCCAAAGACCCTATGCTATTTGAACTTGCAATTCGGGTTTGTCTTATCATTTGGAACTCTTGGATTGATCCGATTAGTTAAGGAGGTTTTGTGCCATTTTCATGCTTCAAAGGTTCTTGCAAACGATTGTAATGGGTTTTTGGACTTGAACGCAAGGTTGCCTTATCAGTTCGTATCATTATGAACGACATTACATGTATTTTATGCCTATAAATAGGCTTTGTTTTAGACATTGTAAAGCAGATTTGAAAATGTAATGAAATGTTGCCTTTTGTGCACATGGAGAGCCTTGAGCCTCAACCCTTTGTAATCTTGCTTTAGATTACATGTTTAGAGTCATTCAAGTGGAAATGATCATCCTACTTGTGGAGTGTCTCGAATCTTGGGCTTGGAAACTTGTCCTAGATCAATGATCATCTTTCCTAAGCAATCTGTTTTTAGCCATTCTTAGGGGGTGTTTCCGAATAGTTAGGGAGGGTTTGAGTTCTTGCTTCAAAGGTTCATGCTAAGCATAATAGCATCGGGTCTTTGAACTTGCAATTCGGGTTTGTCTTATCATTTGGAACTCTTGGGTTGATCCGATTAGTTAAGGAGGTTTTGTGCCATTTTCATGCTTCAAAGGTTCTTGCAAACGATTGTAATGGGTTTTTGGACTTGAACGCAAGGTTGCCTTATCAGTTGGTATCAGAGCATTGGTCGAAACCTTGGCCAAACTCTAGATTTGATTCTATCTTACTTTTATGCACTTGTTTTTCAATTCTACACATTCTGTCCATCGAATTCATTTCTGCCTTTTCATCCATTTTTCTTCATCATTTTATTCTGATTTCATATCCATCTTAAAGATCACGATTAGATCTTGAAAATCAAAAAAAAAAAAAAAAGAAAGAAAGAAAGAGGAGAGCAATTGCATCCGAGAGCACTAATCTGTACATCTTGTGTTCTTCTTGAAAAATTCTTCACTTTTCTGAGTTTGATTCATATAATTTCGTGTATAACTGATATAATTGTGTTTGTATAACATTTACCATTGAAATATATCAGTTTCACATTGATTTAAAGTCTCAGAAACGGCTATAAGTTACATTTTCCAAAACTGTCCCGTTTTGTAACTGCCGCATTTAATGCTACTGTTTTCCATTCAAACTCTGATCTAACGTCCGAATTTGTCTTTGTTGTCTGAAGATAAAAGTTTTATCTTTCTGTTATCTTTCAAATTTTAGAAGGGAGCTTTATCCAAATCATAACGGAAACAGTTTAAATCTGGAATATCATTTCTGTGCGCAGGTTTTCCGGGAACTTCAATTCTGTGAGTTAGAGTTTTCAATTCTGAACTAATTTTTGAATATGGCCTTTTGTATGCTCTTTATTATCATCTTAAAAAGCTTCATATAGGCTGCCAATTGAAAATTCATTCTCGAACTCCACGAATTTTGAAATTTGTAATTGCCATTTTTCTTGAGTTCTTTGCTTTCAAAAATCTGTTTTGCTTTTCCAATCTGATTTTTGCCTATCCAATCTGTTTTTCTTGCTTTATTTTTGCTTCTTTTCATTATTTTAGATTGTTTAAATACTGATTGCTTGATTTTTAGTACTTTAAACACAAGTTACTTCCAACTTATCAATAGCCTTACTTGATATTTTGGCCTACCTTGAGTGATTAAACACGAGAGTTCCTTGAGTGATATATTGTGAGGGAGTGTTGTGAGGTCCAAAAAACATGTCACAATGGGAAAATAATGTGGGTGAGATTAGTGAAGCTAGGTGGAGAGAGAAACAAGAGGGAGCTTTTGCTAGACTTACTCAAACTTTAGAGGAGCTTAATGAGTGTATGGGTAGATTAGTGAAGGCTAGTAATCAGCAAAATAGGGAAAAATTTGAAGGAGAATTAGAAAGTGATGTTGAGGAAGAAGTAGTAACTGATAAGGCAACCTTGCGTTCAAGTCCAAAAACCCATTACAATCGTTTGCAAGAACCTTTGAAGCATGAAAATGGCACAAAACCTCCTTAACTAATCGGATCAACCCAAGAGTTCCAAATGATAAGACAAACCCGAATTGCAAGTTCAAAGACCCGATGCTATTATGCTTAGCATGAACCTTTGAAGCAAGAACTCAAACCCTCCCTAACTATTCGGAAACACCCCCTAAGAATGGCTAAAAACAGATTGCTTAGGAAAGATGATCATTGATCTAGGACAAGTTTCCAAGCCCAAGATTCGAGACACTCCACAAGTAGGATGATCATTTCCACTTGAATGACTCTAAACATGTAATCTAAAGCAAGATTACAAAGGGTTGAGGCTCAAGGCTCTCCATGTGCACAAAAGGCAACATTTCATTACATTTTCAAATCTGCTTTACAATGTCTAAAACAAAGCCTATTTATAGGCATAAAATACATGTAATGTCGTTCATAATGATCCTCTATCAGCCCAATTAAGTCCCTAGCATGTAACCTACGAATTTAATGCAAAAACTTAAGTTACATTCAGCCGCCATTTTAATTTGTAACTTAAAATGAATTATTACATTTGAAAGTGATATTTAACTCTAATTGAAGCTTGTAAATGGTCATTAATGCTTGTCTTGGAGTTGCCTTAAGTTCCCTTGAATGATGGTTGAGTTGTCTTGAATGAAGCTTGGGTTATCATCCATGCATCTTGAATTGTAGTTAATGAATCTTGACTTGTAATAAATGAACTTGGGATGCAATTAATACAATCGAAGTGCATTGAATGCAAGTATTCTTGAAGCTTGAATTCCTCATATGCAAGGCTACATAATTCATATCAGAGATTGCCAACCTAAGTGCTCAAATACAAGCTTTGCTCTTAAACCAACCTAGAGCCAATCAAAATGCGGCTCCAAATGAGGCTAGGGAGCAACAAATTATGCAAGGAGCTGAGGCACATAATGAACAACAAGGGTGGGATCCTTATGCTTATGATGAAGATCCTAGAAATCAAATGAGAGCACATAATGGAGGAGGTAGAGGAAGAGGCCGAGGGTTCCAAGTTCAAAGACCAAACAGGGAGTTTCCTCTTGCTAGAGATGATGACTTAAAGGGAATCAAGTTCAAAATTCCACCATTCCAAGGCAAGACTGATCCGGAAGAGTACTTGCAATGGGAGGCACAAACTGAGCACATATTTGATTGCAACAACTTCAGTGAGCAAAGGAAGGTACTTTTAGCAATTACTGAATTTACTAATTATGCTTCTGTTTGGTGGATTCAGTTAAAAGCTAAACTTAGAAGGGAGAGACAACCTCAAATAGAGACATGGGCTGAGCTTAAGGGCATGATGAGGAAGAGGTTCATTCCAACAACTTATGAAAGAGATATAGTGTTCAAGTTGCAAAGGTTTGATCAAGGCTCAAAAAGTGTAGAAGACTATTACAAGGAGCTTGATATCTTGATGACAAGGGCTGGAATTGAGGAGACTGAATTAGCTACCATGGGAAGGTTTATGGGGGGCTTGAATAGAGAATTAAGGCACAAAGTTGATGCTCACTCTTGCTATGACATGGAGGAAATGTTACACCTTGCAATTAAATTTGAGTCACATATGCAAGAAGATTCTAAGTCAAGGTATTATTCTAAACCCTATCCATCCAAACCTACTTCATCTAAACCCACTTCTAGCCAACCTTGGGGAAAAGACACCAAAAACACATATTCTGGCCGAGGGGACCAATTTCCCAAAGACAAACCTATTTTTGATAAAAAGAGGGAGGGTGAGAGTTCTTTCAAGGGTAAGGGTAAAATAGAAGAAGCTAGGACTAGGAACATCAAATGTTGGAAGTGTCAAGGGTTAGGACATGTCATGAAAGATTGTCCAAACAAAAGAACCATGTTTATTGAGAATGGGGAATACATATCCGGGGATGATGAGAGTGAACATGAAAATATGGAGTTTGAGGAGGAAAGTGATGGGAGTGTTGAGGAGGGAAACAAAGTTACTCTAGTGTCTAGGAGGGTACTTAGTGCACAAGTGAAAGAGAATGACCAAGACCAAAGAGAGAACTTATTATATACTAGATGCTATGTAGAAGGAGTGCCTTGTAGTGTCATCATAGATGGTGGGAGTTGCACAAATGCTGTGAGTTCTACCCTTGTCACTAGATTAAACCTAACAACCAAACCCCATCCAAAACCCTACAAACTACAATGGCTTACTGATTGTGGAGAGTTGAAAGTGAACAAAAAGACTTTAATTTCTATGACTCTTGGGAAGTATAAGGATGAGGTGGAGTGTGATGTAGTTCCAATGCATGCTGGGGATATCTTACTTGGAAGGCCTTGGCAGTTTGATAGAAGGGCAATCCATGATGGTTATCTAAATAGGTACTCATTTACATTGAATGGAAGAAAGACCACACTTACACCATTAACTAGCTCCGAAGTATACATTGATCAATGTAAGTTAGAAAAGAGAAGGAAAGAGCTTGAGAGTGAGAAAAAGAAATTGAGTGATTCAAAAGAATTGAGTGACAAAAAGAAATTGAGTGATTCAAAAGAATTGAGTGACAAAAAGAAATTGAGTGATTCAAAAGATTTGAGTGATAAAAACACTTTGAGTGAAAAAAGAGAGCAAAAGAAAGGAGTGAGCTTGTTTGCAAGAACTAGTGAGGTTAAGAGAGCTTTGTTTTCAAACAAAACAATCCTTGTACTTTTGTGCAAAGGATCTTGCTTTATCACTAACCAACTTAACCAAGAATTGCCTAGTGTCTTTGTTGATCTTTTGCAGCAATATGGAGATGTCTTTCCCGAAGAGATGCCTAATGAATTACCACCAATCAGAGGTATTGAACACAAGATTGACTTCATTCCAGGAGCTTCAATTCCAAATAGGCCAGCCTATAGATCAAATCCAACCGAGGCAAATGAGATTCAAAAGCAAGTTGAGGAGTTGCTTGCTAAAGGATATGTAAGAGAAAGTCTTTCTCCTTGCTCTGTCCCTGTTTTGTTAGTTCCTAAAAAGGATGGTACTTGGCGCATGTGTGTTGATTGTAGGGCCATTAATAAGATCACCATTAAGTATAGACATCCTATCCCTCGATTAGATGACATGCTTGATGAATTACATGGTTGCACACTCTTTACTAAAATTGATTTAAAATCAGGTTACCATCAAATTAGAATGGAATTGGGGGATGAATGGAAAACAGCTTTTAAAACAAAGTTTGGATTGTATGAATGGTTAGTAATGCCTTTCGGATTAACTAATGCACCTAGAACATTCATGAGGTTAATGAATCATGTTCTTAGAGATTTTTTGGGTAAATTTGTGGTAGTTTACTTTGATGACATTCTCATTTACTCTAGATCATTGCATGACCATGTAAAGCATGTAGGGGCTGTTTGTGAAACACTTAGAAAAGAAAAGTTGTATGCTAATTTGAAAAAGTGTTCTTTTTGCATGGAAAGAGTAAAGTTCTTAGGGTTCATTGTGTCTAATAAAGGGGTAGAAGTAGATGAGGAAAAGATTAAAGCCATCCAAGAGTGGCCAACCCCAACAAATGTGAGTGAAGTGAGGAGCTTTCATGGGCTTGCTGGTTTTTATAGGAGGTTTATAAAAGACTTTAGTACCATTGCTTCTCCTTTAAATGAATTGGTTAAAAAGAATGTTGTGTTTGCATGGGGAGTAGCCCAAGAATCTGCCTTCCAAACTCTTAAGGATAAATTGTGTAATGCACCACTACTTGTTTTGCCTAACTTTGGTTTGACTTTTAAGATAGAGTGTGATGCAAGTGGCATAGGCATAGGGGCTGTTTTGATGCAAAATGGAAAGCCAGTGATGTACTTTAGTGAAAAGTTGAGTGGAACTTCATTGAATTATCCAACTTATGATAAAGAGTTGTATGCATTGGTGAGGGCATTGCAAACATGGCAACACTACCTATGGCCAAGAGAGTTTGTCATCCATACGGATCATGAAAGCTTGAAGCATTTGAAAGGACAAGACAAGCTCAACAAAAGGCATGCAAAATGGGTAGAGTTCATTGAAACATTTCCTTATGTTATCAAGTACAAGAAAGGTAAGGATAATGTTGTGGCTGATGCATTGTCTAGAAGGTATGCTCTTTTCAATTCTCTCAATGCTAAGTTCTTAGGTTTTGAGCATGTTAAGACACTTTATGCACTTGATGATGATTTTGGAGAGATTTATGCTTCCATTGGCCGAGGGACTTCTTTTGATGACTATGTGATGTGTAATGATTTTCTTTTTAAGAAAGGTAAACTTTGTATTCCTAAATGTTCTATTAGGGAGCTTTTGACTAAAGAGGCTCATGGTGGAGGTTTAATGGGACATTTTGGGGTAGCTAAGACATATGACATGTTGCATGAGCATTTTTATTGGCCTAAGATGAAGCATGATGTAGTTAAAGTTTGTTCTCATTGTATTACATGTAAGGCAGCCAAGTCTAGGGTTAAACCACATGGATTGTATTCTCCTTTACCTATTCCTTTAGCACCTTGGTTAGATGTTTCTATGGATTTTGTGCTAGGCTTGCCGAGGACAAAAAGGGGAAAGGATAGCATTTTTGTTGTTGTTGATAGGTTTAGCAAAATGGCTAATTTCATTGCATGTACTAAAACTGATGATGCTAAACACATTGCTGACTTGTTCTTTAGAGAAGTTGTTAAATTGCATGGCATTCCTCAAAGCATTGTGAGTGATAGGGATGTTAAGTTTCTAAGTCATTTTTGGAGGGTTTTGTGGGGTAAGCTTGGGACTAAATTAATGTACTCTACTACTTGTCACCCCCAAACTGATGGTCAAACTGAGGTTGTCAATAGGACTATGGTTACATTGCTTAGGGCTATAATTGATAAAAACCATAAGACTTGGGAAGATTGCATGCCATTCATAGAGTTTGCATATAATAGGGCTGTCCATAGTACTACTAAATGCACTCCTTTTGAACTTGTTTATGGTTTTAATCCAACTACTCCTATTGATTTATTGCCCATGTTACCTACTGATTTGGTGAGTTTTGATGCTAGTACTAAGGTTGACAGGATTCAAAAGCTACACAAGGAGGTTCGAGAAAGAATTGAGAAGCAAAACAACAAAGTAGCTTCTAGGATCAATAAGGGCCGAACTAGACTTGTTTTTCAACCTGGAGATTGGGTTTGGGTTCACTTTAGAAAAGAGAGGTTTCCATTGCTAAGGAAATCCAAGCTTAATCCAAGAGGAGATGGTCCATTCCAAGTGCTAGAAAGAATCAATGACAATGCTTACAAGATTGATCATCCAGGTGAGTATAATGTGAGTGCTTCTTTTAATGTTTCGACTTAAGTCCTTTTGATGTAGGTGATGAATCAGATTTGAGGACAAATCTTTTTGAAGAGGGAGGGGATGATATGAATCATGGAGCACAAGACAAGATAGACAAGCTTAGGATGGTTCAAGGGCCAATGACAAGATCCAAGACCAAGAAATTGCAACAAGCTTTGAATATCCATTGTCAAGCATACATGAGCAAACTCAAGGAGACTTTTGAAGATTGGAACATTGAGGCTAAGGAAGAAGACTTAAAGCACTTCAACTTGTGGCATGTGCAATTGGAAGAAGAATTTGGACAAGTTGTGCAATCAGATTCAAAGAATGAAGCTTAGAGAGAAAGTTGCAAACTTTCCATATTTGACAACTTTCCTTATTTGAGTCTTCTATTTATTTTATGCATTTAGGGATTTTTTATAATGTTTTCCATGGCCAAAGGACATGTTTTAGGCCTTTTATATTCAGTTTATATGTTTGGAAAGGATTAGGAAAGATATTATTCTCTAGAAAAGATTTTCCACAAAATCTGCCATTTTCACATAAGGCAAGTTTTGGGCAGATTTTGTGCTCCTTGTAATCCGAATTTCCTAGCTTATTTTTAGGGTTTCTTTGCCTATTTAAAGGCCTCATTTGTAACCCTAAAGACTAAGAATTAATATGATAGAAAATAGCTTTGTTTTGCTTATTGCTTGGTTGATTTTACCTTGCATTTTGTAGCCTTGTTCTAGGTTGCATGCTTTAGAAACATTCAAGCATGAATTGATCTATTGTGTTTGTGGATTGTTTCAATCTTGAAATAAGAATAAGTTCTCTTATTTCAAGATCATAGATCATTGGAATAATCTTTCTCTTCTTGTGTTCCAAGGGTTTTACCTTATTGTTCATCGGGGTTTTAGGATTTAAATCTAGGGGTTCTTTGTGTTTTCAAAGAGTTTCTATTTCAATTTTCTAGGGTTTCATATCATGAATCCTCTTTGGACCAAAATTTCGAAAGATGATCCGAACCACTCCAAAAACTTGTTTGTAATTGAAAATGTTTGTTTCAATGTACTCGTTTCACTCTTCGGACCACAATGATACCAAAGACATCAGGTTTCCCACTTGTCAAAGTTTTCCTCATGTTTTCGTCCATCCTAAAGATCCAGATGGAGGAACGGCTTCTTTGGGAATCCTATTTGGACCAAAATATCGAAAGAGGATCCGAACAACTCCAAAAACATGTTTGTAATTGAAAAGCTTGTTTCAAAGTACTTGTTTCACTCTTCGGACCGTTTTGATACCAAAGACCTAAGGTTTACTACCTGTCAAAGTTGTGCTCATGATTTGGTCCATCCTAAAGATCCAAATGGAGGAACCTCTTTTTTGGGAATCCTTTTTGGACCAAAATTTTGAATGATTATCCAAACCACTCCAAAAACTTGTTTGTAATTGAAAAGTTTGTTTCAATGTATTCGTTTCACTCTTCGGACCATAATGATACCAAAGACCTGAGGTTTCCCACTTGTCAAAGTTTTACTCGTGATTTCGTCCATCCTAAAGATTCAAATGGAGGATCCTCTTTTTTGGGAATCCTATTTGGACCAAAATTTCGAAAGATGATCCGAACCACTCCAAAAATTTATTTGTAATTGACAAGTTTGTTTCAATGTACTCGTTTCACTCTTCGGACCATGTTGATACCAAAGACCTAAGGTTTACTACCTGTCAAAGTTGTGCACATGATTTTGTCCATCCCAAAGATCCAAATGGAGGAACCTCTTCTTTGGTTATCCTGTTTGGACCAAAATATCTAAAGAGGATCTGAACCACTAAAAAAACTTGTTTGTAATTGAAAAGCTTGTTTCAAAGTACTTGTTTCACTCTTCGGACCATGTTGATACCAAAGACCTATGGTTTCCCACTTGTCAAAGTTTTCCTCGTGATTTGGTCCATCCTAAAGATTTAAATGGTGGAACCTCTTCTTTGGGAATCCTGTTTGGACCAAAATATAGAAAGAGGATTCGAACCACTCCAAAAACTTATTTGTAATTGAAAAGCTTGTTTCAAAGTACTTGTTTCACTCTTCAGACCATTTTGATACCGAAGACCTAAGGTTTAACACTTTTCAAAGTTGTGCTCGTGATTTTGTCCATCCTAAAGAACCAAATGGAGGAACCTCTTCTTTGGGAATCCTCTTTAATCCAAAATTTCGAAAGATGATCCAAACCACTCCAAAAACTTGTTTGTAATTGAAATGCTTGTTTCAAAGTACTTGTTTCACTCTTCAGACCATTTTGATACCAAAGACCTAAGGTTTAACACTTTTCAAAGTTGTGCTCGTGATTTTGTCCATCCTAAAGAACCAAATGGAGGAACCTCTTCTTTGGGAATCCTTTATAATCCAAAATTTCGAAAGATGATCCGAACCACTCCAAAAACTTGTTTGTAATTGAAATGCTTGTTTCAAAGTACTTGTTTCACTCTTTGGACCATATTGATACCAATGACCTAAGGTTTCCAATTGTCAAAGTTAGCCTCCTGATTTGGTCCATCCTAAAGATCTGAATGGAGGAACCTCTTCTTTCGGAATCCGGTTTGGACCAAAGTATTTAAAGAGGATCCGAACCACTAAAAAAACTTATTTTTAATTGAAAAGCTTGTTTCAAAGTACTTGTTTCACTCTTCAAACCATTTTGATACCAAAGACCTAAGGTTTAACACTTGTCAAAGTTGTGCTCGTGATTTGGTCCATCCTAAAGATCCAAATAGAATAACCTCTTCTTTGGGAATCCTCTTTGGACCAAAATTTCGAAAGATGATCCGAACCACTCCAAAAACTTGTTTGTAATTGAAATGCTTGTTTTCAAAGCACTTGTTTAACTCTTTGGACCATATTGATACCAATGACCTAAGGTTTCCACTTGTCAAAGTTTTCCTCGTGATTTGGTCGATCCTAAAGATCTGAATGGAGGAACCTCTTCTTTCGGAATCCGGTTTGGACCAAAATATTTAAAAAGGATCCGAACCACTATAAAAACTTATTTGTAATTGAAAAAGCTTGTTTCAAAGTACTTGTTTCACTATTCGGACCATGTTGATACCAAAGACCTAAGGTTTCCCACTTGTCAAAGTTTTCCTCCTTATTTGGTCCATCCTAAAGATTTAAATGGTAGAACTTCTTCTTTGGGAATCCTGTTTGGACCAAAATTACGAAATAGGATCTGAACCACACCAAAAACTTATTTGTAATTGAAATGATTGTTTCAAAGTACTTGTTTCACTCTTTAGACCATATTGATACCAAAGACCTAAGGTATCCACTTGTCAAAGTTTTCCTCTCTATTTGGTCCATCCTAAAGATACAAATGGACGAACCTCTTCTTTGGGAATCCTCTTTGGACCAAAATTTCGAAAGATGATCCGAACCACTCCAAAAACGTGTTTGTAATTGAAAAGCTTGTTTCAAACTACTTGTTTCACTCTTCGGACCGTTTTGATACCAAAGACCTAAGGTTTACTACCTGTCAAAGTTGTGCTCATGATTTGGTCCATCCTAAAAATCCAAATGGAGGAACCTCTTCTTTGGGAGTCCTCTTTGGACCAAAATTTTGAATGATTATCCAAACCACTCCAAAAACTTGTTTGTAATTGAAAAGTTTGTTTCAATGTACTCGTTTCACTCTTCGGACCATAATGATACCAAAGTCCTGAGGTTTCCCACTTGTCAAAGTTTTCCTCGTGATTTCGTCCATCCTAAAGATTCGAATGGAGGAACCTCTTCTTTGGGAATCCTCTTTAGACCAAAATTTTGAAAGATGATCCGAACCACTCCAAAAACTTGTTTGTAATTGACAAGTTTGTTTCAATGTACTCGTTTCACTGTTCGGACCATGTTGTGCTCGGGATTTCGTCCATCCTAAAGATCCAAATGGAGGAACCTCATCTTTGGTTATCCTGTTTGGACCAAAATATCTAATGAGGATCCGAACCACTATAAAAACTTGTTTGTAATTGAAAAGCTTGAATCAAAGTACTTGTTTCACTCTTCGGACCATGTTGATACCAAAGACCTATGGTTTCCCACTTGTCAAAGTTTTCCTCGTGATTTGGTCCATCCTAAAGATTTAAATGGTGGAACCTCTTCTTTGGGAATCCTGTTTGGACCAAAATATCGAAAGAGGATCCGAACCACTCCAAAAATTTGTTTGTAATTGAAAAGCTTGTTTCAAAGTACTTGTTTCACTGTTCAGACCATTTTGATACCAAAGACCTAAGGTTTAACACTTATCAAAGTTGTGCTCGTGATTTGGTCCATCCTAAAGATCCAAATGGAGGAACCTCTTCTTTGGGAATCCTCTTTGGACCAAAATTTCGAAAGATGATCCGAACCACTCCAAAAACTTGATTGTAATTGAAATGCTTGTTTCAAAGTACTTGTTTCACTCTTTGGACCATATTGATGCCTATGACCTAAGGTTTCCACTTGCCAAAGATTTCCTCGTGATTTGGTCCATCCTAAAGATCTGAATGGAGGAACCTCTTCTTTTTTAATCCGGTTAGGATCAAAATATTTAAAGAGGATCCGTACCACTATAAAAACTTGTTTGTAATTGAAAAGCTTGTTTCAAAGTACTTGTTTCACTCTTCGGACCATGTTGATACCAAAGACCTAAGGTTTCCCACTTGTCCAAGTTTTCCTCCTGATTTGGTCCATCCTAAAGATTTAAATGGTGGAACGTCTTCTTTGGGAATTCTGTTTGGACAAAAATATCGAAATAGGATCTGAACCACACCAAAAACTTGTTTGTAATTGAAAAGCTTGTTTTAAAGTACTTGTTTCACTCTGTAGACCAAATATAATCCGAAGACCTAAGGTTTCCCACTTATCGAAGTTGTGCTCATGATTTGGTCCATCCTAAACATCCAAATGGTGGAACCTCTTCTTTAGGAATCCGGTTTGGACCTAAATATCGAAAGAGGATACGAACCACTATAAAAACTTTTTTGTAATTGAAAAGATTGTTTCAAAGTACTTGTTTCACTCTTCAGACCATTTTGATACCAAAGACCTAAGGTTTCCCACTTGTCAAAGTTTTCCTCGTGATTTGGTCAATACGAAAGATCCAAACGGAGTAACCTCTTCTTTGCGAATCCTCTTCGGACCAAAATTTCGAAAGATTATCCGAACCACTCCAAACACTTGTTTGTAATATAAATCTTTTTTCAAAGTACTTGATTTACTCTTTAGACCAAATTGAATACAATGACCTAAGTTTTCCCACTTGTCAAAGTTGTGCTCAAGATTTTGTCCATCCTCAATATCAAAATGGAGGAACCTCTTCTTTGGGAATCCTTTTTTTTACTAAAATAACGAAAAAGGGTCCGAACCACTCCAAAAACTTGTTTGTAATTGATAAGTTTTTTTCAATGTACCCGTGATATGAATCATGGAACCTCACAATAAGCTCAAGGACCAATCACAAGTTCAAAGATCAAGAGAAGCATTGAACATCCATTTACAAGCCTACATTAGCAAAGTCAAGACCAGCTTCGAAGATCCGAGCATGGAGGCTAACAAAGAAAACTTGATGCACATTAATCAATGGAAAATGCATTTGGAAGAAGAGAATTGAAGACTTGTTCAATCAGAAATGAAGAGAAGAGCAAATTAGGAAAGTTGCATCACTTTTGCAAACTTTCCTTATTTGGACCACTTTCCATATTTGTTCCCGAACTTGCCATATATGATGTCCATGAATTTACAATGTATTTGGACATGTTTTAGGCCTTTATTTATCAGTTTTAATGCTTAAAATAGTTTAGGAATGATATATTATCTTCTAGGGCAAAACTTTCCTAAAATGCACCAAATGCACTTAAGGAAAGATTTGGAAGATTTTGTGCCTCCTTGTAATCCGAATTTCCTTGTTGTTTTTAGGGTTTCTTTGGCTATTTAAAGCCTCATTTGTAACCCTAAACATGAAGAATTATTATGATAGAAAATAGCTTTGTTTTGCTTATTGCTTGGTTGATTTTACCTTGCATTTTGTAGCCTTGTTCTAGGTTGCATGTTTTAGAAACATTCAAGCATAACTTGATCTATTGTGTTTGTGGATTGTTTCGATCTTGAAATAAGAACAAGTTCTCTTATTTCAAGGTATTAGATCATTGGAATAATCTTCTTCTTCTTGTGTTCCAAGGGTTTTACCTTATTGTTCATCGGGGTTTTAGGATTTGCATCTAGGGGTTCTTTGTCTTCAAAGGGTTTCTATTTCAATTTCCTAGGGTTTCATATCATTTGGTATCAGAGCTTAGGCTTAAGGGAAGATTTCTATCTTACTTGCTTTCTTGTTGTTTTAATTTTTTTTGTCTTGTTCTTCGTTCATCGAAAATTTCAAAAAAAAAAAAAAAAACTGTTCCAGAATTTTCTTCTTTAGCTACTGTTTTTGTTCTTTTTCGTATAGTTTCAATCCGAATCTTTGAAAGTCGTAAACTACAAAAGTGTTTATCTTTGAGTCGTGATTATTTGGTATTCAGAAAAGTTTGTCAAAAAAAAAGTGGAAGATTGAGAAAAAAATAGATCTTCGTAGACTGTCGGATTGTCCAGAAAATTGAAAAAAAAAAAAAAGTGTTCTTGCTTGATTTGTTGAAGTTTCTGGAAAAAAGTGGTTTGTGTTCGTATTTTTCTTGAAGAGTTCATCTTAAACTCATCATTTATGCATCTTGAATCCCAAATTATCAAGTTGAATGAGCCAAAGTTGTTTGTTTCCTAAAAAGCTAGAACTTACCATAAATAACCCAAAACTGTTTTAGGAAAGTTTCAATTCTGTCCCATATTCAAATATATGCATATCTTGCTCAATTAAAGTCATTTTTTCTGATCCAAAGTGCTTTAGGGAAGTCTAATTTCGAATTTTTCTCTTTTAGGAAAGTTTATTCTTGCTTATTTTCTTTCTTATTCTTTCCTTGTCACTAAAATAAACCATTTGCATAAATCTGTCTTATTTTCTTCTTAACCCACCAAATTGGTTGTTTCTTATTTCTTGATTGTTACTTTTTACAAATTTCATTAGTATCATAGTTGTTTGATAGTTGCTAAAGTGTGCTAATTAGTTCAAGGTTATATTTAGGCCCTAAAATCTGTTTTGAGTGCAAACACGAGTGAATTGACATCATCGAGTGTAAACACTTAGGGAGTGATTGAAAGGTCCTATTTTTATTACTAACTTGTTTACTTGCAGCAATGTATCATGAAATTGATCAAAGGAGGAGTAATAGATGTCGAGAGAGTACCTAATGAGATGCCTAGTAATTTGTCATCAATGCAAGGCATAAAACATCATGAAAACAACATTCAAGGGGCTGCCATACTCAATAGATCAAGACCTCACATGATTCAATGCATGGAAAATCCGGTTAAAACAGCCATGGTCAAGTATCCTAACCCATTTCTTGATGATATGTATAACACTTGGTTGCTTGCTAAAATTGATCTCAACTCTGAATATATACCTTTTAAATTGCATTCTAATGATAAAAAATTGTTTTGTGCTACTAGAGTTAGATCATTTCATGAAATTATGGATAGTATGGATTTAACATCTTATATGCATTTCACGAACATATTAGAAATATTTGAGTTTGACAATGGTTTACTTGTTTTTACTGATTTGATATCTTCACCATGTGATCCTCTTGAGAGTATTGTGGAGTATGAGAAATTTTTTGAGATTGACTATGGTCCACATATTCTCTTCGGCTTCTTATCACTAAGTATTACCTTTTTTGTGAGTGTTGTGGTCTTTCATGAGATAGGTTATGATGTGGATATAATGGGAAGGACGTTCAAAGTTTTTGATCCGGGAGGAGTTAGACAATTCAAGGCAATAGGGAGAAGACATCAAGATGCTTATAAATCTGATTTCCAAGGTAAGTATGCTTTAGGTGCTTTTATTTATGTTTTAACTTAAGTTTTTGCAATGTAGGTAAAGTTTTAAATTCGAGGACGAATCCTTTTCAAGAGGGAGGGGATGATATGAATCATGGAACCTCACAAAAAGCTCAAGGACCAATCACAAGTACAAAGATCAAGAGAAGCATTGAACATCCATTTACAAGCCTACATTAGCAAAGTCAAGACCAGCTTCGAAGATCCGAGCATGGAGGCTAACAAAGAAGACTTGATGCACATTAATCAATGGAAAATGCATTTGGAAGAAGAGAATTGAAGACTTGTTCAATCAGAAATGAAGAGAAGAGCAAATTAGGAAAGTTGCATCACTTTTGCAAACTTTCCTTATTTGGACCACTTTCCATATTTGTTCCCGAACTTGCCATATATGATGTCCACGAATTTACAATGTATTTGGACATGTTTTAGGCCTTTATTTATCAGTTTTAATGCTTAAAATAGTTTAGGAATGATATAATATCTTCTAGGGCAAAACTTTCCTAAAATGCACCAAATGCACTTAAGGAAAGATTTGGAAGATTTTGTGCCTCCTTGTAATCCGAATTTCCTTGTTGTTTTTAGGGTTTCTTTGGCTATTTAAAGCCTCATTTGTAACCCTAAACATGAAGAATTATTATGATAGAAAATAGCTTTGTTTTGCTTATTGCTTGGTTGATTTTACCTTGCATTTTGTAGCCTTGTTCTAGGTTGCATGTTTTAGAAACATTCAAGCATAACTTGATCTATTGTGTTTGTGGATTGTTTCGATCTTGAAATAAGAACAAGTTCTCTTATTTCAAGGTATTAGATCATTGGAATAATCTTCTTCTTCTTGTGTTCCAAGGGTTTTACCTTATTGTTCATCGGGGTTTTAGGATTTGCATCTAGGGGTTCTTTGTCTTCAAAGGGTTTCTATTTCAATTTCCTAGGGTTTCATATCAACTCGTTTCTATATTCAGACCATATTCATACCAAAGACCTAACGTTTCCCACTTGTCAAAATTGTAATCATGATTTGATCCATCCTATAGATCAAAATGGAGGAAGCTCTTTTTTGGGAATCTTGTTTGGACCAAAATGTCGAAAAAGATCCGAACCACTATGAAAACTTGTTTGTAATTGAAATGCTTGTTTCACTCTTCGGACCATATTGATACCAAAGACCTCAGGTTTAACCTTGTCAAACTTTTCCTCGTGATTTGGTCAATGTAATTGAAAAACTTGTTTGTAATTGAAAAGTTTGTTTCATTGTACTCGTTTCAATCTTCGGACCATATTCATACCAAAGACATAAGGTCCATCCTAAAGATCCAAATGGAGGAACCTCTTCTTTGGGAATCCTGATTTGACCAAAATATCGAAGGAGGATCCGAACCACTCCAAAAACTTGTTTGTAATTGAAAAGCTTGTTTCGAAGTACTTGTTTCACTCTTCGGACCATTTTGATACCAAAGACCTCAGGTTTTCCACTTGTCAAAGTTTTCCTCGTGATTTGGTCCATCCCAAAGATCCAAATGGAGGAACCTCTTCATTGGGAATCCTGTTTGGACCAAAATATCGAAAGAGGATCCGAACCACTCCAAAAACTTGTTTGTACTAGAAAAGCTTGTTTAAAAGTAATCTTTTCACTCTTCGGACTATATTGATACCAAAGACCTAAGGTTTCCCACTTGTCAAAGTTTTCCTCATGATTTGGTCCATCCTAAAGATCCAAATGGAGGAACCTCTTCTTTGGGAATCCTCTTTGGATAAAAATAACGAAAGAGGATCCGAACCACTCAAAATTTCGAAAGAGGATACGAACCACTCCAAATACTTGTTGTAAATGAAAAGCTTCTTTCAAAGTACTTGTTTCACTCTTTGGACCATATTTATACCAAACACCTAAGGTTTCCCACTTGTCAAAGTTGTGCTCATGATTTGGTCCATCCTAAAGATCCAAATGGAGGAACCTCTTTTTTGGGAATCCAGTTTTGACAAATGTATCAAAAGAGGATCCGAACCACTCCAAAAATTGTTTGTAATTGAAAAGTTTCTTTCAATGTACTCGTTTCAATCTTCAAGCCATATTCATACCAAAGACCTAAGGTTTCCCACTTGTCAAAATTGTAATCATGATTTGGTCCATCCCAAAGATCTAGATGGAGGAACCTCTTCGGGAATCCTCCCAAAATTTCGAAAGATGATCCGAACCACTCAAAAAACTTGTTTGAAATTGAAAATGTTTGTTTCAATGTACTCATTTCACTGTTCGGAACATAATGATACCAGAGACCTAAGGTTTCCCACTTGTCAAAGTTTTCCTCGTGATTTCGTACATCCTAAAAATCCAAATGGAGGAACCGCTTCTTTATGAATCCTGTTTGGACCAAAATATCGAAAGAGGATTCGAACCACACGAAAAACTTGTTTGTAATTGAAAAGCTTGTTTCAAAGTACTTGTTTCACTCTTCGGACCATTTTGATACCAAAGACCTAAGGTTTCCTTCTTGTCAAAGTTGTGCTCATGCTTTGGTCCATCCTAAAGATCCAAATGGAGGAACCTCTTTTTTGGGAATCCTCTTTGGAACAAAATTTTGAAAGATTATCCGAACCACTCCAAAAACATCTTTGTAATTGAAAAGTTTGTTTCAATGTACTCATTTCACTCTTCGGACCATAATGATACCAAAGACCTGAGGTTTCCCACTTATCAAAGTTTTCCTCGTGATTTCGTCCATCCTAAAGATCCAAATGGAGGAACCTGTTCTTTGGAATTAATTTTTGGACCAAAATATAGAAAGAGGATCCGAACCACACCAAAAACTTGTTTGTAATTGAAAAGCTTGTTTCAAAGTACTTGTTTCACTCTTCGGACCATTTTGATACGGAAGACCTAAGGTTTACTACTTGTCAGAGTTTTCCTCGTGATTTGGTCCATCCTAAAGATTCAAATGGACGAACCTCTTCTTTGGGAATCCTGTTTGGACCAAAATATCGAAAGAGGATCCGAACCACTCCAAAAACTTGTTTGTAATTGAAAAGCTTGTTTCAAAGTACTTGTTTCACTCTTCGGACCATATTGATACCAAAGACCTAAGGTTTCCTTCTTGTCAAAGTTTTGCTCATGATTTTGTCCATCCTAAAGATCCAAATGGAGGAACCTCTTCTTTGAGAATCCTCTTTGGATAAAAATTTTGAAAGATGATCGGAACCACTCCAAAAACTTGTTTGTAAATGAAATTTTGTTTCAATGTACTCGTTTCACTCTTCGGACCATGTTGTGCTCATGATTTCGTCCATCCTAAAGATCCAAATAGAAGAATCTCTTCTTTGGTAATCCTGTTTGGGCCAAAATATCTAAAAAGGATCCGAACCACAATAAAACTTGTTTGTAATTGAAAAGCTTGTTTCACTCTTCGGACCATTTTGATACCAAAGACCTCAGGTTTCCCACTTGTCAAAGTTTTCCTCGTGATTTCGTCCATCCTAAAGATCCAAATGGAGGAACCTGTTCTTTGGAATTAATTTTTGGACCAAAATATAGAAAGAGGATCCGAACCACACCAAAAACTTGTTTGTAATTGAAAAGCTTGTTTCAAAGTACTTGTTTCACTCTTCGGACCATTTTGATACGGAAGACCTAAGGTTTACTACTTGTCAGAGTTTTCCTCGTGATTTGGTCCATCCTAAAGATTCAAATGGACGAACCTCTTCTTTGGGAATCCTGTTTGGACCAAACTATCGAAAGAGGATCCGAACCACTCCAAAAACTTGTTTGTAATTGAAAAGCTTGTTTCAAAGTACTTGTTTCACTCTTCGGACCATATTGATACCAAAGACCTAAGGTTTCCTTCTTGTCAAAGTTTTGCTCATGATTTTGTCCATCCTAAAGATCCAAATGGAGGAACCTCTTCTTTGAGAATCCTCTTTGGACCAAAATTTTGAAAGATGATCGGAACCACTCCAAAAACTTGTTTGTAAATGAAATTTTGTTTCAATGTACTCGTTTCACTCTTCGGACCATGTTGTGCTCATGATTTCGTCCATCCTAAAGATCCAAATAGAAGAATCTCTTCTTTGGTAATCCTGTTTGGGCCAAAATATCTAAAAAGGATCCGAACCACAATAAAACTTGTTTGTAATTGAAAAGCTTGTTTCACTCTTCGGACCATTTTGATACCAAAGACCTCAGGTTTCCCACTTGTCAAAGTTTTCCTCGTGATTTCGTCCATCCTAAAGATCCAAATGGAGGAACCTGTTCTTTGGAATTAATTTTTGGACCAAAATATAGAAAGAGGATCCGAACCACACCAAAAACTTGTTTGTAATTGAAAAGCTTGTTTCAAAGTACTTGTTTCACTCTTCGGACCATTTTGATACGGAAGACCTAAGGTTTACTACTTGTCAGAGTTTTCCTCGTGATTTGGTCCATCCTAAAGATTCAAATGGACGAACCTCTTCTTTGGGAATCCTGTTTGGACCAAACTATCGAAAGAGGATCCGAACCACTCCAAAAACTTGTTTGTAATTGAAAAGCTTGTTTCAAAGTACTTGTTTCACTCTTCGGACCATATTGATACCAAAGACCTAAGGTTTCCTTCTTGTCAAAGTTTTGCTCATGATTTTGTCCATCCTAAAGATCCAAATGGAGGAACCTCTTCTTTGAGAATCCTCTTTGGACCAAAATTTTGAAATATGATCGGAACCACTCCAAAAACTTGTTTGTAAATGAAATTTTGTTTCAATGTACTCGTTTCACTCTTCGGACCATGTTGTGCTCATGATTTCGTCCATCCTAAAGATCCAAATAGAAGAATCTCTTCTTTGGTAATCCTGTTTGGGCCAAAATATCTAAAAAGGATCCGAACCACAATAAAACTTGTTTGTAATTGAAAAGCTTGTTTCACTCTTCGGACCATTTTGATACCAAAGACCTCAGGTTTCCCACTTGTCAAAGTTTTCCTCGTGATTTCGTCCATCCTAAAGATCCAAATGGAGGAACCTTTCTTTGGAATTAATTTTTGGACCAAAATATAGAAAGAGGATCCGAACCACACCAAAAACTTGTTTGTAATTGAAAAGCTTGTTTCAAAGTACTTGTTTCACTCTTCGGACCATTTTGATACGGAAGACCTAAGGTTTACTACTTGTCAGAGTTTTCCTCGTGATTTGGTCCATCCTAAAGATTCAAATGGACGAACCTCTTCTTTGGGAATCCTGTTTGGACCAAACTATCGAAAGAGGATCCGAACCACTCCAAAAACTTGTTTGTAATTGAAAAGCTTGTTTCAAAGTACTTGTTTCACTCTTCGGACCATATTGATACCAAAGACCTAAGGTTTCCTTCTTGTCAAAGTTTTGCTCATGATTTTGTCCATCCTAAAGATCCAAATGGAGGAACCTCTTCTTTGAGAATCCTCTTTGGACCAAAATTTTGAAATATGATCGGAACCACTCCAAAAACTTGTTTGTAAATGAAATTTTGTTTCAATGTACTCGTTTCACTCTTCGGACCATGTTGTGCTCATGATTTCGTCCATCCTAAAGATCCAAATAGAAGAATCTCTTCTTTGGTAATCCTGTTTGGGCCAAAATATCTAAAAAGGATCCGAACCACAATAAAACTTGTTTGTAATTGAAAAGCTTGTTTCACTCTTCGGACCATTTTGATACCAAAGACCTCAGGTTTCCCACTTGTCAAAGTTTACCTTGTGATTTGGTCCATCCCAAAGATCCAAATGGAGGAACCTCTTCATTGGGAATCCTGTTTGGACCAAAATATCGAAAGAGGATCCGAACCACTCCAAAAACTTGTTTGTAATAGAAAAGCTTGTTTAAAAGTAATCTTTTCACTCTTCAGACTATATTGATACCAAAGACTTAAGGTTTCCCACTTGTCAAAGTTTTCCTCATGATTTGGTCCATCCTAAAGATCCAAATGGAGGAACCTCTTCTTTGGGAATCCTCTTTGGAACAAAATATCGAAAGATGATCTAAACCACTCCAAAAACTTGTTTGTAATTGAAAATCTTGTTTCAAAGTACTTGTTTCACTCTTCGGACCATATTGATACCAAAGACCTAAGGTTTCCTTCTTGTCAAAGTTTTGCTCATGATTTGGTCCATCCTAAAGATCCAAATGGAGGAACCTCTTCTTTGAGAATCCTCTTTGGACCAAAATTTCGAAAGATGATCGGAACCACTCCAAAAACTTGTTTGTAAATGAAATTTTGTTTCAATGTACTCGTTTCACTCTTCGGACCATGTTGTGCTCATGATTTCGTCCATCCTAAAGATCCAAATAGAAGAATCTCTTCTTTGGGAATCTTATTTGGGCCAAAATATCTAAAAAGGATCCGAACCACAATAAAACTTGTTTGTAATTGAAAAGCTTGTTTCAAATTACTTGTTTCACTCTTCGGACCATGTTGATACCAAAAACCTAAGGTTTCACACTTTTCAAAGTTTTCCTCGTGATTTGGTTCATCCTTAAGATTTAAATGGTGGAACCTCTTCTTTGGGAATCCTGTTTGGACCAAAACATCGAAAGAGGATCCGAACCACTCCAAAAACTTGTTTGTAATTGAAATGCTTCTTTGAAAGTACTTGTTTCACTCTTTGGACCATATTGATACCAACGACCTAAGGTTTCCACTTGTCAAAGTTTTCTTCGTAATTTGGTCCATCCTAAAGATCTGAATGGAGGAACCAATCCTTTCGGAATCCGGTTTGGACCAAAATATCGAAAGAGGATCAGTAGCACTATAAAAACTTGTTTGTAATTGAAAAGCTTGTTTCAAAGTACTTGTTTCACTATTATGACCATAATGATACCAAAGACCTAAGGTTTCCCACTTTTCAAAGTTTTCCTCGGATTTCGTGCATCCTAAAGATCCAAATGGAGGAACCACCTCTTTGGGAATCCTGGGTGGACCAAAATATCGAAAGAGGATACGAACCACTTAAAAAACGTGTTTGTAATTGAAAAGCTTGTTTCAAAATACTTGTTTCACTCTTCGAACCATTTTGATACCAATGATCTAAGGTTTACTACCTGTCAAAGTTGTGCTCATGATTTGGTCCATCCTAAAGATCCAAATGGAAGAACCTCTTCTTTGGGGATCCTCTTTGGAACGAATATTTGAAAGATTATCCGAACCACTCCAAAAACTTGTTTGTAATTGAAAAGTTTGTTTTATTGTACTCGTTTCACTCTTCGGACCATAATGATACCAAAGACCTGAGGTTTCCCACTTGTCAAAGTTTTCCTCGTGATTTCGTCCATCCTAAAGATCCAAATGGAGGAAACTTTTCTTTGGAATTAATGTTTGGACCAAAATATAGAAAGAGGATCTGAACCACACCAAAAACTTGTTTGTAATTGAAAAGCTTGTTTCAAAGTACTTGTTTCACTCTTCGGACCATTTTGATACGGAAGACCTAAGGTTTACCACTTGTCAGAGTTTTCCTCGTGATTTGGTCCATCCTAAAGATTCAAATGGAGGAACCTCTTCTTTGGGAATCCTTTTTGGACCAAAATATCGAAAGAGGATCCGAACCACTCCAAAAACTTGTTTGTAATTTAAAAGTTTGTTCCAAAGTACTTGTTTCATTCTTCGGACCATATTTATACCAAAGACCTAAGGTTTCCCACTTGTCATTGTTGTGCTCATGATTTGGTCCATCCTAAAGATCCAAATAGAGGAACCACTTCTTTGGGAATCCTCTTTGGACTAAAATTTCGAAAGATGATCCGAACCACTCCAAAAACTTGTTTGTAATTGAAAAGTTTGTTTCATTAAACTCGTTTCACTCTTCGGACCATGTTGTGCTCATGATTTCGTCCATCCTAAAGATCCAAATGGAGGAACCTCTTCTTTGGGAATCCTATTTGAAAATAAATATCTAAAAAGGATCCGAAACACAACAAAAACTTGTTTGTAATTGAAAAGCTTTTTTCAAAGTACTTGTTTAACTCTTCGGACCATGTTGATACCAAAAACCTAAGGTTTCCCACTTATCAAAGTTTTCCTCGTGATTTGGTCCATCCTAAAGATTTAAATGGTAGAACCTCTTCTTTGGGAATCCTGTTTGGACCAAAATATAGAAAGAGGATTCGAACCACTCCAAAAACTTGTTTGAAATTAAAAGTTTATTTCAAAGTACTTGTTTCACTCTTTGGACCATATTGATACTAATGGCCTAAGGTTTCCACTTGTCAAAGTTTTCCTCGTGATTTTGTCCATCCTAAAGATCTGAATGGAGGAACCTCTTCTTTCGAAATCCGGTTTGGACCAAAATATCGAAAGAGGATCCGAAGCACTATAAAAACTTGTTTGTAATTGAAAAGCTTGTTTCAAAGTACTTGTTTCACTCTTATGACCATAATGATACCAAAGACCTAAGGTTTCCCACTTGTCAAAGTTTTCCTCATGATTTCGTCCATCCAAAAGATCCAAATGGAGGAACCTCTTCTTTGGGAATCTTGTTTCGACCAAAATATCGAAAGAGGATCCGAACCACTCCAAAAACTAGTTTGTAATTGAAATGCTTGTTTCAAAGTACTTGTTTAACTCATCGGACCATATTGATACCAAAGACCTAAGGTTTCCCACTTGTCAATGTTTTCCTCGTGATTTCGTCCATCCTAAAGATCCAAATGGAGGAACCTCTTCTTTGGGAATCTTGTTTGGACCAAAATATCGAAAGACGATCCTAACCCATCCAAAAACTTTTTTGTAATTGAAAAGCTTGTTTCAAAGTACTTGTTTCACTCTTCGGACGATATTGATACCAAAGACCTAAGGTTTCCCACTTGTCAAAGTTGAGCTCATGATTTGGTCCATCCTAAAGATCCAAATGGAGGAACCTCTTCTTTGGGAATCCTCTTTGGACCAAAATTTCGAAAGATGATCCGAACCACTCCAAAAACTTGTTTGTAATTAAATAGTTTGTTTCAATTTACTCGTTTCACTCTTCGGACCATGTTGTGCTCGCTATTTCGTCCATCCTAAAGATCCAAATGGAGGAACCTCATCTTTGGGAATCCTGTTGATACGAAAACCTTTTCGAAAATGCTTTAAGAACCCTTAAACTTAACTAAGGACCCAAAAAGATCACAACCAAAGAACCCACATATGCCATTTGAAACAACCCAAGGAAAAAGGCTAGAAAAATGATTATCCTTATGATCAATGATCTGAAGACAAGAATTGAATTTCTTGCTCTAGATTTGAATCAATCCACCAATTTAGAATGATCAATCCGAAAGGCTTGATTCTACAGCCACCCTAAACACAAGGAATGACAAAATTGAAATGGTAAGCTCGGCTCACAACAATTTCAAAGAAAAGCTCTCAAAGAGTTTTGTATTTTTATCTCATGAATCATCTGAATCTTTACCATCTGAAACATGGCTATATAAGCCTTACAAAGCCAAGCTAAAATCGAAATTGTCATGAAGGAAAGGAATAAAAACGGCTAGAAACATAAAGACTTACAATTGTAACCGAAAATGGTCATAAACAACATAATTAAGACATTAACTAATTAAACACTTGTAACTGAAATTAAAGGAGTTACAAATCTGATTTTAAAGACTTTGTAACTTAAACTCATTGATCACAAGTCTTGATGAGAGTCTTTAATGAAGCCTTGAGTTGAAATGAGCTAGTCTTGAGTTGCATTTAATGTAACTGGAGTTGTCATTAATGCAACCGAACTTGCAATAAATGCATCTTCATTTTGGACTTTAATCTTGAAAACATTGTATGCTTCTTCAATACAAACTCCTTTCCTTGTAAGACAGCCCTTGGAAGAATCCATATTTGCAAAATAGTCCATGGCCGAATTCACTAGTGCTTGTACATGTAGATTGAGGTTGGCTTGAAGCTTCCTTGCCCTTGCCCTTGATCTTGTTATTGGACCTTGAGGTAAGATGATAGAGCTTCCTTGATTGTCATCATTTCCCCCCTCTTCAAAAGGATTCGTCCTCGAATCTGGACCATCCCCTCCTAGATAATGCATCAGCCACCACATTTTCTTTGCCTTGCTTGTACTTAATAACATAAGGAAATGTCTCAATGAATTCCACCCACTTGGCATGCCTTCGGTTAAGCTTGTTTTGTCTCTTCAAATGTTTCAAGCTCTCATGATCCGTGTGAATCACAAACTCTTTTGGCCAAAGATAGTGTTGCCATGTTTGCAAAGCTCTAACCAATGCATAAAGCTCCTTGTCATAGGTTGGATAGTTCAAGGCAGCCCCTCCAAGTTTCTCACTAAAGTACATCAAAGGCTTTTGTTCCTGCATCAAAACAGCTCCAATGCCTACACCACTAGCATCACATTCAATCTCAAATGTATTCTCAAAGTTAGGCAAAGAAAGCAAAGGTGCATTACATAACTTAGCTTTCAGTTCATTAAAAGCCTTCTCTTGTGACTCTCCCCAAACAAATACAACATGCTTTTTAACTAATTCATTCAATGGAGAAGCAATAGAACTAAAGTCCTTAATGAACCTCCTATAGAAACTAGCTAAACCATGAAAACTTCTTACCTCACTTGCATTCTTGGGTGTTGGCCATTCTTTAATTGCCTTAATCTTCTCTTCATCAACTTCAACCCCATTTCCAGAAATTATAAAACCAAGAAAGTTAACCTTAGTCATGCAAAAACTACACTTTTTAAGATTAGCATACAACTTTTCTTTCCTAAGTGTAAGCAAGACAAGTCTAACATGCTCAACATGTTCATCTAAACTCTTGGAGTAAATCAGAATATCATCAAAATAAACCACAACAAACTTTCCCAAAAATTCCCTAAGAACATGGTTCATCAATCTCATAAAAGTACTAGGTGCATTAGTAAGACCAAAAGGCATCACAAGCCATTCATACAAGCCATACTTGGTCTTAAAAGCTGTTTTCCATTCATCACCTATATGCATTCTAATTTGATGATAACCAGATTTAAGATCAATTTTTGTAAATAAAATAGAACCATGCAATTCATCTAACATATCATCTAGCCTAGGGATAGGATGACGATACTTTACTGTTATTTTGTTGATGGCTCTACAATCAACACACATCCTCCAAGTTCCATCCTTCTTTGGAACTAAAATCACCGGAACCGAACATGGGCTCAAACTTTCCCTCACATAGCCCTTGGCAAGCAACTCCTCCACTTGCTTTTGAATTTCCTTTTCACTCTTTGGACCATATTGATACCAATGGCCTAAGGTTTCCACTTGTCAAAGTTTTCCTCGTGATTTGGACCATCCTAAAGACCTGAATGGAGGAACCTCTTCTTTCGAAATCCGGTTTGGACCAAAATATCGAAAGAGGATCCGAAGCACTATAAAAACGTGTTTGTAATTGAAAAGCTTGTTTCAAAGAACTTGTTTCACTCTTATGACCATAATGATACCAAAGACCTAAGGTTTCCCACTTGTCAAAGTTTTCCTCATGATTTCGTCCATCCAAAAGATCCAAATGGAGGAACCTCTTCTTTGGGAATCTTGTTTCGACCAAAATATCGAAAGAGGATCCGAACCACTCCAAAAACTTGTTTGTAATTGAAATGCTTGTTTCAAAGTACTTGTTTAACTCATCAGACCATATTGATACCAAAGACCTAAGGTTTCTGATATGAAACCCTAGGAAATTGAAATAGAAACCCTTTGAAAGCACAAAGAACCCCTAGATGCAAATCCTAAAACCCCATGAACAAAAAGGTAAAACCCTTGGAAAACAAGAAGAGAAAGATTATTCCAATGATCTATGATCTTGAAATAAGAGAACTTGTTCTTATTTCAAGATTGAAACAATCCACAAACACAATAGATCAATTCATGCTTGAATGTTTCTAAAACATGCAACCTAGAACAAGGCTACAAAACTAAGCAAGTTAAGCAAAGCAAAAGGCAATATTATTATCATATGAATTCTTGGTCTTTAGGGTTACAAATGAGGCCTTTAAATAGGTAAAGAAACCCTAAAAATAAGCTAGGAAATTCGGATTACAAGGAGCACAAAATCTGCCCAAAACTTGCCTTATGTGAAATTGGCAGATTTTGTGGAAAATCTTTTCTAGAGAATAATATCTTTCCTAATCCTTTCCAAACATATAAAATGAATATAAAAGACCTAAAACATGTCTAAATACATCATAAATTCGTTGGAACCATTTTGGGAACAAATATGGAAACTTTGGGACAAATATGGAAAGTGGTCCAAATAAGGAAAGTTTGCAAAAGTGATGCAACTTTCCTAATTAGCTCTTCTCTTCAATTCCGATTGAACAAGTCTTCAACACTCTTCCTCCAAATGTATTTTCCATAGATTGAAGTTCATCACGTCCTCTTCCATAGCCTCCATGATCGGATCTTCAAAGCTTGTCTTGACTTTGCTAATGTAGGCTTGTAAATGGATGTTCAATGCTTCTCTTGAACTTTAATGTTGTGATTTTTCCTTGGGCTTTTTGTGACGTTCCATGATTCATATCATCCCCTCCCTCTTGAAAAGGATTCGTCCTCGAATCTATAACATTACCTACATCACAATAAATTAAGTTAATAACATAAATAAAAGCACATAAAGCACACTTACCTCGTGTATTGTGAATTGGCACCAAAGAGAGCAACAATGGTACCCTTCTTTCTCCTTTCAAGTTAACACCTCCCGGGTCAAATATTGTTGGTTTCCTTCCCTTTAAATCAGCAAAACATTCGAGCTTATCAAAGACCACAAAACAGACAATATGGTTGGTGGATAGTGGTAACACATCTAATAGAATATATGAACCATAGTCAATCTCGTAAATTTTCTCATACTCAACACTACTCACAAGATGATCACATGGTGAATGTAACACATTAATCAAAGCATATGAACCATAAACAAACTCAAATAGGTCTAATGTGTTGGGGTAAATTACAAAATATGAAAACTCTATGCTCTCCCTAAATGCATCATATGTCTTATCAAAGATAACTTGTGTAGCACAAAACATATGTTTATCATTAGAATGAAATTGAAGTGGTAAAATATCAGAGTTGAGATCAAATTTAGCAAACAAACAAGAACTATGCACATCATCACAAGTAAATGGGATAGGCTAGCTTAACAAGTTTTGCAAGTGATAAGCTGTCAAACAAGTAAAGATCATCCAAAAGAATTTTGCTAGAAAAGAATGCATGTTTATCATAAAAATATAATTGGTTTGGATGATTTCTAGTCTTAAAATCAGAATTGGAAAACAAGAAATAATCATTTAAACAAACCGATGCAATAGGATTAAAAGTAAGAAACTTCCTTTTCTGGCTTTGGATCCCGTTGGCAACATCTTTTTCCATGAGGTATGGTGGTGCCTTAAGTATTTCAGCCCCTTGAAATGCATCTACTTTGTGCTCCATTCCAATTGAAAATTGATCAATGTAATTCTGCAAAACATTAGCTAAAACACTAGAAAAGCAAAGGTTAAGTTCATAAGTTAGAAAGAAAGAATCTTTGCACACAAGTACAAAGTGGGTTTTATTTGAAAACATTGTTTTCCTAGCCTCACGTTCTACAAAACTCACAATGTTCTCACCATTCCTCTCATTCATTTTTGACTCACAACTCTCTTTCTTTTCAATTTCTCTTTCATTCTTTTCAAACACTCTTTCTTTTGAACTCAAATCTCTTTCTTTTGACTCACTCATGTCACTCATTTCTTTTTGAGCACTCATCTCTCTTTCTTTTGGCTCACTTATTTCAATAATTTCTTTTTCACACTCTTCTTTTTGAAAATTCATCTCTCTTTCTTTTTGCTCACTCTCTTTTTGACAATTCTCATTCTTTTCAAATGTAGAAGACTTTTTTAACTCACATGCGTCATAAGTTTCCTCCATATGAATATTTGATTGGAAGTGGTCTTGTAAAGCAAATGTTACCTTTTTCTTGATCAAGCCATTGGCAGCCACATCCTTTCTCTTTAATGCACTCTTTAATTGATTTTCTTGAGAAGGAATTGGGTTGGAAAGATGTTTAGTAGAATACCTTTTTGTAGCCCTTCTTTCGAGTCTCTTTTCCACTGTTGTTGCATAATAAACCATATGTTCCAACTCCACATATGTTTTTCCTTCAACACAACACGCAATCTTCTTGTTTAAACCCTTTAAGAACCGTGTCATTGTAGACTCATTATCTTCAAAAAAGACAGCCCTTGCCATGAGAACTTCAAACTCCTTATGATAAGCTTCAACACTCCTTTCACCTTGTGTAAGATCTAGAAATTCTTTCACAATAGCTCTCTGACTTTGGCTCGGCACAAACCTCTTCCTCATGTGATATTTAAGTTCATACCAAGTATCAATATGTGGTTGTCGATCTCTCCTTAGTTTTTCCTTCAATTGAGACCACCAAACATATGCATAATTAGTGAATTTTGCACTAGCAAGAAATACCTTTCTTTCCTCACTATAGTTGTTGTAATCAAAGATATGCTCAATTTGACTTTCCCATTGCAAGTACTCTTCTGGATCTACACTCCCATGGAAAGTATATAAGTTGAGCTTATGTGCTCCAAAGCTCCTATGCACCATCCTTTCATAATAAGCCTCTCCATTTTCCCTCCAAGTATGCTCTACATCTCGACATCCATTGCTCCTCCTTTCATCATATTTTTCATGATACATTGCTGCAAATAAAAAGGTTAATAATAAAAATAGGACCTCTCAATCACTCCCTAAGTGTTTACACTCGATGATGTTCGTTCTCTCGTGTTTGCACTCAAAAACAGATTTTAGGGCCTAAATGTAACCTTGAACCTATTAGCACACTTTAGCAACTATCAAACAAATAAGATACTAATGATATTTGTAAAAAGTATCAATAAAGAAATAAGAAACAATCAGCTTGGGTGGCTAGAGAAATAAAAGGACAGATTTTTCAAATGGTGTATTTTGTAACAAGGAAAGAATAAGAAAGAAAACAAGCAAGAATAAACTTTCCTAAAAGAGAAAAATTCGAAATTAGACTTCCCTAAAGCACTTTGGATCAGAAAATAATACTTTCCTAAAGAAAAAGATGCATATATTAAAATATGGGACAGAATTGATACTTTCCAAAAGCAGTTTTGGCTATTTATGGTAAGTTCTAGCTTTTTAGGAAACAAACAACTTTGGCTCATTCAACTTGATAATTTCGGATTCAAGATGCATAAATGATGAGTTTAAGATGAACTCTTCAAGAACAATAAGAACACTAAACACTTTTTTCCAGAAACTCAAGCAAATAGCAAGAACACTTTTTTTTTTAACAATTTTCTGCACAATCTGACAGTCTGCGAAGATCTATTTTTTTCTCAATCTTCCACTTTTTTTTTGACAAATGTTTCTGAATAAAACATAAGCACGACAGAAATATAAACACTTTTCTAGTTGATGATTTTCTGAGAATCGGAAAGGAACTATACGAAAAAGAACAAAAACAGTAGCTATAAAAGGAAATTCTGGAACAGTTTTTTTTTTTGTGTTTTTTTTTTTTTTTTGGGAATTTTCGATGAACGAAGAACAAGACAAGAAAAATTAAAATAACAAGAAAGCAAGTAAATTGAAATAGAAACCCTTTGAAAGCACAAAGAGAACCCCTAGATGCAAATCCTAAAACCCCATGAACAAAAAGGTAAAACCCTTGGAAAACAAGAAGAGAAAGATTATTCCAATGATCTATGATCTTGAAATAAGAGAACTTGTTCTTATTTCAAGATTGAAACAATCCACAAACACAATAGATCAATTCATGCTTGAATGTTTCTAAAACATGCAACCTAGAACAAGGCTACAAAACTAAGCAAGTTAAGCAAATAAGATAGAAATCTTCCCTTGAGCCTAAGCTCTGATACCAAATGATATGAAACCCTAGGAAATTGAAATAGAAACCCTTTGAAAGCACAAAGAACCCCTAGATGCAAATCCTAAAACCCCATGAACAAAAAGGTAAAACCCTTGGAAAACAAGAAGAGAAAGATTATTCCAATGATCTATGATCTTGAAATAAGAGAACTTGTTCTTATTTCAAGATTGAAACAATCCACAAACACAATAGATCAATTCATGCTTGAATGTTTCTAAAACATGCAACCTAGAACAAGGCTACAAAACTAAGCAAGTTAAGCAAAGCAAAAGGCAATATTATTATCATATGAATTCTTGGTCTTTAGGGTTACAAATGAGGCCTTTAAATAGGTAAAGAAACCCTACTAGGAAATTCGGATTACAAGGAGCACAAAATCTGCCCAAAACTTGCCTTATGTGAAATTGGCAGATTTTGTGGAAAATCTTTTCTAGAGAATAATATCTTTCCTAATCCTTTCCAAACATATAAAATGAATATAAAAGACCTAAAACATGTCTAAATACATCATAAATTCGTTGGAACCATTTTGGGAACAAATATGGAAACTTTGGGACAAATATGGAAAGTGGTCCAAATAAGGAAAGTTTGCAAAAGTGATGCAACTTTCCTAATTAGCTCTTCTCTTCAATTCCGATTGAACAAGTCTTCAACACTCTTCCTCCAAATGTATTTTCCATAGATTGAAGTTCATCACGTCCTCTTCCATAGCCTCCATGATCGGATCTTCAAAGCTTGTCTTGACTTTGCTAATGTAGGCTTGTAAATGGATGTTCAATGCTTCTCTTGAACTTTAATGTTGTGATTTTTCCTTGGGCTTTTTGTGACGTTCCATGATTCATATCAGTTTCCCACTTGTCAATGTTTTCCTCGTGATTTCGTCCATCCTAAAGATCCAAATGGAGGAACCTCTTCTTTGGGAATCTTGTTTGGACCAAAATATCGAAAGACGATCCTAACCCATACAAAAACTTGTTTGTAATTGAAAAGCTTGTTTCAAAGTACTTGTTTCACTCTTCGGACGATATTGATACCAAAGACCTAAGGTTTCCCACTTGTCAAAGTTGAGCTCATGATTTGGTCCATCCTAAAGATCCAAATGGAGGAACCTCTTCTTTGGGAATCCTCTTTGGACCAAAATTTTGAAAGATGATCCGAACCACTCCAAAAACTTGTTTGTAATTAAATAGTTTGTTTCAATTTACTCGTTTCACTCTTCGGACTATGTTGTGCTCGCGATTTCGTCCATCCTAAAGATCCAAATGGAGGAACCTCATCTTTGGGAATCCTGTTTGGACCAAAATATCAAAAGAGGATCCGAACCACTATAAAACTTGTTTGTAATTGAAAAGCTTGTTTCAAAGTACTTGTTCACTCTTCGGACCATGTTGATACCAAAGACCTAAGGTTTCCCACTTGTCAAAGTTTTCCTCGTGATTTAATCCAATTGAAAGATTTAAATGGTGGAACCTCTTCTTTGGGAATCCTCTTTGGACCAAAATTTTGAAAGATTATGATACGAAAACCCTTTCGAAAATGCTTTAAGAACCCTTAAACTTAACTAAGGACCCAAAAAGATCACAACCAAAGAACCCACATATGCCATTTGAAACAACCCAAGGAAAAAGGCTAGAAAATGATTATCCTTATGATCAATGATCTAAAGACAAAAATTGGATTTCTTGTTTTAGATTCGAATCAATCCACCAAATTAGAATGATCAATCCTAAAGGCTTGATTCTACAGCCACCCTAAACCCAAGGAATGACAAAATTGAAATGGTAAGCTCGGCTCACAACAATTTCAAAGAAAAGCTCTCAAAGAGTTTTGTATTTTTATCTCATGAATAATCTGCCTCTTACAAAATGGGTTCCATGGCTTTATAGCCTTCCTAATGCACGAAATTAAACTCATTAAAATGAATGAATAAGGCCAAAAGACAGCCAGCCATATTAAAGTCTGAAATAATGACAATTAACAACCCTATTGAATTATTAAAGTGTAACTGATATGTGGGGAGTTACAAATCTGATTTTGAGCCTTTGTAACTGAAACATCTTGATCACATGTGTTGATGAGAGTCTTAAATGAAGCCTTAAGATGTCATGAATAAGTCTTGAGTAGCATTGATGTCTTGAGTTGCATTAAATGAGCTTGGGTTGCATTAATTGAACTTGACTTGCATTTAATGAACTAGGCTTGAAGTTTACTTGCATTTAATGAGCTTGGTTTGAACTTGACTTGCATTTAATGAACTCTACTTGAACTTGACTTCCATTTATTGAACTAATCTTGAAATTGGAGAACAACGAATGCAAGCTCGGAAAAGATCAACATGAAGACTCCATGATTCATATCATTCCCTCCTTCTTGAAAAGGATTCGTCCTCGAATCCAAATCTTCATGCCCTACAACAAAAGATCCGAAATCAGAAACTTTAAATATTGAATTCGAAAAATACTCACCTTGTAACGCAATGGTATGAAATTTTGCATGTATTCTTCCAAGGACTTGATAGGGTCCATCACCCCTTGGATGCAATTTAGTCCTTTTTTTGAAGTCGTTTGTTCCGCAAATGCATCCAAATCCATGCTCTCGGATGAAACTTATGTCTTTTCCTTCTTTTGATCATTTTTAAGGTTAATATGAAAAATTGCTCCTCGATCATTTTCTCCACATGATTGTCCATTAATTTGATGAATACATATATAAAATGAGCTGAATCACTCACAAACAAATTAGATCTAAAAGGCAGCATCTTTAATGGAGTAATAGCATAAAGACCATAAATAAGTTTATTTGTAAAACAAACATTTTTATGATATATTGTCCTTTTACATGTATTCTCTACAAAATGTAAACAATTCTCATTAGTTTTCACTTTCGAGTTTGTTTCTTTAATGATTGCCCCAAAGATCACATTTATCACTTCTTGAGTTTCCCATTCATGCAAAACAGTTTGGTATCCATTGTAACTTCTCAAAGAAAAATTAACATCAAAAGATGAATATGCATATGAGTTCAACTTTCCCACATACTCAAAACTTTCATTTTCAAGACGCTCATTGACAATAACTTTCATATGCTTAGAACTAGAAAGTATAGGACTTACAACATTCTCATTAGATTCGATATACTTTCTTTCTTTGATGTATTGTCCTTTCGAACATCTCAAGCTCTTATTCGGCCATAAGTAATGCTTCCAAACCTGAAAAAGATATTCAAACACACTAGACAAATGATGGTTAAGGTTAGTTGCCAAAAAGTCTACATTGCACATAAGCACAAAATTAGGCTTTTGACTAAGAAAAACTATCCTCACCTCACTCATTTTTACATGATAGCTCACTGATTTTCCTTTTCTCTCAATTTCCTCTAAGTGTTCACACATTTCTTTTTCATTCTTCTCTTTTCTCTCATTGTTTTCACTCTTGCTTTTTTCACTCAAAGCTTTCTTTTCTCTCTCACTCTTTTCTTCTCTCAAATCTTTTTCTTTCAACTCTTTTTCTTTCAACTCGAACTCAACCCTCCTCTGTTCAAGCTTACATTGATCAATGAAAACCTCTTTGGAAGACAAAGGTACCAAAGTAGTCTTCCTTCCATCTTTGGTAAAAGTATACCGATTAAGGTAGCCATCATAGGAAACTCTCCTATCATATTGCCACGGTCTCCCTAAAAGTATATCACCGACATGCATTGGCACTACATCACAAACTACCTCATCCTTATACTTCCCAAGGCTAAAAGAAATAATAGCTTGCTTATGCACCTTCACCTCACCACTTTTGTTTAACCATTGTAAATTGTAAGGTTTGGGATGTGGTTTAGTAGGCAAATTGAGTCTCTTAACCAGAATTGAGCTCACAACATTTGTACAACTTCCCCCATCAATTACAACACTACATGCAGTCTCATTCACTAAACACCTAGTATGGAACAAGTTGTGTCTTTGGTGTTCTTCAAAATTCTCCTTTATTTCAGAATTGAGAACTCTCCTACACAAGAGTGCTACTCTATTTCCTTCCTCCCGACTATCATCACTCGCCTCGGGTTCCTCAATATTTTCCTCCATAGAATCACCCTCTTCGGCTTCCTCAAAATATTCTTCCACAAAGTCACTCTCTTCACAATCAGTGACTAATTCTTCAACAACATCACTTTCTAATTCATCTTCAATTATTTCTCCCATTTGCTGATTACTAGCTATCTCTAATCTACCCATGCGCTCATTAAGCCCCTCTACAATTTTAGTAAGTCTAGCAAAAACTCTCGTTTGGGCCTCTCTCCACCTAGCTTCACTAAACTCACCCTGATTATTTCCCCCTTGTGACATGTTTCTGGACCTCACAACACTCCCTCACAAAAATTCACTCAAGGGAACTCTCGTGTTTAATCACTCAAGGTAGGCCAAAATATCAATTTAGGCTCTTGGATAAGCTATGGTCAAAATGAAGCAACTTGTGTTTAAAGTACTAAAAATCAAGCAATCAGTATTTAAACAATCTAAAATAATGAAAAGAAACAAAAATAAAACAAGAAAAACAGATTGGATAGGCAAAAATCAGATTGGAAAAGCAATACAGATTTTTGAAAGCAAAGAACTCAAGAAAAAAATGGCAGTTACAAATTTCAAAATTCGTGGAGTTCGAAAATGAATTTTCAATTGGCAGTCTATATGAAGCTTATTAAGATGATAATAAAGAGCATACAAAAGGCCAAATTCAAAAATTCTTTCAGAGTTGAAAACACTAACTCACAGAATTGAAGTTCCCGGAAAATAGGATAAACCTGCGCACAGAAATGATATTCCCGATTTGAACTGTTTTCGTTATGATTTGGATAAAGTTCCCTTCTTAACTTTGAAAGATAACAGAAAGATAAAACTTTTCTCTTCAGACAACAAAGACAAATTCGGACGTTAGATCAGAGTTTGAATGGAAAACAGTAGCATTAAATGCGGCAGTTACAAAACGGGACAGTTTTGGAAAATGTAACTTATAGCCGTTTCTGAGACTTTAAATACGAGCAAATCAATGTGTAACTGATATATTTGAAAGATAACTGATGTAAGAACACAATTATATCAGATCTACACGAATTTATATGGATCAAACTCAAAAATTTCAAGAACGTGCAAGATAAACACAAGATGAACAGATTTGATGCTCTTGGATAGAAATGCACTCTTCTTCTTCTTCTTCTTCTTTTTTTTTTTTTTTGATTTTCAAGATCTAAACTTGATCTTTAAGATGGAGATGAAATCAGATTCAAAAGGTGAATCAAAAAGGATGAAATGGCAGAAATGAATGGGATGGACAGAATGTGTAGAATTGAAAAAAACAAATGCATAAAAGTAAGATAGAATCAATTCTAGAGTAGGCCACAAGATGCAACCTATGCTCTGATACCAAATGATACGAAAACCCTTTCGAAAATGCTTTAAGAACCCTTAAACTTAACTAAGGACCCAAAAAGATCACAACCAAAGAACCCACATATGCCATTTGAAACAACCCAAGGAAAAAGGCTAGAAAATGATTATCCTTATGATCAATGATCTAAAGACAAAAATTGGATTTCTTGTTTTAGATTCGAATCAATCCACCAAATTAGAATGATCAATCCTAAAGGCTTGATTCTACAGCCACCCTAAACCCAAGGAATGACAAAATTGAAATGGTAAGCTCGGCTCACAACAATTTCAAAGAAAAGCTCTCAAAGAGTTTTGTATTTTTATCTCATGAATAATCTGCCTCTTACAAAATGGGTTCCATGGCTTTATAGCCTTCCTAATGCACGAAATTAAACTCATTAAAATGAATGAATAAGGCCAAAAGACAGCCAGCCATATTAAAGTCTGAAATAATGACAATTAACAACCCTATTGAATTATTAAAGTGTAACTGATATGTGGGGAGTTACAAATCTGATTTTGAGCCTTTGTAACTGAAACATCTTGATCACATGTGTTGATGAGAGTCTTAAATGAAGCCTTAAGATGTCATGAATAAGTCTTGAGTAGCATTGATGTCTTGAGTTGCATTAAATGAGCTTCGGTTGCATTAATTGAACTTGACTTGCATTTAATGAACTAGGCTTGAAGTTTACTTGCATTTAATGAGCTTGGTTTGAACTTGACTTGCATTTAATGAACTCTACTTGAACTTGACTTCCATTTATTGAACTAATCTTGAAATTGGAGAACAACGAATGCAAGCTCGGAAAAGATCAACATGAAGACTCCATGATTCATATCAGATTATCCGAACCACTCCAAAAACTTGTTTGTAATTGAAAAGTTTGTTTCAATGTACTCGTTTCACTCTTCGGACCATAATGATACCAAAGACCTGAGGTTTCCCACTTGTCAAAGTTTTCCTCGTGATTTCGTCCATCCTAAAGATCCAAATGGAGGAACCTCTTCTTTGGAATTAATGTTTGGACCAAAATATAGAAAGAGGATCCCAACCACACCAAAAACTTGTTTGTAATTGACAAGCTTGTTTCAAAGTACTTGTTTCACTCTTCGGGCCATTTTGATACGGAAGACCTAAGGTTTACCACTTGTCAGAGTTTTCCTCGTGATTTGGTCCATCCTAAAGATTCAAATGGAGGAACCTCTTCTTTGGAAATCCTGTTTGGACCAAAATATCGAAACAGGATCCGAACCACTCCAAAAACTTGTTTGTAATTCAAAAGTTTGTTTCAAAGTACTTGTTTCATTCTTCGGACCATATTTATACCAAAGACCTAAGGTTTCCCACTTGTCATTGTTGTGCTCATGATTTGGTCCATCCTAAAGATCCAAATAGAGGAACCACTTCTTTGGGAATCCGCTTTGGACTAAAATTTCGAAAGATGATCCGAACCACTCCAAAAACTTGTTTGTAATTGAAAAGTTTGTTTCATTAAACTCGTTTCACTCTTCGCACCATGTTGTGCTCATGATTTCGTCCATCCTAAAGATCCAAATGGAGGAACCTCTTCTTTGGGAATCCTATTTGAAAATAAATATCTAAAAAGGATTTGAACCACAACAAAAACTTGTTTGTAATTGAAAAGCTTTTTTCAAAGTACTTGTTTAACTCTTCGGACCATGTTGATACCAAAAACCTAAGGTTTCCCACTTATCAAAGTTTTCCTCGTGATTTGGTCCATTCTAAAGATTTAAATGGTGGAACCTCTTCTTTAGGAATCCTGTGTGGACCAAAATATCGAAAGAGGATCTGAACCACTCCAAAAACTTGTTTGTAATTGAAAAGCTTGTTTCAAAATACTTGTTTCACTCTTTGGACCATATTGATACAAAAGACCTAAGGTTTCCCACTTGTCAAAGTTGTGCTCATGATTTGGTCAATCCTAAAGATCCAAATGGAGGAACCTCTTCTTTGGGAATCCTCTTTGGACCAAAATTTCGAAAGATGATCCGAACCACTCCAAAAACTTGTTTGTAATTGAAAAGTTTGTTTCCATGTACTCGTTTCACTCTTCGGACCATGTTGTGCTCGCGATTTCGTCCATCCTAAAGATCCAAATAGAGGAACCTCTTCTTTGGGAATCCTGTTTGGACCAAAATATCTAAAGAGGATCCGAACCACAATAAAAACTTGTTTGTAATTGAAAAGCTTGTTTCAAAGTACTTGTTTCACTCTTCGGACTATGTTGATATCAAAAACCTAAGGTTTCCCACTTGTCAAACTTTTCCTCGTGATTTGGTCCATCCTAAAGATTTAAATGGTGGAACCTCTTCTTTTGGAAACCTGTTTGGACCAAAATATCGAAAGAGGATCCGAACCACTCCAAAAACTAGTTTGTAGTTGAAAAGCTTGTTTCAAAGTACTTGTTTCACTCTTCAGACCATTTTCATACCAAAGACCTAAGGTTTAACACTTGTCAAAGTTGTGCTCATGATTTGGACCATCCTAAAGATCCAAATGGAGAAACCTCATCTTTGGGAATCCTCTTTGGACCAAAATATCGAAACAGGATCTGTACCACTCCAAAAACCTGTTTGTAATTGAAATGCTTGTTTCAAAGTACTTGTTTCACTCTTTGGACCATATTGATACCAATGACCTAAGGTTTCCACTTGTCAAAGTTTTCCTCGTGATTTTGTCCATCCTAAAGATCTGAATAGAGGAACCTCTTCTTTCGGAATCCGGTTTGGACCAACATAGTTAAAGAGGATCTGAACCACTATAAAAACTTGTTTGTAATTGAAAAGCTTGTTTCAAAGTACTTGTTTCACTCTTCGGACCATGTTAATACCAAAGACCTAAGGTTTCCCACTTGTCAAAGTTGTGCTCATGATTTGGTCCATCCTAAAGATCCAAATGGAGGAACCTCTTCTTTGGGAATCCTCTTTGGACCAAAATTTTGAAAGATAATCCGAACCACTCCAAAAACTTGTTTTTAATTAAAAAGTTTGTTTCAATGTACTCGTTTCACTCTTCGGACCATGTTGTGCTCGTGATTTCGTCCATCCTAAAGATCCAAATGGAGGAGCCTCTTCTTTGGGAATCCTGTTTGGACCAAAATATCTAAAGAGGATCCGAACCACTATAAAAACTTGTTTGTTATTGAAAAGCTTGTTTCAAAGTACTTGTTTCACTCTTCGGACCTTGTTGATACCAAAGACCTAAGATTTCCCACTTATCAAAGTTGTGCTCATGATTTGGTCCATCCTAAAGATCCAAATGGAGGAACCTCATCTTTGGGAATCCTCTTTGGACAAAAATTTCGAAAGATGATCCAAACCACTCCAAAAACTTATTTGTAATTGAAAAGTTTGTTTCAATGTACTCGTTTCACTCTTCGGACCATGTTGTGCTCGTGATTTCGTCCATCCTAAAGATCCAAATGGAGGAACCTCTTCTTTGGGAATCCTGTTTGGACCAAAATATCTAAAGAGGATCCGAACCACTATAAAAACTTGTTTGTAATTGAAAAGGTTGTTTCAAAGTACTTGTTTCACTCTTCGGACCATGTTGATACCAAAGACCTAAGGTTTCCCACTTGTCAAAGTTTTCCTTCTGATTTGGCCCATCCTAAAGATTTAAATGGTGGAACCTCTTCTTTTCGAAAGAGGATCCGAACCACTCCAAAAACTGGTTTGTAATTGAAAAGCTTGTTTCAAAGTACTTGTTTCACTCTTCAGACCATTTTGATACCAAAGACCTAAGGTTTAACACTTGTCAAAGTTGTGCTCATGATTTGGACCATCCTAAAGATCCAAATGGAAAACCTCTTCTTTGGGAATCCTCTTTGGACCAAAATATCGAAAGAGGATCCGAACCACTCCAAAAACCTATTTGTAATTGAAATGCTTGTTTCAAAGTACTTGTTTCACTCTTTGGACCATATTGATACCAATGACCTAAGGTTTCCACTTGTCAAAGTTTTACTCGTGATTTTGTCCATCCTAAAGATCTGAATGGAGGAACCTCTTCTTTCGGAATCCGGTTTGGACCAAAATATTTAAGGAGGATCCGAACCACTATAAAAACTTGTTTGTAATTGAAAAACTTGTTTCACTCTTCGGACCATGTTGATACCAAAGACCTAAGGTTTCCCACTTGTCAAAGTTGTGCTCATGATTTGGTCCATCCTAAAGATCCAAATGGAGGAACCTCTTCTTTGGGAATCCTCTTTGGACCAAAATTTCGAAAGATGATCCGAACCACTCCAAAAACTTGTTTGTAATTGAAAAGTTTGTTTCAATGTACTCGTTTCACTCTTCGGACCATGTTGTGCTCGTGATTTCGTCTATCCTAAAGATCCAAATGGAGGAACCTCTTCTTTGGGAATCCTGTTTGGGCCAAAATATCTAAAGAGGATCCGAACCACTATAAAAACTTGTTTGTAATTGAAAAGCTTGTTTCAAAGTACTTGTTTCACTCTTCGGACCTTGTTGATACCAAAGACCTAAGGTTTCTGATATGAAACCCTAGGAAATTGATAAAGAAACCCTTTGATGCACAAAGAACCCCTTAGATGCAAATCCTAAAACCCCATGAACAAAAAGGTAAAACCTTTGGAAAAACAAGAAAAGAAGATTATTCCAATGATCAAAGACCTTGAAATAAGAGAACTTGTTCTTATTTCAAGATTGAAACAATTCACAAACAAACTAGATCAAGGTTTGCTTGAATGTTCCTAAAACATGCAACCCAAGAACAAGGCTACAAAACTAAGCAATTTTAGCAAAGCAAAAAGCAATATTATTATCATATGAATTCTTCATGTTTAGGGTTACAAATGAGGCTTTAAATAGCCAAAGAAACCCTAAAAACAACAAGGAAATTTGGATTACAAGGAGGCACAAAATCTGCCAAATCTTTCCTTAAGTGCATTTGGTGCATTTTAGGAAAGTTTTGCCCTAGAAGATATTATATCATTCCTAAAATATTCTAAGCATTAAAACTGATAAATAAAGGCCTAAAACATGTCCAAATACATTGTAAATTCGTGGACATCATATATGGCAAGTTCGGGAACAAATATGGAAAGTGGTCCAAATAAGGAAAGTTTGCAAAAGTGATGCAACTTTCCTAATTTGCTCGTCTCTTCATTTCTGATTGAACAAGTCTTCAATACTCTTCTTCAACATGTATTTTGCATTGATTAAAGTTCATCAAGTCCTCTTTGTTAGCTTCCATGCTTGGATCTTCAAAGCTTGTCTTGACTTTGCTAATGTAGGCTTGTAAATGGAAGTTCAATGTTTCTCTTGATATTTGATCTTGTGATTGGTCCTTGAGCTATTTGTGATGTTCCATGATTCATATCAGTTTCCCACTTGTTAAAGTTGTGCTCATGATTTGGTCCATCCAAAGATCCAAATGGAGGAACCTCTTCTGTGGGAATCCTCTTTTAACCAAAATTTCGATAGATGATCCGTACCACTCCAAAAACTTGTTTGTAATTGAAAAGTTTGTTTCAATGTACTTGTTTCACTCTTCGGACCATGTTGTGCTCGTGATTTCGTCCATCCTAAAGATCCAAATGGAGGAACCTCTTCTTTGTGAATCCTGTTTGGACCAAAATATCTAAAGAGGATCTGAACCACTATAAAAACTTGTTTGTAATTGAAAAGCTTGTTTCAAAGTACTTGTTTCACTCTTCGGACCATGTTGATACCAAAGACCTAAGGTTTCCCACTTGTCAAAGTTTTCCTCGTGATTTGGTCCATCCTAAAGATTTAAATGGTGGAACCTCTTCTTTGGGAATCCTGTTTGGACCAAAATATCGAAAGAGGATCCGAACCACTCCAAAAACTTGTTTGTAATTGAAATGCTTCTTTCAAAGTACTTGTTTCACTCTTTGGACCATATTGATACCATTGACCTAAGGATTCCACTTGTCAAAGTTTTCCTCGTGATTTGGTCCATCCTAAAGATCTAAATAGAGGAACCTCTTCTTTCGGAATCTGGTTTGGACCAAAATATTTAAAGAGGATCCGAACCACTATAAAAATTTTTTGTAATTGAAAAGCTTGTTTCAAAGTACTTGTTTCACTCTTCGGACCATGTTGATACCAAAGACCTAAGGTTTCCCACTTGTCAAAGTTTTCCTCCTGATTTGGTCCATCCTAAAGATTTTAATGGTGGAACTTCTTCTTTGGGAATCCTGTTTGGACCAAAATATCGAAATAGGATCCGAACCACACAAAAAACTTGTTTGTAATTGAAATGCTTGTTTTAAAGTACTTGTTTCACTCTTTGGACCATGTTGATTCCAAAGACCTAAGGTATCCACTTGTCAAAGTTTTCCTCGTGATTTGGTCCATCCTAAAGATCCAAATGGAGTAACCTATTCTTTGGGAATCTTGTTTCGACCAAAATATCGAAAGAGGATCCGAACCACTCCAAAAACTTATTTGTAATTGAAAAGCTTGTTTTACTCTTCGGACCATATTGATACCAAAGACCTAAGGTTTCCCACTTGTCAAAGTTTTCCTTGTAATTTCGTCCATACTAAAGATCCAAATGGAGGAACCTCTTCTTTGGGAATCTTGTTTGGACCAAAATATCGAAAGAGGATCCGAACCCTTCCAAAAACTTGTTTGTAATTGAAAAGCTTGTTTCAAAGTACTTGTTTCACTCTTCGGACCATATTGATACCAAAGATCTAAGGTTTCCCACTTGTCAAAGTTGTGCTCATGATTTTGTCCATCATAAGGATCCAAATGGAGGAACCTCTTCTTTGGGAATCGTCTTTGGACCAAAATTTCGAAAAATGATCCGAACCACTCCAAAAACTTGTTTGTAATTGAAAAGCTTGTTTCAAAGTACTATTTTCACTCTTCGGACCATAATGATACCAAAGACCTAAGGTTTCCCACTTGTCAAAGTTTTCCTCGTGATTTCGTCCATCCTAAAAATCCAAATGGAGGAACCTCTTCTTTGGGAATCCTCTTTTAACCACAATAAAGAAAGAGGATCCGGACCACTCCAAAAACTTGTATGTAATTGAAAAGCTTTTTTAAAAGTACATGTTTCACTCTCTACACAAAATTGAATCCGAAGACCTAAGGTTTCTCACTTATCAAAGTTGTGCTCATGATTTATTCCATCCTAAATATCCAAATGGAGGAACCACTTCTTTGGAAATCCGGTTTGGACCCAAATATCGAAAGAGGATCCGAAGTACTATAAAAACTTGTTTGTAATTGAAAAGCTTGTTTCAAAGTACTCAATTCACTCTTCGGACCATTTTGATACCAAAGACTTAAGGTTTTCCACTTGTCAAAGTTTTCCTCGTGATTTGGTCCATCCTAAAGATCCAAATGGAGGAACCACTTCTTTGGGAATCCTCTTTGGACCAAAATATCGAAAGAGGATCCGAACCACTCTAAAAACTTGTTTGTAATTGAAAAGCTTGTTTCAAAGTACTTGTTTCACTCTGATGACCATAATTATACCAAAGACCTAAGGTTTCTCACTTGTCCAGGTTTTCCTCGTGATTTCGTACATCCTAAAGATCCAAATGGAGGAACCTCTTCTTTGGGAATCTTGTTTCGACCAAAATATCGAAAGAGGATCCTAACCACTCCAACAACATGTTTGTAATTGAAAAGCTTGTTTCAAAGTACTTGGTTCAATCTTCGGAACATATTGATACCAAAGACCTAAGGTTTCCCACTTGTCAAAGTTTTCCTTGTGATTTCGTCCATCCTTAAGATCCAAATAAAGGAACCTCTTCTTTGGGAATCTTGTTTGGACCAAAATATCGAAAGAGGATCCGAACCCTTCCAAAAACTTGTTTGTAATTGAAAAGCTTGTTTCAAAGTACTTGTTTCACTTTTCGGACCATATTGATACAAAAGACCTAAGGTTTCCCACTTGTCAAAGTTGTGCTCATGATTTGGTCAATCCTAAAGATATAAATGGAGGAAGCTCTTCTTTGGGAATCCTCTTTGGACCGAAATTTCGAAAGATGATCCGAACCACTCCAAAAACTTGTTAGTAATTGAAAAGTTTATTTCAATGTACTCGTTTCACTCTTCAGACCATGTTGTGCTTGTGATTTCGTCCATCCTAAAGATCCAAATGGAGGAACCTCTTCTTTGGGAATCCTGTTTGGGCCAAAATATCTAAAGAAGATCCGAACCATAATAAAAACTTTTTTGTAATTGAAAATTTTGTTTCAAAGTACTTGTTTCACTCTTCGGACCATGTTGATACCAAAGACCTAAGGTTTCCCACTTGTCAAAGTTTTCCTCCTGATTTGGTCCATCCTAAAGATTTAAATGGTGGAACCTCTTCTTTGGGAATCCTGTTTGGACCAAAATATCGAAAGAGGATCCGAACCACTCCAAAAATTTGTTTGTAATTGAAATGCTTCTTTCAAAGTACTTGTTTCACTCTTTGGACCATATTGATACCATTGACCTAAGGTTTCCACTTGTCAAAGTTTTCCTCGTGATTTGGTCCATCCTAAAGATCTAAACGGAGGAACCTCTTCTTTCGGAATCCGGTTTGGACCAAAATATTTAAAGAGGATCCGAACCACTATAAAAACTTGTTTGTAATTGAAAAGCTTGTTTCAAAGTACTTGTTTCACTCTTCGGACCATGTTGATACCAAAGACCTAAGGTTTCCCACTTGTCAAAGTTTTCCTCCTGATTTGGTCCATCCTAAAGATTTAAATGACAAAACTTCTTCTTTGGGAATCCTGTTTAGACCAAAATATCGAAATAGGATCCGAACCAAACCAAAAACTTGTTTGTAATTGAAATGCTTTTTGCTTTATGGTCTAGTTGCTTTATGCATTCCTTATATGTTGTTCACATGCCAGATTTTATTATGGGCTGATTACTTTTGGGATTTTGTTTTAGGGTTTTTCTCTTGACTATTTAAAGACTTTTTGTAACCTTTATATTTAGATTTGATGAAATAGAAAGTTGCTTTTGCTTCAAATTGACTTGCTTGGCTATTTACCTTGCATGTTCTTGAGTAGTCTTGCTTTAGATTACTTGTTTAGGTACAATCAAACACTCTTGATCTAAAGTGTTTGTGGATTGTTTCAATCTTGAGATAAGAAACAAGTTCTTCTTATTTCAAGATCATAGATCTAGGAATAATCTTCTTAACTCATGTTCCTTGGGTTTTGCTAAATTGCTTTGAGGGTTTTAGATCTTGGTGACTCAAGGGTTCTTCAAGGGGTTCTTGATCCAAATCTAGGGTTTTCATATCATTTGGTATCAGAGCTTAGGCTCAAGAGAAGGTTCTTATCTTACTTGCTTTCCTTTATTTCTTGTTCTTTGTTCTTAGTATATATAAAACCCAGAAAATCACAAAAATTCCTATTTGACCCGTTTTTGTTCTTTCTATTTCTCATAGTTTCATTCCGAATTCTGGAAAATAGAAACTACAAAAGTGCTTATTTTTCTCTTATCTTTAATTTTTATTCAGGATTCGTAGTCAAAAAGTCAAAAGAAAAACAAAAAAAATTAAAATCTAATCTGAGGCTCAATATTGCAGAAATTGAAAAAAAAAAAAGGGGTTTTTGCTTGAGTTGCTAAATCTGAAAAGAAAGTGTTTTTGATGTTCATGTTGCTCTTGAAATATTCATATCAAACTCATCAAAATTCCATCTTGAATCTGTATTATGCCTAGGGTTTGAGAAAAAGTGGTTTGTTTACCCTTTTTGACTTGTATCTACTTTAAGGAAATTTTCCAATTGCTTTCCTTCCTACTTTATGTACTTGCCTAATTTGCACACTTTCCTCTTTTGGAAAAATCTATCACATTTTTTTTCTATCTTAACTTTCTAAATAGACAAAAACACTTGTTTTCTTGTTCCATTATTGTTGCATTTTCACATATTGCATTTGTTTCAAGCATAGTTTCATTGTTACTAAATAGTACTAGATCAAGGCTACGAATTACCAAGCTAGAAACTGTTTTTGAGTGAAACACGAGTGAACCAACATTTCAAGAGTGTAATCACTTAGGGAGTGATTGTGAGGTCCTTTTCCTACTACTAGCTTGTTACTTGCAGCAATGTTTAATGCAAGGATGGAGAATAGAAGAAGTGGTCCTAAGTTCAAATTGCCGAATTTCTATGAGAGTTTAGATCCGGAAGAGTACTTACAATGGGAAAGAGAAGTGGAGCTAAGCTTGAAAAGTCATCCATGTAATGATGCAAGGAGGATACATCTTATAACAACTAAATTCTTTGATCATGCACTAACATGGTGGAAAGATCTAGTATTGTATAGGAAGAGCTACTTGGAACCACCCATTGAGGCTTGGCATGATCTTAAATATCATATGAGAAAGAGGTTTGTGCCAAGAAAACGTCATAAAAATCTTGTGCAAAAGTTGGATAGTCTTATACAAGGTAGCAAAAGTGTTGAGGTAATTCCAAGGAGTTGGAGTTGCTCATGGCTAGGGCTAATGTTAAGGAAGATGAGGAGTCTACTATGGTAAGGTTCTTGAATGGATTGAATAGAGATATTTCTTACCAAGTTGATTTAACACAAGTTGGGGAGTTAGAAGAATTGGTGCACATTGCTATCAAGGTGGAAAAGAGACTCCAAAGTAGGGCTGCTAAAAGGTATGCTTCCAAACATCATTCAAACCCTACTTATTCTTATGACAATGATGGAAATGATGCATTAGAGGGTAGGAATGGGGCTGCCTATTGCATGGTTAAGGAAAAGAAAGAATCGACCTTGTTTGAGGAGATTAAGATGTTTAAAACAGAATTGAAGGAATTGAAGGAAGTTTTCAATGCCTATTGCATGGAAATGCCTAAAGAGACAAATGGGGAAATTATAGGATTGAAAGAAGACTTGAAACATGAGGAGAATATGAATGATCACCCTAAGCATGAGAATGCTAATGGAAAGGGTTCATTTTTGGTTAATATGTTATCTTTTGATACTCAAGTAAATGAATGTGCTATGCTGCTTCCAAAGAAAGAAAATTGTGAATGTAAAAGTGAGCAAAAAGAAAAAGAAATGAGTGAGTCAAAGAAAGAGAGATGAGTTCAAAAGAAAGAGTGATTGAAAAGAATGAAAGTGAGAGTTGTGAAATTGAATACAAAGAGAGTAATGAGAGTGAAAAGAAAGAGGGTTTGGAGCTTACAAAGTTTGAGACAGTTGAGCTTAGTGAGAAAAAAAAGAGTGAAAGCTTGAAAACTAGATCAAGTGAGGCTAGGAAAAACCAACCTATGTTTGTACTCTTGTACAAAGAGGTTTGTTTTACACTTAACTTATCTTTACCTAGTATGTTTGTTGAGTTTTTGCAGGAATTCAAAAGAGTGTTCCCTAATGAGATGTCGATTGATTTATCATCAATTCAAGGTATAAAACGTCAAGTAGATCACATTCAAGGGGCTGCAATGCTTAATAGACCAACAACTCACTTGACTCCATGCATGGAAAATAGGGTAAAAACAACCATTGTAAAGTATTCTAACCCTATGATTGATGAGATGCATAACACTTGTTTGTTTCCTAAAATTGATCATAAATATGAAAATCCACAACTTCAAATGGTTTTCATAAATAAATATGCATGTGGTGGAGAATCTTACTTGCTTGATATTTTCCACTTTGAGAGAGAAGTTGATTCGTTTAGTACTTTTGATAATCTGTTTAATGTTTTACATGATCCTTATTGGGTAAATAGAAAGAATTTTGCATCTACCATGGTTTACCCAAACTTCTTAAAACTATTTGAGGGTCCTCTTAGTTTAAATAACTTGTTGCAATCTAGTGATATAAATAGGTTTCTTGATGCTTGCTATAAGACAGATTTTGTGAGGAATCTAGCAAGGAAACAACATCCACGAGAAGACAAGGGTATGCAATTGTATTTCAAGAATGGAGATGGAAGGAAATTCAAGGTTTTTGATCCGGGAGGAGTTGGCCAATATAAAGCACTAGGAAGGAGAGATAATGATTCTTTCAAGTGTTATTTAAAAGGTAAGTATGCTTTAAATGATTTTGTTTATCTTACTAACTTAATTTCTTTTGATGTAGACAATGATTTTGATTTGAGGACAAATCCTTTTCAAGAGGGAGGGGATGATATGAATCATGGAGCACAAGGGACACAAGACAATCTTAGGATGCTTCAACATCCAATTACAAGTTCAAATGCCAAGAAGCTTCAACAAGCCTTAAACATCCATTATAAAGCTTACATGGAAAAGTGAAGACAGATTTTGATTATCCAAGATTGGTGGCTATGAAAGAGGATGAAATGCACTTTAATCTTTGGCAAGTGCATTTGGTGGAGGAATATTAGAGATATGTGCAATGAATTATGAAGTCAAAGTCATTTTAGGAAAGTTTCCTAAAATGGGTACTTTGCTTTTTGCTTTATGCTCTAGTTGCTTTATTCATTCCTTATATGTTGTTCACATGCCAGATTTTATTATGGGCTGATTACTTTTGCGATTTTGTTTTAGGGTTTTTCTCTTGACTATTTAAAGACTTTTTGTAACCTTAATATTCAGATTTGATGAAATAGAAAGTTGATTTTGCTTCAAATTGACTTGCTTGGCTATTTACCTTGCATGTTCTTGAGTAGTCTTGTTTTAGATTACTTGTTTAGAAACAATCAAACACTCTTGGACCAAAATATCCAAAGAGGATCCAAACCACAATAAAAACTTGTTTGTAATTGAAAAGCTTGTTTCAAAGTACTTGTTTCACTCTTCGGACCATTTTGATACCAAAGACCTAAGGTTTCCCCCTTGTCAAATTGTGCTTATGATTTGATCCATCTTAAAGATCCAAATGGAGACACGTCTTCTTTTGGAATCCTCTTTGGACCAAAAATTCGAAAGATGATCCGAACAACTCCAAAAACTTGTTTGTAATTGAAAAGTTTGTTTTAATGTACTCGTTTCACTCTTCTGACCATATTCATAATAAAGACGTAATGTTTCCGACTTGTAAAAGTATTCCTCGTGATTTGGTCCATCCTTTAGATCCTAATGGAGGAACCTCTTCTTTGGAAATCCTGTTTGGTCCAAGGTATCTAAAGAGGATCCGAAGCACTTTAAAAACTTGTTTGTAATTGAAAAGCTGGTTTCAAAATACTTGTTTCACTTTTCGGACCATTTTGATACCAAAGACCTAAGGTTTCCCAATTGTCAAAGTTTTCCTCGTGATTTGGTCCATCCTAAAGATTTAAATGGTGGAACCTCTTCTTTGGGAATCCTGTTTGGACCAAAATATCGAAAGAGGATCCGAACCACTCCAAAAACTTGTTTGTAATTGAAAATCTTGTTTCAAGTACGTGTTTCACTCTTTGGACCATATTGATACCAAAGACCAAAGGTTTCCTACTTGTCAATGTTTTCCTCGTGATTTGGTCCATCCTAAAGATCAAAATGGAGGAACCTCTACTTTGGGAATCCTCTTTGGACCAAAATATCGAAAGATGATCTGAACCAGTCTAAAAACTTGTTTGTAATTGAAAAACTTGTTTCAAAGTACTTGTTTCACTCTTCGGACCATTTTGATACCAAAGACCTAAGGTTTCTCACTTGTCAAAGTTTTCCTCGTGATTTGGTCCATCCTAAAGATCCAAATGGAGGAACCTCTTCTTTGGGAATCCTCTTTGGAAAAAAAATATTGAAAGAGGATCTGAACCACTCTAAAAACTTGTTTGTAATTGAAACGCTTGTTTCAAAGTACTTATTCCACTCTTCGGACCATTTTGATAGCAAAGACCTAAGGTTTCCCTCTTGTAAAAGTTGTGCTCATGATTTGGTCCATCCTAAAGATCCAAATGGAGGAACCTCTTCTTTGGGAATCCTCTTTGGACCAAAATTTCGAAAGATGATCTGAACCACTCCAAAAACTTGTTTGTAATTGAAAAGCTTGTTTCAATGAACTCGTTTACTCTTCGGACCATAATGATACCAAAGACCTAAGGTTTCCCACTTGTCAAAGTTTTCCTCAAGATTTCGTCCATCCTAAAGATCCAAATGGAGGAACTTCTTCGTTGGGAATACTGTTTGGACCAAAATATCGAAAGAGGATCCGAACCACTACAAAAACTTGTTTGTAATAGAAAAGCTTGTTTCAAAGTAGTTGTTTCACTCTTCGGACCATATTGATTCCAAAGACCTAAGGTTTCCCACTTGTATAAGTTTTCCTCGTGATTTGGTCAGTCCTAAAGATCCAAATGGACGAACCTCTTCTTCGGGAATCCTCTTTGGAAAAAATATCAAAAGAGAATCCGAACCACTCTAAAAACTTGTTTGTAATTGAAAACCTTGTTTCACTCTTCGGACCATTTTGATACCAATGACCTAAGGTTTCCCACTTGTTAAAGTTGTGCTCATGATTTGGTCCATCCTAAAGATCAAAATGGAGGAACCTCTTCTTTGGGAATCCCCTTTGGACCAAAAATTCGAAAGATGATCCGAACCACTCCAAAAACTTGTTTGTAATTGAAAAGTTTGTTTCAATGTACTCGTTTCACTCTTCGGACCATATTCATACCAAAGACCTAAGGTTTCCCACATGTAAAAGTTTTCCTCGTGATTTGGTCCATCCTTAAGATCCAAATGGTGAAACCTCTTCTTAGGGAATCTTCTTTGGACCAAAATATCGAAAGAGGATCCGAACCACTCTAAAAACTTGTTTGTAATTGAAAAGCTTGTTTAAAAGTAATCTTTTCACTCTTCGGACCATATTGATACCAACGACCTAAGGTTTCCCACTTGTAAAAGTTGTGCTCATAATTTGGTTCATCCTAAAGATCCAAATGGAGGTAGCTCTTCTTTGGGAATCCTCTTTGGACAAAAATTTCAAAAGATGATCCGAACCACTCCAAAAACTTGTTTGTAATTGAAAAGTTTGTTTCAATGTACTCTTTTACTCTTCGGAACATGATGATACCAAAGACCTAAGGTTTCCAACTTGTCAAAGTTTTCCTCGTGATTTCGTCCATCCTAAAGATCCAAATATCGGAACTTCTTCGTTGGGAATCCTGTTTAGACCAAAATATCGAAAGAGGATCCGAACCACTCCCAAAACTTGTTTGTAATTGAAAAGCTTGTTTCAAAGTACTTGTTTCACTCTTCGGACCATATTGCTACCAAAGACCTAAGGTTTCTCACTTGTCAAAGTTTTCCTCGTGATTTGGTCCATCCTAAAGATCCAAATGGAGGAACCACTTCTTTGGGAATCCTTTTTGGACCAAAATATCAAAAGAGGATCCAAACCACAATAAAAACTTGTTTGTAATTGAAAAGCTTGTTTCAAAGTACTTGTTTCACTCTTCGGACCATTTTGATAACAAAGACCTAAGGTTTCCCCCTTGTCAAAGTTGTGCTCATGATTTGGTCCATCTTAAAGATCCAAATGGAGGAACGTCTTCTTTGGGAATCCTCTTTGGACCAAAAATTCGAAAGATGATCCGAACCACTCCAAAAACTTGTTTATAATTGAAAAGTTTGTTTTAATGTACTCGTTTAACTCTTCTGACCATATTCATACCAAAGACCTAATGTTTCCGACTTGTAAAAGTACTCCTCGTGATTTGGTCCATCCTTTAGATCCTAATGGAGGAACCTCTTCTTTGGGAATCCTGTTTGGTCCAAAGTATCTAAAGAGGATCCGAAGCACTTTAAAAACTTGTTTGTAATTGAAAAGCTTGTTTCAAAATACTTGTTGCACTCTTCGGACCATTTTGATACGAAAGACCTAAGGTTTCCCACTTTTCAAAGTTTTCCTCGTGATTTGGTCCATCCTAAAGATTTAAATGGTGTAACCTCTTCTTTGGGAATCCTGTTTGGACCAAAATATCGAAAGAGGATCCGAACCACTCCAAAAACTTGTTTGTAATTGAAAATCTTGTTTCAAGTACTTGTTTCACTCTTTGGACCATATTGATACCAAAGACCTAAGGTTTCCTACTTGTCAATGTTTTCCTCGTGATTTGGTCCATCCTAAAGATCAAAATGGAGGAACCTCTACTTTGTGAATCCTCTTTGGACCAAAATATCGAAAGATGATCTGAACCAGTCTAAAAACTTGTTTGTAATTGAAAAACTTTTTTCAAAGTACTTGTTTCACTCTTCGGACCATTTTGATACCAAAGACCTAAGGTTTCTCACTTGTCAAAGTTTTCCTCGTGATTTGGTCCATCCTAAAGATCCAAATGGAGGAACCTCTTCTTTGGGAATCCTCTTTGGAAAAAAAATATTGAAACAGGATCCGAACCACGCTAAAAACTTGTTTGTAATTGAAACGCTTGTTTCAAAGTACTTATTTCACTCTTCGGACCATTTTGATAGCAAAGACCTAAGGTTTCCCTCTTGTAAAAGTTGTGCTCATGATTTGGTCCATCCTAAAGATCCAAATGGAGGAACCTCTTCTTTGGGAATCCTCTTTGGACAAAAATTTCGAAAGATGATCTGAACCACTCCAAAAACTTGTTTGTAATTGAAAAGCTTGTTTCAATGAACTCGTTTACTCTTCGGACCATAATGATACCAAAGACCTAAGGTTTCCCACTTGTCAAAGTTTTCCTCGTGATTTCGTCCATCCTAAAGATCCAAATGGAGGAACTTCTTCATTGGGAATACTGTTTGGACCAAAATATCGAAAGAGGATCCGAACCACTACAAAAACTTGTTTGTAATTGAAAAGCTTGTTTCAAAGTAGTTGTTTCACTCTTCGGACCATATTGATATTGAAGACCTAAGGTTACTCACTTGTATAAGTTTTCCTCGTGATTTGGTCCCTCCTAACGATCCAAATGGACGAACCTCTTCTTCGGGAATCCTCTTTGGAAAAAATATCAAAAGAGGATCCGAACCACTCTAAAAACTTGTTTGTAATTGAAAAGCTTGTTTCAAAGTACTTGTTTCACTCTTCGGACCATTTTGATACCAATGACCTAAGGTTTCCCACTTGTTAAAGTTGTGCTCATTATTTGGTCCATCCTAAAAATCAAAATGGAGGAACCTCTTCTTTGGGAATCCCCTTTGGACCAAAAATTCGAAAGATGATCCGAACCACTCCAAAAACTTGTTTGTAATTGGAAAGTTTGTTTCAATGTACTCGTTTCACTCTTCGTACCATATTCATACCAAAGACCTAAGGTTTCCCACATGTAAAAGTTTTCCACGTGATTTGGTCAATCCTTAAGATCCAAATGGAGAAACCTCTTCTTTGGGAATCTTCTTTGGACCAAAATATCGAAAGAGGATCCGAACCACTCTAAAAACTTGTTTGTAATTGAAAAGCTTGTTTAAAAGTAATCTTTTCACTCTTCGGACCATATTGATACCAACGACCGAAGGTTTCCCACTTGTAAAAGTTGTGCTCATGATTTGGTCCATCCTAAAGATCCAAATGGAGGTACCTCTTCTTTGGGAATCCTCTTTGGACCAAAATTTCGAAAGATGATCTGAACCACTCCAAAAACTTGTTTGTAATTGAAAAGTTTGTTTCAATGTACTCGTTTACTCTTCGGACCATAATGATACCAAAAACCTAAGATTTCCCACTTGTCAAAGTTTTCCTCGTGATTTCGTCCATCCTAAAGATCCAAATGGAGGAACTTCTTCGTTGGGAATACTGTTTGGACCAAAATATCGAAAGAGGATCCAAACCACTCCAAAAACATGTTTGTAATTGAAAAGCTTGTTTCAAAGTACTTGTTTCTTTCTTTGAACCATATTGATACCAAAGACCTTAGGTTTCCCACTTGTCAAAGTTTTCCTCGTGATTTGGTTCATCCTAAAGTTCCAAATGGAGGAACCTCTTCTTTGGAAATCCTCTTTGGACCAAAAATTCGAAAGATGATCCGAACCACTCAAAAAACTTGTTTGTAATTGAAAAGTTTGTTTCAATGTACTCGTTTCACTCTTCGGACCATATTCATACCAAAGACCTAAGGTTTCCGACTTGTCATAGTTTTCCTCGTGATTTGGTCCATCCTAAAGATCCAAATGGAGGAACCTCTTTGATATGAATCATCCTAGCCCCAAATTTCAAAGAATTGAAGATATTGAACTCCACGATTTCATTCGAGAAAAGATCAAGAATCCGAAGACTAAACGTGTGAAGATTGACTTTCTTGGGCATTTGCAAGGATATTGGGTTACATACTTGACTAATGAAGAAAATGAGTTTAAAGCACTATTAAACTCATGGGATATTTGTTTCAAAGAGCTCCAAAGAAAATCGCGAATGAAAACATTCAAACGAGTGAAAATGACATCAAAAACGGCGACTGACACTTGTAGTTTTGTCTATTTTCATCCAATTTCGAATTTTAGTATTTTATTTGAGTTTTATTACTTTAGTTTTATTTATTATTATTATTATTGATGTAATAGGGAAGATTTGACTTTGTTTCCTTAGTCTTTTAAACTTGGAGACCAAGTTTAAAAGATTAGGAAAACTTTCCTAATTTGAATTAGGAAAGTCTAGTTTTTACCTTTTTATTAATAGGTCTTTTCCCTTCATATTTTCGACCAAGCTAGGGTTTATTAGGCTATTTAAAGCCTCTTTTGTAAGCTTTACAATCAGAATATCAATTAATGAAAATCCTTTTGTTTTGGTTTAAGCTTTTGCTTTGAAAAACCTCTTTGTAATTCATGTTCTTGAATTGCATGTTTAGAGTCATTCAAGTCCAATTGATCATTGTTCTTGTGGAGTGCCTCAACCTTAATTAAAGAAACATATTCTTGAATTAGGGGATTGATCGATTAGGTCATCATCTTCCCAACCTTGCCTAAAGGTTGATTCAAATTGTTAAGGGTTTTCAAGCTTTTCAGTTCAAGGGTCCATCAACCGGTTCTTGAATCCGTCAACGTTTGAGGGTTCATATCACTCTTCTTTGGGAATCCTGTTTGAACCAAAATATCTAACGAGGATCCGAACCACTATAAAAACGTGTTTGTAATTGAAAAGCTTGTTTCAAACTACTTGTTTCACTTTTCGGACCATTTTGATACCAAAGACCTAAGGTTTCCCAATTGTTAAAGTTTTCCTCGTGATTTGGTCCATCGTATAGATTTAAATGGGGAAACCTCTTCTTTTGGAATCCTGTTTGGACCAAAATATCGAAAGAGGATCCGATCCACTCCAAAAACTTGTTTGTAATTGAAAATCTTGTTTCAAAGTACTTGTTTCACTCTTCGGACCATATTGATACCAAAGACCTAAGGTTTCCCACTTGTCAAAGTTTTCCTCGTGATTTGGTCCATCCTAAAGGTCCAAATGGATGAAACTCTTCTTTGGGAATCCTTTTTGGACCAAAATATCCAAAGAGGATCCAAACCACAATAAAAACTTGTTTGTAATTGAAAAGCTTGTTTCAAAGTACTTGTTTCACTCTTCGGGCCATTTTGATACAAAAGACCTAAGATTTCCCCCTTGTCAAAGTTGTGCTCATGATTTGGTCCATCTTAAAGATCCAAATGGAGGAACGTCTTCTTTGGGAATCCTCTTTGGATCAAAAATTCGAAAGATGATCCGAACCACTCCAAAAACTTGTTTGTAATTGAAAAGTTTGTTTTAATGTACTCGTTTCAGTCTTCTGACCATATTCATACCAAAGACCTAATGTTTCCGACTTGTAAAAGTACTCCTCGTGATTTGGTCCATCCTTTAGATCCTAATGGAGGAACCTCTTCTTTGGGAATCCTGTTTGGTCCAAAGTATCTAAAGAGGATCCGAAGCACTTTAAAAACTTGTTTGTAATTGAAAAGCTTGTTTCAAAATACTTGTTGCACTCTTCGGACCATTTTGATACGAAAGACTAAGGTTTCCCACTTTTCAAAGTTTTCCTCGTGATTTGGTCCATCCTAAAGATTTAAATGGTGGAACCTCTTCTTTGGGAATCCTGTTTGGACCAAAATACCGAAAGAGGATCAGAACCACTCCAAAAACTTGTTTGTAATTGAAAATCTTGTTTCAAGTACTTGTTTCACTCGTTCGATATACTTTCTTGCTTGTCCTTCCAAATACTTCAAACTTTTATTTGGCCACAAGTAATGCTTCCAAACCTGAAAAAGATATTCAAACACACTAGGGAAATAATGGTTAAGGTTAGTTGCCAAAAAGTCTACTTTGCACATAAGCACAAAATTAGGCTTTTGACTAAGAAAAAATTTCCTCACCTCAGTCATTCTTACATGAAAGCTCACTAATTTGTCTTCTCTTTCTCTTTTCTCTAAGTATTCACACTTATCTTTTTCACTCTTCTCTTTTATCTCTTTCACTTCTTTTTCTCGAAACTCTCTTGTCACACATTCCTCTTTTATATCACTTTCAATTTTACAACTCAAAACTCTCTTTTTTCTCTCTCACTCATCTCTTCACTCAATTCTTTTTCTTTCAACTCTTTTTCTTTCATCTCAAACTCAAGCCTCCTCTGTTCAAGCTTACATTGATCAATGAAAACCTCTTTGGAAGACAAAGGTACCAAAGTAGTCTTCCTCCCATCCTTGGTAAAAGTGTACCTATTTAGGTAGCCATCATAGATCACTCTTCTATCAAACTGCCAAGGCCTTCCCAAAAGTATATCCCCGGCATGCATTGGGACTACATCACAAACTACCTCATCCTTATACTTCCCAAGGTTAAAAGAAATGATAGCTTGTTCAAGCACCTTCACATCACCACTATTATTTAACCATTGTAGCTTGTAAGGTGTGGGATGTGGTTTAGTACTCAAATTGAGTCTCTTGACCAGAATTGAGCTCACAACATTAGAACAACTTCCACCATCAATCACAACACTACATGGGGTCTCATTCACTAAACACCTAGTATGGAACAAGTTGTGTCTTTGGTCATCTTCAAAATTCTCCTTTATTTCAGAATTGAGAACTCTCCTACACAAGAGTGCTACTCTATTTCCTTCCTCCCGACTATCATCACTCGCCTCGGGTTCCTCAATATTTTCCTCCATAGAATCACCCTCTTCGGCTTCCTCAAAATATTCTTCCTCAAAGTCACTCTCTTCCCAATCAGTGACTAATTCTTCAACAACATCACTTTCTAATTCATCTTCAATTATCTCCCTCATTTGCTGATTACTTGCTATCTCTAATCTACCCATGCATTCATTAAGCCCCTCTACAATTTTAGTAAGTCTAGCAAAAACTCTCGTTTGGGCCTCTCTCCACCTAGCTTCACTAATCTCACCCTAATTATTTTCCCCTTGTGACATATTTCTGGACCTCACAACACTCCCTCACAAAATATCACTCAAGGAACTCTCGTGTTTAATCACTCAAGGTTGGCCAAAATGACAATATAGGCTCTTGGATAAGCTATGGTCAAAATGAAGCAACTTGTGTTTAAAGTACTAAAAATCAAGCAATCAGTATTTAAACAATCTAAAATAATGAAAAGAAACAAAAATAAAACAAGAAAAACAGATTGGATAGGTAAAAACAGATTGGAGAAACTAAAACAGATTTTTAAAGCTAAGAACTCAAGAAAAATGGTAGTTACAAATTTCAAAATTCGTGGAGTTCGAGAATGAATTTTCAATTGGAAGTCTATATGTAGTTTATTAAGATGATAATAAAGAGCATACAAAAGGCCAAATACAAAATTCGTTCAGAATTGAAAACACTAACTCACAGAATTGAAGTTCCCAGAAAATAGAATAAACCTGCGCACAGAAATGAAATTCCAGATTTGAACTGTTTCCGTTATGATTTTGATAAAGCGCCCTTCTGAACTTTGAAAGATAACAGAAAGATAAGACTTTTCTCTTCAGACAACAAAGACAAATTCGGACGTTAGATCAGAGTTTGAATGGAAAACAGTAGCATTAAATGCGGCAGTTACAAAACAGGACAGTTTTGGAAAATGTAACTTATAGCCGTTTCTGAGACTTTAAATCAATGTGTAACTGATATATTTCAATGGTAAATGTTATAGAAACACAAGTATATCAGTTATACACGAAATTATATGAATCAAACTCAGAAAAGTGAAGAATTTTCAAGAAGAAAACAAGATGAACAGATTTGGTGCTCTCGGATGCAAATTCACTCTTCTTTCTTTCTTTCTATTTTTTTTTTTGATTTACAAGATCTAATCGTGATCTTTAAGATGGATATGAAATCAGAATAAAATGGTGAAGAAAAATGGATGACAAAGAAGAAATGAATTCGATGGACAGAATGTGTAGAATTGAAAAACAAGTGCATAAAAGTAAGATAGAATCAATTCTAGAGATCGGCCACTAAGATGCAACCTATGCTTTGATACCAAATGATACGAAAACCCTTTCGAAATGCTTTAAGAACCCTTAAACTTAACTAAGGACCCAAAAAGATCACAACCAAAGAACCCACATATGCCATTTGACACAACCCAAGGAAAAAGGCTAGAAAATGATTATCCTTATGATCAATGATCTAAAGACAAGAATTGGATTTCTTGTTTTAGATTCGAATCAATCCACCAAATTAGAATGATCAATCCTAATGGCTCGATTCTACAGCCACCCTAAACACAAGGAATGACAAGATGAAAAGTTGAACAACTCACAACAATTCAAAGAAAAAGCTCTCAATGAGACTTTGGATTTTTAATTCAATCATAATCTGATTGTTTACAATCTGAAACATGGCTATATAAGCCTTACAAAACAAAGGGAAAATCGAAATTGACATAAATGAAAGGAAATGAAACAGCTACAACCTTAAAGTCTTACAAAAATAACTGAAAATGGTCTTAACTATGCAAACTTGTAACTGAAATTAGAAGAGTTACAAATCTGATTTGAAAGTCATTGTAACTGAAAATCCTTGACCACATGTGTTTATGAGAGTCTTAAATGAAACCTTGGGATGTCATGAATAAATCAAGAGTAGCATTGTGATGTCTTGAGTTGCATTAAATGAGCTTCAGTTGCATTAAATGAACTTGACTTGCATTTAATGAACTAGGCTTGAAGTTTACTTGCATTTAATGAGCTTGGTTTGAACTTGACTTGCATTTAATAAACTCTACTTGAACTTGACTTCCATTTATTGAACTAATCTTGAACTTGGAGAACAACGAATGCAAGCTCGGAAAAGATCAACATTAAGGCTCCATGATTCATATCACGACTTGTCAAAGTTTTCCTCGTGATTTGGTCCATCCTAAAGATCCAAATGGAGGAACCTCTTCTTTGGGAATCCTGTTTGAACCAAAATATCTCACGAGGATCCGAACCACTATAAAAATGTGTTTGTAATTGAAAAGCTTGTTTCAAACTACTTGTTTCACTTTTCGGACCATTTGATACCAAAGACCTAAGGTTTCCCAATTGTTAAAGTTTTCCTCGTGATTTGGTCCATCGTATAGATTTAAATGGGGAAACCTCTTCTTTTGGAATCCAGTTTGGACCAAAATATCGAAAGAGGATCCAATCCACTCCAAAAACTTGTTTGTAATTGAAAAGCTTGTTTCAATGTACTCGTTTCACACTTCGGACCATAATGATACCAAAGACCTACGGTTTCCCACTTGTCAAAGTTTTCCTCGTGATTTGGTCCATCCTAAAGATCCAAATGGAGGAACCTCTTCAATGGGAATCCTCTTTGGACCAAAATATCGAAAGAGGCACCGAACCACTCCAAAACCTTGTTTGTAATTGAAAAGCTTGTTTCAAAGTACTTGTTTCACTCTTCGGACCACGCTGATACCGAAGACCTACGGTTTCGGACAAGTCAAAGTTGTGCTCCTGATTTGGTCCATCCTAAAGATCCCAATGGAGGAACCTCTTCTTTGGGAATCCTGTTTGGACCAAAAATTCGAAAGATGATACGAACCACTCCAAAAACTTGTTTGTAATTGAAAAGTTTGTTTTAATGTACTCGTTTCACTCTTCGGACCATATTGATACCAAAGACCTAAGGTTTCCCACTTGTCAAAGTTTTCCTCGTGATTTGGTCCATCCTAAAGATCCAAATGGAGGAACCTTTTCTTTGAGAATCCTCTTTGGACCAAAAATTCGAAAAATGATCCGAACCACTCCAAAAACTTGTTTGTAATTGAAAAGTTTGTTTCAGTGTACTGGTTTCACTCTTCGGACCATATTCTTACCAAAGACCTAAGGTTTCCCACTTGTCAAAGTTTTCCTTGTGATTTGGTTTATCCTAAAGATCCAAATGGAGGAACCTCTTCTTTGGGGGTGTTTGGACCAAAATATCGAAAGAGGATTTGAACCACTCCAAAAGCTTGTTTGTAATTGAAAAGCTTGTTTCAAAGTACTTGTTTCACTCTTCGAACCATATTTTTACCAAAGACCTAAGGTTTCCACTTGTCAAAGTTTTCCTCGTGATTTGGCCCATCCTAAAGATCCAAATGGAGGAACTTTTTCTTTGGGAATCCTCTTTGGACAAAATTAACGAAAAAGGATCCGAACCACTCCAAAAACTTGTTCATAATTGAAAAGTTTGTTTCAATGTACTCGTTTTACTCTTCGGACTATATTGATACCAAAGACCTAAGGTTTACCACTTGTCAAATTTTTCCTCGTGATTTGCTCGACCCTGAAGATCCAAATGGAGGAACCTCTTCTTTGGGAATCCTGTTTGAACCAAAATATCGAAAGAGGATCCGAACCACTAATTGAGATGCTTGTTTCATTCTTCGGATGGACCAAATCACGAGGAAAACTTTGTAATTGAGATGCTTGTTTCAAAGTACTTGTTTCATTCTTCGGACCATATTGATACCATAGACCTAAGGTTTCCACTTGTCAAAGTTTTCCTCATGATTTGGTCCATCCTAAAGATCCAAAGGGAGGAACCTCTTCTTTGGGAATCCTGTTTGGACAAAAATTTAAAAAGAGGATCCGAACCACTCCAAAAACTTGTTTGAAATTGACAAGTTTGTTTCATTGTACTCTTTTCAATATTCGGAACATATTCATACCAAAGACTTAAGGTTTCCTAGTTGTCAAAATTGTAATCGTGATTTGATCCATCCTAAAGATCCAAATCGAGGAACCTCTTCTTTGGGAATCCTGTTTGGACCAAAATAGCGAAAGAGGATCCGAACCACTATAAAAACTTGTTTGTAATTGAGATGCTTGTTTCAAAGTACTTGTTTCACTCTTCAGACCATATTGATACAAAAGACCTAAGGTTTCCACTTGTCAAAGCTTTCCTCGTGATTTGGTCCATCCTAAAGATCCAAATGGAGGAACATCTTCTTTGGGAATCCTCTATGGACCAAAATATCCAAAGTGGATCCGAACCACTCCAAAAACTTGTTTGTAATTGAAAAGCTTGTTTCAAAGTACTTGTTTCACTCTTCAGACCATATTGATACCAAAGACCTAAGGTTACCCACATGTGAAAGTTGTGCTCATGGTTTGGTCTATCCTAATGATCCAAATGGAGGAACCTCTTCTTTGGGAATCCACTTTGGATAAAAATTTCGAAAGAGGATCCGAACCTCTCCAAAAATTTGTTTGAAATTGAAAATCTTGTTTCAAAGTACTTGTTTCACTCTTCGAACCATATTGATACCAATGACCAAATGTTTCCCTCTTGTCAAAATTGTGCTCATGATTTGGTCCATACTAAAGATCCAAATGGAGGAACCTCTTCTTTGGGAATCCTCTTTGGGCCAAAATAACGAAAGAGGATCCGAACCACTCCAAAAACTTGTTTGTAATTGAAAAGCTTGTTTCAAAGTACTTGTTTCACTCTCTAGACCAAATTGAATCCGTAGACCTACGGTTTCCAACTTGACAAAGTTGTGCTCATGATTTGATTCATCCTAAAGATACAAATGGAGGAACCTCTTCTTTGGGAATCCTGTTTGGACCAAAATATCGAAAGAGGATCCGAACCACTATAAAAACTTGTTTGTAATTGAGATACTTGTTTCAAAGTACTTGTTTCACACATCGGACCATATTGATACCAAAGACCTAAGGTTTCCACTTGTCAAAGTTTTCCACGTGATTTGGTCCATCCTAAAGATCCAAATGGAGGAATCTCTTCTTGGGAATCCTCTTTGGACCAAAATATAGAAAGAGGATCCGAACCACCCAAAAAACTTGTTTGTAATTGAAAAGCTAGTTTCAAAGTACTTGTTTCACACTTCAAACCATAATGATACCAATGACCTAAGGTTTCGCACAAGTCAAAGTTGTGCTCATGATTTGGTCCATCCTAAAGATCCCAATGGAGGAACCTCTTCTTTGGGAATCCTATTTGGACCAAAAATTCGAAAGATGATACGAACCACTCCAAAAACTTGTTTGTAATTGAAACGTTTGTTTTAATGTACTCGTTTCACACTTCGGACCATATTGATACCAAAGACCTAAGGTTTCCCACTTGTCAAAGTTTTCCTCGTGATTTGGTCCACCCTAAAGATCCAAATGGAGGAACCTTTTCTTTGGGAATCCTCTTTGGACCAAAAATTCGAAAGATGATCCGAACCACTCCAAAAACTTGTTTGTAATTGAAAAGCTTGTTTCAAAGTACTTGTTTCACTCTCTAGACCAAAATGAATCCGTAGACCTACGGTTTCCCACTTGTCAAAGTTGTGCCCATGATTTGATCCATCCTAAAGATCCAAATGGAGAAACCTCTTCTTTAAGAATCCTGTTTGGACCAAAATATCGAAAGAGGATCCGAACCACTATAAAAACTTGTTTGTAATTGAGATACTTGTTTCAAAGTACTTGTTTCACACATCGGACCATATTGATACCAAAGACCTAAGGTTTCCACTTGTCAAAGTTTTCCACGTGATTTGGTCCATCCTAAAGATCCAAATGGAGGAATCTCTTCTTTGGGAATCCTCTTTGGACCAAAATATAGAAAGAGGATCCGAACCACTCCAAAAACTTGTTTGTAATTGAAAAGCTAGTTTCAAAGTACTTGTTTCACTCTTCAAACCATAATGATACCAATGACCTAAGGTTTCGCACAAGTCAAAGTTGTGCTCATGATTTGGTCCATCCTAAAGATCCCAATGGAGGAACCTCTTCTTTGGGAATCCTATTTGGACCAAAAATTCGAAAGATGATACGAACCAGTCCAAAAACTTGTTTGTAATTGAAAAGTTTGTTTTAATGTACTCGTTTCACTCTTCGGACCCTATTGATACCAAAGACCTAAGGTTTCCCACTTGTCAAAGTTTTCCTCGTGATTTGGTCCATCCTAAAGATCCAAATGGAGGAACCTTTTTTTTGGGAATCCTATTTGGACCAAAAATTCGAAAGATGATCCGAACCACTCCAAAAACTTGTTTGTAATTGAAAAGTTTGTTTCAGTGTACTCGTTTCACTCTTCGGACCATATTCTTACCAAAGACCTAAGGTTTCCCACTTGTCAAAGTTTTCCTTGTGATTTGGTCCATCCGAAAGATCCAAATGGAGGAACCTCTTCTTTGGGGGTGTTTGGACCAAAATATTAAAAGAGGATCCGAACCACTCCAAAAGCTTGTTTGTAATTGAAAAGCTTGTTTCAAAGTACTTGTTTCACTCTTCGAACCATATTGTTACCAAAGACCTAAGGTTTCCACTTGTCAAAGTTTTCCTCGTGATTTGGTCCATCCTAAAGATCCAAATGGAGGAACCTTTTCTTTGGGAATCCTCTTTGGACAAAATTAACGAAAAAGGATCCGAACCACTACAAAAACTTGTTCATAATTGAAAAATTTGTTTCAATTTACTCGTTTTACTCTTCGGACTATATTGATACCAAAGACCTAAGGTTTACCACTTGTCAAATTTTTCCTCGTGATTTGCTCCACCCTAAAGATCCAAATGGAGGAACCTCTTCTTTGGGAATCCTGTTTGAACCAAAATATCGAAAAGGATCCGAACCACTCTAAAAACTTGTTTGTAATTGAAAAGCTTGTTTCAAAGTACTTGTTTCCCTCTTTAGACCATATTGATACAAAAGACCTAAGGTTTACCACTTGCAAAGTTTTCTTTGTGATTTGGTCCATCCTAAAGATCCAAATGGGGGAACCTCTTCTTTCAAAATTCTCGTTCGACAAAAATTACGAAAGAGGATCCGAACCAGTCCAAAAACTTGAATGTAATTGAAAAGCTTGTTTCAAAGTACTTGTTTCACTCTTCGGACCATAATGATACCAAAGACCTAAGGTTTCGCACTTGTCAAAGTTGTGTTCATGATTTGGTGCATTCTAAGGATGCAAATGGAGGAACCTCTTCATTGGGAATCCTCTTTGGATCAAAATTTCGAAAGATGATCCGAACCACTCCAACAACTTGTTTGTAATTGAAAAGCTTGTTTCAATGTACTCGTTTCACTCTTCGGACCATAATGATACCAAAGACCTACGGTTTCCCACTTGTCAAAGTTTTCCTCGTGATTTCGTCCATCCTAAAGATCCAAATGGAGGAACCTCTTATTTGGGAATCCTGTTTGGACCAAAATATCGAAAGAAGATCCGAACCACTCCAAAAACTTGTTTGTAACTGAAAAGCTTGTTTCAAAGTACTTGTTTCACTCTTTGAGCCATTTTGATACCAAAGACCGAAGGTTTACCACTTGTCAATGTTTTCCTCGTGATTTGGTTCATCGTAAAGATCCAAATGGAGGAACCGCTTCTTTGGGAATCCTCTTTCCACCAAAATTTTGAAAGAGGATCCGAACCACTCCATAAACTTGTTGGTAATTGAAAAGCTTGTTTCAATGTACTCTTTTCAATCTTCGGAACATATTGATACCAAAGACCAAAGGTTTCCACTTGTCAAACTTTTCCCCCTTATTTGATCCATCCTTAAGATCCAAATGGAGGAACCTCTTCTTTGGGAATCCTAATTGGACCAAAATAGCGAAAAAGGATCCGAACCACTATAAAAACTAGTTTGTAATTGAGATGCTTGTTTCAAAGTACTTGTTTCATTCTTCGAACCATATTGATACCATAGACCTAAGGTTTCCACTTGTCAAAGTTTTCCTCTTGATTTGGTCCATCCTAAAGATCCAAATGGAGGAACCTCTTCTTTGGGAATCCTTTTTGGAACAAAACATCGAAAGAGGATCCGAACCACTCCAAAAACTTGTTTGTAATTGAAAAGCTTGTTTCAAAGTACTTGTTTCATTCTTCAGACCATAATGATACCAAAGACCTAAGGTTTCCCACATGTCAGAGTTGTGCTCATGATTTGGTCCATCCTAAAGATCCAAATGGAGGAATCTCTTCTTTGGGAATCCTAATTGGACCAAAATAGCGAAAAAGGATCCGAACCACTATAAAAACTAGTTTGTAATTGAGATGCTTGTTTCAAAGTACTTGTTTCATTCTTCGGACCATATTGATACCATAGACCTAAGGTTTCCACTTGTCAAAGTTTTCCTCTTGATTTGGTCCATCCTAAATGATATGAAACCCTAGAAAATTGAAATAGAAACTCTTTGAAAACACAAAGAACCCCTAGATTCAAATCCTAAAACCCCTATTAACAATAAGGTAAAACCCTTGGAACACAAGAAGAGAAAGATTATTCCAATGATCTATGATCTTGAAATAAGAGAACTTGTTCTTATTTCAAGATTGAAACAATCCACAAACACAATAGATCAATTCATGCTTGAATGTTTCTTAAACATGCAACCTAGAACAAGGCTACAAAATGCAAGGTAAAATCAACCAAGCAATAAGCAAAACAAAGCTATTTTCTATCATATTAATTCTTGGTATTTAGGGTTACAAATGAGGCCTTTAAATAGGCAAAGAAATCCTAAAAATATGCTAGGAAATTCGGATTACAAGGAGCACAAAATCTGCCCAAAACTTGCCTTATGTGAAATTGGCAGATTTTGTGGAAAATCTTTTCTAGAGAATAATATCTTTCCTAATCCTTTCCAAACATATAAAATGAATATAAAAGACCTAAAACATGTCCAAATACATCATAAATTCGTTGTAACCATTTTGGGAACAAATATGGAAACTTTGGGAACAAATATGGAAAGTGGTCCAAATAAGGAAAGTTTGCAAAAGTGATGCAACTTTCCTAATTAGCTCTTCTCTTCAATTCCGATTGAACAAGTCTTCAATACTCTTCCTCCAAATGTATTTTCCATAGATTGAAGTTCTTCACGTCCTCTTCCATAGCCTCCATGATCGGATCTTCGAAGCTTGTCTTGACTTTGCTAATGTAGGCCTGTAAATTGATGTCAATGCTTCTCTTGAACTTTAATGTTGTGATTTGTCCTTGGGCTTTTTGTGACGTTCCATGATTCATATCACTAAAGATCCAAATGGAGGAACCTCTTCTTTGGGAATCCTTTTTGGAACAAAATATCGAAAGAGGATCCGAACCACTCAAAAAACTTGTTTGTAATTGAAAAGTTTGTTTCAATGTACTCGTTTCACTCTTCGGACCATATTGATACCAAAGACCAAAGGTTTCCCACTTGTCAAAGTTGTGCTCATGATTTGGTCCATCTTAAAGATCCAAATGGAGGAACCTCTTCTTTGGGAATCCTGTTTGGACCAAAGTATCAAAAGAGGATCCGAACCACACCAAAAACTTGTTTGTAATAGTTTCAGTGTACTCGTTTCACTCTTCGGACCATATTGATACCAAAGACCTAAGGTTTCCACTTGTCAAAGTTTTCCTCGTGATTTGGTCCATCCTAAAGATCCAAATGGAGGAACCTATTCTTTGGGAATCCTCTTTCGACAAAATTAACGAAAAAGGATCCGAACCGCTCCAAAAACTTGTTCATAATTGAAAAGTTTGTTTCAATGTACTCGTTTCACTCTTCGGACCATATTGATACCAAAGACCTAAGGTTTCCCACTTGTCAAAGTTTTCCTCGTGATTTGCTCCATCCTAAAGATGCAAATGGAGGAACCTCTTCTTTGTGAATCCTGTTTGAACCAAAATATCGAAAAAGGATCCTAACCACTCTAAAACCTTGTTTGTAAATGAAAAGCTTGTTTCCAAGTACTTGTTTCACTCTTCGGACCATTTTGATAACAAAGACCTAAGGTTTCCCACGTGTCCAAGTTTTCCTCGTGATTTTGTCCATCCTAAAGATCCAAATGGAGGAACCTCTTCTTTGGGAATCCTCTTTCAATCAAAATTTCGAAAGAGGATCCGAACCTCTCCAAAAATTTGTTTGTAATTGAAAATCTTGTTTCAAATTACTTGTTTCACTCTTCGGACCATATTGATACCAAAGACCAAAGGTTTCCCACTTGTCAAAGTTGTGCTCATGATTTGGTCCATCCTAAAGATCCAAATGGAGGAACCTCTTCTTTGGGAATACTGTTTGGACAAAAATATCAAAAGAGGATCCGAACCACACCAAAAACTTGTTTGTAATTGTTTCAGTGTATTCGTTTCACTTTTCGGACCATATTCATACCAAAGACCTAAGGTTTCCCACTTGTCAAAGTTTTCCTCGTGATTTGGTCCATCCTAAAGATCCAAATGGAGGAACCTCTTCTTTGGGGGTGTTTTGACCAAAATATCGAAAGAGGATCCGAACCACTCCAAAAGCTTGTTTGTAATTGAAAAGCTTGTTTCAAAGTACTTGTTTCACTCTTCGGACCATATTGATACCAAAGACCTAAGGTTTCCACCTGTCAAAGTTTTCCTCGTGATTTGGTCCATCCTAAAGATCCAAATGGAGGAACCTATTCTTTGGGAATCATCTTTGGACAAAATTAACGAAAAAAGGATCCGAACCGCTCCAAAAAATTGTTCATAATTGAAAAGTTTGTTTCAATGTACTCGTTTCACTCTTCGGACCATATTGATACCAAAGACCTAAGGTTTCCCACTTGTTAAAGTTTTCCTCGTGATTTGCTCCATCCTAAAGATGCAAATGGAGGAACCTCTTCTTTGTGAATCCTGTTTGAACCAAAATATCGAAAGAGGATCCTAACCACTCTAAAAACTTGTTTGTAAATGAAAAGCTTGTTTCCAAGTACTTGTTTCACTCTTCGGACCATTTTGATAACAAAGCCTTAAGGTTTCCCACTTGTCCAAGTTTTCCTCGTGATTTGGTCCATCTTAAAGATCCAAATGGAGGAACCTCTCCTCTCCAAAAATTTGTTTGCAATTGAAAATCTTGTTACAAATTACTTGTTTCACTCTTCGGACCATATTGATACCAAAGACCAAAGGTTTCCCACTTGTCAAAGTTGTGCTCATGATTTGGTCCATCCTAAAGATCCAAAAGGAGGAACCTCTTCTTTGGGAATCCTGTTTGGATCAAAATATCAAAAGAGAATCCGAACCACACCAAAAACTTGTTTGTAATTGAAAAGTTTTTTAAATGTACTCGTTTCACTCTTCGGACCATATTGATACCAAAGACCTAAGGTTTCCCACTCCAAAAACTTGTTTGTAATTGAGATACTTGTTTCAAAGTACTGGTTTCACTCTTCGGACCATATTGATACCAAAGACCTAAGGTTTCCACTTGTCAAAGTTTTCCTCGTGATTTGGTCCATCCTAAAGATCCAAAGGGAGGAACCTCTTCTTTGGGAATCCTCTTTGGACAAAAATATAGAAAGAGGATCCGAACCACTCCAAAAACTTGTTTGTAATTGAAAATGATATGAAACCCTAGGAAATTGATAAAGAAACCCTTTGATGCACAAAGAACCCCTTAGATGTAAATCCTAAAACCCCATGAACAAAAAGGTAAAACCTTTGGAAAAACAAGAAAAGAAGATTATTCCAATGATCAAAGACCTTGAAATAAGAGAACTTGTTCTTATTTCAAGATTGAAACAATTCACAAACAAACTAGATCAAGGTTTGCTTGAATGTTCCTAAAACATGCAACCTAAGAACAAGGCTACAAAACTAAGCAATTTTAGCAAAGCAAAAAGCAATATTATTATCATATGAATTCTGAGTCTTTAGGGTTACAAATGAGGCCTTTAAATAGGCAAAGAAACCCTAAAAATAAGCTAGGAAATTCGGATTACAAGGAGCACAAAATCTGCCCAAAACTTGCTTTATGTGAAATTGGCAGATTTTGTGGAAAATCTTTTCTAGAGAATAATATCTTTCCTAATCCTTTCCAAACATATAAACTGAATATAAAAGGCCTAAAACATGTCCTTTGGCCATGGGAAACATTAAATAAAAACCCTAAATGCATAAAATAAATAAAAGACTCAAATAAGGAAAGTTGTCAAATATGGAAAGTTTGCAACTTTCTCTCTAAGCTTTATTCTTTGAATCTGATTGCACAACTTATCCAAATTCTTCTTCCAATTGCACATGCCACATGTTGAAGTGCTTTAAGTCTTCTTCCTTAGCCTCAATGTTCCAATCTTCAAAAGACTCCTTGAGTTTGCTCATGTATGCTTGACAATGGATATTCAAAGCTTGTTGCAATTTCTTGGTCTTGGATCTTGTCATTGGCCCTTGAACCATCCTAAGCTTGTCTTTCTGATCTTGTGCTCCATGATTCATATCATCTCCTCCCTCTTCAAAAGGATTTGTCCTCAAATCTGATTCATCACCTACATCAAAAGGACTTAAGTCAGAAACATTAAAAGAAGCACTCACATTATACTCACCTGGAAGATCAATCTTGTAAGCATTGTCATTGATTCTTTCTAGCACTTGGAATGGACCATCTCCTCTTGGATTAAGCTTGGATTTCCTTTGCAATGGAAACCTCTCTTTTTTAAAGTGAACCCAAACCCAATCTCCAGGTTGAAAAACAAGTCTAGTTCGACCCTTATTGATCCTAGAAGCTACTTTGTTGTTTTGCTTCTCAATTCTTTCTCGAACCTCCTTGTGTAGCTTTTGAATCCTATCAACCTTAGTACTAGCATCAAAACTCACCAAATCAGTAGGTAACATGGGCAATAAATCAATAGGAGTAGTTGGATTAAAACCATAAACAAGTTCAAAAGGAGTGCATTTAGTAGTACTATGGACAGCCCTATTATATGCAAACTCTATGAATGGCAAGCAATCTTCCCAAGTCTTATGGTTTTTATCAATTATAGCCCTAAGCAATGTAACCATAGTCCTATTGACAACCTCAGTTTGACCATCAGTTTGGGGGTGACAAGTAGTAGAGTACATTAATTTAGTCCCAAGCTTACCCCACAAAACCCTCCAAAAATGACTTAGAAACTTAACATCCCTATCACTCAGAATGCTTTGAGGAATGCCATGCAATTTAACAACTTCTCTAAAGAACAAGTCAGCAATGTGTTTAGCATCATCAGTTTTAGTACATGCAATGAAATGAGCCATTTTGCTAAACCTATCAACAACAACAAAAATGCTATCTTTTCCCCTTTTTGTTCTCGGCAAGCCTAGCACAAAATCCATAGAAACATCTAACCAAGGTGCTAAAGGAATAGGTAAAGGAGAATACAATCCATGTGGTTTAACCCTAGACTTGGCTGCCTTACATGTAATACAATGAGAACAAACTTTAACTACATCATGCTTCATCTTAGGCCAATAAAAATGCTCATGCAACATGTCATATGTCTTAGCTACCCCAAAATGTCCCATTAAACCTCCACCATGAGCCTCTTTAGTCAAAAGCTCCCTAATAGAACATTTAGGAATACAAAGTTTACCTTTCTTAAAAAGAAAATCATTACACATCACATAGTCATCAAAAGAAGTCCCTCGGCCAATGGAAGCATAAATCTCTCCAAAATCATCATCAAGTGAATAAAGTGTCTTAACATGCTCAAAACCTAAGAACTTAGCATTGAGAGAATTGAAAAGAGCATACCTTCTAGACAATGCATCAGCCACAACATTATCCTTACCTTTCTTGTACTTGATAACATAAGGAAATGTTTCAATGAACTCTACCCATTTTGCATGTCTTTTGTTGAGCTTGTCTTGTCCTTTCAAATGCTTCAAGCTTTCATGATCCGTATGGATGACAAACTCTCTTGGCCATAGGTAGTGTTGCCATGTTTGCAATGCCCTCACCAATGCATACAACTCTTTATCATAAGTTGGATAATTCAATGATGCTCCACTCAACTTTTCACTAAAGTACATCACTGGCTTCCCATTTTGCATCAAAACAGCCCCTATGCCTATGCCACTTGCATCACACTCTATCTCAAAAGTCAAATCAAAGTTAGGTAAAACAAGTAGTGGTGCATTACACAATTTATCCTTAAGAGTTTGAAAGGCAGATTCTTGGGCTACTCCCCATGCAAACACAACATTCTTTTTAACCAATTCATTTAAAGGAGAAGCAATGGTGCTAAAGTCTTTTATAAACCTCCTATAAAAACCAGCAAGCCCATGAAAGCTCCTCACTTCACTCACATTTGTTGGGGTTGGCCACTCTTGGATGGCTTTGATCTTTTCCTCATCTACTTCTACCCCCTTATTAGACACAATGAACCCTAAGAACTTTACTCTTTCCATGCAAAAAGAACACTTTTTCAAATTAGCATACAACTTTTCTTTCCTAAGTGTTTCACAAACAGCCCCTACATGCTTTACATGCTCATGCAATGATCTAGAGTAAATGAGAATGTCATCAAAGTAAACTACCACAAATTTACCCAAAAAATCTCTAAGAACATGATTCATTAACCTCATGAATGTGCTAGGTGCATTAGTTAATCCGAAAGGCATTACTAACCATTCATACAATCCAAACTTTGTTTTAAAAGCTGTTTTCCATTCATCCCTGATATGAATCAAGGAGCCTCAAAGTTGATCATTGCCGGAATTGCATTCATTTCTTTCCAAGATCAAGCTACAAGCAAGTTCAATAATTACAACATCAAAGTTCAAGCTTACATCAATAAATGGAAGTCAAGTTTAAGCTTAGTTCATTAAATGCAAGTCAAGTTCAAGCCTAGTTCACTAAATGCAAGTCAAGTTCATTTATTGCAACCGAAGCTCATTTAATGCAACTCAATACATCAATGAAACTCAAGACTTATTCATGACATCTTAAAGCTTCATTCAAGACTCCCATCAATACATTTGATGAAGATGTTTCAGTTACAAAGAGTTACAAATCAGATTTGTAACTCCCAAGAAATCAGTTACACTTTGACAATTTAATAGGCTTGTCAATTGTCTTTATTTTTGTCATTACTTTTTTGGGCTGTCTTTTGGCCTTTTTTATTCAATTTTATCACCTTATTTTCGTGGCTATTGAAGGCTATAAAGCCATGACACATGCTTGTAACAAATCAGATTACGATTGAATTAAAAATCCAAAGTCTCATTGAGAGCTTTTTCTTTGAATTGTTGTGAGTTGTTCAACTTTTCATCTTGTCATTCCTTGTGTTTAGGGTGGCTGTAGAATCGAGCCATTAGGATTGATCATTCTAATTTGGTGGATTGATTCGAATCTAAAACAAGAAATCCAATTCTTTTCTTTAGATCATTGATCATAAGGATAATCATTTTCTAGCCTTTTTCCTTGGGTTGTTTCAAATGGCATATGTGGGTTCTTTGGTTGTGATCTTTTTTGGGTCCTTAGTTAAATTTAAGGGTTCTTAAAGCATTTCGAAAGGGTTTTCGTATCAATCCCCCAATTCCATTCTAATTTGATGGTAACCTGATTTTAAATCAATTTTAGTAAAGAGTGTGCAACCATGTAATTCATCAAGCATGTCATCTAATCGAGGGATAGGATGTCTATACTTAATGGTGATCTTATTAATGGCCCTACAATCAACACACATGCGCCAAGTACCATCCTTTTTAGGAACTAACAAAACAGGGACAGAGCAAGGGGAAAGACTTTCTCTTACGTATCCTTTAGCAAGCAACTCCTCAACTTGCTTTTGAATCTCATTTGCCTCGGTTAGATTTGATCTATAGGTTGGCCTATTTGGAATTGAAGCTCCTGGAATGAATTCAATCTTGTGTTCAATACCTCTGATTGGTGGTAATTCATTAGGCATCTCTTCGGGAAAGACATCTCCATATTGCTGCAAAAGATCAACAAAGACACTAGGCAATTCTTGGTTAAGTTGGTTAGTGATAAAGCAAGATCCTTTGCACAAAAGTACAAGGATTGTTTTGTTTGAAAACAAAGCTCTCTTAACCTCACTAGTTCTTGCAAACAAGCTCACTCCTTTCTTTTGCTCTCTTTTTTCACTCAAAGTATTTTTATCACTCAAATCTTTTGAATCACTCAATATCTTTTTGTCACTCAATTCTTTTGAATCACTCAATTTCTTTTTGTCACTCAATTCTTTTGAATCACTCAATTTCTTTTTCTCACTCTCAAGCTCTTTCCTTCTCTTTTCTAACTTACATTGATCAATGTATACTTCGGAGCTAGTTAATGGTGTAAGTGTGGTCTTTCTTCCATTCAATGTAAATGAGTGCCTATTTAGATAACCATCATGGATTGCCCTTCTATCAAACTGCCAAGGCCTTCCAAGTAAGATATCCCCAGCATGCATTGGAACTACATCACACTCCACCTCATCCTTATACTTCCCAAGAGTCATAGAAATTAGAGTCTTTTTGTTCACTTTCAACTCTCCACAATCAGTAAGCCATTGTAGTTTGTAGGGTTTTGGATGGGGTTTGGTTGTTAGGTTAATCTAGTGACAAGGGTAGAACTCACAGCATTTGTGCAACCCCCACCATCTATGATGACACTACAAGGCACTCCTTCTACATAGCATCTAGTATAGAATAAGTTCTCTCTTTGGTCTTGGTCATTCTCTTTCACTTGTGCACTAAGTACCCTCCTAGACACTAGAGTAACTTTGTTTCCCTCCTCAACACTCCCATCACTTTCCTCCTCAAACTCCATATTTTCATGTTCACTCTCATCATCCCCGGATATGTATTCCCCATTCTCAATAAACATGGTTCTTTTGTTTGGACAATCTTTCATGACATGCCCTAACCCTTGACACTTCCAACATTTGATGTCCCTAGTCCTAGCTTCTTCTATTTTACCCTTACCCTTGAAAGAACTCTCACCCTCCCTCTTTTTATCAAAAATAGTTTTGTCTTTTGGAAATTGGTCCCCTCGACCAGAATATGTGTTTTTGGTGTCTTTTCCCCAAGGTTGGCTAGAAGTGGGTTTAGATGAAGTAGGTTTGGATGAATAGGGTTTAGAATAATACCTTGACTTAGAATCTTCTTGCATATGTGACTCAAATTTAATTGCAAGGTGTAACATTTCCTCCATGTCATAGCAAGAGTGAGCATCAACTTTGTGCCTTAATTCTCTATTCAAGCCCCCCATAAACCTTCCCATGGTAGCTAATTCAGTCTCCTCAATTCCAGCCCTTGTCATCAAGATATCAAGCTCCTTGTAATAGTCTTCTACACTTTTTGAGCCTTGATCAAACCTTTGCAACTTGAACACTATATCTCTTTCATAAGTTGTTGGAATGAACCTCTTCCTCATCATGCCCTTAAGCTCAGCCCATGTCTCTATTTGAGGTTGCCTCTCCCTTCTAAGTTTAGCTTTTAACTGAATCCACCAAACAGAAGCATAATTAGTAAATTCAGTAATTGCTAAAAGTACCTTCCTTTGCTCACTGAAGTTGTTGCAATCAAATATGTGCTCAGTTTGTGCCTCCCATTGCAAGTACTCCTCCGGATCAGTCTTGCCTTGGAATGGTGGAATTTTGAACTTGATTCCCTTTAAGTCATCATCTCTAGCAAGAGGAAACTCCCTGTTTGGTCTTTGAACTTGGAACCCCCGGCCTCTTCCTCTTCCTCCTCCATGATGTGCTCTCATTTGATTTCTAGGTTCTTCCTCATAATCATAAGGATCCCACCTGATACGAAAACCCTTTCGAAATGCTTTAAGAACCCTTAAACTTAACTAAGGACCCAAAAAGATCACAACCAAAGAACCCACATATGCCATTTGAAACAACCCCAAGGAAAGGCTAGAAAACAGATTGCCTTGTGTGATCTAAAAATCATGAAATGGACCCAAACAATTACGTTCCATCATCTCATGACTCGAAACACTCCACAAGTTGGTTGATCACTCCCCTCTTGAATGTTTCTAAACATGTAATCTAAAGCAAGATTACAAAGGGGTGAGGCTCAAGGCTCTCCATGTGCATAAAAATGCTACATTTCATTCATCATTCAAATCTTACAAATCTGATTTACATTGGCTGATACATGGCCTATTTATAGGCTTAAATTACATGTAAATTTCGTTCATAATGATCCCATGTCAGCCCCATGATGTCCCTAGCTTGTAACCCCCGAAATTAAAGCTAAAACATGAGTTACAATCTGCCACAATTACTTTGTAACTTACAATGCATCTAAAACAATTGAAACTGATACATGATGCTTAAAAGTAGCTTTTAAATGCCATTAATGCTTGTCTTGAAGTGTATTGAAGTTATCTTGAATGAAGCTTTAAGTTGCCTTGAATGAAACTTGGGTTGTCATAAACGCATCTAGAGTTGTCATCAATGCTACTATACTTCAAGCTTGAGTTGTCATAATTATGTCTTGAGTGCATTTAATGCAACTTGAGTTGCCATCAATGCATGTACTCTTTAAGCTTGAATTCCTTAATTGCATGGGTACATAATTCATATCACCACCCTTGTTGTTCATTATGTGCCTCAGCCCCTTGCACAATTTGTTGCTCCCTAGCCTCATTTGGAGCCACATTTGGATTGGCTCTAGGTTGGTTTAAGAGCAAAGCTTGTATTTGAGCACTTAGGTTGGCAATCTCCCTTGTTTGAGCCTCCATCTTCCTATCAACATCCCTTTGTATTTTCTAGATGTAACCTTCCATTGTTTCAGTTTTCTTAATCTCCTCCTTCATATTAGAACAATCTCCTTCAATATTCATGGCTGCAAGAGAAACAAGTTAGTAATGTAAAAATAGGACCTTTCTAATCACTCCCTAAGTGTTTCACTCAAAAAATGTCAATCCACTCGTGTTTGCACTCAAAACAGATTTTACACCTTAAATGAAGCCTCGAACTCTTAGCACACTTTAGTAACTATCAAACAATTAAGATACTAAGAAAGTTTATAAAAGGTAACAATAAAGAAAAAAAAGAACAAGCAATTTGGTTGGTTAAGAAAAATAGGACAGATTTTGCAACTATGGTATATTTTAATAACAAGGAAAGAATAATAAAGAAAATATGCAAGAATAAACTTTCCTAAAAGATAAAAATTCGAAATTAGACTTCCCTAATGTGTTTTGGATCAGAAAAAATGACTTTAATTGAGCAAGATATGCATATATTTGAATATGGGACAGAATTGATACTTTCCTAAAACTGTTTTGGCTATTTATGGTAAGTTCTAGCTTTTTAGGAAATAAACAATTCTAGCACAAATCCTTTGTAATTTTCAGATTCAAGATGAAGATAGGATGAGTTTAAGATGAACTCTTCAAGAAAAATACGAACACAAACCACTTTTTCCAGAAACTTCAACAAATCAAGCAAGAACACGTTTTTTTTTTTTTTAAATTTTCTGGACAATCCGACAGTCTGCGAAGATCTATTTTTTTCTCAATCTTCCAATTTTTTTTTGACAAAATTTTATGAATAACAAATAATTACGACTCAAAGATAAACACTTTTTTAGTTTATGACTTTCTAAGATTCGGATTGAAACTATACGAAAAAGAACAAAAACAGTAGCTAAAGAAGAAAATTCTGGAACAGTTTTTTTTTTTTTTTTTTTTTTTTTTTGAAATTTTCGATGAACGAAGAACAAGACAATAAAAATTAAAACAACAAGAAAGCAAGTAAGATAGAAATCTTCCCTTGAGCCTAAGCTCTGATACCAAATGATATGAAACCCTAGGAAATTGATAAAGAAACCCTAGGAAATTGATAAAGAAACCCTTTGATGCACAAAGAACCCCTTAGATGCAAATCCTAAAACCCCATGAACAAAAAGGTAAAACCTTTGGAAGAACAAGAAAAGAAGATTATTCCAATGATCAAAGACCTTGAAATAAGAGAACTTGTTCTTATTTCAAGATTGAAACAATTCACAAACAAACTAGATCAAGGTTTGCTTGAATGTTCCTAAAACATGCAACCTAAGAACAAGGCTACAAAACTAAGCAATTTTAGCAAAGCAAAAAGCAATATTATTATCATATGAATTCTGAGTCTTTAGGGTTACAAATGAGGCCTTTAAATAGGCAAAGAAACCCTAAAAATAAGCTAGGAAATTCGGAATACAAAGAGCACAAAATCTGCCCAAAACTTGCCTTATGTGAAATTGGCAGATTTTGTGGAAAATCTTTTCTAGAGAATAATATCTTTTCTAATCCTTTCCAAACATATAAACTGAATATAAAAGGCCTAAAACATGTCCTTTGGCCATGGGAAACATTAAATAAAAACCCTAAATGCATAAAATAAATAAAAGACTCAAATAAGGAAAGTTGTCAAATATGGAAAGTTTGCAACTTTCTCTCTAAGCTTTATTCTTTGAATCTGATTGCACAACTTATCCAAATTCTTCTTCCAATTGCACATGCCATATGTTGAAGTGCTTTAAGTCTTCTTCCTTAGCCTCAATGTTCCAATCTTCAAAAGACTCCTTGAGTTTGCTCATGTATGCTTGACAATGGATATTCAAAGCTTGTTGCAATTTCTTGGTCTTGGATCTTGTCATTGGCCCTTGAACCATCCTAAGCTTGTCTATCTTGTCTTGTGCTCCATGATTCATATCAGAAAATCTTCTTTCAAAGTACTTGTTTCACTCTTCAAACCATATTGATACCAAAGACCTAAGGTTTCGCACATGTCAAAGTTGTGCTCATGATTTGGTCCATCCTAAAGATCCCAATGGAGGAACCTCTTCATTGGGAATCCTATTTGGACCAAAAATTCGAAAGATGATACGAACCACTCCAAAAACTTGTTTGTAATTGAAAAGTTTGTTTCAATGTACTCGTTTCACTCTTCAGACCATATTGATACCAAAGACCTAAGGTTTCCCAGTTGTCAAAGTTTTCCTCGTGATTTGGTCCATCCTAAATATCCAAATGGAGAAACCTCTTATTTTTTAATCCTCTTTGGACCAAAAATTCGAAAGATGATCCGAACCACTCCAAAAACTTGTTTGTAATTGAAAAGTTTGTTTCAGTGTACTCGTTTCACTCTTCGGACCATATTCATACCAAAGACCTAAGGTTTCCCACTTGTCAAAGTTTTCCTCGTGATTTGGTCCATCCTAAAGATCCTAATGGAGGAACCTCTTCTTTGGGGGTGTTTGGACCAAAATATCGAAAGAGGATCCGAACCACTCCAAAAGCATGTTTGTAATTGAAAAGCTTGTTTCAAAGTACTTATTTCACTCTTCGTACCATATTGATACCAAAGACCTAAGGTTTCCACTTGTCAAAGTTTTCCTCGTGATTTGGTCCATCTTAAAGATCCAAACGGAGGAACCTTTTCTTTGGGAATCCTCTTTGGACAAAATTAACGAAAAAGGATCCGAACCACTCCAAAAACTTGTTCATGATTGAAAAGTTTGTTTCAATGTACTCGTTTCACTCTTCGGACCATATTGATACCAAAGACCTAAGGTTTCCCACTTGTCAAAGTTTTCTTCGTGATTTGCTACATCCTAAAGATCCAAAGGGAGGAACCTCTTCTTTGCGAATCCTGTTTGAACCAAAATATCGAAAGAGGATCCGAACCACTCTAAAAACTTGTTTGTAATTGAAAAGCTTGTTTCAAAGTACTTGTTTCACTCTTCGGACCATATTGATACCAAAGACCTAAGGTTTACCACTTGTCCAAGTTTTCCTCGTGATTTGGTCCATCCTAAAGATCCAAATGGAGGAACCTCTTCTTTCAAAATTCTCGTTCGACCAAAATTACGAAAGAGGATCCGAACCAGTCCAAAAACTTGAATGTAATTGAAAAGCTTGTTTCAAAGTACTTGTTTCACTCTTCGGACCATAATGATACCAAAGACCTAAGGTTTCGCACTTGTCAAAGTTGTGTTCATGATTTGGTGCATCCTAAAGATCCAAATGTAGGAACCTCTTCATTGGGAATCCGCTTTGGATCAAAAATTTGAAAGATGATCCGAACCATTCCAAAAACTTGTTTGTAATTGAAAAGTTTGTTTGAATGTACTCGTTTCACTCTTCGGACCATAATGGTACCAAAGACCTAAGGTTTCCCACTTGTCAAAGTTTTCCTCGTGATTTCGTCCATCCTAAAGATCCAAATAGAGGAACCTCTTCTTTGGGAATCCTGTTTGGACCAAAATATCGAAAGAAGATCCGAACCACTCAAAAAACTTGTTTGTAACTGAAAAGCTTGTTTCAAACTACTCGTTTCACACTATTCAAACCATTTTGATACCAAAGACCGAAGGTTTACCACTTGTCAAAGTTTCCTCGTAATTTTGTCCATCGTAAAGATCCAAATGGAGGAACCTCTTCTTTGGGAATCCTGTTTGGACCAAAAATTTTGAAAGAGGATCCGAACCACTAAATAAACTTGTTTGTAATTGAAAAGTTTGTTTCAATGTACTATTTTCAATCATCGGACCATATTGATACCAAAGACCTAAGGTTTCCACTTGTCAAAGTTTTCCTCGTTATTTGATCCATCCTAAAGATCCAAATGGAGGAACCTCTTCTTTGGGAATCCTGTTTGGACCAAAATAGCGAAAGAGGATCCGAACCACTATAAAAACTTGTTTGTAATTGAGATGCTTGTTTCAAAGTACTTGTTTCACTCTTCGGACCATATTGATACCATAGACCTAAGGTTTCCACTTGTCAAAGTTTTCCTCTTGATTTGGTCCATCCTAAAGATCCAAATGGAGAAACCTCTTCTTTGGGAATCCTCTTTGGACCAAAATATCGAAAGAGGATCCGAACCACTCCAAAAACTTGTTTGTAATTGAAAAGCTTGTTTCAAAGTACTTGTTTCACTCTTCAGACTATATTGATACCAATGACCCAAGGTTTCCCACATGTCAAAGTTGTGCTCATGATTTGGTCCATCCTAAAGATCCAAATGGAGGAACCTCTTCTTTGGGCCAAAAATTTGAAAGACGATCCGAACCACTCCAAAAACTTGTTTGTAATTGATAAGTTTGTTTAAATGTACTCGTTTCACTCTTCGGACCATATTGATACCAAAGACCTAAGGTTTCCCACTTCTCAAAGTTTTCCTCGTGATTTGGTCCATCCTAAAGATCCAAATAGAGGAACCTCTTCTTTAGGAACCCTGTTTGGACAAAAATATCGAAAGAGGATCCGAACCACTCCAAAAACTTTTTTGCAATAGGAAAGCTTTTTCAAAGTACTTGTTTCACTTTTCGGACCATATTATAAAAGACCTAAGGTTTCCCACTTGTCAAAGTTTTCCTCATGATTTGGTCCTTCCTAAAGATCCAAATGGAAGAACCTCTTCTTTGGGAATCCACTTTGGACCAAAATATCGAAATAGGATCCGAACCACTTCAAAAACTTGTTTGTAATTGAAAATCTTGTTTCAAAGTACTTGTTTCACTCTTCGGACGGTATTGATACCAAAGACCTAAGGTTTCCCACTTGTCAATGTTGTGCTCATGATTTGGTCCATCCTAAAGATCCAAATGGAGGAACCTCTTCTATGGGGATCCTCTTTGGACCAAAATAACGAAAGAGGATATGAACCACCCCAAAAATTTATTTGTAATTGAAAAACTTGTTTCAAAGTACTCGTTTCAATCGCTAGACCAAATTGAATCCGAAGACCTAAGGTTTCCCACTTGTGAAGGTTGTGCTCATGATTTGGTCCATCCTAATGATCCAAATGGAGGTACCTCTTCTTTGGGAATCCGGTTTGGAAAAAAATATCAAAAGAGGACCCGAAGCACTATAAAATCTTGTTTCTAATTGAAAAGCTTGTTTCAAAGTACTTGTTTCACTCTTCGGACCATTTTGATACCCAGGACCTAAGGTTTCCCACTTGTCAAAGTTTTTCTCGTGATTTGGTCCATCCTAAAGTTCCAAATGGACGAACCTCTTCTTTGGGAATCCTCTTTGGACCTAAATTTCGAAAGATTATCCGAACCACTCCATAAACTTGTTTGTAATATAAAGCTTTTTTCAAAGTACTAATTTTACTCTCGAGACCAAATTGAATACAAAGACTTAGGTTTCCCAATTTTTAAAGTTGTGCTCATGATTTGGTCCATCCTAAAGATCCAAATGGAGGAAGCTCTTCTTTAGGAATGCTCTTTGGACCAAAATATCGAAATAGGATCTGAACCACTCCCAAAGCTTGTTTGTAATTGAAAATCTTGTTTCAAAGTAATTGTTTCTCTCTTCGGACCATATTGATACCAAAGACCTAAGGTTTCCTACTTGTCAAAGTTGTGCTTATGATTTGGTCCATCCTAAAGATCCAAATGGAGGAACCTCTTCTTTTTGAATCCACTTTGGACCAAAATAACGAAGGAGAATCCGAACCACTCGAAAAACTTGTTTGTAATTGAAAAGCTTGTTTCAAAGTACTTGTTTCACTCTTCGGACCATATTGATACCAAAGACCTAAGGTTTCCACTTGTCAAAGTTTTCCTCGTGATTTGGTCCATCCTAAAGATCCAAATGGAGGAACCTCTTCTTTGGGAATCCTCTTTGGACCAAAATATTGAAAGAGGATCCGAACAACGCCAAAAACTTGTTTGTAATTGAAAAACTTGTTTCAAAGTACTTGTTTCACTCTTAGGAATATATTGATACCAATGACCTAAGGTTTCCCACAGGTCAAAGTTGTGCTCATGATTTGGTCCATCCTAAAGATCCAAATGGAGGAACCTCTTCTTTGGGAATCTCCTTTGGGCCAAAAATTTTAAAGACGATCTGAACCACTCCAAAAACTTGTTTGTAATTGAAAAGTTTGTTTAAATGTACTCGTTTCACTCTTCGGACCATATTGATACCAAAGACCTAAGGTTTCCCACTTTTCAAATTTGTGCTCATGATTTGGTCCATCCTAAAGATCCAAATGGAGGAACCTCTTCTTTGGGAATCCTCTTTTGATTACAATAACGAAAAAGGATCCGAATCACTCCAAAAACTTGTTTGTAATTTAAAAGCTTGTTTCAAAGTACTTGTTTCACTCTCTAGACCAAATTGAATCCGAAGACCTAAGGTTTCCCACTTGTCAAAGTTGTGCTCATGATTTGGTCCATCCTAAAGATCCAAATGGAGGAACCTCTTCTTTGGGAATCCGGTTTGGACCAAAATATTGAAAGAGGATCCGAAGCACTATAAAACTTGTTTGTAATTGAAAAGCTTGTTTCAAAGTATTTGTTTCAATCTTCGGACCATTTTGATACCAAAGACCTAAGGTTTCCCATTTGTCAAAGTTTTCCTCGTGATTTGGTCCATCCTAAAGATTTAAATGATGGAACCTCTTCTATGGGAAATCTCTTTCGACCAAAATTTTGAAAGAAGATCCGTACAACCCCAAAAACTTGTTTGTAATTGAAAAGTTTGTTTAAATGTACTCGTTTCACTCTTCGGACCATATTGATACCAAAGACCTAAGGTTTCCCACTTTTCAAAGTTGTGCTTATCATTTGGTCCATCTTAAAGATCCAAATGGAGGAAACTCTTCTTTGGGAATCCTGTTTGGACCAAAATATAAAGAGAGGATCCGAACAACTCCAAAAACTTGTTTGTAATTGAAAAGCTTGTTTCAAAGTACTTGTTTCACTCTTCGGACTATTTTGATACCAAAGACCTAAGGTTTCCCACATGTCAAAGTTTTTCTCGTGATTTGGTCCATCCTAAAGATCCAAATGGAGGAACCTCTTCTTTGGGAATCCTCTTTCCACCGAAATTTTGAAAGAGGATCCGAACCACTCCAAAAACTTGTTTGTAATTGAAAATCTTGTTTCAAAGTAATTGTTTCACTCTTCGGACCATATTGATACCAAAGACCTAAGGTTTCCCACTTGTCAAAGTTGTGCTCATGATTTGGTCCATCCTAAAGATCCAAATGGAGGAACCTCTTCTTTGGGAATCCTCTTTGGACCAAAATAACGAAAGAGGATCCAAACCACTCCAAAAACTTGTTTGTAATTGAAAAGCTTGTTTCAAAGTACTTGTTTCACTCTCTAGACCAAATTGAATCCGAAGACCTACGGTTTCCCACATGTCAAAGCTGTGCTCATTATTTGGTCCATCCTAAAGATCCAAATGGAGGAACCTCTTCTTTGGGAATCCGGTTTGGACCAAAATATTGAAAGGGGATCCGAAGCACTATAAAAACTTGTTTGTAATTGAAAAGCTTGTTTCACTCTTCGGATTATTTTGATACCAAAGACCTAAGGTTTCCCACTTGTCAAAGTTTTCCTTGTGAATTGGTCCATCCTTAAGATCCAAATGAAGGAACATCTTCTCTGGGAATCCTCTATCGACCAAAATTTTGAAAGAGGATCCGTACAACCCCAAAAACTTGTTTGTAATTGAAAATCTTGTTTCAAAGTACTTGTTTCACTCTTCGGACCATATTGATACCAAAGACCTAAGGTTTCTCACTTGTCAAAGTTGTGCTCATGATTTGGTCCATCCTAAAGATCCCAAATGGAGGAACCTCTTCTTTGGGAATCCTGTTTGGACCAAAATATCGAAATAGGATCCGAACCACTATAAAAACTTGTTTGTAATTGAGATGCTTGTTTCAAAGTACTTGTTTCACTCTTGGAACCATATAGATACCAAAGACCTAAGGTTTCCACTTGTCAAAGTTTTCCTCGTGATTTGGTTCATCCTGAAGATCCAAATTTTGAAAGAGGATCCGTACAACTCCAAAAACTTGTTTGTAATTGAAAATCTTGTTTCAAAGTACTTGTTTCACTCTTCGGACCATATTGATACCAAAGACCTAAGGTTTCTCACTTGTCAAAGTTGTGCTCATGATTTGGTCCATCCTAAAGATCCCAAATGGAGGAACCTCTTCTTTGGGAATCCTGTTTGGACCAAAATATCGAAATAGGATCCGAACCACTATAAAAACTTGTTTGTAATTGAGATGCTTGTTTCAAAGTACTTGTTTCACCCTTGGAACCATATTGATACCAAAGACCTAAGGTTTCCACTTGTCAAAGTTTTCCTCGTGATTTGGTCCATCCTAAAGATCCAAATGGAGGAACCTCTTCTTTGGGAATCCCCTTCGGACCAAAATATCGAAAGAGGATCCGAACCACTCCAAAAACTTGTTTGTAATTGAAAAGCTTGTTTCAAGTCCTTGTTTCACTCTTCGGACGACATTGATACCAAAGACCTAAGGTGATAAGGCAACCTTGCGTTCAAGTCCAAAAACCCATTACAATCGTTTGCAAGAACCTTTGAAGCATGAAAATGGCACAAAACCTCCTTAACTAATCGGATCAACCCAAGAGTTCCAAATGATAAGGCAAACCCGAATTGCAAGTTCAAAGACCCGATGCTATTATGCTTAGCATGAACCTTTGAAGCATGAAAATGGCACAAAACCTCCTTAACTAATCGGATCAACCCAAGAGTTCCAAATGATAAGGCAAACCCGAATTGCAAGTTCAAAGACCCGATGCTATTATGCTTAGCATGAACCTTTGAAGCAAGAACTCAAACCCTCCCTAACTATTCGGAAACACCCCCTAAGAATGGCTAAAAACAGATTTCTTAGGAAAGATGATCATTGATCTAGGACAAGTTTCCAAGCCCAAGATTCGAGACACTCCACAAGTAGGATGATCATTTCTACTTGAATGACTCTAACATGTAATCTAAGGCAAGACTACAAAGGGGTGAGGCTCAAGGCTCTCCATTTGCTCAAAAGGCAACATTTCATTACATTTTCAAATCTCATTTACAATGTCTAAAACAAAGCCTATTTATAGGCATAAAATACATGTAAATTTCGTTCATAATGATCCTCTATCAGCCCAATTAAGTCCCTAGCATGTAACCTACGAATTTAATGCAAAAACTTAAGTTACATTCAGCCACCATTTTAATTTGTAACTTAAAATGAATTATTACATTTGAAACTGATATTTAACTCTAATTGAAGCTTGTAAATGGTCATTAATGCTTGTCTTGGAGTTGCCTTAAGTTCCCTTGAATGAAGCTTGAGCTGTCTTGAATGAAGCTTGGGTTATCATCAATGCATCTTGAGTTGTAGTTAACGCATCTTAACTTGACTTGTAATAAATGAACTTGGGTTGCCATTAATGCAATTGAAGTGCATTTAATGCAAGTGTTCTTGAAGCTTGAATTCCTCAAATGCAAGGCTACATGATTCATATCATTCCCCCATTCTTCAAAATGATTCGTCCTCGAATCAAAAAGTGTTGCTGCAAATGAAAGTTAGAGAGAAAAAAAAAATGGACCTTACAAGCACTCCCTCCCTTTTTACAACTCTCTTTGTTCCACTCGTGTTTGCACTCACAATTCCTTCAAGATTGGCCTTTACTTTTAGAGAAGCAGCCCATATATAGGTTAATATCTCTGTTATTAAGAGCTTACAATTGGCAAAATACGAATTAATGAAGAGAAATAAAGATGCCAATCAATCAAGGGACAAGATCCGGAATTTAAGGAGCAGTCTGCGCAGTTTTCTGATTTTCAGATTTTGAGTTATTTGCGGATTGAATTTGATGAAATGCCAAAGACTGATACGAACCCTCAAGCGTTGACGGATTCAAGAACCGGATGATGGACCCTTGAACGGAAAAGCTTGAAAACCCTTAACAATTTGAATCAACCTTTAGGCGAGGTTGGGAAGATGATGACCTAATCGATCAATCCCCTAATTCAAGAACGGGTTTCTTTAATTAAGGTTGAGGCACTCCACAAGAACAATGATCAATTGGACTTGAATGACTCTAAACATGCAATTCAAGAACATGAATTACAAAGAGGTTTTTCAAAGCAAAAGCTTAAACCAAAACAAAAGGATTTTCATTCATTGATATTCTGATTGTAAAGCTTACAAAAGAGGCTTTAAATAGCCTAATAAACCCTAGCTTGGTCGAAAATATGAAGGGAAATAAAGACCTAATAATAAAAAGGTAAAAACTAGACTTTCCTAAATTCAAATTAGGAAAATTTTCCTAATCTTTTAAACTTGGTCTCCAAGTTTGCAAAACTAAGGAAACAAAGTCAAATCTTCCCTATTACATCAATAATAATAATAATAAATAAAACTAAAGTAATAAAACTCAAATAAAATACTAAAATTCGAAATTGGATGAAAATAGACAAAACTACAAGTGCCAGTTGCCGTTTTTGATGTCATTTTCACTCGTTTGAATGTTTTCATGCGCGATTTTCTTTGGAGCTCTTTGAAACAAATATCCCATGAGTTTAGAAGTGTTTTAAACTCATTTTCTTGATTAGTCAAGTATGTAACCAAATATCCTTGCAAATGCCCAAGAAAGTCAATCTTCACTCGTTTAGTCTTCGGATTCTTGATCTTTTCTTGATTGAAACCTTGGACTTCAATATTGTCAATTCTTTGACATTTGGGGCTGGGATGATTCATATCATTCTCTCCAACTTCGAAAAGATTCGTCCTCGAATCTAAAGGTTTGATCATGGTGGAGTCTCCCTTGAAAAATTCGCCAATTGTTAAAGCATTTGTGGCACCATTATTGGCATTGATTTCCTGCAAAAAATCATAAACAAAATCTTGGAAAGGGTTTAGCTTGAAACTTCCCATATGATACTCGAGTGCAAAGAGGGGTGGTGTGGCCAATAATTTCCTTTTCCTCTCAATTCTTCTAACGAGAGCTTGCTTTTCTTGCTCTAATTTTCTCAACTCTTCTTGCTTCTTTATTTTCTCCTTTTCTTCTCGCTCTAATCTCTCTCGCTTCATCGACTCCCTTTTCTCTCTCTTCTTTTTGTTGTTCTTGTTCCATCCTCTTCAATCTCTCTTTTTCTTCTTCTTTAGTTTCATCTCCTTCTAGAGCCTAATCTATCTTGTTAGGGCACACCTCCCGAATATGCCCTCTTCCACGACATTTAGTACACTTGATATCTCTAGTATGTATTGTCATAATGGAAGAATTTTGTGGTTGCAAAAAAATTAGGGTTTTGAAAGATGAAGAAAAAAAAAACTGCTTGGTATTCAAACTTTGAAACGAGTTTTTAGGTAATTTAAGTTCTGATTTTGGATTTGATGTCTTCTGTAATTTTGTAGAGGATCGAAAAATAAACAGATTGGAAAAAAATTTCGTAGGAAAAGGTTAAGGGACGAGGTCAGTAGGTGATGTACAAGTTGGAACAAAAATCTGGAAATTTTCTGGTTTTTTTTTAATGAAAGCGGTTTTGATGGGGGATTAGAAAAAGTGAAGACGTAGGTGATGAAGTAAACGAATTTACCTTTGATAACTCTCTCCCAGAGCAAGCTCTGATACCAAATGATACGAACCCTCAAGCGTTGACGGATTCAAGAACCGGATGATGGACCCTTGAACGGAAAAGCTTGAAAACCCTTAACAATTTGAATCAACCTTTAGGCGAGGTTGGGAAGATGATGACCTAATCGATCAATCCCCTAATTCAAGAACGGGTTTCTTTAATTAAGGTTGAGGCACTCCACAAGAACAATGATCAATTGGACTTGAATGACTCTAAACATGCAATTCAAGAACATGAATTACAAAGAGGTTTTTCAAAGCAAAAGCTTAAACCAAAACAAAAGGATTTTCATTCATTGATATTCTGATTGTAAAGCTTACAAAAGAGGCTTTAAATAGCCTAATAAACCCTAGCTTGGTCGAAAATATGAAGGGAAATAAAGACCTAATAATAAAAAGGTAAAAACTAGACTTTCCTAAATTCAAATTAGGAAAATTTTCCTAATCTTTTAAACTTGGTCTCCAAGTTTGCAAAACTAAGGAAACAAAGTCAAATCTTCCCTATTACATCAATAATAATAATAATAAATAAAACTAAAGTAATAAAACTCAAATAAAATACTAAAATTCGAAATTGGATGAAAATAGACAAAACTACAAGTGCCAGTTGCCGTTTTTGATGTCATTTTCACTCGTTTGAATGTTTTCATGCGCGATTTTCTTTGGAGCTCTTTGAAACAAATATCCCATGAGTTTAGAAGTGTTTTAAACTCATTTTCTTGATTAGTCAAGTATGTAACCAAATATCCTTGCAAATGCCCAAGAAAGTCAATCTTCACTCGTTTAGTCTTCGGATTCTTGATCTTTTCTTGATTGAAACCTTGGACTTCAATATTGTCAATTCTTTGACATTTGGGGCTGGGATGATTCATATCAAAGACCTAAGGTTTCCCACTTGTCTAAGTTTTCCTCGTGATTTGGTCCATCCTAAAGATCCGAATGGAGGAACTTCTTCTTTGGGAATCCTCTTTCGACCAAAATATCGAAAGAGGATCCGAACCACTCCAAAATCTTGTTTGTAATTGAAAAGTTTGTTTCAATGTACTCGTTTCGCTCTTCGAACCATATTCATACCAAAGACCTAAGGTGATATGAAACCCTAGAAAATTGAAATAGAAACCCTTTGATATACAAAGAACCCGTAGATGCAAATCCTAAAACCCCAATAAACAATAAGGCAAAATCCTTGAAAACAAGAAGAAGAAGATTATTCCAATGATCTAATATCTTGAAATAAGAGAACTTGTTCTTATTTCATGATCAAAACAATTCACAAACATACTAGATCAAATTATGCTTGAATGTTTCTAAAACATGCAACCTAGAACAGGGCTACAAAACTAAGCAATTTCGGCTAGGCCAAAAGCAATATTATTATCATATGAATTCTTAATATTTAGGGTTACAAATGAGGCCTTTAAATAGGCAAAGAGACCCTAAAAATAAGCTAGCAAATTCGGATTACAAGGAGGCACAAAATCTGTCAAATCTTTCCTTAAGTGCATTTGGTACATTTTAGGAAAGTTTTGCCCTAGAAGATATTATATCATTCCTAAACTATTCTAAGCATTAAAACTGATAAATAAAGGCCTAAAATATGTCCAAATACATTGTAAATTCCTGGACATCATATATGGCAAGTTCGGGAACAAATATGGAAAGTGGTCCAAATAAGGAAAGTTTGCAAAAGTGATGCAACTTTCCTAATTAGCTCTTCTCTTCAATTCTGATTGAATAAGTCTTCAATACTCTCCTTCATAATGCATTTGCCATAGATTAAAGTTCATCAAGTCCTCTTTGTAACCCTCCATGCTCGTATCTTCAAAGCTTGTCTTGACTTTGCTAATGTGGGCTTGTAAATGGATATTCAATGTTTGTCATGAACTTTGATCTTGAGATTGATCCTTGACCTATTTGTGCGTTTCATGATTCATATCATTCCCTCCCTCTTGAAAAGGATTCGTCCTCGAATCTAAAACATTACCTACATCGTGAAAACTTAAGTTAGTAACATAAATTAAAGCACCTAAAGCATACGCACCTCGTGTTTCATCCATTGTCAACAAAAGTAGCAACAATGGTATCCTTCCTTCTCCTTTCAAGTTAACACCTCGCGGGTCAAAAACTATTATTTTCCTTGATATCTTTCCTTTTATAAGCAATTGTATGTCCATTGTCTTATCTCGACTCTGTAATTTCTTGAAATTACCTATCTTAGGACAAACATCATCAAAGCTCACAAGATTGTTAGTTACTTGAAATAGTAAAGAAGACTTAGAGGTGCATGGACCATAGTCAATCTCATAAATCTTCTGATAATATGGTAACACTAACAAAGATGCAAAACTACAATCATCCTTAGACTGATATGAAACAAATCGAACATTCTTTTTGAGTAAGTGATAATCATACAAAATCATTTTATCAATCAAACAAGAATCATGTAAAACATTATGTACATCATCAAAATTAGTAAGCAAATAAACTTTTTCAATTTGGAAATTATCAAGAAAGTAAGTCTTAGAGTAAGATGCATAATTATCATTGAAATTCATTTGATGTTGTAAAAATTCAGATTTAATACCAAATTTAGCAAGCAAACAATTAATATGCATTTCATCAAGAATAGGGTTCAGATACTTTACCATGGATGTGTTTACCTTATTTTCCAAGCACTGAATCATGTGAGATGGTGGTTTATTGAGTATGACAGCCCCTTGAATGTTGTCTTCATAATGATTTATGCCTTGCATTGATGACAAATTACTAGGCATCTGATTAGGGAACAATCTTTTGAATTCCTGCAAAAACTCAACATACTAGTCAAAGATGGGTTAAGTGTAAAACAAACCTCTTTGTACAAAAGTACAAATGTAGGTTGGTAGATTTCACTTCTGGCCTCACTTGATCTAACTTTCAAGCTCTCACTCTCTATTTCACTCTCTTTTTGCTCACTAAACTCAAATGTCTCACACTTTGTAATCTCAAAGCACTCGTTCTTTTCACTCTCATTACACTCTTTGATACGAATCGTAACACTTCACTTACTCATGGAAAGCTAGAAGATGGAGCTAATGTTGCAAATGATCAAGGGGAGCTCAATCTGCCAATTGGGCCAATAACAAGATCAAAGAATAAGAAATTGAAGCTAGCTTTGATTCAACATGTCCAAACATATTTGAAGGAAACCAAAGAGGAAATCCTAGAAATGAAGGGTTTAACATACAATTTGTGGACAATTCAACTACAAAAAGATTCACAAGCTCAAAATTGTCAATTTGAAGACTTTTCCTAAAATCTAGGAAAATCCCTAAAATTTAGGAAATGGATCCCTAAATTTTAGGCCATGTCACACTTTCCATTTCTAGATACTTTAAGTTGAGAACTTTAAGATGATGTAAAGAAATGGAAGATCCAAGTAGTGTAGGTTTATTAGATATGCAATTTAAATTTCCTAGAGTAGGTTTAATTTTTTTGATGACTCATCATGGTGATGTCATGATGAGATCATCCTTATCAGCTTTTTATCTCATATTTTCGAATTTAGTGTCATATTAGAAGTAGGAGACTTAACTTTTTGCCTATTTAAAGGCATCCTTATTCATTAATAAAGACAGATTATGATTATTCAAGAAAACTTGCTTATTTGCATGATTTGGCTTAGAAGACCATTCTCTTCTTCATCTTTTGTAATTCTTGCTTAGGATTGCATGTTTTAGACCATTAAAACAATTCTGATCATATTGTTTTTGGAATGTTCGAATCTTGGGGTAAGAAGTCATTCTTGTTTCAAGATCATAGATCATAAAGGTAGCCTAATTCCTTAACTCTTTCCTTTGAGTTTTTACTACTGATTTTGTGGGTTCTTGTTTCTTCATCTAGGGTTCTTCTTTGAAGGGTTCTTGGTAAGTTTCCAAGGGTTTTCATATCACTCTTTCTTTTCAAACTCACAACTCTCTTTGTTTTGAGTACTCATTTCTTTTTTATCACTCATCTCTCTTTCTTTTGACTCAGTAATTTCTTTTGCACTCATCTCTCTTTCTTTTGGCTCACTTTTTTTGTCACAATTTTCATTATTTTCAAACATAGAACTCTTTTGTAGCTCACAAGTTTCCTCCACAAAAACATTAGCACGAATATCCTCTTTTATCTACTCCATGCTAGCATTGAAAACTTCCTTCGATTTTAAAAGTTCACTTTCAATCATCTTAACTTTCTCTAAAATCAATCTTTCATTTTCTTCTACCAAGCCATAGGAAGCCCCATTCCCATCCATAAATGTACTATTTGCACCAATTTGATAAGAAGAAGTAGTATTGGAGATAGGTTGATATGAAACCCTAGAAAATTGAAATAGAAACCCTTTGAAAGACAAAGAACCCCTAAATGCAAATCCTAAAACCCCATGAACAAAAAGGTAAAACCCTTGGAAAACAAGAAGAGAAAGATTATTCCAATGATCTATGATCTTGAAATAAGAGAACTTGTTCTTATTTCAAGATTGAAACAATCCACAAACACAATAGATCAATTCATGCTTGAATGTTTCTAAAACATGCAACCTAGAACAAGGCTACAAAACTAAGCAATTTAAGCAAAGCAAAAGGCAATATTATTATCATATGAATTCTTGGTCTTTAGGGTTACAAATGAGGCCTTTAAATAGGCAAAGAAACCCTAAAAATAAGCTATGAAATTCGGATTACAAGGAGCACAAAATCTGCCCAAAACTTGCCTTATGTGAAATTGGCAGATTTTGTGGAAAATCTTTTCTAGAGAATAATATCTTTCCTAATCCTTTCCAAACATATAAAATGAATATAAAAGACCTAAAACATGTCTAAATACATCATAAATTCGTTGGAACCATTTTGGGAACAAATATGGAAAGTGGTCCAAATAAGGAAAGTTTGCAAAAATGATGCAACTTTCCTAATTAGCTCTTCTCTTCAATTCCGATTGAACAAGTCTTCAATACTCTTCCTCCAAATGTATTTGCCATAGATTGAAGTTCATCACGTCCTCTTCCATAGCCTCCATGATCGGATCTTCGAAGCTTGTCTTGACTTTGCTAATGTAGGCCTGTAAATGGATGTCAATGCTTCTCTTGAACTTTAATGTTGTGATTTGTCCTTGGGCGTTTTTGTGACGTTCCATGATTCATATCATCCCCTCCCTCTTGAAAAGGATTCGTCCTCGAATCTATAACATTACCTACATCGCAATAAATTAAGTTAATAACATAAATAAAAGCATATAAAGCACGCTTACCTCGTGTATTGTGAATTGGCACCAAAGAGAGCAACAATGGTACCCTTCTTTCTCCTTTCAAGTTAACACCTCCCGGGTCAAATATTGTTGGTTTCCTTCCCTTTAAATCAGCAAAACATTCGAGCTTATCAAAGACCACAAAACTGACAATATGGTTGGTGGATAGTGGTAACACATCTAATAGAATATATGGACCATAGTCAATCTCATAAATTTTCTCATACTCAACACTACTCACAAGATGATCACATGGTGAATGTAACACATTAATCAAAGCATATGAACCATAAACAAACTCTAATAGGTCTAATGTGTTGGGGTAAATTAGAAAATATGAAGACTCCATGTTCTCCCTAAATGCATCATATGTCTTATCAAAGATAATTCGTGTAGCACAAAACATATGTTTATCATTAGAATGAAATTGAAGTGGTAAAATATCAGAGTTGAGATCAAATTTAGCAAACAAACAAGAACTATGCACATCATCACAAGTAAATGGATAGGCTAGCTTAACATGTTTTGCAAGTGATAAGCTGTCAAACAAGTAAAGATCATCCAAAAGAATTTTGCTAGAAAAGAATGCATGTTTATCATGAAAATATAATTGGTTTGGATGATTTCTAGTCTTAAAATCAGAATTGGAAAACAAGAAATAATCATTTAAACAAACCGATGCAATAGGATTAAAAGTAAGAAACTTCCTTTTCTGGCTTTGGATCCCGTTTGCAACATCTTTTTCCATGAAATATGGTGGTGCCTTAAGTATTTCAGCCCCTTGAAATGCATCTACTTTGTGCTCCATTCCAATTGAAAATTGATCAATGTAATTCTGCAAAACATTAGCTAAAACACTAGAAAAGCAAAGGTTAAGTTCATAAGTTAGAAAGAAAGAATCTTTGCACAAAAGTACAAAGTGGGTTTTGTTTGAAATCAAAGCGTTTCGAGCCTCACTTGCTACAAAACTCACATTTTCCTCACCATTGCTCTCATTCTTTTTATACTCACAACTCTCTTTCTTTTCAATTTCAATAATTTCTTTTTCACACTTTTCTTTTTGAAAACTCATCTCTCTTTCTTTTGGCTCACTCTCTTTTTGACAATTCTCATTCTTTTCAAACATAGAACTCTTTTGTAGCTCACAAGTTTCCTCCACAAAAACATTAGCACGAATATCCTCTTTTATCTCCTCCATGCTAGCATTGAAAACATCCTTCGATTTTAAAAGTTCTCTTTCAATCATCTTGACCTTCTCGAAAATCAAATTTGCATTTTCCTCTACCAAGCCATAGGCAGCCACATTCTTATCCATTAATGTACCATTTTCACCCATTTGATAAGAAGAAATTGGATTGAAATATTGTTTAGTGACATACCTTTTTGCAGCCCCTCTTTGGAGTCTTCTTTCCACCTTGTTGGCCATGTGCACCAACTCTCCTAACTCCTCAAATTGTGTTAACTCCATTTGGTAAGCAATATCTCTATTCAATCCATTTAAAAACCTAACAATAGCAGACTTCTCATCTTCCTCAACATTAGCCCTAGCCTTGAGAAACTCCATCTCCTTATAGTAATCATCCACACTTTTGCAACCTTGTATTAGGTTATCCAAGTTTTGCACAAGATGGTCTTGATGTTGTCTTGACACGAATCTCTTTCTCATATGGCACTTAAGATCATACCAAGTTTCTACTTGTTGTTTCCTCTCCCTCCTTAGTTTCACTTTCAATTGAGACCACCAAACATGAGCATTATTAGTGAAATTGGAAATAGCAAGCATTACCTTTCTTTCATCACTATAATTGTTGTAATCAAAGAAGTGCTCGGTTTCTGTCTCCCATTGCAAGTACTCCTCTTGATCCAAACTCCCATTGAAAGTATATAACTTGAGCTTATGTCCTCCTAAGCTTTGATCCTCCATCCTCTCATCATAAATGTCTTTATGTTCACTCCTAGGATGTTCTACCTCCCAAAATTTACTAATCCTCCTTTCACCAATCTTTTCATGATACATTGCTGCAAATAAAAAGGTTAGTAATAAAAATAGGACCTTTCAATCACTCCCTAAGTGTTTACACTCGATGATGTTCGTTCTCTCGTGTTTGCACTCAAAACAGATTCTAAAGGCCTAAATGTAACCTTGAACTATTAGCACACTTTAGCAACTATCAAGCAACAAAGATACTAATGAAATTTGTAAAAAGTATCAATAAAGAAATAAGAAACAATCAGCTTGGGTGGCTAGAGAAATAAAAGGACAGATTTTTCAAATGGTGTATTTTTGTAACAAGGAAAGAATAAGAAAGAAAACAAGCAAGAATAAACTTTCCTAAAAGAGAAAAATTCGAAATTAGACTTCCCTAAAGCACTTTGGATCAGAAAAAATGACTTTAATTGAGCAAGATATGCATATATTTGAATATGGGACAAAATTGAAACTTTCCTAAAACAGTTTTGGGTTATTTATGGTAAGTTCTAGCTTTTTAGGAAACAAACAACGTTGGCTCATTCAACTTGATAATTTGGGATTCAAGATGCATAAATGATGAGTTTAAGATGAACTCTTCAAGAAAAATACGAACACAAACCACTTATTTCCAGAAACTTCAACAAATCAAGCAAGAACACTTTTTTTTTTTCAATTTTCTGGACAATCCGACAGTCTGCGAAGATCTATTTTTTTCTCAATCTTCCACTTTTTTTTTGACAAACTTTTCTGAATACCAAATAATCACGACTCAAAGATAAACACTTTTGTAGTTTATGACTTTCAAAGATTCGGATTGAAACTATACGCAAAAGAACAAAAACAGTAGCTAAAGAAGAAAATTCTGGAACAGTTTTTTTTTTTTTTTTTTTTTTGAAATTTTCGATGAACGAAGAACAAGACAATAAAAATTAAAACAACAAGAAAGCAAGTAAGATAGAAATCTTCCCTTGAGCCTAAGCTCTGATACCAAATGATATGAAACCCTAGAAAATTGAAATAGAAACCCTTTGAAAGACAAAGAACCCCTAAATGCAAATCCTAAAACCCCATGAACAAAAAGGTAAAACCCTTGGAAAACAAGAAGAGAAAGTGATATGAATTATGTAGCCTTGCATTTGAGGAATTCAAGCTTCAAGAACACTTGCATTAAATGCACTTCAATTGCATTAATGGCAACCCAAGTTCATTTATTACAAGTCAAGTTAAGATGCATTAACTACAACTCAAGATGCATTGATGATAACCCAAGCTTTATTCAAGACAACTCAAGCTTCATTCAAGGGAACTTAAGGCAACTCCAAGACAAGCATTAATGACCATTTACAAGCTTCAATTAGAGTTAAATATCAGTTTCAAATGTAATAATTCATTTTAAGTTACAAATTAAAATGGTGACTAAATGTAACTTAAGTTTTTGCATTAAATTCGTAGGTTACATGCTAGGGACTTAATTGGGCTGATAGAGGATCATTATGAACGAAATTTACATGTATTTTTTTGCCTATAAATAGGCTTTGTTTTAGCCTTTGTAATGAGATTTGAAAATGTAATGAAATGTTGCCTTTTGTGCACATGGAGAGCCTTGAGCCTCAACCCTTTGTAATCTTGCTTTAGATTACATGTTTAGAGTCATTCAAGTGGAAATGATCATCCTACTTGTGGAGTGTCTCGAATCTTGGGCTTGGAAACTTGTCCTAGATCAATGATCATCTTTCCTAAGCAATCTGTTTTTAGCCATTCTTAGGGGGTGTTTCCGAATAGTTAGGGAGGGTTTGAGTTCTTGCTTCAAAGGTTCATGCTAAGTATAATAGCATCGGGTCTTTGGACTTGCAATTCGGGTTTGTCTTATCATTTGGAACTCTTGGGTTGATCCGATTAGTTAAGGAGGTTTTGTGCCATTTTCATGCTTCAAAGGTTCTTGCAAACGATTGTAATGGGTTTTTGGACTTGAACGCAAGGTTGCCTTATCAGAAAGATTATTCCAATGATCTATGATCTTGAAATAAGAGAACTTGTTCTTATTTCAAGATTGAAACAATCCACAAACACAATAGATCAATTCATGCTTGAATGTTTCTAAAACATGCAACCTAGAACAAGGCTACAAAACTAAGCAATTTAAGCAAAGCAAAAGGCAATATTATTATCATATGAATTCTTGGTCTTTAGGGTTACAAATGAGGCCTTTAAATAGGCAAAGAAACCCTAAAAATAAGCTATGAAATTCGGATTACAAGGAGCACAAAATCTGCCCAAAACTTGCCTTATGTGAAATTGGCAGATTTTGTGGAAAATCTTTTCTAGAGAATAATATCTTTCCTAATCCTTTCCAAACATATAAAATGAATATAAAAGACCTAAAACATGTCTAAATACATCATAAATTCGTTGGAACCATTTTGGGAACAAATATGGAAACTTTGGGAACAAATATGGAAAGTGGTCCAAATAAGGAAAGTTTGCAAAAATGATGCAACTTTCCTAATTAGCTCTTCTCTTCAATTCCGATTGAACAAGTCTTCAATACTCTTCCTCCAAATGTATTTGCCATAGATTGAAGTTCATCACGTCCTCTTCCATAGCCTCCATGATCGGATCTTCGAAGCATGTCTTGACTTTGCTAATGTAGGCCTGTAAATGGATGTCAATGCTTCTCTTGAACTTTAATGTTGTGATTTGTCCTTGGGCGTTTTTGTGACATTCCATGATTCATATCATAGGTTTAGAAGCATACCGTGTATCCACTATTCTTTTGAATTTCTTTTCTACCTTGGTGGCATAGTGAACCATTTCTTCCAACTCCACATATGTATACCCATTAACTTGGCCAGCAATCTCATAGTTTAATCCATCTAAGAACCATGCCATAGTCATCTCTTCATCTTCCTCAATATTAGCCCTAGCCATGAGATATTTAAACTCATTGTAGTACTTACAAACGCTCATGTTTCCTTGTGTAAGATCTTCGAACATTTCCTCAAGGTCTCTTTGAAATCGGTCTGGTACAAATCGTTTCCTCATTATGTATTTGAGTTCCTACCAAGTTTAGATTGGATCCTCCAAAGTTCTTCTTTGTCTATCATTCACCAATTGTTTCCACCATGTTAGTGCATAATCACAAAAATGAGTAGTTATAAGTTGTACCTTCTTTGAATCACTACATGGATGTTCTTCAAAACAAAGCTCCACCTCTCTTTCCCATATCAAGTAAACCTCTGGATTTGATCTTCCTTGGAAAGTAGGTAACTTGAGCTTATCACCTCTTATGCTTCTATGCTCCATCCCTTCATGATAAACACCTCTATTTTCCCTCCGAGTATGATACGAACCCTCAAGCGTTGACGGATTCAAGAACCGGATGATGGACCCTTGAACGGAAAAGCTTGAAAACCCTTAACAATTTGAATCAACCTTTAGGCGAGGTTGGGAAGATGATGACCTAATCGATCAATCCCCTAATTCAAGAATATGTTTCTTTAATTAAGGTTGAGGCACTCCACAAGAACAATGATCAATTGGACTTGAATGACTCTAAACATGCAATTCAAGAACATGAATTACAAAGAGGTTTTTCAAAGCAAAAGCTTAAACCAAAACAAATCGATTTTCATTCATTGATATTCTGATTGTAAAGCTTACAAAAGAGGCTTTAAATAGCCTAATAAACCCTAGCTTGGTCGAAAATATGAAGGGAAATAAAGACCTAATAATAAAAAGGTAAAAACTAGACTTTCCTAAATTCAAATTAGGAAAGTTTTCCTAATCTTTTAAACTTGGTCTCCAAGTTTGCAAAACTAAGGAAACAAAGTCAAATCTTCCCTATTACATCAATAATAATAATAATAAATAAAACTAAAGTAATAAAACTCAAATAAAATACTAAAATTCGAAATTGGATGAAAATAGACAAAACTACAAGTGCCAGTCGCCGTTTTTGATGTCATTTTCACTCGTTTGAATGTTTTCATGCGCGATTTTCTTTGGAGCTCTTTGAAACAAATATCCCATGAGTTTAGAAGTGTTTTAAACTCATTTTCTTGATTAGTCAAGTATGTAACCAAATATCCTTGCAAATGCCCAAGAAAGTCAATCTTCACTCGTTTAGTCTTCGGATTCTTGATCTTTTCTTGATTGAAACCTTGGACTTCAATATTGTCAATTCTTTGACATTTGGGGCTGGGATGATTCATATCAGTTTCACTCTTCGGACCATATTGATACCAAAGACCTAAGGTTTCTGACTTGTCAATGTTTTCCTCGTGATTTTGTCCATCCTAAAGATCCAAATGGAGGAACCTCTTCTTTGGGAATCCTGTTTGGTCCAAAATATCTAAAGAGGATCCGAAGCACTATAAAAACTTGTTTGTTATTGAAAATCTTGTTTCAAAGTACTTGTTTTACTCTTCGGACTATATTGATACCAAAGACCTAAGGTTTCCAACTTGTCAAAGTTGTGCTCATGATTTGGTCCATCCTAAATATCCAAATGGAGGAACCTCTTCTTTGGGAATTCTGTTTGGACCAAAATATCAAAAGAGGATCTGAACCACTCCAAAAACATGTTTCTAATTGAAAAGTTCGTTTCAATGTACTCTTTTCAATCTTCGGACCATATGCATACCAAAGACCTAAGGTTTCCCACTTGTCAAATTAGTTTTCCTCGTGATTTGGTCCATCCTAAAGATTTAAATGGTAGAACCTCTTCTTTGGGAATCCTGTTTAGACCAAAATATCGAAAAAAGATCCGAACCACTCCAATAACTTGTTTGTTAATGAAAATCTTGTTTCAAAGTACTTGTTTCACTCTTTCGATCATATTGACCCTAATGACCTAAGGTTTCCACTTGTCAAAGTTTTCCACGTGATTTCGTCCATCCTAAAGATCCAAATGGAGGAACCACTTCTTTTGGAATCCAATTTGGAACAAAATATCGAAAGAGGATCCGAACCACTCCAAAAACTTGATTGTAATTGAAAAGCTTGTTTCAAAGTACATGTTTCACTCTTCGGACCATATTGACACCAAAGACTAGGGTTTCCCACTTGTAAAAGTTGTGCTCATGATTTGGTCCATCCTCAAAATAAAAATGGAGGAACCTCTTCTTTGGGAATCCTCTTTGAACCAAAATAACGAAAGAAGATCCGAAACACTCCAAAAACTTGTTTGTAATTGAAAACCTTGCTTCAAAGTACTTTTTTTATTCTGTAGACCAAATTGAATTCGAAGACCTAAGGTTTCCCACTTGTAAAAGTTGTGCTCATGATTTGGTCCCATCCTAAAGATCCATATGGAGGAACCTCTTCTTTGGGAATCCGGTTTGGACCAAAATCTCGAAAAAGGATACGAAGCACTATAAAAACATGTTTGTAATTGACAGCTTGTTTCACAGTACTTGTTTCATTCTTTGGACCATTTTGATACCAAAGACCTAAGGTTTCTCACTTATCAAAGTTTTCCTCGTGATTTGGTCCATCCTAAAGATCCAAATGGAGGAACCTCTTTTTCGGGAATACTCTTTCGACCAAAGTTTCGAAAGAGGATCCGAACCACTCCAAAAACTTGTTTGTAATTGAAAAGCAAAGTACTTGTTTCACTCTTCGGACCATATTGATACCAAAGACCTAAGGTTTCCCACTTGTCAAAGTTTTCCTCGTGATTTTGTCCATCTTAAAATTTAAATGGTGGAACCTCTTCTTTGGGAATCCTGTTTGGACCAAAATATCGAAATAGGATCCGAAGCACTCCAAAAACTTGTTTGTATTTCAAAAGCTTGTTTCAAAGTACTTTTTTCACTCTTCGGACCATTTTGATACCAAAGACATAAGCTTTCCCACTATTCAAAGTTGTGCTCATGATTTGGTTCATCCTAAAGATCCAAATGGAGAAACCTCTTCTTCGGGAATCCTCTTTGGACCAAAATTTCGAAAGATGATCCGAACAACTCCAAAAACTTGTTTGTAATTGAAAAGTTTGTTTCAATGTACTCGTTTCACTCTTCGGACCATATTCTTACGAAAGACCTAAGGTTTCAGACTTGTCAAAGTTTTCCTCGTGATTTGGTCCATCCTAAAGATCCAAATGGAGGAACCCCTTCTTTGGGAATCCTGTTTGGACCAAAATATCTAAAGAGGATTCGAACCACTATAAAAACTTGATGTAATTGAAAAGCTTTTTTCTAAGTACTTGTTTCACCCTTCGGACCATTATGATACCAAAGACCTAAGGTTTCCCACTTGTTAAAGTTTTCCTCGTGATTTGGTCCATCCTATAGATTTAAATGGTGGAACCTCTACTTTCGGAATCCTGTTTGGACCAAAATATCGAAAGAGGATTCGAACCACTCCAAAAACTTTTTTGTAATTGAAAATCTTTTTCAAAGTACTCGTTTCACTCTTCGGACCATATTGATACCAAAGACTTAAGGTTTCTGACTTGTCAAAGTTTTCCTCGTGATTTGGTTCATCCTAAAGATCCAAATGGAGGAATCTCGTCTTTGGGAAGGCCTTGGCAGTTTGATAGGAGAGTGACCTATGATGGCTACCTAAATAGGTACACTTTTACCAAGGATGGGAGGAAGACTACTTTAGTACCTTTATCTTCAAAAGAGGTGTTCAATGATCAATGTAAGCTTGAGCAACGAAGATTTGAGTTTGAGTTAAAAGAAAAAGAGTTGAAAGAAAAAGAATTACAAGAAAAACAATTGAGTGAAAAATTGAGTGAGAGAGAAGAGAAAGCTTTGAGTGGAAAAAGCAAGAGTTAAAACAATGAGAGAAAAGAGAATGAAAAAGAAATGTGTGAACACTTAGAGGAAATAGAGAGAAAAGACAAATTAGTGAGCTTTCATGTAAGAATGAGTGAGGTGAGGAAAGTTTTTCTTAGTCAAAAGCCTAATTTTGTGCTTATGTGCAAAGTAGACTTTTTGACAACTAACCTTAACCATTATTTGTCTAGTGTGTTTGAATATCTTTTTCAGGTTTGGAAGCTTTACTTATGGCCGAATAAGAGCTTGAGGTGTTCGGAAGGGCAATATAACCATGCAAGAAAGTATATCGAATCTAAAGAGAATTTTGTAAGTAATATACTTTCTACTTTTGAGCATGTGAAAGTTCTTGTTAATGAGCATCTTGAAATTACAATTTTTGAGTATGTTGAAAAGTTGAACTCCTTAAAGAATGCATATTCTTCTTATGTAGTGTATTTTTCTTTGAGAAGTTACAATGTATTCCAATCTGTTTTGCATGAATGGGAAACTCAAGAGGTGCTAAATGAGATTTTAGGAGCAATGCTTAAAGAAACTAACTCTAGAGTAGAAACTTCGGAGAATTGTTTATAATTTGTGGAGAATGCATGTAATAGGACAATACATCATAAAAATGTTTGTTTTTCAAACAAACTTATTTATGGTCTTTATGCTATTACTCCCTTTGAGTTGCTGCCTTTGAGATCTAATGTTTTTGTGAGTGATTCAGCCCATTTTAAGTATGTTTTCATCAAATTAATGCAAACGGATGTGAAGCAAATGATTGAGGAGCAAGTTTTCACATTTACCTCAATAATAAACAAGAGAAGTAAACCACTTATGTTTCATCCGAGAGCATGGATTTGGATGCATTTTCGAAATAAACGACTTCAAAAAAGGACTAAATTGCATCCAAGGGGTGATGGACCATATCAAGTCCTTGCAAGAATCTTTTCAAAATTCCACACCATTGTGTTACACGGTGAGTATTATGAGATTTCAGTCTTTAATGTTATTAATTTGAGCCATTTTGATGTAGGAAATGTTGATCTTGATTCGAGGACGAATCTTTTTGAAGAAGGGGAAGATGATATGAGTCATGGAGGAACTCCAAAAGATCCTAAGCAAATAAAGTTCAACAAGCATTTATTTCACATGTGCAAAGATGGCTAGGCTCGGTTCAAGCTATATTTCACAATGAGCAGCACATTTCGAATGAAGAATTGACATATCATTCTTTGAAGATCAATGTGTGCAACTTATAAATCCATAAGGAAGATGTCTACAAAGATGACCTTGTGCAAGACTCATTAAACGTGCCAACTATGCTTTAAGTGGAAGATTGCAACAACTAAGCATATCATATTCACTTTTATTTACTTTTTAGTCAAACTTTCCTTATTTGTAACCGTGGGCATTAAGGGCACTAGTTTCCTTTTCTGTTTTTGCCAAAAGTAACCGAATGCTTTAATGCTTTGTTTCCTTTTATGTTTTCCTTTTCTTTTGCTGATTGTAGGCTTATAAAGCCTTGGGAAACACAATGTAAAAGGCAGATTATATTGAATGTAAAACAAGTACTCTTTGAGAGTTTCTTTTTGAAAACCAAATAGAGTTTTCAATTTCTTTGCAATTCTTGTGTTTAGGGTTGCTGCCTAGTCATTCAACTAGGAATTGATCAACTTAGTTATGGAGTGATTCAATCTAGAACAAGGAATCTCATTCTTGTCTCTAGGTCATTGATCTAAGAGGTAATCTCATCTAGCCTTAAATCTCTTGGTTGAAACTGATTATTTAGGGAGGGTTTGAGTTCTTGCTTCAAAGGTTCATGCTAAGCATAATAGCATAGCTTCTTTGGACTTGAAATTTGGCTTTGCCTTATCACAAGCTTTTCAATTGCAAACAACTTTTTGGACTGGTTCGGATCCTCTTTCGTTATTTTGGTCCAAAGAGGTTTCCCATAGAAGAGGTTCCTCCATTTGGATCTTTAGGATGGAACAAATCATGAGCACAACTTTGACAAGTGGGAAACCTTAGGTCTTTGGTATCAATATGATCCGAAGAGTGAAACAAGTACTTTGAAACAAGATTTTCAATTACAAACAAGTTTTTGGAGTGGTTTGGATACTATTTCGATATTTTGGTCCAAAGTGGATTCCCAATGAAGAGGTCCCACCATTTGGATCTTTAGGATTGACCAATTCATGAGGAAAACTTTGAAAAGTGGGAAACCTTAGGTCTTTGGTATCAACATGGTCCGAAGAGTGAAACGAGTACAGTGAAACAAACTTTTCAATTACAAACAAGTTTTTGGAGTGGTTCGGATCATCTTTCGAATTTTTGGTCCAAAGGGGATTCCCAAAGAAGAGGTTCCTCCAATTGGATCTTTAGGATGGACCAAATCATGAGCACAACTTTGACATGTGGGAAACCTTATGTCTTTGGTATCAATATGGTCTGAAGAGTGAAAAGAGTACTTTGAAACAAGCTTTTCAATTACAAACAAGTTTTTGGAGTGGTTCGGATCCTCTTTCGATATTTGGTCCAAAGAGGATTCCCAAAGAAGAGGTTCTTCCATTTGGATCTTTAGGATGGACCAAATCACGAGGAAAACTTTGAAAAGTGGAAACCTTAGGTCTTTGGTATCAATATGGTACGAAGAGTTAAACAAGTACCTTGAAACAAGCTTTTCAAATACAAACAAGTTTTTATAGTGGTTCGGATCCTCTTTCGATATTTTGGTCCAAACAGGATTCCCAAAGAAGAGGTTCCTCCATTTGGATCTTTAGGATGGATCAAATCATGATTACAATTTTGACAAGTGGGAAACCTTAGGTCTTTGGTATGAATATGGTCCGAAGATTGAAAAGAGTACATTGAAACAAAATTTTCAATTAGAAACATGTTTTATGAGTGGTTCGGATCCTCTTTTGATATTTTGGTCCAAACAGAATTCCCAAAGAAGAGGTTCATCCATTTGGATATTTAGGATGGACCAAATCATGAGCACAACTTTGACAAGTAGGAAACCTTAGGTCTTTGGTATCAATATAGTCCGAAGAATGAAATAAGTACTTTGAAACAAGATTTTCAATTACAAACAAGTTTTTATAGTGCTTCGGATCATCTTTCGATATTTTGGTCCAAACCGGATTCCCAAAGAAGAGGTTCCTCCATTGCGATCTTTAGGATGGACCAAATCATGAGCACAACTTTGACAAGAGGGAAACCTTAGGTCTTCGGATTCAATTTGGTCTAGAGAGTGAAACAAGTACTTTGAAACAAGCTTTTCAATTACAAACAAGTTTTTTGAGTGGTTCGGATCCTCTTTCGTTATTTTGGTCCAACAAGGATTCCAAAGAAGAGGTTCCTCCTTTTGGATCTTTAGAATGGACCAAATCATGAGCACAACTTTGACAAGTGGGAAACCTTAGGTCTTTAGTATCAATATGGTCTGAAGATTGAAACAAGCAATTTGAAACAAGCTTTTCAATTACAAACAAGTTTTTAGAGTGGTTCGGATCCTCTTTCGATATTTTGGTCCAAACAGGATTCCCAAAGAAAGGGTTACTCCATTTGGATCATTTGGATTAACCAAATCACGAGGAAAACTTTGTCACCTGGGAAACCTTAGGTCTTTTGTATCAATATGGTCCGAAGAGTGAAACAAGTACCTTGAAACAAGCTTTTCAATTACAAACAAGTTTTTATATGGTTCGGATCCTCTTTCGATATTTTGGTCCAAACAGGATTCCCAAAGAAGAGGTTCCTCCATTTGGATCTTTAGGATGAATCAAATCATGATTACAATTTTGACAAGTGGGAAACCTTAGGTCTTTGGTATGAATATGGTCCGAAGATTGAAAAGAGTACAATCAAACAAACTTTTCAATTACAAACATGTTTTTGAAGTGGTTCGGATCCTCTTTTGATATTTTGGTCCAAACAGAATTCCCAAAGAAGAGGTTCCTCCATTTGGATATTTAGGATGGACCAAATCATGAGCACAACTTTGACAAGTTGGAAACCTTAGGTCTTTGGTATCAATATAGTCCGAAGAATGAAATAAGTACTATGAAAAAAGATTTTCAATAACAAACAGGTTTTTATAGTGCTTCGGATCCTCTTTCGATATTTTGGTCCAAATCGGATTCCCAAAGAAGAGGTTCCTCCATTGCGATCTTTAGGATGGACCAAATCATGAGCACAACTTTGACAAGAGGGAAACCTCAGGTCTTCGGATTCAATTTGGTCTAAAGAGTGAAACAAGTACTTTGAAACAAGCTTTTCAATTACAAACAAGGTTTTTGAGTGGTTCGGATCCTCTTTCGTTATTTTGGTCCAAAGAGGATTCCCAAAGAAGAGGTTCCTCCTTTTGGATCTTTAGGATGGACCAAATCAAGAGCACAACTTTGACAAGTGGGAAACCTTAGGTCTTTATTATCAATATGGTTCGAAGGTTGAAACAAGCAATTTGAATCAAGCTTTTCAATTACAAACAAGTTTTTAGAGTGGTTCGGATCCTCTTTTGTTATTTTGGTCCAAACAGGATTCCCAAAGAAGAGGTTCCTCCATTTGGATCTTTTGGATGGACCAAATCACGAGGAAAACTTTGTCAAGTGGGAAACCTTAGGTCTTTGGTATCAATATGGTCGAAGAGTGAAACAAGTACTTTAAAACAAGCTTTTCAATTACAAACAAGTTTTTATAGTGCTTCGGATCCTCTTTCGATATTCTGGTCCAAACCGAATTCCCAAAGAAGAGGTTCCTTCATTTGGATCTTTACGATGGACCAAATCATGAGCACAACTTTGACAAGAGGGAAACCTTAGGTCTTCGGATTCAATTTTGTCTAGAGAGTGAAACAAGCTTTTCAATTACAAACAAGTTTTTGGAGTGGTTCAGATCCTCTTTCGTTATTTTGATCCAAAGAGGATTCTCAAAGAAGAGGTTCCTCCTTTTCGATCTTTAGGATGGACTAAATCACGAGGAAAACTTTGTCAAGTGGGAAACCTTAGGTCTTTGGAATCAATATGGTCCGAAGAGTGAAACGAGTACATTGAAACAAACTTTTCAATCACAAACAAGTTTTTGGAGTGGTTCCGATCCTCTTTTGTTAATTTGGTACAAAGATGTTTCCCAAAGAAGAGGTTCCTCGATTTGGATATTTAGGATGGACCAAATCACGAGGAAAACTTTGAAAAGTGGAAACCTTAGGTCTTTGGTATCAATATGGTCCGAAGAGTGAAACAAGTACTTTGAAACAAGCTTTTCAATTACAAACAAGTTTTTGGAGTGGTTCGGATCCTTTTTCGTTATTTTGGTCCAAACAGGGTTCCCAAAGAAGAGGTTCCTCCATTTGGATCTTTAGGATGGACCAAATCACGAGGAAAACTTTGACAAGTGGGATACCTTAGGTCTTTGGTATCAATATGGTCCGAAGAGTGAATCAAGTACTTTGAAACAAGCTTTTCAATTACAAACAAGTTTTTGGAGTGGTTCGGATCCTTTTTCGTTATTTTTGTCCAAACAGGGTTCCCAAAGAAGAGGTTCCTCCATTTGGATCTTTAGGATGGACTAAATCACGAGGAAAACTTTGACAAGTGGGATACCTTAGGTCTTTGGTATGAATATGGTCCGAAGAGTGAAACGAGTACATTAAAACAAACTTTTCAATTACAAACAAGTTTTTGGAGTGGTTCGGATCCTCTTTCGAATTTTTGGCATGCATTGGGACTACATCACAAACTACCTCATCTTTATACTTCCCAAGGCTAAAAGAAATGTAGCTTGCTTATGCACCTTCACCTCACCACTATTGTTTAACCATTGTAACTTGTAAGGTTTGGGATGTGGAATGGTAGGTAAATTTAGTCTTTTGACCAGAATTGAGCTCACAACATTTGTACAACTTCCTCCATCAATCACAATACTACATGGGGTCTCATTCACTAAACACCTAGTATGGAACAAGTTGTGTCTTTGGTCATCTTCAAAATTCTCCTTTATTTCAGAATTGAGAACTCTCCTACACAAGAGTGCTACTCTATTTCCTTCCTCCCGACTATCATCACTCGCCTCGGGTTCCTCAATATTTACCTCCATAGAATTACCCTCTTCAGCTTCCTCAAAATATTCTTCCTCAAAGTCACTCTCTTCCCAATCAGTTACTACTTCTTCCTCAACATCACTTTCTAATTCTCCTTCAAATTCATCCCTATTTTGCTTATTACTAGCCTGCACTAATCTACCCATACACCCATTAAGCTCCTCTAAAGTTTGAGTAAGTCTAGCAAAAGATCCCCCTTGTTCCTCTCTCCACCTAGCTTCACTAATCTCACCCCCATTGTTTCCCTCTTGTGTCATGATGTTCCTCACAAAGTAACAAGTATTAAGGACCTTACAACACTCCCTCACTATATGTCACTCAAGGAAACACTCGTGTTTAACACTCAAGGTAGGCCAATTTTAAAGTAGGTGCTCTCGGATATGAACTCACTTTTCAAGCAAGATTTGTGTTTAGAAAGCTACAAAAGTAATTCAATTAGTAAAATAAAACTAAGTATGAAAAGAAACAATAATAGAATAAGAAATCAGAAAAGGAAGCAAAAAGGTAGAAAAAACAGAATTTAAGACAAGGAAAAACTAGGAAAAAAGCCAAATATGGTAAGTCAAATTCGGAATTATTGGTGATATGAAACCCTAGGAAATTGATAAAGAAACCCTTTGATGCACAAAGAACCCCTTAGATGCAAATCCTAAAACCCCATGAACAAAAAGGTAAAACCTTTGGAAAATGATACAAAGGGTTTCTATTTCAATTTCCTAGGGTTTCATATCATTTGGAAATGAATTTTAAGATGGAAACTCATATATAGCTCAATCAATCAGTTATTAAGAGTGTACAATTGGAAAAATTCGAAATAATGATGAGAATTAAAGATGCCAATTAAGAATAGACAAGATCCGGATTTTAAGGAGTTGTCTGCGCACTGTTTTGATTTTCAAAATTTGAGTTGTTTACGGATCGAATTTCCTTAAATTTCCTTCTTGACAATGAAAGATAACTGATTAAATTAACTTTCCTATTCATATTGTGAAAGCTAATTTGAAAGATTGCACGCGTTTTAGACAGCAAGACAGAGCACTAAATGCGGCAGATTCAAAAATGGAAAGTATGAGCAGGATTTGAATGCCAACAGATCTGAATTGAATTGATGCTTAAATTGTGGATCTAAATTGATAAAATAACATTCAAAACTCAGAATTTTCAAAGCAAAGCATGAAGAACACAAGATGAACAATATAGTGCTCTCGGATGCAAAGCTCTCTTTCTCACTTTTTTTTTTTTTTTTTTTTTTGATTTTCAAGATCAGAACGTGATCTTCAATATGGAAACAAGATCAGAACGAAAATAAAAGAAAAATTATGGTTAGGACAGAAAATGAAAAGATAGGGCAGATTTGAAACAAACAAGAAAATGGCAAGGAAAGTAAAGGATATAATCAAATCTAGAGTTTGGCCAAGGTTTTGACCAAAGCTCTGATACCAACTGATAAGGCAAACCCAAATTGCAAGTCCAAAGAAGCTATGCTATTATGCTTAGCATGAACCTTTGAAGCAAGAACTCAAACCCTCCCTAACTAATCAGTTTCAACCAAGAGATTTAAGGCTAGATGAGATTACCTCTTAGATCAATGACCTAGAGACAAGAATGAGATTCCTTGTTCTAGATTGAATCACTCCACAACTAAGTTGATCAATTCCTAGTTGAATGACTCAGCAGCAACCCTAAACACAAGAATTACAAAGAAATTGAAAACTCTATTTGGTTTTCAAAAAGAAACTCTCAACGAGTACTTGTTTTACATTCAATATAATCTGCCTTTTACATTGTGTTTCCCACGGCTTTATAAGCCTACAATCAGCAAAAGAAAAGCAAAACATAAAAGGAATTAAAGCATTAAAGCATTCGGTTACAATTGGAAAAAACAGAAAAGGAAACTAGTGCCCTTAATGCCCACGGTTACAAATAAGGAAAGTTTGACTAAAAAGTAAATAAAAGTGAATCTGATATGCTTAGTTGTTGCAATCTTCCACTTAAAGCATAGTTGGCACGTTTAATGAGTCTTGCACAAGGTCATCTTTGTAGACATCTTCCTTATGGATTTATAAGTTGCACACATTGATCTTCAAAGAATGATAAGTCAATTCTTCATTCGAAATGAGCTGCTCATTGTGAAATATAGCTTGAACCGAGCCTAGCCATCTTTGCACATGTGAAATAAATGCTTGTTGAACTTTATTTGCTTAGGATCTTTTGGAGTGCCTCCATGATTCATATCAGCTTGTTTCAAAGTACTTGTTTCACTCTTCGGAACATATTGATACCAAATACCAAAGGTTTCCCACTTGTTAAAGTTTTCCTCGTGATTTGGTCCATCCTATAGATTTAAATGGTGGAACCTCTTCTTTGAGAATCCTGTTTGGACCAAAATATCGAAAGTGGATCCGAACCACTCCAAAAACTTTTTTGTAATTGAAAATCTTTTTCAAAGTACTCGTTTATTTCATCGGACCATATTGATACCAAAGACTTAAGGTTTCTGAGTTGTCAAAGTTTTCCTCGTGATTTTGTCCATCCTAAATATCCAAATGGAGGAACCTCTTCTTGGGGAATCCTGTTTGGTCCAAAATATCTAAAGAGGATCCGAACCACTATAAAAACTTGTTTGTAATTGAAAAGCTTGTTTCAAAGTACTTGTTTCACTCTTCGGACCATTTTGATACCAAAGACCTAAGGTTTCCCACTTGTCAAAGTTTTCCTCGTGATTTGGTCCATCCTAAAAATTTAAATGGTGGAACCTCTTCCTTGGGAATCCTGTTTGGACCAAAATATCGAAAGAGGATCTGAACCACTCCAAAAACTTGTTTGTTAATGAAAATCTTGTTTCAAAGTACTTGTTTTACTCTTTGGACCATATTGACACCAAAGACCTAAGGTTTCCACTTGTCAAAGTTTTCCTCGTGATTTCGCCCATCCTAAAGATCCAAATGGAGGAACCACTTCTTTTGGAATCCTCTTTGGAACAAAATATCGAAAGAGGATCCGAACCACTCCAAAAACTTGTTTGTAATTGAAAAGCTTGTTTCCAAGTACATGTTTTACTCTTCGGACCATATTGATACCAAAGACCTAAGGTTTCCCACTTGTAAAAGTTGTGCTCATGATTTGGTCCATCCTCATGATAAAAATGGAGGAACCTCTTCTTTGGGAATCCTCTTTGAACCAAAATAACGAAAGAGGATCCGAAACACTCCAAAAACTTGTTTGTAATTGAAAACCTTGTTTCAAAATACTTGTTTCACTCTCTAGACCAAATTGAATTCGAAGACCTAAGGTTTCCCACTTGTAAAAGTTGTGCTCATGATTTGGTCTCATCCTAAAGATCCAAATGGAGGAACCTTTCTTTTGGGAATCCGGTTTGGACCAAAATATCGAAAGAGGATCCGAAACACAATAAAAGCATGTTTGTAATTGAAAACTTGTTTCAAAGTACTTGTTTCATTCTTCGGACCGTTTTGATACCAAAGACCTAGGTTTCCCACTTATCAAAGTTTTCCTCGGTATTTGGTCCATCCTAAAGATCCAAATGGAGGAACCTCTTCTTTGGGAATCCTCTTTAGACCAAAATTTCGAAAGAGGATCCGAACCACTCCAAAAACTTGTTTGTAATTGAAAAGCTTGTTTCACTCTTCGGACCATATTGATACCAAAGACCTAAGGTTACCCACTTGTCAAAATTTCCTCGTGTTTTTGTCCATCTTAAAGATTTAAATGGTGGAACCTTTTCTTTGGGAATCCTGTTTGGACCAAAATATTGAAAGAGGATCCGAACCACTCGAAAAACTTGTTTGTATTTGAAACGCTTGTTTCAAAGTACTTTTTTCACTCTTCGGACCATTTTGATACAAAAGACCTAAGCTTTCCCACTTGTCAAAGTTGTGCTCATGATTTGGTCCATCCTAAAGATCCAAATGGAGGAGCCTCTTCTTTGGGAATCCTCTTTGGACCAAAAATTCGAAAGATGATCCGAACCACTTAAAAACTTGTTTGTAAATGAAAAGTTTGTTTCAATATACTTGTTTCACTCTTCGGACCATATTCATACCAAAGACCTAAGGTTTCCGACTTGTCAAAGTTTTCCTCGTGATTTCGTCCATCCTAAAGATCCAAATGGAGGTCCTCTTCTTTGGGAATCTTGTTTGGACGAAAATAGCTAAAGAGGATTCGAACCACTATAAAAACTTGATGTAATTGAAAAGCTTGTTTCTAAGTACTTGTTTCACCCTTCGGACCATTTTGATACCAAAGACCTAAGGTTTCCCACTTGTTAAAGTTTTCCTCGTAATTTAGTCCATCCTATAGATTTAAATGGTGGAACCTATTCTTTGGGAATCCTGTTTGGACCAAAATATCGAAAGAGGATCCGAACAACTCCAAAAACTTTTTTGTAATTGAAAATCTTTTTCAAAGTACTCGTTTCACTCGGACCATATTTATACCAAAGACCTAAGGTTACTGACTTGTCAAAGTTTTCCTCGTGATTTTGTCCATCCTAAAGATCCAAATGGAGGAAGGTCCAAAATATCTAAAGAGGATCTGAACCACTATAAATACTTGTTTGTAATTGAAAAGCTTGTTTCAAAGTACTTGTTTCACTCTTCGGACCATTTTGATACCAAAGACCTAAGGTTTCCCACTTGTCAAAGTTTTCCTCGTGATTTGGTCCATCCTAAAGATTTAAATGGTGGAACCTCTTCTTTGGGAATACAGTTTGGACCAAAATATCGAAAAAGGATCCGAACCACTCCAATAACTTGTTTGTTAATGAAAATCTTGTTATAAAGTACTTGTTTCACTCTTTGGACCATACTGACACCAAAGACCTAAGGTTTCCACTTGTCAAAGTTTTCCTCGTGATTTCGTCCATCCTAAAGATCCAAATGGACGAACCACTTCTTTTGGAATCCAATTTGGAACAAAATATCGAAAGAGGATCCGAACCACTCCAAAAACTTGTTTGTAATTGAAAAGCTTGTTTCAAAGTACCTGTTTCACTCTTCGGACCATATTGATACCAAAGACCGAAGGTTTCCCACTTGTAAAAGTTGTGCTCATGATTTGGTCCATCCTCAAGATAAAAATGGAGAAACCTCTTCTTTGGGAATCCTCTTTGAACCAAAATAACGAAAGAGGATCCGAAACACTCCAAAAACTTGTTTGTAATTGAAAACCTTGTTTCACTCTCTAGACCAAATTGAATTCGAAGACCTAAGGTTTCCCACTTGTAAAAGTTGTGCTCATGATTTGGTCTCATCCAAAAGATCCAAATGGAGGAACCTCTTCTTTGGGAATCCTGTTTGGACAAAAATATCAAAAGAGGATTCAAACCACTCTAAAAACTTGTTTTTAATCGAAACGCTTGATTCAAATTGGTTGTTTCAATCTTCGGACCATATTGATACTAAAGACCTAAGGTTTCCCACTTGTCAAAGTTGTGCTCTTGATTTGGTCCATCCTAAAGATCCAAAAGGAGGAACCTCTTCTTTGGGAATCCTCGTTGGACCAAAATAACGAAAGAGGATCCGAACCACTCAAAAAACTTGTTTGTAATTGAAAAGCTTGTTTCAAAGTACTTGTTTCACTCTCTAGACCAAATTGAATCCGAACACCTAAGGTTTCCCTCTTGTCAAAGTTGTGCTCATGATTTTGTCCATCCTAAAGATCGAATGGAGGAACCACTTCTTTGGGAATCCGGTTTGGACCAAAATATCGAAAAAGGATCCGAGGCACTATAAAAACTTGTTTGTTATTGAAAATCTTGTTTCAAAGTACTTATTTGATTTTTCGGACTATATTGATACCAAAGACCTAAGGTTTCCAACTTGTCAAAGTTGAGCTCATGATTTGGTCCATCCTAAATATCCAAATGGAGGAACCTCTGCTTTGGGAATTCTGTTTGGACCAAAATATCAAAAGAGGATCTGAACCACTCCAAAAACATGTTTCTAATTGAAAAGTTTGTTTCAATGTACTCTTTTCAATCTTCGGACCATATTCATACCAAAGACCTAAGGTTTCCCACTTGTCAAAGTTTTCCTCGTGATTTGGTCCATCCTAAAGATTTAAATGGTGGAACCTCTTCTTTGGGAATCCTGTTTGGACCAAAATATCGAAAAAGGATCCGAACCACTCCAATAACTTGTTTGTTAATGAAAATCTTGTTTCAAAGTACTTGTTTCACTCTTTGGACCATATTGACACCAAAGACCTCAGGTTTCCACTTGTCAAATTTTTCCTCGTGATTTCGTCCATCCTAAAGATCCAAATGGAGGAACCACTTCTTTTGGAATCCAATTTGGAACAAAATATCGAAAGAGGATCCGAACCACTCCAAAAACTTATTTGTAATTGAAAAGCTTGTTTCGAAGTACCTGTTTCACTCTTCGGACCATATTGACACCAAAGACCTAAGGTTTCCCACTTGTAAAAGTTGTGCTCATGATTTGGTCCATCCTCAAGATAAAAATGGAGGAACCTCTTCTTTGGGAATCCTCTTTAAACCAAAATAACGAAAGAGGATCCGAAACACTCCAAAAACTTGTTTGTAATTGAAAACCTTGTTTCAAAGTACTTGTTTCACTCTCTAGACCAAATTGAATTCGAAGACCTAAGGTTTCCCACTTGTAAAAGTTGTGCTCATGATTTGGTCTCATCCAAAAGATCCAAATGGAGGAACCTCTTCTTTGGGAATCCTGTTTGGACCAAAATATCAAAAGAGGATCCGAACCACTAAAACTTGTTTGTAATTGAAAAGCTTGATTCAAATTGCTTGTTTCATTGTTCGGACCGTATTGATACTAAAGACCTAAGGTTTCCCACTTGTCAAAGTTGTGCTCTTGATTTGGTCCATCCTAAAGATCCAAAAGGAGGAACCTCTTCTTTGGGAATCCTCGTTTGACCAAAATAACGAAAGAGGATCCGAACCACTCAAAAAACTTGTTTGTAATTGAAAAGCTTGTTTCAAAGTACTTGTTTCACTCTCTAGACCAAATTGAATCCGAAGACCTAAGGTTTCTCTCTTGTCAAAGTTGTGCTCATGATTTGTTCCATCCTAAAGATCGCAATGGAGGAACCTCTTCTTTTGGAATCCGGTTTGGACCAAAATATCGAAAAGGGATCCGAAGCACTATAAAAGCTTGTTTGTTATTGAAAATCTTGTTTCAAAGTACTTATTTCATTCTTCGGACTATATTGATACCAAAGACCTAAGGTTTCCAACTTGTCAAAGTTGTGCTCATGATTTGGTCCATCCTAAGTATCCAAATGGAGGAACCTCTTCTTTGGGAATTCTGTGTGGACCAAAATATCAAAAGAGGAACCGAACCACTACAAAAACATGTTTGTAATTGAAAAGTTTGTTTCAATGTACTCTTTTCAATCTTCGGACCATATTCATACCAAAGACCTAAGGTTTCCCACTTGTCAAAATTGTAATCATGATTTGATACATCCTAAAGATCCAAATGGAGGAACCTCTTCTTTGGGAATCCTGTTTGGACCAAAATATCGAAAGAGGATCCGAACCACTATAAAAACTTGTTTGTAATTGAAAAGCTTGTTTCAAGGTACTTGTTTCACTCTTCGGACCATATTGATACCAAAGACCTAAGGTTTCCCACGTGACAAAGTTTTCATCCTGATTTGGTCCATCAAAAGATCCAAATGGAGGAACCCTTTCTTTAGGAATCCTGTTTGGACCAAAATATCGAAAGAGGATCCGAACCACTCTAAAAACTTGTTTGTAATTGAAAAGCTTGTTCCAAATTGCTTGTTTCAATCTTCGGACCATATTGATACTAAAGACCTAAGGTTTCCCACTGGTCAAAGTTGTGCTCATGATTTGGTCCATCCTAAAGATCCAAAAGGAGGAACCTCTTCTTTGGAATCCTCGTTGGACCAAAATAACGAAAGAGGATCCGAACCACTCAAAAAACTTGTTTGTAATTGAAAAGCTTGTTTCAAAGTACTTGTTTCACTCTCTAGACCTAATTGAATCCGAAGACCTAAGGTTTCCCTCTTGTCAAAGTTGTGCTCATGATTTGGTCCATCCTAAAGATCGCAATGGAGGAACCTCTTCTTTGGGAATCCGGTTTGGACCAAAATATCGAAAGAGGATCCGAAGCACTATAAAAACTTGTTTGTAATTGAAAATCTTGTTTCAAAATACTTATTTCATTCTTCGGACTATATTGATACCAAAGACCTAAGGTTTCCAACTTGTCAAAGTTGTGCTCATGATTTGGTCCATCCTAAATATCCAAATGGAGGAACCTCTTCTTTGGGTATTCGGTTTGGACCAAAATATCAAAAGAGGATCCGAACCACTCCAAAAACATGTTTCTAATTGAAAAGTTTGTTTCAATGTACTTTTTTCAATCTTCGGACCATATTCATACCAAAGACCTAAGGTTTCCCACGTGTCAAAATTGTAATCATGATTTGATCCATCCTAAAGATCCAAATGGAGGAACATCTTCTTTGGGAATCCTGTTTGGACCAAAATATCGAAAGAGGATCCGAACCACTATAAAAACTTGTTTGTATTTGAAAAGCTTGTTTCAAGGTACTTGTTTAACTCTTCGGACCATATTGATACCAAAGACCTAAGGTTTCCACTTTTCAAAGTTTTCCTCGTGATCTGATCCATCCTAAAGATCCAAATGGAAGAACCTCTTTTTTGGGAATCCTCTTTGGACCAAATATCGAAAGAGGATCCGAACCACTCCAAAAACTTGTTTGTAATTGAAAAGCTTGTTTCAAAGTACATGTTTCACTCTTCGGACCATATTGATACCAAAGACCTAAGGTTTCCCACGTGTAAAAGTTGTACTTATGATATGGTCCATCCTCAAGATAAAAATGGAGGATCCTCTTCTTTGGGAATTCTCTTTGAACCAAAATAACGAAAGAGGATCTGAACCACTCAAAAAACTTGTTTGTAATTGAAAAGCTTGTTTCAAAGTACTTGTTTCACTCTCTAGACCAAATTGAATCCGAAGACCTAAGGTTTCGCTCTTGTCAAAGTTGTGCTCATGATTTGGTCCATCCTAAAGATCGCAATGGAGGAACCTCTTCTTTGGGAATCCGGTTTGGACCAAAATATCGAAAAAGGATCCGAAGCACTATAAAAGCTTGTTTGTTATTGAAAATCTTGTTTCAAAGTACATATTTCATTCTTCGGACTATATTGATACCAAAGACCTAAGGTTTCCAACTTGTCAAAGTTGTGCTCATGATTTGGTCCATCCTAAATATCCAAATGGAGGAACCTCTTCTTTGGGAATTCTGTTTGGACCAAAATATCAAAAGAGGAATCGAACCACTACAAAAACATGTTTGTAATTGAAAAGTTTGTTTCAATGTACTCTTTTCAATCTTCGGACCATATTCGTACCAAAGACCTAAGGTTTCCCACTTGTCAAAATTGTAATCATGATTTGATTCATCCTAAAGATCCAAATGGAGGAACCTCTTCTTTGGGAATCCTGTTTGGACCAAAATATCGAAAGAGGATCCGAACCACTATAAACACTTGTTTGTAATTGAAAAGCTTGTTTCAAGGTACTTGTTTCAATCTTCGGACCATATTGATACCAAAGACCTAATGTTTCCCACGTGACAAAGTTTTCCTCGTGATTTGGTTCATCAAAAGATCCAAATGGAGGAACCCTTTCTTTAGGAATCCTGTTTGGACCAAAATATCGAAAGAGGATCCGAACCACTCTAAAAACTTGTTTGTAATTGAAAAGCTTGTTTCGAACTGCTTGTTTCAATCTTCGGACCATATTGATACTAAAGACCTAAGGTTTCCCACTGGTCAAAGTTGTGCTCATGATTTGGTCCATCCTAAAGATCCAAAAGGAGAAACCTCTTCTTTGGAATCCTCGTTCGACCAAAATAACGAAAGAGGATCCGAACCACTCGAAAAACTTTTTTGTAATTGAAAAGCTTGTTCAAAGTATTTGTTTCACTCTCTAGACCTAATTGAATCCAAAGACCTAAGGTTTCCCTCTTGTCAAAGTTGTGCTCATGATTTGGTCCATCCTAAAGATCGCAATGGAGGAACCTCTTCTTTGGGAATCCGGTTTGGACCAAAATATCGAAAGATGATCCGAAGCACTATAAAAACTTGTTTGTAATTGAAAATCTTGTTTCAAAGTACTTATTTCATTCTTCGGACTATATTGATACCAAAGACCTAAGGTTTCCAACTTGTCAAAGTTGTGCTCATGATTTGGTCCATCCTAAATATCCAAATGGAGGAACCTCTTCTTTGGGAATTCGGTTTGGACCAAAATATCAAAAGAGGATCCGAATCACTCCAAAAACATGTTTCTAATTGAAAAGTTTGTTTCAATGTACTCTTTTCAATCTTCGGACCATATTCATACCAAAGACCTAAGGTTTCCCACTTGTCAAAATTGTAATAATGATTTGATCCATCTTAAAGATCCAAATGGAGGAACATCTTCTTTGGGAATCCTGTTTGGACCGAAATATCGAAAGAGGATCCGAACTCTTCGGACCATATTGTTTAACTCTTCGGACCATATTGTTACCAAAGACCTAAGGTTTCCAATTTTCAAAGTTTTCCTCGTGATTTTGTCCATCCTAAAGATCCAAATGGAAGAACCTCTTCTTTGGGAATCCTCTTTGGAGCAAATATCGAAAGAGGATCCGAACCACTCCAAAAACTTGTTTGTAATTGAAAAGCTTGTTTCTAAGTACATGTTTCACTCTTCGGACCATATTGATACCAAAGACCTAAGGTTTCCCACTTGTAAAAGTTGTGCTTATGATATGGTCCATCCTCAAGATAAAAATGGAGGAACCTCTTCTTTGGGAATTCTCTTTGAACCAAAATAACGAAACAGGATCCGAACCACTCCAAAAACTTGTTTGTAATTGAAATCCTTGTTTCAAAGTACTTGTTTCACTCTCTAGACCAAATTGAATTCGAAGACCTAAGGTTTCCCACTTGTAAAAGTTGTGCTCATGATTTGGTCTCATCCTAAAGATCCAAATGGAGGAACCTCTTCTTTGGGAATCCGGTTTGGACCAAAATATCGAAAGAGGATCCGAAGCACTATAAAAGCATGTTTGTAATTGAAAGCTTGTTTCAAAGTACTTGTTTCATTCTTCGGACCATTTTGATACCAAAGACCTAAGGTTTCCCACTTATCAAAGTTTTCCTCGGTATTTGGTCCATCCTAAAGATCCAAATGGAGGAACCTCTTCATTGGGAATCCTCTTTAGACCAAAATTTTGAAAGAGGATCCGAACCACTCCAAAAACTTGTTTGTAATGTAAAAGCTTGTTTCAAAGTACTTGTTTCACTCTTCGGACCATATTGATACCAAAGACCTAAGGTTTCCCACTTGTCAAAGTTTTCCTCGTGATTTTCGTCCATCCTAAAGATCCAAATGGAGGAACCTCTTCTTTGGGAATCCTGTTTGGATGAAAATATCTAAAGAGGATTCGAACCACTATAAAAACTTGATGTAATTGAAAAGCTTGTTTCTAAGTATTGGTTTCACCCTTCGGACCATTTTGATACCAAAGACCTAAGGTTTCCCACTTGTTAAAGTTTTCCTCGTAATTTGGTCCATCCTATAGATTTAAATGGTGGAACCTCTTCTTTGGGAATCCTGTTTGGACCAAAATATCGAAAGAGGATCCGAACCACTCCAAAAACTTTTTTGTAATTGAAAATCTTTTTCAAAGTACTCGTTTCACTCGGACCATATTGATACCAAACACCTAAGGTTTCTGACTTGTCAAAGTTTTCCTCGTGATTTTGTCCATCCTAAAGATCCAAATGGAGGAACCTCTTCTTTGGGAATCCTGTTTGGTCCAAAATATCTAAAGAGGATCCTAACCACTATAAATACTTGTTTGTAATTGAAAAGCTTGTTTCAAACTACTTGTTTCACTCTTCGGACCATTTTGATACCAAAGACCTAAGGTTTCCAACTTGTCAAAGTTTTCCTCGTGATTTGGTCCATCCTAAAGATTTAAATGGTGGAACCTCTTCTTTGGGAATCCTGTTTGGACCAAAATATCGAAAAAGGATCCGAACCACTCCAATAACTTGTTTGTTAATGAAAATCTTGTTTCAAAGTACTTGTTTCACTCTTTGGACCATATTGAAACCAAAGACCTAAGGTTTCCACTTGTCAAAGTTTTCCTACTGATTTCGTCCATCCTAAAGATCCAAATGGAGGAACTACTTCTTTTGGAATCCAATTTGGAACAAAATATCGAAAGAGGATCCGAACCACTCCAAAAACTTGTTTGTAATTGAAAAGCTTGTTTCCAAGTACATGTTTTACTCTTCGGACCATATTGATACCAAAGACCTAAGGTTTCCCACTTGTAAAAGTTGTGCTCATGATTTGGTCCATCCTCAAGATAAAAATGGAGGAACCTCTTCTTTGGGAATCCTCTTTGAACCAAAATAACGAAAGAGGATCCGAAACACTCCAAAAACTTGTTTGTAATTGAAAACCTTGTTTTAAAGTACTTGTTTCACTCTCTAGACCAAATTGAATTCGAAGACCTAAGGTTTACCACTTGTAAAATTTGTGCTCATGATTTGGCCACATCCTAAAGTTCCAAATGGAGGAACCTCTTCTTTGGGAATCCGGTTTGGATCAAAATATCGAAAGAGGATCCGAAGCACTATAAAAGCATGTTTGTAATTGAAAGCTTGTTTCAAAGTACTTGTTTCAATCTTCGGACCATTTTGATACCAAAGACCTAAGGTTTCCCACTTATCAAAGTTTTCCTCGGTATTTATTCCATCCTAAAGATCCAAATGGAGGAACCTCTTCTTTGGGAATCCTCTTTAGACCAAAATTCCGAAAGAGGATCCGAACCACACCAAAAACTTGTTTGTAATTGAAAAGCTTGTTTCAAAATACTTGTTTCACTCTTCGGACCATATTGATACCAAAGACCTAAGGTTTCCCACTTGTCAAAGTTTTCCTCGTGATTTTGTCCATCTTAAAGATTTAAATGGTGGAACCTCTTCTTTGGGAATCCTGTTTGGACCAAAATATCGAAAGAGGATCCGAACCACTCCAATAACTTGTTTGTATTTGAAAAGCTTGGTTAAAAGTACATTTTTCACTCTTCGGACCATTTTGATACCAAAGACCTAAGCTTTCCCACTTGTCAAAGTTGTGCTCATGATTTGGTCCATCCTAAAGATCCAAATGGAGGAACCTCTTCTTTGGGAATCCTCTTTGGAATAAAAATTCGAAAGATGATCCGAACAACTCCAAAAACTTGTTTGTAATTGAAAAGTTTGTTTCAATGTACTCGTTTCACTCTTCGGACCATATTCATACCAAAGACCTAAGGTTTCCGACTTGTCAAAGTTTTCCTCGTGATTTGGTCCATCTTAAAGATCCAAATGGAGGAACCTCTTCTTTAGGAATCTTGTTTGGACCAAAATATCTAAAGAGGATTCGAACCACTATAAAAACTTGATGTAATTGAAAAGCTTTTTTCTAAGTACTTGCTTCACCCTTCGGACCATTTTGATTCCAAAGACCTAAGGTTTCCCACTTGTTAAAGTTTTCCTCGTGATTTGGTCCATCCTATAGATTTAAATGGTGGAACCTCTTCTTTGGGAATCCTGTTTGGACCAAAATATCGAAAGTGGATCCGAACCACTCCAAAAACATTTTTGTAATTGAAAATCTTTTTCAATGTACTCGTTTCACTCTTCGGACCATATTGATACCAAAGACCTAGGGTTTCTAACTTGTCAAAGTTTTCCTCGTGATTTGGTCCATCCTAAAGATCCAAATGGAGGAACCTCTTCTTTGGGTGCCCTGTTTGGACCAAAATATCGAAAGAGGATCCGAACCACTCCAAAAACTTGTTTGTAATTGAAAAGCTTGTTTCAAAATACTTGTTTCACTCTTCGGACCATATTAATACCAAAGACCTAAGGTTTCCACTTTTCAAAGTTTTCCTCGTGATTTGGTCCATCCTAAATTCCAAATGGAGGAACCTCTTCTTTGGGAATCCTCTTTGGACAAAATTAACGAAAGAGGATCTGAACCACTCCAAAAACTTGTTTGTAATTGAAAAGTTTGTTTCAATGTACTAGTTTCACTCTTCAGACCATATTGATACCAAAGACCTAAGGTTTCCCACTTGACAAAGTTTTCCTCGTGATTTGGTCCATCCTAAAGATCGAAAAGGAGGAACCTCATCTTTGAGAATCCTCTTTGGATCAAAATAACGAAAGTGGATCTGAACCACTCCAAAAACTTGTTTGTAATTGAAAAGCTTGTTTCAAAGTACTTGTTTCACTCTCTAGACAAAATTGAATCCGAAGACCTAAGGTTTCCCTCTTGTCAAAGTTGTGCTCATGATTTGGTCCATCCTAAAGATCGCAATGGAGGAACCTCTTCTTTGGGAATCCGGTTTGGACCAAAATATCGAAAGAAGATCCGAAGCACTATAAAAACTTGTTTGTAATTGAAAATCTTGTTTCAAAGTACTTATTTCATTCTTCGGACTATATTGATACCAAAGACCTAAGGTTTCCAACTTGTCAAAGTTTTCCTCGTGATTTGGTCCATAATAAATATCCAAATGGAGGAACCTCTTCTTTGGGAATTCTGTTTGAACCAAAATATCAAAAGAGGATCCGAACCACTTCAAAAACATGTTTCAAATTGAAAAGTTTGTTTCAATGTACTCTTTTCAATTTTCGGACCATATTCATACCAAAGACCTAAGGTTTCCCAGTTGTCAAAATTGTAATCATGATATTATCCATCCTAAAGATCCCAATGGAGGAACCTCTTATTTGGGAATCCTGTTTGGACCAAAATATCGAAAGAGGATCTGAACCACTATAAAAACTTTTTTGTAATTGAAAAGCTTGTTTCATTCTTCGGACCATATTGATACCAAAGACCTAAGGTTTCCACTTTTCAAAGTTTTCCTTATGATTTGGTCCATCCTAAAGATCAAAATGGAAGAACCTCTTCTTTGGGAATCCTCTTTGGACCAAATATCGAAAGAGGATCCGAACATCTCCAAAAACTTGTTTGTAATTGAAAAGCTTGTTTCAAAGTACTCTTTTCACTCTTCAGACCATATTGATGCCAAAGACATAAGGTTTCCCACATGTCAAAGTTGTGCTCATGATTTGGTCCATCCTAAAGATCCAAATGGAAGAACCTCTTCTTTGGGAATCCCCTTTGGACCAAAAATTCGAAAGATGATCCGAACCACTCCAAAAACTTGTTAGTAATTGAAAAGTTTGTTTCAATGTACTCGTTTCACTCTACGGACCATATTGATACCAAAGACCAAAGGTTTCCCACTTTTCAAAGTTTTCCTCATGAATTGGTCAATCCTAAAAGTACTTGTTTCACTCTTCGGACCATTTTGATACCAAAGACCTAAGGTTTCCGACTTGTCCAAGTTTTCCTCGTCATTTGGTCCATCCTAAAGATCCAAATGGAGGAACCTCTTCTTTGGGAATCCTCTTTGGACCAAAATATCGAAAGAGTATCCGAACCACTCCAAAAACTTGTTTGTAATTGAAAAGCTTGATTCAAAGTACTTGTTTAACTCTTCGGACCATATTGATACCAAAGACCTAAGGTTTCCACTTGTCAAAGTTTTCTCCGTGATTTGGTCCATCCTAAATGTCCAAATGGAGGAACCTCTTCTTTGGGAATCCTCTTTGGACAAAATTAACGAAAAAGGATCCAAACAACTCCAAAAACTTGTTTGTAATTGAAAAGTTTTTTTTAATGTATTCGTTTCACTGTTCGGACCTTATTGATACCAAAGACCTAAGGTTTCCCACTTCTCAAAGTTTTCCTCGTGATTTGGTCCATCCTAAAGATCCAAAAGGAGGAACCTCTTCTTTGGGAATCCTCTTTGGACCAAAATAACGAAAGAGGATCAGAACCACCCCATAAACTTATTTGTAATTGAAAAGCTTGTACCAAAGTACTTGTTTCACTATCTAGACCAAATTGAATCCGAAGACCAAAGGTTTCCCACTTGTCAAAGTTTTGCTCATGATTTGGTCCATCCTAATGATCCAAATGGAGGAACCTCTTCTTTAGGAATCCGGTTTGGACCAAAATATCGAAAGAGGATCCGAAGTACTATAAAAACTTGCTTGTAATTGAAATGCTTATTTCAAAGTAATTGTTTCACTCTTCGGACCATTTTGATACGAAAGACCTAAGGTTTCCCACTAGTCAAAGTTGTGCTCATGATTTGGTCCATCCTAAAGATCCAAATGGAGGAACCTCTTCTATGGGAATCCTCTTTGGACAAAATAACGAAAGAGGATCCGAACCACCCCAAAAACTTATTTGTAATTAAAAAGATTGTTTCAAAGTACTTGTTTCACTCTCTAGACCAAATTGAATCCGAAGACATAAGGTTTCCCACTTGTCAAAGTTGTGCTCATGATTTGGTCCATCCTAATGATCCAAAACGAGGAACTTCTTCTTTGGGAATCCGGTTTGGACCAAAATATCGAAAGAGGATCCGAAGCACTATAAAAACTTGTTTGTAATTCAAAAGCTTGTTTCAAAGTACTTCTTTCACTCTTCGGACTATTTTGATACCAAGGACCTAAGGTTTCCCACTTGTCAAAGTTTTCCTGGTCATTTGGTCCATCCTAAAGATCCAAACGGACGAACCTTTTCATTGGGAATCCTCTTTGGACCTAAATTTCGAAAGATTATCCGAACCACTCCAAAAACTTGTTTGTAATATAAAGCTTTTTTCAAAGTACTTGTTTTACTCTCTAGACCAAATTGAATACAAAGACTTAGGTTTCCCACTTGTCAAAGTTGTCCTCATGATTTTGTCCATCCTAAAGATCCAAATGGAGGAAGCTCTTCTTTGGGAAACCTGTTTGGACCAAAATATTTAAAGAGGATCGGAACCATTCCAAAAACTTGTTTGTAATTGAAAAGATTGTTTCAAAGTACTTGTTTCACTCTTCACACCATTTTGATACCAAAGAACTAAGGTTTCCCACTGGTCAAAGTTTGCCTCGTGATTTGGTCCATCCTAAAGATCCAAATGGAGGATGCACTTCTTTAGGAATCGTCTTTGGATCAAAATATCGGAATAGGATCCGAACCACTCCAAAAACGTGTTTGTAATTGAAAATCATGTTTCAAAGTAATTGTTTCACTCTTCGAACCATAATGATTCCAAAGACCTAAGGTTTCTCACTTGTCAAAGTTGTGCTCATGATTTGGTCCATCCTAATGATCCAAATGAAGGAACCTCTTCTTTGGGAATCCTGTTTGGATCAAAATATCAAAAGATGATCCGAACCACTCCAAAAACTTGTTTGTAATTGAAAAGCTTGTTTCAAAGTACTTGTTTAACTCTTCGGACCATTTTGATACCAAAGGCCTAAGGTTTCCGACTTGTCAAAGTTTTCCATGTCATTTGGTCCATCCTAACGATCCAAATGGAGGAACCTCTTCTTTGGGAATCCTGTTTGGACCAAAATATCGAAAGAGGATCCGAACCACTCCAAAAACTTGTTTGTAATTGAAAAGCTTGTTTCACTCTCTAGACCAAATTCAATCCGAAGACCTACGGTTTCCCACTTTTCAAAGTTGTGCTTATGATTTGGTCCATCCATAAGATCCAAATGGAGGAACCAATACTTTGGGAATCCGAATTGGACCAAAATATCGAAAGAGGATCCGTAGCACTATAAAAACTTGTTTGTAATTAAAAAGCTTGTTTAAAATTACTTGTTTCAGACTTCGGACCATTTTGATACTAAAGACCTAAGGGTTCCCACTTGTCAAAATTGTAATCATGATTTGATCCATCCTATAGATCCAAATGGAGGAACCTCTTCTTTGGGAATCCTGTTCGGACCAAAATATCGAAAGAGGATCCGAACCACTATAAAAACTTGTTTGTTATTGAAATGATTGTTTCAAAGTACTTGTTTCACTCTTCGGACCATATTGATACCAAAGACCTAAGGTTTCCTCTTGTCAAAGTTTTACTCGTGATTTGGTCCATCCTAAAGATCCAAATGGAGAAACCTCTTCTTTGGGAATCCTCTTTGGACCAAAATATCGAAAGAGGATCCGAACCATTCCAAAAACTTGTTTGTAATTGAAAAGCTTGTTTCAAAGTACTTGTTTCACTCTTGGACCATATTGATACCAAAGACCTAAGATTTCCCACTTTTCAAAGTTGTCCTCGTGATTTGGTCCATCCTTAAGATCCAAATGAAGGATCCTGTTCTTCGGGAATCCTTTTTGGACCAAAATTTTGAAAAACTATCTGAACCACTCCAAAAACATGTTTGTAATTGAAAGCTTGTTAAAAAGTACTTTTTTCACTCTCTAGACTAAAATGAATCCGAAATCCTATGGTTTCCCACTTGTCAAGTTCAAACACCCTATGCTATTATACTTAGCATGAACCCTTGAAGCATGAATTCAAACCCTCCCTAACTATTCGATTTCAACCATAAGGAAAGGCTAGAAACAGATTGCCCTATGTGATCTAAAAATCATGAAACGGACAAACTTTTACGTTCCATCATCTCATGACTCTAAACACTCCGCAAGTTGGTTGATCACTCCCCTCTTGAATGTTTCTAAACATGTAATCTAAAGCAAGATTACAAAGGGTGAGGCGCAAGGCTCTCAATGTGCATAAAAATGCTACATTTTATTCAATCTTTTGAATCTGTCAAGTCTTACAAGTGCTACTTTACAATGGCTGATACATGGCCTATTTATAGGCTTAAATTACATGTAAATTCGTTCATAATGCTCCCATAACAGCCCAATTAAGTCCCTAGCATGTAACCTACGAATTTAAAGTAAAAACTTAAGTTACATCTACCACCATTTAATTTGTAACTTAAAATACAACTATTACAATTGAAACTGATATTTGAACTCTAAATTAAGTTTTTAAATCTTCATTAAAGCTTGTCTTGATATTGCTTTGAGTTCCCTTGAATGAAGCTTTGAGTTGTCATAAATGCATCTAGAGTTGTCATCAATGCTACTACACTTGAAGCTTGAGTTGTCATAAATACATCTGGAGTGCATTAAATGCAACTTGAGTTGTCATCAATGCATGTACTCTTTAAGCTTGAATTCCTTAAATACATGGCTATATAATCCATATCAGTTTCAATCTTCGGACTATATTCATACCAAAGACATAAGGTTTCCCACTTGTTCAAATTGTAATCATGATTTGATCTATCCTAAAGATCCAAATAGAGGATCCTCTTCTTTGGTAATCCTGTTTGTACCAAAATATCGAAAGAGGATCCGAACCACTAAAAAAACTCTTTTTAATTGAGATACTTGTTTCAAAAAACTTGTTTCACTCTTCGGACCATATTGATACCAAAGACCTAAGGATTCCACTTGTCAAAGTTTTCCTCGTGATTTGGTCCATCCTAAAGATCCAAATGGAGGAACCTCTTCTTTGGGAATTCTTGATATGAAACCCTAGAAAATTGAAATAGAAACCCTTTGAAAGACAAAGAACCCCTAAATGCAAATCCTAAAACCCCATGAACAAAAAGGTAAAACCCTTGGAAAACAAGAAGAGAAAGATTATTCCAATGATCTATGATCTTGAAATAAGAGAACTTGTTCTTATTTCAAGATTGAAACAATCCACAAACACAATAGATCAATTCATGCTTGAATGTTTCTAAAACATGCAACCTAGAACAAGGCTACAAAACTAAGCAATTTAAGCAAAGCAAAAGGCAATATTATTATCATATCAATTCTTGGTCTTTAGGGTTACAAATGAGGCCTTTAAATAGGCAAAGAAACCCTAAAAATAAGCTAGGAAATTCGGAGTACAAGGAGCACAAAATCTGCCCAAAACTTGCCTTATGTGAAATTGGCAGATTTTGTGGAAAATCTTTTCTAGAGAATAATATCTTTCCTAATCCTTTCCACACATATAAAATGAATATAAAAGACCTAAAACATGTCTAAATACATCATAAATTCGTTGGAGCCATTTTGGGAACAAATATGGAAACTTTGGAAACAAATATGGAAACTGGTCCAAATAAGGAAAGTTTGCAAAAGTGATGCAACTTTCCTAATTAGCTCTTCTCTTCAATTCCGATTGAACAAGTCTTCAATACTCTTCCTCCAAATTTATTTATCATAGATTGAAGTTCATCACGTCCTCTTCCATAGCCTCCATGATCGGATCTTCGAAGCTTGTCTTGACTTTGCTAATGTAGGCCTGTAAATGGATGTCAATGCTTCTCTTGAACTTTAATGTTGTGATTTGTCCTTTGGCTTTTTGTGATGTTCCATGATTCATATCAATTCTCGTTCGACTAAAATTCCAAAAGAGGATCCGAACTACTATAAAAACTTGTTTGTAATTGAAAAGCTTGTTTCAAAGTATTTGTTTCACTCTTCGGAATATATTGATACCAAAGACCTAAGGTTTCCCACTTCTCAAAGTTGTACTCATGATTTGTTCCATCCTAAAGATCCAAATGGAGGAACCTCTTCTTTGGGAATCCTCTTTGGACAAAAAATTTGAAAGATAATCCGAACCACTCCAAAAACTTGTTTGTAATTGAAATGCTTGTTTCAAAGTACTTGTTTCACTCTTCGGACCATATTGATACCAAAGTTCTAAGATTTCCCACTTGTCAAAGTTGTGCTCATGATTTGGTCCATCCTAAAGATCCAAATGGAGGAACCTCTTCTATGGGAATCTGGTTTGGACCAAAATGTCGAAAAAGGATCTGAAGGACTATAAAAACTTGTTTGTAATAGAAAAGCTTGTTTCAAAGTACTTGTTTCACTCTTCGGACCATATTGATACCAAAGGCCTAAGGTTTCCCACTTGTCAAAGTTGTGCTCATGATTGGGTCCATCCTAAAGATCCAAATGGAGGAACCTCTTCTTTGGGAATCCTCTTTGGACCAAAAATTCGAAAAATGATCCGAACCACTCCAAAAACTTGTTTGTAATTGAAAAGCTTGTTTCAATGTACTCGTTTCACTCTTCGGACCATATTCATACCAAAGACCTACGGTTTCCGACTTGTCAAAGTTTTCCTCCTGATTTGGTCCATCCTAAAGATCCAAATGGAGGAACCTCTTCTTTGGGAATCCTATTTGTACCAAAATATCTAAAGAACATCCGAACCACTATAAAAACTTGTTTGTAATTGAAGAGCTTGTTTCGAAGTTCTTGTTTCACTCTTCGGACCATTTTGATTCCAAAGACCTAAGGTTTCCCACTTGTCAAAGTTTTCCACGTGATTTGGTCCATCCTAAAGATTTGATTGGTGGAACCTCTTCTTTGGGAATCCTACTTGGACCAAAATATCGAAAGAGCATCCGAACCACTCCAAAAACTTGTTTGTAATTGAAAAGTTTGTTTCAATGTACTCGTTTAAATCTTCAGACCATATTCATACTAAAGACCTAAGGTTTCCCACTTGTCAAAATTGTAATCATGATTTGATCCATCCTATAGATCCAAATGGAGGAACCTCTTCTTTGGGAATCCTGTTCGGACCAAAATATCGAAAGAGGATCCGAACCACTATAAAAACTTGTTTGTAATTGAAATGCTTGTTTCAAAGTACTTGTTTCACTCTTCGGACCATATTGATACCAAAGACCTAAGTTTCCACTTGTCAATGTTTTCCTCGTGATTTGGTCCATCCTAAAGATCCGAATGGAGGAACCTCTTCTTTGGGAATTCTCTTTGGACCAATATATCGAAAGAGCATTCGAACAACTCCAATAACTTGTTTGTAATTGAAAAACTTGTTTCACTCTTCGGACCATTTTAATACCAAAGACGTAAGGTTTCCCACTTGTCAAAGTTTTCCTCGTGATTTGGTCCATCCTAAAGATCCAAATGGAGGAACCTCTTATTTGGGAATCCTCTTTCGACCAAAATTTCGAAAGATTATTCGAACCACTCCAAAAACTTGTTTGTAATATAAACCTTTTTTCAAAGTACTTGTTTTACTCTCTAGACCAAATTGAATACAAAGACCTAAGGTTTCCCACAGGTCAAAGTTGTGCTCATGATATTGTCCATCCTAAAGATCCAAAGGGAGGAACCTCTTCTTTGGGAATCCTGTTTGGACCAAAATATTTAAATAAGATCCGAACCATTCTAAAAACTTGTTTGTAATTGAAAAGATTGTTTCAAAGTACTTGTTTCACTCTTCGGACCATATTGAAACCAAAGAACTAAGGTGTCCCACTTGTCAAAGTTTTCCTCGTGATTTGGTCTATCCAAAGATCCAAATGGTGGAAGCTCTTCTTTAGGAATCCTCTTTGGACCAAAATATCGAAATAGGATCCGAACGACTCCAAAAACTTGTTTATAATTGAAAATCTTTTTTCAAAGTAATATTTTCACTCTTCGGACCATATTGTTACCAAAGACCTAAGGTTTCCCACTTGTCAAAGTTTTCCTCATGATTTGGTCCATCCTAAAGATCCAAATAGAGGAACCTCTTCTTTGGGAATCCTCTTTGGACCAAAATAACGAAAGAAAATCCGAACCACTCCAAGAACTTGTTTGTAATTGAAAAGGTTGTTTCAAAGTACTTGTTTCACTCTCTAGACCTAATTGAATCCGAAGACCTACGGTTTCCCACTTGTCAAAGTTGTGCTCATGATTTGGTCCATCCTAAAGATCTAAATGGGGGAACCTCTTCTTTGGGAATCCGTTTTGGACCAAAATATCAAATGAGGATCCGATGCAGTATAAAAACTTGTTTGTAATTGAAAAGCTTGTTTCAAAGTACTTGCTTCTCTCTTCGGACCATTTTGATACCAAAGACCTAAGGTTTCCCACTTATCAAAGTTTTCCTCGTGATTTGGTCCATCCTAAAGATCCAAATGGAGGAACCTCTTCTTTGGGAAACCTCTTGCCACAAAAATTTCGAAAGAGAATCCGAACCACTCCAAAAACTTGTTTGTAATTGAAAATCTTGTTTCAAAGTACTTGTTTCACTCTTCGGACCATATTGATACCAAAGACCTAAGGTTTCATACTTGTCAAAGTTGTGCTCATGATTTGGTCCATCCTAAAGATCCAAATGGAGGAACCTCTTCTTAGGGAATCCTGTTTGGACCAAAATATCAAAAGAGGATCCGAACCACTCCAAAAACTTGTTTGTAGTTGAAAAGTTTGTTTCAATGTACTCGTTTCAATCTTCAGACCATATTCATACCAAAGACCTAAGGTTTCCCACTTGTCCAAATTGTAATCATGATTTGATATATCCTAAAGATCCAAATGGAGGAACCTCTTCTTTGGGAATCCTTTTTGGACCAAAATATCGAAAGAGGATCCAAACCACTAAAAAAACTTTTTTGTAATTGAGATACTTGTTTCAAAAAACTTGTTTCACTCTTCGGACCATATTGATACCAAAGACCTAAGGATTCCACTTGTCAAAGTTTTCCTCGTGATTTGGTCCATACTAAATATCCAAATGGAGGAACCTCTTCTTTGGGAATTCTCGTTCGATGAAAATTTCAAAAGAGGATCCGACCTATTATAAAACCTTATTTGTAATTGAAAAGCTTGTTTCAAAGTACTTGTTTCACTCTTCGGACCATATTGATCAAAGACCTAAGGTTTCCCACTTGTCAAAGTTGTGCTCATGATTTGGTCCATCCTAAAGATCCAAATGGAGGAACCTCTTCTTTGGGAATCCTCTTTGGAGGAATCCTCTTTGGACCAAAATTTCGAAAGATGATCCGAACCACTCCAAAAACTTGTTTGTAATTGAAAAGCTTGTTTCAAAGTACTTGTTTCACTTCTCGGACCATATTGATACCAAAGACCTAAGGTTTCCCACTTGTCAAAGTTGTGCTCATGATTTGGTCCATCCAAAAGATCCAAATGGAGGAACCTCTTCTTTGGGAATCGTCTTTGGACCAAAAATTCGAAAAATGATCCGAACCACTACAAAAACTTGTTTGTAATTGAAAAGTTTGTTTCAATGTACTCGTTTCAATCTTTGGACCATATTCATACCAAAGACCTAAGGTTTTCGACTTGTCAAAGTTTTCCTCCTGATTTTGTCCATCCTAAAGATCCAAATGGAGGAACCTCTTCTTTGGGAATCCTATTTGGACCAAAATATCTAAAGAGGATCCGAACCACAATAAAAACTTGTTTGTAAATGAAGAGCTTGATTCGAAGTTCTTGTTTCACTCTTTGGACCATTTTGATACCAAAGACCTAAGGTTTTCCACTTGTCAAAGTTTTCCACGTCATTTGGTCCATCCTAAAGATTTGATTGGTGGAACTTCTTCTTTGGGAATCTTGTTTGGACCAAAATATCGAAAGAGTATCTGAACCACACCAAAAACTTGTTTGTAATTGAAAAGTTTGTTTCAATGTACTCGTTTAAATCTTCAGACCATATTCATACTAAAGACCTAAGGTTTCCCACTTGTCAAAATTGTAATCATGATTTGATCCATCCTATTGATCCAAATGGAGGAACCTCTTCTTTGGGAATCCTGTTTGGACCAAAATATCGAAAGAGGATCCGAACCACTATAAAAACTTGTTTGTAATTGAAATGCTTGTTTCAAAGTACTTTTTTCACTCTTCGGACCATATTGATACCAAAAACCTAAGGTTTCCACTTGTCAATGTTTTCCTCGTGATTTGGTCCATCCTAAAGATCCAAATGGAGGAACCTCTTCTTTGGGAATCCTGTTTGGACCAAAATATCGAATGAGGATCAGAACCACTCCAAAAATTTATTTGTAATTGAAAAGTTTGTTTCAAAGTACTTGTTTCACTCTTCGGACCATTTTTTTTTGCAAAAGTAATATATAGAAAAGACAAACAGAGGATTTCACAGCCCGAGATCAGGGCAAAAAGAACATCTCTTTATCACAGCACTAAAGAGACGAACAAAACTAAAAAAGGAACAAGGCAAAAGCCAAGAACAAAGAACTAACAAAGGCAACAAGCCAAACTACCTAAGTGAACAACTCCCATGGAGAACAGTCCATGTGATCACCAACCCTATGATTACTACCTCGTTAGGAGATAGCATGGTAGAATATGTCCTGCTGCATACGAACAAGAGTAACCTGGGGAGAAGAAACCTCACGATCATGAAGACGGTGGTTACTCTCCCGCCAAATATGATAAATCATAGCACTCCAAGCAAGACACCAAAGCCTATGAGTCGGAGCACTTCCCTTAGATCTAGTAATGATCCAAGGGAGGTCAGTCTGCCAGGTGGCGGGGTGATGAGTGGAGCCAGCCCAGGCAAGGATCCCGTGAAGCACAAACGATCTATACGAACACTCGAAGAAGAGATGATCTCGACTCTCAATACCACCAGGACAGAGGAGGCAACGCGGCGACATCGACTGATCCCAAAGATGAACTCGGTCAGCCGTAGAAAGACGATCCAGGATAGCAAGCCAGGATATAAAAGAGTGGCGGGGAATGGAGCCACCAAACCAGATAAGACGGAACCAAGGAACACGATCCCGCTGAGGTCTGATAGTATGCCACGCACTCGCAATAGTGAACTAACGAGAAGCAGAGGCAGTCCACTCGAACCGATCCGCTCGACCAAGAATCGGAGTGATCCCCGAAACAAGCTGATGAAGATAGCTCAGCGCTGGAGAGCCCATAGGCCAGATCCAACCACCATCACCATCAATAAAAGTGGACACCGAAGCAGAATGAGTACTCCCGGCATCGCGAACAATACTATTACCATGCAGAGCCTGAAGAGGGTCGCACGGTAACCAAGTGTCATACCAGACAGAGCAGCTAGAGCCATCCCCCACCACACATCTGATATAGGGCCTGAAGGTCTCATGAACCTTTAGAATCTTCCTCAAACACCATGAGTACTCATAAGAGGGACGAATAGCCCACACACTCCGGCCTCTCAAGATAACAGTCCTCACCTAAACCACCCAAAGCGACCCTACACGAGCAAATAGTTGCCAAAGGTTCTTCATAACAGCAGCTTTATTCCAAATAGCTATAGGAATAAAGCCAAGACCCCCCTCAGACTAGGGAGAACAAACATCACTCTAAGAAACCTTGGCACCACCACCACAACTCTCCGTGCCCCGCCACAAGAAGCTGTGAAGAATACTCTCGATCTCTCTCACCACCTTAGTGGGGAGAAAAAACACGTTGCACCAGTACACATGAAAGGACTAGAGCACGGAACTAATCAACTGAGCCTACCAGCAAAAGAAAGGGCACAAGAAGCCCAACTCCGAATACAGGCCGTGATCCGCTGGATAAGAGGCTGGCAAGCCGAGATGGTCAACTTGCCAGAAATCAGAGGTAAACCCAGATAGCGGACCGAGAGGGAAGCAATCCCAATCCCCAGCATAGTAGAGAGCTCGCCAGCCCTAACATCATCCATCTCTGCACAACTTTGACAAGTGGGAAACCTTAGGACTTTTGTATCAAAATGGTCCGAGGAGTGAAAAACTCGCTTTTATATTACAAACAAGTTTTTATAGTGCTTCGGATCCACTTTCGATATTTTGGTCCAAACCGGATTCCCAAAGAAGAGGTTCCTCCAATTGGACCTTTAGGATGGACCAAATCATGAGCACAACTTTGACAAGTGGGAAACCTTTGCTCTTCGAATTCAATTTGGTCTAGAGAATGAAACAAGTACTTTGAAACAAGCTTTTCAATTACAAACAAGTTTTTGGAGTGGTTCGGATCCTCTTTCGATATTTTGGTCCATACAGGATTCCCAAAGAAGAGGTTCCTCCATTTGGATCTTTAGGATGGACCAAATCACGAGGAAAACGTTGACAAGTGGGAAACCTTAGGTCTTTGGTATCAATATGGTTAGAAGAGTGAAACAAGTACTTTGAAACAAGCTTTTCAATTACAAACAAGTTTTTATGGTGCTTCGGATTCTCTTTCGATATTTTGGTCCAAAACGGATTCCCAAAGAAGAGGTTCCTCCATTTGGATCTTTAGGATGGACCAAATCATGAGCACAACTTTGACAAGTGGGAAACCTTAGTGATATGAATTATGTAGCCATGCATTTAAGGAATTCAAGCTTAAAGAGTACATGCATTGATGACAACTCAAGTTGCATTAAATGCACTCAAGACGTATTTATGACAACTCAAGCTTGAAGTGTAGTAGCATTGATGACAACTCTAGATGCATTTATGACAACCCAAGCTTCATTCAAGGCAACTTAAAGCTTCATTCAAGATAACTTCAATACACTTCAATACAAGCATTAATGGCATTTAAATGCTACTTTTAATTATCATGTATCAGTTTCAATTGTTTTAGATGTATTGTAAGTTACAAAGTAATAGTGGCAGATTGTAACTCATGTTTTAGCTTTAATTTCGGGGGTTACAAACTAGGGACATCATGGGGCTGTTATGGGAGCATTATGAACGAAATTTACATGTCTTTTATGCCTATAAATAGGCTTTGTTTTAGCTATTGTAAATCAGATTTGAATGATGAATGAAATGTAGCATTTTTATGCACATTGAGAGCCTTGAGCCTCAACCCTTTGTAATCTTGCTTTAGATTACATGTTTAGAAACATTCAAAAGGGGAGTGATCAACCAACTTGTGGAGTGTTTTGAGTCATGAGATGATGGAACGTAATTGTTTGGGTCCATTTCATGATTTTTAGATCACACAAGGCAATCTGTTTTCTAGCCTTTCCTTGGGGTTGTTTCAAATGGCATATGTGGGTTCTTTGGTTGTGATCTTTTTGGGTCCTTAGTTAAGTCTAAGGGTTGTTTCATGAGCACATTCGGATCTTTAGGATGGACCAAATCATGAGCACAACTTTGGCAAGTGGGAAACCTTAGATCTTCGGATTCAATTTGGTCTAGAGAGTAAAACAAGTACTTTGAAACAAGCTTTTCAATTACAAATAAGTTTTTTTGAGTGGTTCGGATCCTCTTTCGATATTTTGGTCCAAAGACAATTCCCAAAGAATAGATTCCTCCATTTGCATCTTTAGGATGGACCAAATCACGAGGAAAACTTTGACAAGTGGGAAACCTTAGGTCTTTGGTATCAATATGATCCGAAGAGTGAAACATGTACTTTGAAACAAGGTTTTTAATTACAAACAAGTTTTTGGAGTGGTTCGGATCCTCTTTCAATATTTGGTCCAAAGAGGACTCATAAAGTAGAGGTTCCTCCATTTGGATCTTTAGGATGGACCATATCACGGGGAAAACTTTGACAAGTGGGAAACCTTAGGTCTTTGGTGTCAATATGGTCCAAAGAGTGAAACAAGTACTTTGAAACAAGCTTTTCAATGACAAACAAGTTTTTTTTGTGGTTCGGATCCTTTTTCGTTATTTTGGTCCAAACAGGATTACCAAAGAAGAGGTTCCTTCATTTGGATCTTTAGGATGATTCAAATCATGATTACAATTTTGACAAGTAGGAAACTTTAGGTCTTTGTTATGAATATGGTCCGAAGAGTGAAACGAGTACTTTGAAACAAACTTTTCAATTACAAACAACTTTTTGGAGTGGTTCGGATCCTGTTTCGATATTTTGGTCCAAAGAGGATTCCCAAAGAAGAGATTCCTCCATTTGGATCTTTAGGAAGGAATCACGAGGAAAACTTTGACAAGTGGAAACCTTAGGTCTTTGGTATCAATACGGATCAAAGAGTGAAACAAGTACTTTGAAACAAGCATTTCAATTCAAACATGTTTTTATAATGGTTCGGATCCTATTTCGATATTTTGGTCCAAACATGATTCCAAAAGAAGAGGTTCCTCCATTTGGATCTTTAAGATGGACCAAATCATGATCACAACTTTGACAGGTGGGAAACCTTAGGTCTTTGGATTCAATTTGGTCTAGAGAGTGAAACAAGTACTTTGAAATAAGTTTTCAATTACAAACAAGTTTTTGGACTGGTTCGGATCCTCTTGCGATATTTTGGTCCAAACAGGATTCCAAAGAAGAGGTTCCTCCTTTTGGATCTTTATGATGGACCAAATCATGAGCATCACTTTGGCAAGTGGGAAACCTTAGGTCTTCGGATTCAATTTGGTCTAGAGAGTGAAACAAGTACTTTTAAACAAGCTTTTCAATTACAAACAAGTTTTTGGAGTGGTTCGGATCCTCTTTCGATATTTTGGTTCAAAGAGGATTCCCAAAGAAGTGGTTTCTCCATATGGATCTTTAGGATGAACCAAATCACGAGGAAAACTTTGACGAGGGGAAACCTTAGGTCTTTGGTATCAATATGGTTCGAAGAGTGAAACAAGTACTTTAAAACAAGCTTTTCAATCACAAATATGTTTTTGGAGTGGTTTGGATCCTCCGATATTTTGGTCTAAACAGGATTCTGAAAGATGAGGTCATTTGGATCTTTTGGATGGACCAAATAATGAGGAAAACTTTGACAAGTGGGAAACCTTAGGTCTTTGGTATGAATATGGTCCGAAGAGTGAAACGAGTACTTTGAAACAAACTTTTCAATTACAAACAAGTTTTTATAGTGGTTCGGATCCTCTTTCGATATTTTGGTCCAAAGAGGATTCCCAGAGAAGAGGTTTTTCCATTTGGATCTTTATGTCAGACTAAATCACGAGGAATACTTTGACAAGTGGGAAACCATAGGTCTTTGGTATCAAAATGGTCTGAAGAGTGAAACGAGTACTTTGAAACAAGCTTGTCAATTACAAACATGTTTTTGCAGTGGTTTGGATCCTCTTTCGATATTTTGGTCTAAAGAGGATTCCCAAAGAAGCGGTTCCTCCATTTGGAACTTTAGGATGGACCAAATCACGAGGGAAAATTTGACAAGTGGATAACCTTAGGTCTTCGTATTCAATTTGGTCTAGAGAGTGAAACAAGTACTTTGAAACAAGCTTTTCAATTACAAACAAGTTTTTGGAGTGGTTCGGATCCTCTTTCGATATTTTAGTCTAAAGAGGATTCCCAAAGAAGAGGTTCCTTCATTTGGATCTTTAGGATGGACCAAATCCTGAGGAAAACTTTGACAAGTGGAAACCTTAGGTCTTTGGTATCAATATGGTCCGAAGAGTGAAACAAGTACTTTGAAACAAGCATTTAAATTCAAACAAGTTTTTATAATGGTACGGATCCTCTTTCGATATTTTAGTCCAAAAAGGATTCTAAAAGAAGAGGTTCCTCCATTTGTATCTTTAAGATGGACTAAATCATGATCACGACTTTGACAGGTGGGAAACCTTAGGTCTTCGGATTCAATTTGTTCTAGAGAGTGAAACAAGTACTTTGAAATAAGCTTCAATTACAAACAAGTTTTTGGAGTGGTTCGGATCCTCTTTTGATATTTTGGTTCAAACAGGATTCCCAAAGAAGAGGTTCCTCCATTTGGATCTTTAGGATGGACCAAATCATAAGCACAACTTTGGCAAGTGGGAAACCTTAGGTCTTCGGATTCAATTTGGTCTAGAGAGTGAAACAAGTACTTCGAAACAAGCTTTTCAATTACAAAGAAGTTTTTAGGAGTGGTTCGGATCCTCTTTCGATATTTTGGCCCAAAGAGGATTCCCAAAGAAGAGGTTCCTCCATTTGGATCTATAGGATGGACCAATTCACGAGGAAAACTTTGACAACTGGAAACCTTAGGACTTTGGTTTCAATATGGTCCGAAGAGTGAAACAAGTACTTTGAAACAAGCATTTCAATCCAAACAAGTTTTTATAATGGTTCGGATCCTCTTTCTATATTTTTGTCCAAACAGGATTAAAAAAAAAGAGGTTCCTCCATTTGGATTTTAAAGATGGACCAAATCATTGTCACAACTTTGACAGGTGGGAAACCTTAGGTATTCCGATTCAATTTGGTCTAGAGAGTGAAACAAATACTTTGAAATAGGCTTTCAATTACAAACAAGTTTTTGGTGTGGTTCGGATCCTCTTTCGATATTTTGGTCCAAACATGATTCCCAAAGGAGAGGTTACTCCATTCGGATCTTTAGGATGGACCAAATCATGAGCACCACTTTGGCAAGTGGGAAACCTTAGATCTTCGGATTCAATTTGGTCTAGAGAGTGAAACAAGTACTTTGAAACAAGCTTTTCAATTACAAATAAGTTTTTTTGAGTGGTTCGGATCCTCTTTCGATATTTTGGTCCAAAGACAATTCCCAAAGAATAGATTCCTCCATTTGCATCTTTAGGATGGACCAAATCACGAGGAAAACTTTGACAAGTGGGAAACCTTAGGTCTTTGGTATCAATATGATCCGAAGAGTGAAACATGTACTTTGAAACAAGGTTTTTAATTACAAACAAGTTTTTGGAGTGGTTCGGATCCTCTTTCATTATTTGGTCCAAAGAGGACTCATAAAGTAGAGGTTCCTCCATTTGGATCTTTAGGATGGACCATATCACGGGGAAAACTTTGACAAGTGGGAAACCATAGGTCTTTGGTATCCAAATGGTCCTAAGAGTGAAACAAGTACTTTGAAACAAGCTTTTCAATTACAAACAAGTTTTTATACTTCTTCAGAACCTCTTTCGATATTTTGGTCCTAACCGGATTCCCAAAGAAGAGGTTCCTCCATTTGGATCTTTAGGATGGACCAAATCATGAGCACAACTTTGACAACTGGGAAACCTTAGGTCTCTGGTATCAATATGGTCCGAAGAGGGAAACAAGTACTTTGAAACAAGCTTTTCTATTACAAACAAGTTTTTATAGTGCTTCGGATCCTCTTTCGATATTTTGGTCCAAAAGGGATTCCCAAAGAAGTGGTTCCTCCATTTGGATCTTTAGGATAGACCAAATCATGAGCACAACTTTGACAGGTGGGAAACCTTTGGTCTTCGGATTCAATTTGGTCTAGAGAGTGAAACAAGTACTTTGAAACAAGCTTTTCAATTAAAAATAAGTTTTGGGAGTGGTTCGGATCCTCTCTCGTTATTTTGGTCGAAACAGGGTTCCCAAAGAAGAGGTTCCTCCATTTGGATCTTTAGGATAGACCAAATCACGAGGAAAACGTTGACAAGTGGGAAACTTTAGGTCTTTGGTATCAAAATGATCCGAAGAGTGAAACAAGTACTTTGAAACAAGCTTTTCAATTACAAACAAGTTTTTATAGTGGTTCAGATCCTCTTTCGATATTTTGGTCCAAACCGGATTCACAAAGAAGAGGTTCCTCCATTTGGATCTTTAGGATGGACCAAATCATGAGCACAACTTTGCCAAGTGGGAAACCTTAGGTCTTCGGATTCAATTTGGTTTAGAGAGTGAAACAAGTACTTTGAAATAAGCTTTCAATTACAAACAAGTTTTTGGAGTGGTTCGGATCCTCTTTCGATATTTTGGTTCAAACAGGATTCCCAAAGAAGAGGTTCCTCCATTTGGATCTTTAGGATGGACCAAATCATGAGGACAACTTTGGAAAGTGGGAAAACATAGGTCATCGGATTCAATTTGATCTAGAGAGTGAAACAAGTACTTTGAAACAAGCTTTTCAATTAGAAACAAGTTTTTGGAGTGGTTCGGATCCTCTTTCGATATTTTGGTTCATAAAGGATTCCGAAAGAAGAGGTTTCTCCATTTGGATCTTTAGGATGGACCAAATCACGAGCAAAACTTTGACAAATGGGAAACCTTAGGTCTATGGTATCAATATGGTCCAAAGAGTGAAACAAGTACTCTAAAACAAGCTTTTCGATTACAAACATGTTTTTGGAGTGGTTTTAATCCTCGTTCACTATTTTGGTCTAAACAGGATTCCGAAAGGAAGAGGTTCCTTCATTTGGATGGACCAAATAATGAGGACAATTTTGACAAATGGGAAACCTTAGGTCTTTGGTATGAATATGGTCCGAAGAGTGAAACAAGTACTTTGAATTAAGCTTTCAATTACAAACAAGTTTTTGGAGTGGTTTGGAACCTCTTTCGATATTTTGGTCCAAACAGGATTCAGAAAGAAGAGGTTCCTCCATTTGGATCTTTAGGATGGACCAAATCATGAGCACAACTTTGGCAAGTGGGAAACCATAGGTCTTCGGATTCAATTTGGTCTAGAGAGTGAAACAAGTACTTTGAAACAAGCTTTTCAATTACAAACAAGTTTTTGGATTGGTTCGGATCCTCTTTCGATATTTTGGTTCATAAAGGATTCCCAAAGAAGAGGTTTCTCCATTTGGATCTTTAGGATGGACCAAATCACGAGCAAAACTTTGACAAATGGGAAACCTTAGGTCTATGGTATCAATATGGTCCAAAGAGTGAAACAAGTACTCTAAAACAAGCTTTTCGATTACAAACATGTTTATGGAGTGGTTTTAATCCTCGTTCACTATTTTGGTCTAAACAGGATTCCGAAAAGAAGAGGTTCCTTCATTTGGATGGACCAAATAATGAGGACAATTTTGACAAATGGGAAACCTTAGGTCTTTGGTATGAATATGGTCCAAAGAGTGAAACAAGTACTTTGAATTAAGCTTTCAATTACAAACAAGTTTTTGGAGTGGTTCGGAACCTCTTTCGATATTTTGGTCCAAACAGGATTCAGAAAGAAGAGGTTCCTCCATTTGGATCTTTAGGATGGACCAAATCATGAGCACAACTTTGGCAAGTGGGAAACCATAGGTCTTCGGATTCAATTTGGTCTAGAGAATGAAACAAGCTTTTCAATTACAAACAAGTTTTTGGATTGGTTCGGATCCTCTTTCGATATTTTGGTCCAAACATGATTCCCAAAGAAGAGGTTCCTCCATTTGGATCTTTAGGATGGACCAAATCACGAGGAAAAGTTTGACAAGTGGGAAACCTTAGGTCTTTGGTATGAATATGGTACGAAGAGTGAAACATGTACATTGAAACAAGCTTTTCAATTACAATCAAGTTTTTGGAGTGGTTCGGATCCTCTTTCGATATTTTAGTCCAAAGAGGATTCCCAAACAAGAGGTTCCTCCATTTGCTTCTTTAGGATGGACCAATTCACGAGGAAAACTTTGATAAGTGGGAAACCTTAGGTCTTTGGTATCAATATGGTCCGAAGAGTGAAACACGTACTTTCAATCAAGCATTTCAATTACAAACAACTTTTTGGAGTGGTTCGGATCCTCTTTCGAAATTTTGGTCCAAAGAGGATTCCCAAAGAAGATGTTCCTCCATTTACATCTTTAGGATGGACAAAATCGCGAGGAAAACTTTGACAAGTGGGAAACCTTAGGTCTTTGGTATCAATATGGTCCGAAGAGTGAAACACGTACTTTGAATCAAGCTTTTCAATTACAAACAAGTTTTTGGAGTGGTTCGGATCCTCTTTCAAAATTTTGGTCCAAAGAGGATTCCCAAAGAAGATGTTCCTCCATTTGCATCTGATATGAATCATCCCAATCCCAAATGTCAAAGAATTGAAGATATTGAACTCCAAGGTTTCATTCGAGAAAAGATCAAGAATCCGAAGACTAAACGAGTGAAGATTGACTTTCTTGGGCATTTGCAAGGATATTGGGTTACATACTTTACTGATGAAGAAAATGAGTTTAAAACACTATTAAACTCATGGGATATTTGTTTTAAAGAGCTCCAAAGAAAACCACGAATGAATACATTCAAACGAGTGAAAATGACATAAAAAACGGAAACCGACACTTGTAGTTTTGTCTATTGTTATCCAATTTCGAATTTTAGTATTTTATTTGAGTTTTATTAATTTAGTTTCATTTATTATTATTATTATTAATGTAATAGGGAAGAATTTAATTTGTTTCCTTAGTTTTTAAAACTTGGAGCCCAAGTTTAGAAGATTAGGAAAACTTTCCTAATTTGAATTAGGAAAGTCTAGTTTTTGCCTTTTTATCATTAGATCTTTATTTCCCTTGATATTTTCGACCAAGCTAGGGTTTCTTAGGCTATTTAAAGCCTCATTTGTAAGCTTTACAATCAGAATATCAATGAATGAAAATCCCTTTGTTTTGGTTTAAGCTTTTTGCTTTGAAAAACTCCTTTGTAATTCATGTTCTTGAATTGCATGTTTAGAGTCATTCAAGTCCAATTGATCATTGTTCTTGTGGAGTGCCTCGACCTTAAATCAAGAAACCTCTTCTTGAATTAGGGGATTGATCGATTAGGTCATCATCTTCCCAACCTCGCCTAAAGGTTGATTCAAATCGTTAAGGGTTTTCAAGATTTTCCGTTCAAGGGTCCATCATCCGGTTCTTGAATCCGTCAACGTTTGAGGGTTCGTATCAGCATCTTTAGGATGGACAAAATCGAGAGGAAAACTTTGACAAGTGGGAAACCTTAGGTCTTTGGTATCAATATGGTCCGAAGAGTTAAACAAGTATTTTGAAACAAGCATTTCAATTACAAACAAGTTTTTATAGTGGTTCGGATCCTCTTTCGATATTTTGGTCCAAACAGGATTCCCAATGAAGAGGTTCCTCTATTTGGATCTTTAGGATGGACCAATTCAAGAGAACAACTTTGACAAGTGGGAAAACTTAGGTCTTCGGATTCATTTATGTCTAGAGAGTGAAACAAGTACTTTTTAACAAGCTTTCAATTACAAAGAAGTTTTTGGAGTGGTTCGGATGGTCTTTGGTATCAATATGGTCTGAAGAGTGAAACAAGTACATTGAAACAAGCTTTTCAATTACAAACAAGTTTTTGGAGTGGTTCGGATCCTCTTTCGATATTTTGGACCATGATTCCCCTAGAAGAGGTTCCTTCATGTTGATTTTTTGGATGGACCAAATCATGAGGACAATTTTGAAAAGTGGGAAACCATAGGTCTTTGGCATGAATATGGTCCGAAGAGTGAAACAAGTACTTTGAAACAAGCATTTCAATTACAAACAAGTTTTTATAGTGGTTCGTATCCTCTTTCGATATTTTGGTCCAAAGTGGATTCCCAAAGAAGATGTTCCTCCATTCGCATCTTTATGATGGACCAAATCACGAGGAAAACTTTGACAAGTGGGAAACCTTAGGTCTTCGTATTCAATTTGGTCTAGAGAGTGAAACAAGTACTTTGAAACAAACTTTTCAATTACAAACAAGCTTTTGGAGTGGTTCGGATCCTCTTTCGTTATTTTTGTCCAAAAAGGATTCCCGAAGAAGAGGTTCCTCTATATGGATATTTAGGATGGACCAAAACACAAGGAAAACTTTGACAAGTGGGAAACCTTAGGTCTTTGGTATGAATATGATCCGAAGAGTGAAACAAGTACTTTGAAACAAGCTTTTCAATTACAAACAAGTTTTTGGAGTGGTTCGGATCGTCTTTCGGTATTTTGGTCCAAACATGATTCCCATAGAAGAGGTTCCTTCATTTGGATCTTTTGGATGGACCGAATCATGAGGACAATTTTGACAAGTGGGAAACCTTAGGTCTTTGGTATGAATATGGTCCGAAGAGTGAAACAAGTACTTTGAAACAAGCATTTCAATTACAAACACTTTTTTATAGTGGTTCGGATCTTCTATCGATAGTTTGGTCCAAAATGGATTCCCAAAGAAGATGTTCCTCCATTCGGATCTCTATGATGGACCAAATCACGAGGAAAACTTAGACAAGTGGGAAACCTTATGTCTATGGTATCAAAATGATCCAAAGAGTGAAACAAGTACTTTAAAAAAACATTTCAATTACAAACAAGTTTTTCGAGTGGTTCGGATCGTCTTTCGATATTTTGGTCCAAACAGGATTTCCAATGAAGAGGTTCCTCCATTTGGATATTTTGGATGGACCAAATCACGAGGAAAACTTTGACAAGTGGGAAACCTTAAGTCTTTGGTATCAAAATGGTCCAAAGCGTGAAACAAGTACTTTAAAACAAGCTTTTCAATTACAAACAAGTTTTATATTGGTTCAGATCCTCTTTCGATATTTTTGTCCAAACAGGATTCCCAAAGAAGAGGTTCCTCCATTTGGATCTTTAGGGTGGAAAAAATCATGAGCACAACTTTGACAAGTGTGAAACCTTAGGTCTTCGGATTCAATTTGGTCTAGAGAGTGAAACAAGTACTTTGAAACGAGCTTTTAAATTACAAACAAGTTTTTGGAGTGGTTCGGATCTTCTTTCGTTAATTTTGTCCAAAAAGGATTCCGAAAGAAGAGGTTCCTCCATTTGGATCTTTAGGATGGAACAAATCACAAGGAAAACTATGACAAGTGGGAAACCTTAGGTCTTTGGTATCAATATGATCCGAAGAGTGAAACAAGTACTTTGAAATAAACTTTTCAATTACAAACAAGTTTTTTGAGTGGTTCGTATCCTCTTTCGATATTTTTGTCCAAAGACGATTCCCAAAGAAGAGGTTCCTCCATTTGGATCTTTAGGAACGACCAAATCATGAGGAAAACTTTGACATATGGGAAACCTTAGGTCTTTGGTATCAATATGGTCCGAAAAGTGAAAACAGTACTTTGAAACAAGCTTTTCAATTACAAACAAGTTTTTGGAGTGGTTCAGATCCTCTTTCGATATTTTGGACCAAACAAGATTTCCAAAGAAAATGTTCCTTCATTTGGATCTTTTGGCTGGACCAAATCACGAGGAAAAGTTTGACAAGTGGGAAACCTTAGGTCTTCGGATTCAATTTGGTCTAGAGAGTGAAACAAGTACTTTGAAACAAGCTTTTCAATTACAAACAAGTTTTTGTAGTGGTTCAGATCCTCTTTCAATATTTTTGTCCAAATAGGATTCCCAAAGAAGAGGTTTCCTCCATTTGGATCTTTAGGATGGAACAAATTATAAGGAAAACTTTGACAAGTGGGAAACTTTAGGTCTTTGGTATCATCAATATGGTCCGAAGAGTGAAAAGTACTTTGAAACTAGCATTTCAATTACAAACAAGTTTTTATAGTTGTTCGGATCCTCTTTCGATATTTTGGCCCATACAAGATTCCCAAATAAGAGGTTCCTCCATTTGGATCTTTAAGATGGACCAAATCATAAGCACAACTTTGACAAGTGGGAAACCTTAGGTCATCGGATTGAATTTAGTCTAGAGAGTGAAACAAGTACTTTGAAACAAGCTTTTCAATTACAAACAAGTTTTTTGGAGTGGTTCGGATCCTCTTTCGATATTTTTGTCTAAAAAGGATTCCCAAAGAAGAGGTTCCTCCATTTGGACCTTTAGGATGGACCAAATAAAGAGGAAAACTTTGACAAGTGGAAACCTTAGGTCTTTGGTATCATTATGGTCCGAAGAGTGAAACAAGTACTTTGAAACAAGCTTTTCAATTACAAACAAGATTGTGGAGTGGTTCGGATCCTCTTTCGAAATTTTGGTTCAAAGAGGATTCCCAAAGAAGAGGTTCCTCCATTTGGATCTTTAGGATGGACCAAATCATGTGCACAACTTTGACAAGTGGGAAACCATAGGTCTTCGGATTCAATTTGGTCCAGAGAGTGAAACAAGTACTTTGAATCAAGCTTTTCAATTACAAACAAGTTTTTGGAGTTGTTCGGATCCTTTTTCGATATTTTGGTCCAAAGAGGATTCCAAAAGAAGAGGTTCCTCCATTTGGATCTTTAGGATGGACCAAATCACGAGGAAAACTTTGACAAATGGGAAACCATTGGTCTTTGGTATCAATATAGTCCGAAGAGTGAAACAATTACTTTGAAACAAGCTTTTCAATTTGAAACAAGTTTTTGGAGTGGTTCGGATCCTCTTTCGATATTTTGGTCCTAAGAGGATTCCCAAAGAAGAGGCTCCTCCATTTGGATCTTTAGGATGGACCAAATCATGTGCACAACTTTCACAAGTGCGAAACCTTAGGTCTTCGGATTCAATTTGGTCTAGAGAGTGAAACAAGTACTTTGAAAAAATCTTTTCAATTACAAACAAGTTTTTGACAAGTGCGAACCCTTAGGTCGTTGGTATCAATATGGTTTGAAGAGTGAAACAAGTACTTTTAAACAAGCGTTTCAATTAAAAACAAGTTTTTGGAGTGGTTTGGATCCTCTTTCGATATTTTGGTGTAAACACGATTCACAAACAAGAGGTTCCTTCATTTGGATCATTTAGAAGGACCAAATCATTAGGACAGTTTTGACAAGTGGGAAACCTTAGGTCTTTGGTATGAATATGGTTTGAAGAGTGAAACAAACACTTTAAAACAAGCTTGTCAATTACAAACAAGTTTTTGGAGTGGTTCGGATCCTCTTCCGATATTTGGGTACAAAGAGGATTCCCAAAGAAGAGGTTCCTCCATTTGGATCTTTAGGATGGACCAAATCACGAGGAAAACTTTGACAAGTGGGAAACCTTAGGTCTTTGGTATGAATATGGTCCGAAGAGTGAAACGAGTACATGGAAACAAACTTTTCAATTACAAACATGTTTTTATAATGTTTCGGATCCTCTTTCGATATTTTGGTCCAAAGAGTATTCCCAAAGAAGAGGTTCCTCCATTTGGATCTTTAGGTCGGACCAAATGGCGAGGAATACTTTGACAAGTGGGAAACCTTAGGTCTTTGGTATCAATATGGTCTGAAGAGTGAAACAAGTACTTTGAAACAAGCTTTTCAATTACAAACACGTTTTTGCAGTGATTCGGATCCTCTTTCGATATTTTGGTCCAAAGAGGATTCCCAAAGAAGATATTCCTCCATTTGGATCTTTAGGATGCACCAAATCACAAGGAAAAATTTGACAAGTGGGAAACCTTAGGTCTTTGGATTCAATTTGGTCTAGAGAGTGAAACAAGTGCTTTGAAACAAGCTTTTCAATTTGAAACAAGTTTTTTGGAGTGGTTCAGATCCTCTTTCGAAATTTTGGTCCAAAGAGGATTCCCAAAGAAGATGTTCCTCCATTTGGATCTTTAGGATGGACCAAATTACGAGGAAAAGTTTGACAAGTGGGAAACCTTAGGTCTTTTGGATGAATATGGTCCGAAGAGTGAAACAAGTACATTGAAAAAAGCTTTTCAATTACAAACAAGTTTTTGGAGTGGTTCGGATCCTCTTTCGTTATTTTAGTCCAAAGAGGATTCCCAAACAAGAGGTTCCTCCATTTGCATCTTTAGGATGGACCAACTCACGAGCAAACCTTTGATAAGTGGGAAACCTTAGGTCTTTGGTATCAATATGGTCCGAAGAGTGAAACACTTACTTTGAATCAAGCATTTCAATTACAAACAAGTTTTTGGAGTGGTTCGGATCCTCTTTTGAAATTTTGGTCCAAAGAGGATTCCCAAAGAAGATGTTCCTCCATTTGGATCTTTAGGATGGACCAAATCACGAGGAAAAATTTGACAAGTGGGAAACATTAGGTCTTCGGATTCAATTTGGTCTAGAGAGTGAAACAAGTACTTTGAAATAAGCTTTCAATAACAAACAAGTTTTTGGAGTGGTTCGGATCCTCTTTCGATATTTTGGTCCAAATAGGATTCCCAAAGAAGAGGTTCCTCCATTTGGATCTTTAGGATGGACCAAATCATGAGCACAACTTTGGCAAGTGGGAAACCTTAGGTCTTCGGATTCAATTTTGTCTAGAGAGTGAAACAAGTACTTTGAAACAAGCTTTTCAATCCAAACAAGTTTTTATAATGGATCGGATCCTCTTTCTATATTTTGGTCCAAACAGGATTCCAAAAAAAGAGGTTCCTCCATTTGGATTTTTAAGATGGACCAAATCATGATCACAACTTTGACAAGTGGGAAACCTTAGGTCTTCGGATTCAATTTTGTTTAGAGAGTGAAACAAGTACTTTGAAATAAGCTTTCAATTACAAACATGTTTTTCGAGTGGTTCGGATCCTCTTTCGATATTTTGGTTCAAATAGGATTCCCAAAGCAGAGGTTCTTCCATTTGGATCTTTAGGATGGACCAAATAATGAGCACAACTTTGGCAAGTGGACACCTTAGGTCTTCGGATTCAATTTGGTCTAGAGAGTGAAACAAGTACCTTGAAACAAGCTTTTCAATTACAAACAAGTTTTTTGGAGTGGTTCGGATCCTCTTACGAAATTTTGGTCCAAAGAGGATTCCCAAAGAAGAGGTTCCTCCATTTGCATCTTTAGGATGGACCAAATCACGGGGAAAACTTTGACAAGTGGGAAACCTTAGGTCTTTGGTATCAATATGATCCGAAGAGTGAAACATGTTGATATGAATCATGGAACGTCACAAAAAGCCTAAGGACAAATCACAACATTAAAGTTCAAGAGAAGCATTGATATCCATTTACAAGCCTATATTAGCCAAGTCAAGACAAGCTTTGAAGATCTGAGCATGGAGGGACTTGATGCACATTAATCAATGGAATATGTATTTTGGAGAGGAATATTGAAGACTTGTTCAATCAGAAATGAAGAAGAGAGCTAATTAGGAAAGTTGCATCACTTTTGCAAGCTTTCCTTATTTGGACCACTTTCCATATTTGTTCCCGAACTTGCCATATATGATGTCCACGAATTTATGATGTATTTTGACATGTTTTAGGTCATTTATATTCAGTTTATATGCTTGGAAAGAATTAGGAAAGATATTATTCTCTAGGAAAGATTTTCCCCAAAATCTGCCAAATCCATATAAGGCAAGTTTTGGGCAGATTTTATTCTCTTCTTTATTCCGAATTTGCTTGTTGTTTTTAGGGTTTCTTTGGCTATTTAAACCCTCATTTGTAACCCTAAATATGAAGATTTGATATGATAATAATATTGCTTTTTGCTTTGCTAAAATTGCTTAGTTTTGTAGCCTTGTTCTAGGTTGCATGTTTTAGAAACATTCAAGCATAACTTGATCTATTGTGTTTGTGGATTGTTTCGATCTTGAAATAAGAACGAGTTCTCTTATTTCAAGGTATTAGATCATTGGAATAATCTTCTTCTTCTTTGTTTCCAAGGGTTTTACCTTATTGTTCATCGGGGTTTTAGGATTTGCATCTAGGGGTTCTTTGTGCTTTCAAAGGGTTTCTATTTCAATTTCCTAGGGTTTCATATCACATGTACTATGAAACAAGATTTATAATTACAAAAAAGTTTTTGGAGTGGTTCGGATCCTCTTTCGATATTTGGTCCAAAGAGGATTCCCAAACTAGAGGTTCCTCCATTTGGATCCTTAGGATGTACCATATCACGAGGAAAACTTTGACAAGTGGGAAACCTTAGGTCTTTGGTATCAATATGGTCCAAAGAGTGAAACAAGTACTTAGAAACAAGCTTTTCAATTACAAACAAGTTTTTTTAGTGGTCCGGATCCTTTTTTGATATTTTTGTCCAAACAGGATTCCCAAAGAAGAGGTTCCTTCATTTGGATCTTTAGGATGATTCAAATCATGATTACAATTTTTACAAGTAGGAAACGTTAGGTCTTTGGTATGAATATGGTCCGAAGAGTGAAACGAGTACTTTGAAACAAACTTTTCAATTACAAACAACTTTTTGGAGTGGTTCGGATCCTGTTTCGATATTTTGGTCCCAAGAGGATTCCCAAAGAAGAGGTTCCTCCATTTGGATCTTTAGGATGGACCAAATCACGAGGAAAACTTTAAAAATTGGTAACCTTAGGTATTTGGTATCAATATGGTCCAAGGAGTGAAACAACTACTTTGAAACAAGCATTTCAATTCAAGCAATTTTTTTAATGGTTCGGATCCTCTTTCGATATTTTTGTCCAAACAGGATTCCAAAAGAAGAGGTTCCTCCATTTGAATCTTTTGGATGGACCAAATCATGATCACAACTTTGACAGGTGGGAAACCTTAGGTCTTCGGATTCAATTTGGTCAAGAGAGTGAAACAAGTACTTTTAAATAAGCTTTCAATTACAAACAAGTTTTTGGAGTGGTTCGGATCCTCTTTCAATATTTTGGTCCAAACAGGATTCCCAAAGAAGAGGTTCCTCCTTTTGGATCTTTATGATGGACCAAATCATGAGCATCACTTTGGCAAGTGGGAAACCTTAGGTCTTCGGATTCAATTTGGTCTAGAGAGTGAAACAAGTACTTTTAAACAAGCTTTTCACAAACAAGTTTTTGGTGTGGTTCGTATCCTCTTTCGATATTTTGGTTCAAAGAGGATTCCCAAAGAAGTGGTTTCTCCATTTGGATCTTTAGGATGGACCAAATCACGAGTAAAACTTTGACGAGTGGGAAACCTTAGGTCTTTGGTATCAATATGGTCCGAAGAGTGAAACAAGTAGTTTGAAACAAGCTTTTCAATTACAAACATGTTTTTGGAGTTGTTCGGATCCTCCTTCGATATTTTTGTCTAAACAGGATTCCGAAAGAAGAGGTTCGTTCATTTGGATCTTTTGGATGGACCAAATCATAAGGACAATTTTGACACATGGGAAACCTTAGGTCTTTGGTATGAATATGGTTCGAATAGTGAAACAAGTACTTTAAAACAAGCTTTTCAATTACAAACAAGTTTTTGGAGTGGTTCTGATCCTCTTTCGATGTTTTGGTCCAAAGAAGATTCACAAAGAAGAGGTTCCTCCATTTGGATCTTTAGGAAGGACCAAATCATGAGGAAAACTTTGACAAGTGGCAATCTTAGGTCTTTGGTATCAATACGGATGGACGAGTGAAACAAGTACTTTCAAACAAGCATTTCAATTCAAACAAGTTTTTATAATGGTTTGGATCCTCTTTCGATATTTTTGTCCAAACATGATTCCAAAAGAAGAGGTTCCTCCATTTGGATCTTTAAGATGGACCTAATCATGATCACAACTTTGACAGGTGGGAAACCTTACGTCTTCGGATTCAATTTGGTCTAGAGAGTGAAACAAGTACTTTGAAATAAGCTTTCAATTACAAACAAGTTTTTGGAGTGGTTTGGATCCTCTTTCAATATTTTGGTCCAAACAGGATTCCCAAAGAAGAGGTTCCTCCATTTGGATCTTTAGGATGGCCCAAATCATGAGAACAACTTTTGAAAGTGGGAAACCATAGGTCATCGGATTCAATTTGATCAAGAGAGTGAAACAAGTACTTTGAAACAAGCTTTTCAATTACAAACAAGTTTTTGGAGTGGTTCGGATCCTCTTTCGATATTTTGGTTCATAAAGGATTCCCAAAGAAGAGGTTTCTCCATTTGAATCTTTAGGATGGACCAAATCACGAGGAAAACTTTGACAAATGTGAAACCTTAGGTCTATGGTCTATAGTATGAATATGGTCCGAAGAGTGAAACAAGTACTTTGACATAAGCTTTCAATTACAAACAAGTTTTTTGAGTGGTTCGGAACCTCTTTTGATATTTTTGTCCAAACAGGATTCCCAAAGAAGAGGTTCCTCCATTTGGATCTTTAGGATGGACCAAATCATAAGCACAACTTTGGCAAGTGGGAAACCATAGGTCTTCATATTCAATTTGGTATAGAGAGTGAAACAAGTACTTTGAAACAAGCTTTTAATTACAAACAAGTTTTTGGAGTGGTTCGTATCCTCTTTCGATATTTTGGTTCAGAGAGGATTCCCAAAGAAGAGGTTTCTCCATTTGGATCTTTACGATGGACCAAATCACGAGGAAAAGTTTGACAAATGGGAAACCTTAGGTCTTTGGTATGAATATGGTCCGAAGAGTGAAACAAGTACATTGAAACAAGCTTTTGACTTACAAACAAGTTTTTGGAATGGTTCGGATCCTCTTTCGATATTTTAGTTCAAAAAGGATTCACAAACAAGAGGTTCCTCCATTTGCATCTTTAGGATGGACCAACACACGAGGAAAACTTTGATAAGTGGGAAACCTTAGGTCTTTGGTATCACTATGGTCCGAAGAGTGAAACACGTACTTTGAATCAAGCATTTCAATTACAAACAAGTTTTTGGAGTGGTTCGGATCCTCTTTCGAAATTTTGGTCCAAAGAGGATTCCCAAAGAAGATGTTCCTCCATTTATATCTTTAGGATGGATAAAATCGCGAGGAAAACTTTGACAAGTGGGAAACCTTAGTTCTTTGGTATCAATATGGTCCGAAGAGTGAAACATGTACTTTGAATCAAGCTTTTCAATTACAAACAAGTTTTTGGAGTGGTTCGGGTCCTCTTTCGAAATTTTGGTCCAAAGAGGATTCACAAAGAAGATGTTCCTCCATTTGCATCTGATATGAATCATCCCAACCCCAAATGTCAAAGAATTGAAGATATTGAACTCCAAGGTTTCATTCGAGAAAAGATCAAGAATCCGAAGACTAAACGAGTGAAGATTGACTTTCTTAGGCATTTGCAAGGATATTGGGTTACATAGTTTACTGATGAAGAAAATGAGTTTAAAACACTATTAAACTCATGGGATATTTGTTTTAAAGAGCTCCAAAGAAAACCACGCATGAATACATTGAAACGAGTGAAAATGACATAAAAAACGGCAACCGACACTTGTAGTTTTGTCTATTTTCATCCAATTTCGAATTTTAGTATTTTATTTGAGTTTTATTAATTTAGTTTCATATTATTATTATTAATGTAGTAGGGAAAATTTACTTTGTTTCCTTAGTTTTTAAAACTTGGAGACCAAGTTTAGAATATTAGGAAAACTTTCCTAATTTGAATTAGGAAAGTCTAGTTTTTGCTTTTTTATCAATAGATCTTTATTTCCCTTAATATTTTCGTCCAAGCTAGGGTTTCTTAGGCTACTTAAAGCCTCATTTGTAAGCGTTACAATCAGAATATCAATGAATGAAAATCCCTTTGTTTTGGTTTAAGCTTTTTGCTTTGAAAAACCCCTTTGTAATTAATGTTCTTGAATTGCATGTTTAGAGTCATTCAAGTCCAATTGATCATTGTTCTTGTGGAGTGCCTCGACCTTAAATCAAGAAACCTCTTATTGAATTAGGGGATTGATCGATTAGGTCATCATCTTCCCAACCTCGACTAAAGGTTGATTTAAATCGTTAAGAAGCTTTTCCGTTCAAGGGTCCATCATCCGGTTCTTGAATCCGTCAACGTTTGAGGGTTCGTCTCAGCATCTTTAGGATGGACAAAATCGCGAGGAAAACTTTGACAAGTGGGAAACCTTAGGTCTTTGGTATCAATATGATCCGAAGAGTTAAACAAGTACTTTCAAACAAGCATTTCAATTAAAGACAAGTTTTTATAGTGGTTCAGATCCTCTTTCAATATTTTGGTCCAAACAGGATTCCCAAAGAAGAGGTTCCTCCATTTGGATCTTTAGGATGGACCAATTCATGAGCACAACTTTGACAAGTGGGAAACCTTAGGTCTTCGGATTCATTTTGGTCTAGAGAGTGAAACAAGTACTTTTTAACAAGCTTTATATTACAAAGAAGTTTTTGGAGTGGTTCAGATGGTCTTTGGTATCAATATGGTCTAAAGACTGAAACAAGTACATTGATACAAGCTTTTCAATTCCAAACAAGTTTTTGGAGTGGTTCGGAACCTCTTTCGATATTTTGGACAAAACATGATTTCCCTAGAAGAGGTTCCTTCATGTTGATCTTTTGTATGAACCAAATCATGAGGACAATTTTGAAAAGTGGGAAACCTTAGGTCTTTGGTATCAATATGGTCTAAAGAGTGAAACAAGTACTTTGAAACACAGTTTTCAATTACAAACAAGTTTTTGGAGTGGTTCGGATCAACTTTCAAAATTTTGGTCCAAAGAGGATTCCCAAAGAAGAGGTTACTCCATTTGGATCTTTAGGATGGACCAAATCTTGAGCACAATTTTTACAAGTGAGAAACCTAAGGTCTTTGGTATCAATATGGTCCGAAGAGTGAAACAAGTACTTTGAAACAAGCATTTTAATTACAAACAAGTTTTTATAGTGGTTCGTATCCTCTTTCGATATTTTGGTCCAAAGTGGATTCCCAAAGAAGATGTTCCTCCATTGGGATCTTTATGATGGACCAAATCACGAGGAAAACTTTGACAAGTGGGAAACCTTAGGTCTTCGTATTCAATTTGGTCTAGAGAGTAAAACAAGTACTTTGAAACAAGCTTTTCCATTACAAACAAGCTTTTGGAGTGGTTCGGATCCTCTTTCGTTATTTTGGTCCAAAAAGGATTCCCAAAGAAGAGGTTCCTCTATTTGGATCTTTAGGATGGACCAAAACACGAGGAAAACTTTGACAAGTGGGAAACCTTAGGTCTTTGGTAACAATATGATCCGAAGAGTGAAACAAGTACTTTGAAACAAGCTTTTCAATTACAAACAACTTTTTGCAGTGGTTCAGATCGTCTTTCGGTATTTTGGTCCAAACATGATTCCCATAGAAGAGGTTCCTTCATTTGGATCTTTTGGATGGACCGAATCATGAGGACAATTTTGACAAGTGGGAAACCTAAGGTCTTGGTATGAATATGGTCCGAAGAGTGAAACAAGTGTTTTGAAACAAGCATTTCAATTACAAACACGTTTTTATAGTGGTTCGGATCTTCTATCGATATTTTGGTCCAAAGTGGATTCCCAAAGAAGATGTTCCTCCATTCAGATCTCTATGATGGACCAAATCACGAGGAAACCATAGACAAGTGGGAAACCTTAGGTCTTTGGTATCAATATGATCCGAAGAGTGAAACAAGTAGTTTGAAACAAACATTTCAATTACAAACAAGTTTTTCGAGTGGTTCGGATCATCTTTCGATATTTTGGTCCAAACAGGATTCCCAATGAAGAGGTTCCTCCATTTGGATATTTTGGATGGACCAAATCACGAGGAAAACTTTGACAATTGGGAAACCTTAAGTCTTTGGTATCAAAATGGTCCAAAGCGTGAAACAAGTACTTTAAAACAAGCTTTTCAATTACAAACAAGTTTTATATTTGTTCAGACCCTCTTTCGATATTTTGGTCCAAACAGGATTCCCAAAGAAGAGATTCCTCCATTTGGATCTTTAGGATGGACAAAATCATAAGTACAACTTTGACAAGTGAGAAACCTTAGGTCTTCGGATTTAATTTTGTCTAGAGAGTGAAACAAGTACTTTGAAACCAGCTTTTCAATTAGAAACAAGTTTTTGGAGTGGTTCGGATCTTCTTTCGTTATTTTTGTCCAAAAAGGATTCCCAAAGAAGAGGTTCCTCCATTTGGATCTTTAGGATGGACCAAATCACGAGGAAAACTATGACAAGTAGGAAACCATAGGTCTTTGGTATCAATATGATCCGAAGAGTGAACCAAGTACTTTGAAACAAGCTTTTCAATTACAAACAAGTTTTTGGAGTGTTTCGTATCCTCTTTCGATATTTTGGTCAAAAGACGATTCCCAAAGAAGAGGTTCCTCCATTTGGGTCTTTAGGAAGGACCAAATCATGAGGAAAACTTTGACATATGGGAAACCTTAGGTCTTTGGTATCAATATGGTCCGAAGAGTGAAACTAGTACTTTGAAACAAGCTTTTGAATTACAAACAAGTTTTTGGAATTGTTCAGATCCTCTTTAGATATTTTGGTCCAAACAAGATTCCCAACGAAAAGTTCTTTCATTTGGATCTTTTGGATGTACCAAATCACAATGAAAACTTTGACAAGTGGGAAACCTTAGGTATTCGGATTCAATTTGGTCTAGAAAGTGAAACAAGTACTTTGAAACCAGCTTTTCAATTACAAACAAGTTTTTGGAGTGGTTCGGATCTTCTTTCGTTATTTTTGTCCAAAAAGGATTCCCAAAGAAGAGGTTCCTCCATTTGGATCTTTAGGATGGACCAAATCACGAGGAAAACAATGACAAGTGGGCAACCTTAGGTCTTTGGTATCAATATGATCCGAAGAGTGAAACAAGTACTTTGAAACAAGCTTTTCAATTACAAACAAGTTTTTGGAGTGGTTCGTATCCTCTTTCGATATTTTTGTCCAAAGACGATTCCCAAAGAAGAGGTTCCTCCATTTGGATCTTTAGGAAGGACCAAATCACGAGGAAAACTTTGACTTATGGGAAACCTTAGGTCTTCGGATTCAATATGGTCCGAAGATTGAAACAAGCTTTTCAATTACAAACAAGTTTTTGGAGTGGTTCAGATCCTATTTCTATATTTTTGTCCTAATAGGATTCCCAAAGAAGAGGTTCTCCATTTGGATCTTTAGGATGTACCAAATCACGAGGAAAACTTTGAAAAGTAGGAAACCTTAGGTCTTTGGTATCAATATGGTCCAAAGAGTTTAAAAAGTACTTTGAAACTAGCATTTCAATTACAAACAAGTTTTTGGAGTGGTTTGGATCCTCTTTCGATATTTTGGTGTAAACATGATTCCCAAAGAAGAGGTTCCTTCATTTGGATCATTTGGAAGGACCAAATCATGATGACAATTTTGAAAAGTGGGAAACCTTAGGTCTTTGGTATGAATATGGTCCGAAGAGTGAAACAAGTATTTTGAAACAAACTTTTCAATTACAAACAAGTTTTTGGAGTGGTTCGGATCCTCTTTCGATATTTTGGTCCAAAGAGGATTCCCAAAGAAGAGGTTCCTCTATTTGGATCTTTAGGATGGACCAAATCACGAGGAAAACTTTGACAAGTTGAAAACCTTAGGTCTTTGGTATGAATATGGTCCGAAGAGTGAAATATGTACTTTTAAATAAGCATTCAATTACAACCATGCTTTTGAAGTGGTTAGGATCCTCTTTCGATATTTTGGTCCAAACATGATTCCCAAAGAAGTGGTTCCTTCATTTGCATCTTTAGGATGGACCAAATTGCGAGGAAAACTTTGACAAGTGGGAAACCTTAGGTCTTTGGTATCAAAATGGTCCGAAGAGTGAAACATGTAGAAACCATAGGTGTTTGTTATTAATATGGTCCGAAGAGTGAAACAAGTATTTTGAAACAAGCTTTTCAATTACAAACATGTTTTTGGAGTGGTTCGGATCCTCTTTAGATATTTTGGTCCAAAGAGGATACCCAAAGAAGAGGTTCCTCCATTTGGACCTTTAGGATGGACCAAATCCCGAGGAAAACTTTGACAAGTGGAAACCTTAGGTCTTTGGTATCAATACGGTCCGAAGAGTGAAACAAGTACTTTGAAACAAGCTTTTCAATTACAAACAAGTTTTTGGAGTGGTTCAGATCCTCTTTCGAAATTTTTGTCCAAAGAGGATTCCCAAAGAAGAGGTTCATCCATTTGGATCTTTAGGATGGAACAAATCACGAGGAAAACTTTGACAAGTGGGAAACCTTAGGTCTTTGGTATGAATTTGGTCCGAAGAGTGAAACAAGATTTTCCATTACAAACAAGTTTTTGGAGTGGTTCGGATCCTCTTTCGATATTTTGGTCCAAAGAGGATTCCAAAAGAAGAGGTTCCTCCATTTGGATCTTTTGGATGGACCAAATCACAAGGAAAACTTTGACAAGTGGGAAACCTTAGGTCTTTGTTATCAATATGGTCCGAAGAGTGAAACAAGTACTTTGAAACAAGCTTTTCAATAACAAACAAGTTTTTATAGTGCTTCAGATCCTTTTTCGATATTTTGGTCCAAACAAGATTCCCAAAGAAGTGGTGCCTCCTGGATCTTTAGGATGGACCAAATCATGAGCACAACTTTGACAAGTGGGAAACCTTAGGTCTTCGGATTCAATTTGGTCGAGAGAGTGAAACAAGTACTTTGAAAAAAGCTTTTCAATTACAAACAAGTTTTTGGAGTGGTTCGGATCCTCTTTCGTTATTTTGGTCGAAAGAGGATTCCCAAAGAAGAGGTTCCTCCATTTGGATCTTTAGGACGGACGAAATCACGTAGAAAACTTGTTTAAGTGGGAAACCTTAGGTCTTCGGATTCAATTTGGTCTAGAGAGCGAAACAAGTACTTGGAAACAAGTTTTTCAATTATAAACAAGTTTTTGGAGTGGTTCGGATCCTCTTTCGAAATTTTGGTCCAAAGAGGATTCCCAAAGAAGATGTTCCTCCATTCGGATCTTTAGGATGGATCAAATCACGAAGAAAACTTTCACAAGTGGGAAACCTTGGGTCTTTGGTATGAATATGGTCCGAAGAAAGAAACAAGTACTTTGAAACAAGATTTTCAATTACGAACAAGTTTTTGGAGTGGTTCGGATCCTCTTTCGTTATTGTGGTCCAAAGTGCATTCCCAAAGAAGAGGTTCCTCTATTTGTACCTTTAGGATGGACAAAATCGCGAAGAAAACTTTGTCAAGTGGGAAACTTTAGGTCTTTCGTATCAATATGGTCCGAAGAGTGAAACAAGTACTTTGAAACAAGGTTTTCAATTACGAACAAGTTTTTGTAGTGGTTCGGATCCTCTTTCGTTATTTTGGTCCAAAGAGGATTCCCAAAGAAGAGGTTCCTCCATTTGTATCTTTAGGATGGACAAAATCGCGAGGAAAACTTTGTCAAGTGGGAAACCTTAGGTCTTTGGTATCAATATGGTCCGAAGAGTGAAAAAAGTTCTTTGAAACAAGCTTTCTAATGACAAACATGTTTTTGGAGTGGTTCGGATCCTCTTTCGATATTTTGGTCCACACAGGATACCCAAACAAGAGGTTCCTCCATTGGATCTTTAAGATGAACCAAATCACGAGGAAAACTTTGATAATTGGGAAACCCTAGGTCTTTGGTATCAATATGGTCTGAACAGTGGAACACGTACTTTGAATCAAGCTTTTCAAATACAAACAAGTTTTTTGAGTGGTTCGGATCCTCTTTCGAAATTTTGGTCCAAAGAGGATTCCCAATGAAGATGTGTCTCCATTTGCATCTTTCGGATGGACAAAACAGCGAGGAAAACTTTGACAAGTGGGAAACCTTAGGTCTTTGGTATCAATATGGTTCGAAGAGTTAAACAAGTACTTTGAAACAAGCATTTCAATTACAAACAATTTTTATAGTGTTTCGGTTCCTCTTTCGATATTTTGGTCCAAACAGGATTCCCAAAGAAGAGGTTCCTCCATTTGGATCTTTAGGATGGACCAATTCATGAGCACAACTTTGACAAGTGGGAAGCTTTAGGTCTTCGGATTCATTTTGGTCTAGAGAGTGAAACAAGTACTTTGAAACAACCTTTTCATCTATAAACAAGTTTTTAGAGTGGTTTGGATCCGCTTTCGAAATTTTGGTCAAAAGAGAATTCCCAAAGAAGAGGTTCCTCCATTTGGATCTTTAGGATGGACCAATTCATGAGCACAACTTTGACAAGTGGGAAGCCTTAGGTCTTCAGATTCATTTTGGTCTAGAGAGTGAAACAAGTACTTTGAAACAACCTTTTCATCTATAAACAAGTTTTTAGAGTGGTTTGGATCCGCTTTCGAAATTTTGGTCAAAAGAGAATTCCCAAAGAAGAGGTTCCTCCATTTGGATCTTTAGGATGGACCAATTCATGAGCACAACTGTGACAAGTGGGAAACCTTAGGTCTTCGGATTCAATTTGGTCTAGAGAGTAAAACAAGTACTTTGAAACATGCTTTTCAATTACAAACAAGTTTTTGGAGTGGTTCGGATCCACTTTCGATATTTTGGTCCAAAGAGGATTCCCAAAGAGGTGGTTCCTCCGAAAGAGGATTCCCAAAGAGGTGGTTCCTTCGCGAATCCTCTTTCAACCAAAATTTCGAAAGAGGATCCGAACTACAACAAAAACTTGTTTGTAATTGAAAATCTTGTTGCAAAGTAATTGTTTCACACTTCGGACCATATTGATACAGAAGGCCTAAGGTTTCCCACATGTCAAAGTTGTGCTCATGATTTGGTCCATCCTAAAGATCCAAATGGAGGAACCTCATCTTTGGGAATCCTCTTTCAACCAAAATTTCGAAAGAGGATCCGAACCACTACAAAAACTTATTTGTAATTGAAAATCTTGTTTCAAAGTACTTGTTTCACTCTACGGACTATATTGATACCAAAGACCTAAGGTTTCCCACTTGTTGAAGTTATGCTCATGATTTGGTCAATCCTAAAGATCCAAATGGAGGAACCTCTTGTTTGGGAACCTGTTTGGACCAAAATAACAAAAGAGGATCCGAACCACTCCAAAAACTTGTTCGTAATTGAAAAGTTTGTTTCAATGTACTCTTTTCAATCTTCGGACCATATTCATACCAAATACCTAAGGTTTCCCACTTGTCAAAATTGTAATCATGATTTGAACCATCCTAAAGATCCAAATGGAGGAACCTCTTTCTTTGGGAATCCTGTTTGGTCCAAAATATCAAAAGAGGATCCGAACCAATCAAAAAACTCGTTTGTAATTGAAAAGTTGGTTTCAATGTACTCTTTTCAATCTTCGAACCATATTCATACCAAAGACCTAAGGTTTCCCACTTGTCAAAATTGTAATCATGATTTGATCCATCCTAAAAATCCAAATGGAGGAACCTCTTCATTGGGAATCCTGTTTAGACCAAAATAGCGAAAGAGGATCCGAGCCACTATAAAAACTTGATTGTAATTGAGATGCTTGTTTCAAAGTACTTGTTTCACTCTTCGGACCATATTGATACCAAAGACCTAAGGTTTCCACTTGCCAAAGTTTTCCTCGTGATTTGCTCCATCGTAAAGATCCAAATGGAGGAACCTCTTCTTTGGGAATCGTCTTTGGACCAAAATATCGAAAGAGGATCCGAACCACTCCAAAAACTTGTTTCTAATTGAAAAGCTTGTTTCAAAGTACTTGTTTCACTCTTCAGACCATATTGATACCAAAGACCTAAGGTTTCTCACATGTCAAAGTTGAACTCATGATTTGGTCCATCCTAAATATCCAAATGGAGGAACCTCTTCTTTGGGAATCCCCTTTGGACCAAAAATTTGAAAGATGATCCGAACCACTCCAAAAACTTTTTATTAATTGAAAAGTTTGTTTCAATGTACTCGTTTCACTCTTCGGACCATATTGAAACCAAAGACCTAAGGTTTCCCACTTGTCAAAGTTTTCCTCGTGATTTGGTCCATCCTAAAGATCCAAATGGAGGAACCTCTTCATTGGGAACCCTGTTTCGACCAAAATATCGAAAGAGGATCCGAACCACTCTAAAAACTTGTTTGTAATTGAAAAGCTTGTTTTAAAGTACTTGTTTCACTCTCTAGAACAAATTGTATCCGAAGACCTAAGGTTTCTCACATGTCAAAGTTGTGCTCATGATTTGGTCCATCGTAAAGATCCAAATGGAGGAACCACTTCTTTGGGAATCCCCTTTGGACAAAAATATTGAAAGATGATCCGATCCACTCCAAAAACTTTTTATTAATTGATAAGTTTGTTTCAATGTTCTCGGTTCACTCTTCGGACCATATTGAAACCAAAGACCTAAGGTTTCCCACTTGTCAAAGTTTTCTTCGTGATTTGCTCCATCCTAAAGATCCAAATGGAGAAACCTCTTCTTTGGGAACCCTGTTTGGACCAAAATATCGAAAGAGGATCCGAACCACTCCAAAAACTTGTTTCTAATTGAAAAGCTTGTTTCAAAGTACTTGTTTCACTCTTCAGACCATATTGATACCAAAGACCTAAGGTTTCCCACTTGTCAAAGTTTTCCACATGAGTTGGTCCATCGTAGAGATCCAAATGTAGGAACCTCTTCTTTGGGAATCCACTTTTTACCAAAATATCTAAATAGGATCCGAACCACTCACAAAACTTGTTTGTAATTGAAAGTCTTGTTTTAAAGTACCTGTTTCACTCTTCGGACCATATTGATTCCAAAGACCTAAGGATTCCCACTTGTCAAAGTTGTGCTCATGATTTGTTCCATCCTAAAGATCCAAATGGAGGTACCTCTTCTATGTGAATGCACTTTGGACCAAAATAACGAAAGAGGATCCGAACCACCCCAAAAAATTATTTGTAATTGAAAAGCTTGTATCAAAGTACTTGTTTCACTCTCTAGACCAAATTTAATCTGAAAACCTACGGTTTCCCACTTGTCAAAGTTGTGCTCATGATTTGGTCCATCCTAATGATCCAAATGGAGGAACCCCTTCTTTGGGAATCCGGTTTGGACCAAAATATAGAAAGAGGATCCGAAGCACTATAAAAACTTGTTTGTAATTGAAAAGCTTGTTTCAAAGTACTTATTTCACTCTTCGGACCATTTTGATACCAAGGACCTAACGTTTCCCACTTCTCAAAGTTTTCCTCATCATTTGGTCCATCCTAAAGATCGAAATGGAGAAACCTCTTCTTTGGGAATCCTCTTTCAACCAAAATTTTGAAAGAGGATCCAAACCACTCCAAAAACTTGTTTGTAATTGAAAATCTTTTTTAAAGTAATTGTTTCACACATCGGACCATATTGATACCAAAGACCTAAGGTTTCCCACATGTCAAAGTTGTGCTCATGATTTGGTCCATCATAAAGATCCAAATGGAGGAACCTCATCTTTGGGAATCCTCTTTCAACTAAAAGTTCGAAAGAGGATCCAAACCACTCCAAAAACTTGTTCGTAATTGAAAATCTTGTTTCAAAGTACTTGTTTCACTCTACGGACTATATTGATACCAAAGACCTAAGGTTTCCCACTTGTTGAAGTTATGCTCATGATTTGGTCAATCCTAAAGATCCAAATGGAGGAACCTCTTGTTTGGGAACCTGTTTGGACCAAAATAACAAAAGAGGATCCGAACCACTCCAAAAACTTGTTCGTAATTGAAAAGTTTGTTTCAATGTACTCTTTTCAATCTTCGGACCATATTCATACCAAATACCTAAGGTTTCCCACTTGTCAAAATTGTAATCATGATTTGATCCAACCTAAAGATCCAAATGGAGGAACCTCTTCTTTGGGAATCCTGTTTGGACCAAAATATCAAAAGAGGATCCGAACCAATCCAAAAACTTATTTGTAATTGAAAAGTTTGTTTCAATGTACTCTTTTCAATCTTCGAAACATATTCATACCAAAAACCTAAGGTTTCCCACTTGTCAAAATTGTAATCATGATTTGATCAATCCTATAGATCCAAATGGAGGAACCTCTTCTTTGGGAATCCGGTTTGGATCAAAATAGCGAAAGAGGATCCGAACCACTATAAAAACTTGATTGTAATTGAGATGCTTGTTTCACTCTTCGGACCATATTGATACCAAAGACCTAAGGTTTCCACTTGCCAAAGTTTTCCTCGTGATTTGGTCTATAGTAAAGATCCAAATGGAGGAACCTCTTCTTTGGGAATCCTCTTTGGACCAAAATTTTGAAAGAGGATCCAAACCACTCCAAAAACTGGTTTGTAATTGAAAATCTTTTCCAAAGTAATTGTTTCACACTTCGGACTATATTGATACCAAAGACCTAAGGTTTCCCATATGTCAAAGTTGTGCTGATGATTTGGTCCATCATAAAGATCCAAATGGAGGAACCTCATCTTTGGGAATCCTCTTTCAACTAATACTTCGAAAGAGGATCCGAACCACTCCAAATGCTTGTTAGTAATTGAAAATCTTGTTTCAAAGTACTTGTTTCACTCTACGGACTATATTGATACCAAAGACCTAAGGTTTCCCACTTGTCAAAGTTGTGCTCATGATTTGGTCGATCCTAAAGATCAAAATGGAGGAACCTCTTCTTTGGAAATCCCCTTTGGACCAAAAATTTGAAAGATGATCCGAACCACTCAAAAACTTTTTATTAATTAAAAAGTTTGTTTCAATGTACTCGTTTCACTCTTCAGACCATATTGAAACGAAAGACCTAAGGTTTCCCACTTGTCAAAGTTTTCCTCGTGATTTGGTCCATCCTAAAGATCCAAATGGAGGAAACTCTTCTTTGGGAACCCTGTTTGGACAAAAATATCGAAAGAGGATCCGAACCACTCCAAAAACTTGTTTGTAATTGAAAAGCTTGTTTCAAATTACTTGTTTCACTGTTCGGACCATATTGATACCAAAGACCTAAGGTTTCCCACTTGTCAAAGTTTTCCACATGATTTGGTCCATCGTAGAGATCCAAATCGAGGAACCTCTTCTTTGGGAATCCACTTTTTACCAAAATATCAAAATAGAATCCGAACCACTCACAAAACTTGTTTGTAATTGAAAGTCTTGTTTTAAAGTACTTGTTTCACTCTTCGGACCATATTGATTCCAAAGACCTAAGGATTCCCACTTGTCAACGTTGTGCTTATGATTTGTTCCATCCAAAAGATCCAAATGGAGGAACCTCTTCTATGGGAATCCTCTTTGGACCAAAATAACGAAAGAGGATCCAAACCACCCCAAAAACTTATTTGTAATTGAAAAGCGTGTTTCAAAGTACAAGTTTCACTCTCTAGACGAAATTGAATCCGAAAACCTACGGTTTCCCACTTGTCAAAGTTGTGCTCATGATTTGGTCCATCCTAATGATCCAAATGGAGGAACCCCTTCTTTGGGAATCCAGTTTGGACCAAAATATCGAAAGAGGATCAGTAGCACTATAAAAACTTGTTTGTAATTGAAAAGCTTGTTTCAAAGTACTTATTTCACTCTTCGGACCATTTTGATACCAAGGACCTAACGTTTCCCACTTCTCAAAGTTTTCCTCATCATTTGGTCCATCCTAAAGATCGAAATGGAGAAACCTCTTCTTTGGGAATCCTCTTTCAACCAAAATTTTGAAAGAGGATCCAAACCACTCCAAAAACTGGTTTGTAATTGAAAATCTTTTCCAAAGTAATTGTTTCACACTTCGGACTATATAGATACCAAAGACCTAAGGTTTCCCATATGTCAAAGTTGTGCTGATGATTTGGTCCATCATAAAGATCCAAATGGAGGAACCTCATCTTTGGGAATCCTCTTTCAACTAATACTTCGAAAGAGGATCCGAACCACTCCAAATGCTTGTTAGTAATTGAAAATCTTGTTTCAAAGTACTTGTTTCACTCTACGGACTATATTGATACCAAAGACCTAAGGTTTCCCACTTGTTAAAGTTGTGCTCATGATTTGGTCGATCCTAAAGATCAAAATGGAGGAACCTCTTCTTTGGAAATCCCCTTTGGACCAAAAATTTGAAAGATGATCCGAACCACTCAAAAACTTTTTATTAATTAAAAAGTTTGTTTCAATGTACTCGTTTCACTCTTCAGACCATATTGAAACGAAAGACCTAAGGTTTCCCACTTGTCAAAGTTTTCCTCGTGATTTGGTCCATCCTAAAGATCCAAATGGAGGAAACTCTTCTTTGGGAACTCTGTTTGGACAAAAATATCGAAAGAGGATCCGAACCACTCCAAAAACTTGTTTGTAATTGAAAAGCTTGTTTCAAATTACTTGTTTCACTGTTCGGACCATATTGATACCAAAGACCTAAGGTTTCCCACTTGTCAAAGTTTTCCACATGATTTGGTCCATCGTAGAGATCCAAATCGAGGAACCTCTTCTTTGGGAATCCACTTTTTACCAAAATATCAAAATAGAATCCGAACCACTCACAAAACTTGTTTGTAATTGAAAGTCTTGTTTTAAAGTACTTGTTTCACTCTTCGGACCATATTGATTCCAAAGACCTAAGGATTCCCACTTGTCAACGTTGTGCTTATGATTTGTTCCATCCAAAAGATCCAAATGGAGGAACCTCTTCTATGGGAATCCTCTTTGGACCAAAATAACGAAAGAGGATCCAAACCACCCCAAAAACTTATTTGTAATTGAAAAGCGTGTTTCAAAGTACAAGTTTCACTCTCTAGACGAAATTGAATCCGAAAACCTACGGTTTCCCACTTGTCAAAGTTGTGCTCATGATTTGGTCCATCCTAATGATCCAAATGGAGGAACCCCTTCTTTGGGAATCCAGTTTGGACCAAAATATCGAAAGAGGATCAGTAGCACTATAAAAACTTGTTTGTAATTGAAAAGCTTGTTTCAAAGTACTTGTTTCACTCTTCGGACCATTTTGATACCAAGGACCTAACGTTTCCTACTTGTCAAATTTTCATCGTCATTTGGTCCATCCTAAAGATCCAAATGGAGGAACCTCTTCTTTGGGAATCCTCTTTCAACCAAAATTTTGAAAGAGGATCCAAACCACTCCAAAAACTGGTTTGTAATTGAAAATCTTTTCCAAAGTAATTGTTTCACACTTCGGACTATATAGATACCAAAGACCTAAGGTTTCCCATATGTCAAAGTTGTGCTGATGATTTGGTCCATCATAAAGATCCAAATGGAGGAACCTCATCTTTGGGAATCCTCTTTCAACTAATACTTCGAAAGAGGATCCGAACCACTCCAAATGCTTGTTAGTAATTGAAAATCTTGTTTCAAAGTACTTGTTTCACTCTACGGACTATATTGATACCAAAGACCTAAGGTTTCCCACTTGTTAAAGTTGTGCTCATGATTTGGTCGATCCTAAAGATCAAAATGGAGGAACCTCTTCTTTGGAAATCCCCTTTGGACCAAAAATTTGAAAGATGATCCGAACCACTCAAAAACTTTTTATTAATTAAAAAGTTTGTTTCAATGTACTCGTTTCACTCTTCAGACCATATTGAAACGAAAGACCTAAGGTTTCCCACTTGTCAAAGTTTTCCTCGTGATTTGGTCCATCCTAAAGATCCAAATGGAGGAAACTCTTCTTTGGGAACTCTGTTTGGACAAAAATATCGAAAGAGGATCCGAACCACTCCAAAAACTTGTTTGTAATTGAAAAGCTTGTTTCAAATTACTTGTTTCACTGTTCGGACCATATTGATACCAAAGACCTAAGGTTTCCCACTTGTCAAAGTTTTCCACATGATTTGGTCCATCGTAGAGATCCAAATCGAGGAACCTCTTCTTTGGGAATCCACTTTTTACCAAAATATCAAAATAGAATCCGAACCACTCACAAAACTTGTTTGTAATTGAAAGTCTTGTTTTAAAGTACTTGTTTCACTCTTCGGACCATATTGATTCCAAAGACCTAAGGATTCCCACTTGTCAACGTTGTGCTTATGATTTGTTCCATCCAAAAGATCCAAATGGAGGAACCTCTTCTATGGGAATCCTCTTTGGACCAAAATAACGAAAGAGGATCCAAACCACCCCAAAAACTTATTTGTAATTGAAAAGCGTGTTTCAAAGTACAAGTTTCACTCTCTAGACGAAATTGAATCCGAAAACCTACGGTTTCCCACTTGTCAAAGTTGTGCTCATGATTTGGTCCATCCTAATGATCCAAATGGAGGAACCCCTTCTTTGGGAATCCAGTTTGGACCAAAATATCGAAAGAGGATCAGTAGCACTATAAAAACTTGTTTGTAATTGAAAAGCTTGTTTCAAAGTACTTGTTTCACTCTTCGGACCATTTTGATACCAAGGACCTAACGTTTCCTACTTGTCAAATTTTCATCGTCATTTGGTCCATCCTAAAGATCCAAATGGAGGAACCTCTTCTTCGCGAATCCTCTTTCAACCAAAATTTCGAAAGAGGATCCGAACCACAATAAAAACTTGTTTGTAATTGAAAATCTTGTTTCAAAGTAATTGTTTCACACTTCAGACCATATTGATACCAAAGGCCTAAGGCTTCCCACATGTCAAAGTGGTGCTCATGATTTGGTCTGATATGAATCATGGAACGTCACAAATAGCTCAAGGATCAATTTCATGATTAAAGTTCAAGACAAGCATTAACATCCATTTACATGCCTACATTAGAAAAGTCAAGACAAGCTTTTGAAGATCCGAGCATGGTGGCGTACAAAGAGGACTTGTTCAACTTTAATCTATGGTAAATGCATTTGGAGGAAGGTTATTGAAGACTTGTTCAACCAGAAATGAAGATGAGAGCTAATTTGGAAAGTTGCATCACTTTTGCAAACTTTCCTTATTTGGACCACTTTCCATATTTCTTATCGAACTTTCCATATTTGTTCCCAAACTTTCCATATATGATTCCAACGAATTTATCATGTATTTATACATGTTTTAGGCCTTTTATGTTCATTTTATATGTTTGGAAAGGATTAGGAAAGATATTATTCTCTAGAAAAGATTTTCCACAAAATCTGCCATTTTCATATAAGGTAAGTTTTGGGCAGATTTTGTGCTCCTTGTAATCCGAATTTGCTAGCTTGTTTTTAGGGTTTCTTTGCCTATTTAAAGGCCTCATTTGTAACCCTAAATATAAAGAATTCATATGATAATAATATTGCCTTTTGCTTTGCTTAAATTGCTTAGTTTTGTAGCCTTGTTCTAGGTTGCATGTTTTAGAAACATTCAAGCATGAATTGATCTATTGTGTTTGTGGATTGTTTCAATCTTGAAATAAGAACAAGTTCTCTTATTTCAAGATCATAGATCATTGGAATAATCTTTCTCTTCTTGTGTTCCAAGGGTTTTACCTTATTGTTCTTCGGGGTTTTAGGGTTTCATATCATGGTCCATCCTAAAGATCCAAATGCAGGAACCTCATCTTTGGGAATCCTCTTTCAACCAAAATTTCGAAAGAGGATCCGAACAACTACAAAAATTTGTTTGTAATTGAAAATCTTGTTTCAAAGTACTTGTTTCACTCTTCGGACTATATTGATACCAAAGACCTAAGGTTTCCCACTTGTCAAAGTTGTGCTCATGATTTGGTCCATCCTAAAGATCCAAACGGAGGAACCTCTTCTTTGGGAATCCTATTTGGACCAAAATATCAAAAAGGGATCCGAACCACTCCAAAAACTTGTTTGTAATTTAAAAGTTTGTTTCAATGTACTCTTTTCAATCTTCGGACCATATTCATACCAAATACCTAAGGTTTCCCACTTGTCAAAATTGTAATCATGATTTGCTCCATCCTAAAGATCCAAATGGAGGAACCTCTTCTTTGGGAATCCTGTTTGGACCAAAATATCAAAAGAGGATCGAACCAATCCAAAAACTTGTTTGTAATTGAAAAGTTGGTTTCAATGTACTCTTTTCAATCTTCGAACCATATTCATACCAAAGACCTAAGGTTTCCCACTCGTCAAAATCTTAATCATGATTTGATCCATCCTAAAGATCCAAATGGAGGAACCTCTTCATTGGGAATCCTGTTTGGACCAAAATAGCGAAAGAGGATCCGAACCACTATAAAAACTTGATTGTAATTGAGATGCTTGTTTCAAAGTACTTGTTTCACTCTTCGGACCATATTGATACCAAAGACCTAAGGTTTCCACTTGCCAAAGTTTTCCTCGTGATTTGCTCCATCGTAAAGATCCAAATGGAGGAACGTCTTCTTTAGGAATCCCCTTTGGACCAAAAATTTGAAAGATGATCCGAACAACTCCAAAAACTTTTTATTAATTGAAAAGTTTGTTTCAATGTACTCGGTTCACTCTTCGGACCATATTGAAACCAAAGACCTAAGGTTTCCCACTTGTCAAAGTTTTCCTCGTGATTTGCTCCATCATAAAGATCCAAATGGAGGAACCTCTTCTTTGGGAACCCTGTTTTTACCAAAATATCGAAAGAGGATCTGAACCACGCCAAAAACTTGTTTGTAATTGAAAAGCTTGTTTCAAAGTACTTGTTTCACTCTTCGGACCATATTGAAACCGAAGACCTAAGGTTTCCCACTTGTCAAAGTTTTCCACATGATTTGGTCCATCGTAGAGATCAAAATAGAGGAACCTCTTCTTTGGGAATCCACTTTGGACCAAAATATCGAAATAGGAACCAAACCACTCCAAAAACTTGTTTGTAATTTGAAGTCTTGTTTTAAAGTACTTGTTTCACTCTTCGGACCATATTGATACCAAAGACCTAAGATTGCCCACTTGTCAAAGTTGTGCTCATGATTTGGTCCATCCTAAAGATCCAAATGGAGGAACCTCTTCTATGGGAATCCTCTTTAGACCAAAATAACGAAAGAGGATCCGAACCACCCCAAAAACTTATTTGTAATTGAAAAGCTTGTATCAAAGTACTTGTTTCACTCTCTAGACCAAATTGAATCTGAAAACCTACGGTTTCTCACTTGTCAAAGTTGTGCTCATGATTTGGTCCATCCTAATGATCCAAATGGAGGAACCCCTTCTTTGGGAATCCGGTTTGGACCAAAATATCGAAAGAGGATCCGAAGCACTATAAAAACTTGTTTGTAATTCAAAAGCTTGTTTCAAAGTACTTATTTCACTCTTCAGACCATTTTGACACCAAGGACCTAACGTTTCCCACTTCTCAAAGTTTTCCTCGTCATTTGGTCCATCCTAAAGATCGAAATGGAGAAACCTCTTCTTTGGGAATCCTCTTTCAATCAAAATTATGAAAGAGGATCCAAACCACTCCAAAAACTTGTTTGTAATTGAAAATCTTTTTCAAAGTAATTGTTTCACACTTCGGACCATATTGATACCAAAGACCTAAGGTTTCCCACATGTCAAAGTTGTGCTGATGATTTGGTCCATCATAAAGATCCAAATGGAGGAACCTCATCTTTGGGAATCCTCTTTCAACTAAAACTTCGAAAGAGGATCCGAACCACTCCAAATGCTTGTTTGTAATTGAAAATCTTGTTTCAAAGTACTTGTTTCACTCTACGGACTATATTGATACCAAAGACCAAAGGTTTCCCACTTGTCCAAGTTGTGCTCATGATTTGGTCCATCCTAAAGATCCAAATGGAGTAACCTCTTCTTTGGGAACCTGTTTGGACCAAAATATCAAAAGAGGATCTGAACCACTCGAAAAAGTTGTTTGTAATTGAAAAGTTTATTTCAATGTACTCTTTTCAATCTTCGGACTAAATTCATACCAAATACCTAAGGTTTCCCACTTGTCAAAATTGTAATCATGATTTGATCCATCCTAAAGATCCAAATGGAGGAACCTCTTCTTTGGGAATCCTGTTTGGACCAAAATATCAAAAGAGGATCCGAACCAATATAAAAACTTGTTTGTAAATGAAAAGTTTGTTTCAATGTACTCTTTTCAATCTTCGAACCATATTCACACCGAAGACCAAAGGTTTCCCACTTGTCAAAATTGTAATCATGATTTGATCCATCCTAAACATTGAAATGGAGGAACCTCTTCTTTGGGGATCCTGTTTGGACCAAAATAGTGAAAGAGGATCCGAACCACTATAAAAACTTGATTGTAATTGAGATGCTTGTTTCAAAGTACTTGTTTCACTCTTCAGACCATATTGATACCAAAGACCTAAGGTTTCCACTTGCCAAAGTTTTCCTCGTGATTTGGTACATCGTAAAGATCCAAATGGAGGAACCTCTTCTTTGGGAATCCTCTTTGGACAAAAATATCGAAAGAGGATCCGAACCACTCCAAAAACTTGTTTGTAATTGAAAAGCTTGTTTCAAAGTACTTGTTTCACTCTTCAGACCATATTGATACCAAAGACCTAAGGTTTCTCACATGTCAAAGTTGTGCTCATGATTTGGTCCATCCTAAAGATCCAAATGGAGGAACCTCTTCTTTGGGAATCCCCTTTGGACCAAAAATTTGAAAGATGATCCGAACCACTCCAAAAACTTTTAATTAATTGAAAAGTTTGTTTCAATGAACTTGTTTCACACTTCAGACCATATTGAAACCAAAGACCTATGGTTTCCCAATTGTCAAAGTTTTCCTCGTGATTTGGTCCATCCTAAAGATCCAAATGGAGGAACCTCTTCTTTGGGAAACCTGTTTGGACCAAAATATCAAAAGAGGATCCGAACCACTCCAAAAACTTGTTTCTAATTGAAAAGCTTGTTTCAAAGTACTTGTTTCACTCTTCGGACCATATTGATATCAAAGACCTAAGGTTTCCCACTTGTCAAAGTTTTCCACAAGATTTGGTCCATCGTAGAGATCCAAATGGAGGAACCACTTCTTTGGGAATCCACTTTGGACCAAAATATCGAAATAGGATCCGAACCACTCCAAAAACTTGTTTGTAATTGAAAGTCATGTTTTAAAGTACTTGTTTCACTCTTCGGACCATATTGATACCAAAGACCTAAGGTTTCCCACTTGTCAAAGTTTTTCTCATGATTTGGTCCATCCTAAAGATCCAAATGGAGGAACGTCTTCTATGGGAATGCTCTTTGGACCAAAATAACGAAAGAGGATCCGAACCACCCCAAAAACTTATTTGTGATTGAAAAGCTTGTTTCAAAGTACTTGTTTCACTCTCTAGACCAAATTGAATCCGAAAACCTACGGTTTCCCACTTGTCAAAGTTGTGCTCATGATTTAGTCCATCCTAATGATCCAAATGGAGGAACCCCTTCTTTGGGAATCCGGTTTGGACCAGAATATCGAAAGAGTATCCGAAGCACTATAAAAACTTGTTTGTAAATGAAAATCTTGTTTCAAAGTACTTGTTTCACTCTTCGGACCATTTTGATACCAAGGACCTAACGTTTCCCACTTGTCAAAGTTTTCCTCGTCATTTGGTCCATCCTAAAGATCCAAATGGAGGAACCTCTTCTATGCGAATCCTCTTTCAAACCAAAATTTCGAAAGAGGATCCGAACCACTCCAAAGACTTGTTTGTAATTGAAAATCTTGTTTCAAAGTAATTGTTTCACACTTCGGACCATATTGATACCAAAGACCTAAGGTTTCCTACATGTCAAGGTTGTGCTCATGATTTGGTCCATCCTAAAGATCCAAATGGAGGAACCTCATCTTTGGGAATCCTCTTTCAACCCAAATTTCGATAGAGGATCCGACCCACTCCAAAAACTTGTTTGTAATTGAAAATCTTGTTTCAAAGTACTTGTTTCACTCTTCGGACTATATTGATACCAAAGACCTAAGGTTTCCCACTTGTCAAAGTTGTGCTCATGATTTGGTCCATCCTAAAGATCCAAATGGAGGAACCTCTTCTTTTGGAATCCTGTTTGGACCAAAATATCAAAAGAGGATCCGAACCACTCCAAAAACTTGTTTGTAATTGAAAAGTTTGTTTCAATGTACTCTTTTCAATCTTCGGACCAAATTCATACCAAATACCTAAGGTTTCCCACTTGTCAAAATTGTAATCATGATTTGATCCATCCTAAAGATCCAAATGGAGGAACCTCTTCTTTGGGAATCCTGTTTGGACCAAAATAGCGAAAGAGGATCTGAAGCAGTATAAAAACTTGATTGTAATTGAGATGCTTGTTTCAAAGTACTTGTTTCACTCTTCGTACCATATTGATACCAAAGACCTAAGGTTTCCACTTGCCAAAGTTTTCCTCGTGATTTGGTACATCGTAAAGATCCAAATGGATAAACCTCTTCTTTGGGAATCCTCTTTGGACCAAAATATCGAAAGAGGATCCAAACCACTCCAAAAACTTGTTTCTAATTGAAAAGCTTGTTTCAAAGTACTTGTTTCACTCTTCAGACCATATTGATACCAAAGACCTAAGGTTTCTCACATGTCAAAGTTTTGCTCATGATTTGGTACATCGTAAAGATCCAAATGGAGGAACCTCTTCTTAGGGAATCCTCTTTGGACCAAAATATCGAAAGAGGATCCGAACCACTCCAAAAACTTGTTTGTAATTGAAAAGCTTGTTTCAAAGTACTTGTTTCACTCTTCAGACCATATTGATACCAAAGACCTAAGGTTTCTCACATGACAAAGTTGTGCTCATGATTTGGTCCATCCTAAAGATCCAAATGGAGGAACCTCTTCTTTGGGAATCCCCTTTGGACCAAAAATTTGAAAGATAATCCGAACCACTCAAAAAACTTTTTATTAATTGAAAAGTTTGTTTCAATGTACTCGTTTCACTCTTCGGACCATATTGAATTAAAAGACCTAAGGTTTCCCACTTGTCAAAGTTTTCCTCGTGATTTGGTACATCGTAATGATCCAAATGGAGGAACCTCTTCTTTGGGAATCCTCTTTGGACCAAAATATCGAAAGAGGATCCGAACAACTCCAAAAACTTGTTTGTAATTGAAAAGCTTGTTTCAAAGTACTTGTTTCACTCTTCAGACCATATTGATACCAAAGACCTAAGGTTTCTCACATGTCAAAGTTGTGCTCATGATTTGGTCCATCCTAAAGATCCAAATGGAGGAACCTCTTCTTTGGGAATCCCCTTTGGACCAAAAAATTGAAAGATGATCCGAACCACTCCAAAAACTTTTTATTAATTGAAAAGTTTGTTACAATGTACTTGTTTCACTCTTCGGACCATATTGAAACCAAAGACCTAAGGTTTCCCACTTGTCAAAGTTTTCCTCGTGATTTGGTCCATCCTAAAGATCCAAATTGAGGAACCTCTATTTTGGGAAACCTGTTTGGACCAAAATATCGAGAGAGGATCCGAACCACTCCAAAAACTTGTTTGTAATTGAAAAGCTTGTTTCAAAGTACTTGTTTCACTCTTCGGACCATATTGATACCAAAGACCTAAGGTTTCCCACTTGTCAAAGTTTTCCACAAGATTTGGTCCATCGTAGATATCCAAATGGAGGAACCTCTTCTTTAGGAATCCACTTTGGGCCAAACTATCGAAATAGGATCCGAACCACTCCAAAAACTTGTTTGTAATTGAAAGTCTTGTTTTAAAGTACTTGTTTCACTCTTTGGACCATATTGATACCAAAGACCTAAGGTTTCCCACTTGTCAAAGTTGTGCTCCTGATTTGGTCCATCCTAAAGATCCAAATGGAGGAACCTCTTCTATGGGAATGCTCTTTGGACCAAAATAACGAAAGAGGATCCGAACCACCCCAAAAACTTATTTGTGATTGAAAAGCTTGTTTTAAAGTACTTGTTTCACTCTCTAGACCAAATTGAATCCGAGAACCTACGGTTTCCATCTTGTCAAAGTTGTGCTCATGATTTGGACCATCCTAATGATCCAAATGGAGAAACCCCTTCTTTGGGAATCCGGTTTGGACCAAAATATCGAAAGAGGATCCGAAGCACTATAAAAACTTGTTTGTAATTGAAAATCTTGTTTCAAAGTACTTGTTTCACTCTTCGGGCCATTTTGATACCAAGGACCTAACGTTTCTCACTTGTCAAAGTTTTCCTCGTCATTTGGTCGATCCTAAAGATCCAAATGGAGGAACCTCTTCTTTGGGAATCCTCTTTCAACCAAAATTTCGAAAGAGGATCCGAACCACTCCAAAAACTTGTTTGTAATAGAAAAGCTTGTTTTAAAGTACTTGTTTCACTATTCGGACCATATTCATACCAAAGAGCTAAGGTTTCCCACTTGTCAAAGTTTTCCTCGTGATTTCGTCCATCCTAAAGATCCAAATGGAGGAACCTCTTCTTTGGGAATTCTGTTTGGACCAAAATATCGAAAGAGGATCCGAACCACTTTAAAAACTTGTTTGTAATTGAAAAGCTTGTTTCAAAGTACTTGTATCACTATTCGGACAATATTCATACCAAAGACCTAAGGTTTACCACTCGTCAAAGTTTTCCTCGTGATTTCGTCCATCCTAAAGATCCAAATGGAGGAACCTCTTCTTTGGGAATACTGTTTGGACAAAAATATGGAAAGAGGATCCGCACCACTCCAAAAACTTGTTTGTAATTGAAAAGCTTGTTTCAAAGTACTTGTTTCACTCTTTGGACCATATTGATACCAAAGGCCTAAGCTTTCCCACTTGTCAAAGTTTTCCTCGTGATTTCGTCTATCCAAAAGATCCAAATGGAGGAACCTCTTCTTTTGGAATCCCGTTTGGACCAGAATATCGAAAGAGGATCCGAACCACTCCAAATACTTGTTTGTAATTGAAAAGCTTGTTTTAAAGTACTTGTTTCACTATTCGGACCATATTCATACCAAAGACCTAAGGTTTCCAACTTGTCAAAGTTTTCCTCGTGATTTCGTCCATCCTAAAGATCCAAATGGAGGAACCTCTTTTTTGGGAATCCTGTTTGGACCAAAATATCGAAAGAGGATCCGAACCACTCCAAAAACTTGTTTGTAATTGAAAAGCTTGTTTTGAAGTACTTGTTTCACTATTCGGACCATATTCATACCAAAGACTTAAGGTTTCCCACTTGTCAAAGTTTTCCTCGTGATTTCGTCCATCCTAAAGATCCAAATGGAGGAACCTCTTCTTTAGGAATCCTGTTTGGACCAAAACATCGAAAGAGGATCCGAACCACTCCAAAAACTTGTTTGTAATTGAAAAGCTTGTTTCAAAGTACTTGTTTCACTCTTCAGACCATATTGATACCAAAGACCTAAGGTTTCTCACATGACAAAGTTGTGCTCATGATTTGGTCCATCCTAAAGATCCAAATTGATATGAACCAAGGAACCTTACAAGTTGTGGAGTTGCATTCATTACACTCCAAGTTCATGTCAAGCTCAAACTTCAAGCATAGTTCATTAAATGCAAGTCAAGTTCAAGCCAAGCTCATTAAATGCAAGTCAACTTCAAGCCTAGTTCATTAAATGCATGTCAAGTTCATTTAATGTAACCGAATCTCATTTAATGCAACTCAAGACATCAATGCTACTCAAGACTTATTCATGACATCTTAAGGCTTCATTTAAGACTCTCATCAATACATGTGATCAAGATGTTTCATTTACAAAGGCTCAAAATCAGATTTGTAACTCCCCACATATCAGTTACACTTTAATAATTCAATAGGGTTGTTAATTGTCATTATTTCAGACTTTAATATGGCTGGCTGTCTTTTGGCCTTATTCATTCATTTTAATTAGTTTAATTTCGTGCATTAGGAAGGCTATAAAGCCATGGAACTCATTTTGTAATAAATCAGATTATGTTTGAATGAAAATCAAGTCACTCATTGAGAGTTTCTTTTGAAAACCACATTGAGTTTTCAACTTCTTGCAATTCTTGTGTTTAGGGTTGCTGCCGAGTCATTCAACTAGGAATTGATCATCTTAGTTGTGGAGTGATTCAATCTAGAACAAGGAATCTCATTCATGTCTCTAGGTCATTGATCTAAGAGGTAATCTCATCTAGCCTTAAATCTCTTGGTTGAAACTGATTAGTTAGGGAGGGTTTGAGTTCTTGCTTCAAAGGTCCATGCTAAGCATAATAGCATAGGGTCTTTGGACTTGCAATTTGGGTTTGCCTTATCAGTTGGTATCAGAGCTTTGGTCGAAACCTTGGCCAAACTCTAGATTTGATTCTATCCTTTACTTTCCTTGCAATTGTTCTTGTTTGTTTTCAAATCTGCCTATCTTTTCGTATTCTGTCCTAACCACCATTTTTCTTTTCTTTTCATTCTGATCTTGTTTCCATATTAAAGATCACGTTCTGATCTTTAAATTTAAAAAAAAAAAGAAAAAAAGAAAAAGAAAAGAAAAGAGGTGAGAAAGAGAGCTTTGCATCCGAGAGCACTATTTTGTTCATCTTGTGTTCTTCTTTGCTTTCTTGAAAAATTCTGAGTTTGATCCATTGAAAACGAAAAAGTTGATGTCTTGAATGTTATTTTGTCAATTTAGATCCACGAATTAAGCATCAATTAAATTCAGAACTAATCACATTCAAAATCCTGCTCATTCTTTCCATATTTGAATCTGCCACATTAATGCTCTGAATAGCTGTCTAAAACGCGTGAAGAGATTCGAATTAGCTTTCAAAGTATCAATAGGAAAGTTAATTCAATCAGTTATCTTTCATTGTTAAGAAGGACATTTCATCAAAATCAATCCGTAAATAACTCAAAATCTGAAAATCAGAAAACTGCGCAGACTGCTCCTTAAATTCCGGATCTTGTCCCTTGATTGATTGGCATCTTTATTTCTCTTCATTAATTCGTATTTTGCCAATTGTATAGTCATAATAACTGATTGATTGAGCTATTTATGAGTTTTCATCTTGAAATTCATTCACATCAAATCGAAAAGCTTGTTTCAAAGCTTGTTTCAAAGTACTTGTTTCATTATTCAGACCATATTCATACCAAAGACCTAAGGTTTCCCACCTGTCAAAGTTTTCCTCGTGATTTCGTCCATCCTAAAGATCCAAATGGTGGAACCTCTTGATATGAATCATGGAGCACAAGACAAGATAGACAAGCTTAGGATGGTTCAAGGGCCAATGACAAGATCCAAGACCAAGAAATTGCAACAAGCTTTGAATATCTATTGTCAAACATACATGAGCAAACTCAAGGAGAGTTTTGAAGATTGGAACATTGAGGGTAAGGAAGAAGACTTAAAGCACTTCAACTTGTGGCATGTGCAATTGGATGAAGAATTTGGACAAGTTGTGCAATCAGATTCAAAGAATGAAGCTTAGAGAGAAAGTTGCAAACTTTCCATATTTGACAACTTTCCTTATTTGAGTCTTTTATTTATTTTATGCATTTAGGGATTTTGTATAATGTTTTCCATGGCCAAAGGACATGTTTTAGACCTTTTATATTCAGTTTATATGTTTGGAAAGGATTAGGAAAGTTATTATTCTCTAGAAAAGATTTTCCACAAAATCTGCCAATTTCACATAAGGCAAGTTTTGGGCAGATTTTGTGCTCCTTGTAATCCGAATTTCCTAGCTTATTTTTTGGGTTTCTTTGCCTATTTAAAGGCCTCATTTGTAACCCTAAAGACGCAGAATTCATATGATAATAATATTGCTTTTTTGCTTTGCTAAAATTGCTTAGTTTTGTAGCCTTGTTCTTGGGTTGCATGTTTTAGGAACATTCAAGCAAACCTTGATCTAGTTTGTTTGTGAATTGTTTCAATCTTGAAATAAGAACAAGTTCTCTTATTTCAAGGTCTTTGATCATTGGAATAATCTTGTTTTCTTGTTTTTCCAAAGGTTTTACCTTTTTGTTCATGGGGTTTTAGGATGTGCATCTAGGGGTTCTTTGTTCTTTCAAAGGGTTTCTATTTCAATTCTAGGGTTTCATATCATTTGGTATCAGAGCTTAGGCTCAAGGGAAGATTTCTATCTTACTTGCTTTCTTGTTATTTCAATTTTATTCTTGTTTTGGTCTTAGTTCATCCAAAAAAAAAAAACCAGAAAACACATAAAAAAAAAAACTGTTCCAGAATTTCCTTATTTGTTTTTGCCTACTGTTTTAATTATTTTCATATAGTTCCCGTTCGATTCTCAGAAAATCACCAACTACAAAAGTCTTTATTTGTTTGTCTAGTTTATTTTTTATTCAGAAAAGTGTGTCAAAAAAAAAGTGGAAGATTGAGAAAAAAATAGATCTTCCCAGACTGTCGGATTGTGCAGAAAATTGTTATAAAAAAAAAAAGTGTTCTTGCTATTTGCTTGAGTTTCTGGAAAAAAGTGTTTAGTGTTCATATTGTTCTTGAAGAGTTCATCTTAAACTCATCATTTATGCATCTTGAATCTGAAATTATCAAGTTGAATGAGCCAAAATTTGTTTGTTTCCTAAAAAGCTAGAACTTACCATAAATAGCCAAAACTGTTTTTGGAAAGTTTCAAATCTGCCCATATTTGAATATATGCATCTTTTGCTTTAGGAAAGTATTATTTTCTGATCCAAATTACTTTAGGGAAGTCTAATTTCGAAGTTTTCTCTTTTAGGTAAGTTTATTCTTGCATATTTTCTTTATTATTCTTTCCTTGTTATTAAAATACACCATAGTTGCAAAATCTGTCCTATTTTTCTTAACCAACCAAATTGCTTGTTCTTTTTTTTCTTTATTGTTACTTTTTATAAACTTTATTAGTATCTTCATTGTTTGATAGTTACTAAAGTGTGCTAAGAGTTCAAGGCTACATTTAGGCCCTAAAATCTGTTTTGAGTGCAAACACGAGTGAATTAACATCTTTGAGTGTAAACACTTAGGGAGTGATTTGAAAGGTCCTATTTTTACATTACTAACTTGTTTCTCTTGTAGCAATGACTAATGAAGGGGATTGTTCTAATATGAAGGAGGAGATTAAGAAAACTGAAACAATGGAGGGATACATCTTAAAAATACAAAGAGATGTTGATAGGAAGATGGAGGCTCAAACAAGGGAGATTGCCAACCTAAGTGCTCAAATACAAGCTTTGCTCTTAAACCAACCTAGAGCCAATCAAAATGTGGCTCCAAATGAGGCTAGGGAGCAACAAATTGTGCAAGGGGCTGAGGCACATAATGAACAACAAGGGTGGGATCCTTATGCTTTTGATGAAGATCCTAGAAATCAAATGAGAGCACATAATGGAGGAGGTAGAGGAAGAGGCCGAGGGTTCCAAGTTCAAAGACCAAACAGGGAGTTTCCTCTTGCTAGAGATGATGTCTTAAAGGGAATCAAGTTCAAAATTCCACCATTCCAAGGCAAGACTGATCCGGAAGAGTACTTGCAATGGGAGGCACAAACTGAGCACATATTTGATTGCAACAACTTCAGTGAGCAAAGGAAGGTACTTTTAGCAATTACTGAATTTACTAATTATGCTTCTGTTTGGTGGATTCAGTTAAAAGCTAAACTTAGAAGGGAGAGACAACCTCAAATAGAGACATGGGCTGAGCTTAAGGGCATGATGAGGAAGAGGTTCAATCCAACAACTTATGAAAGAGATATAGTGTTCAAGTTGCAAAGGTTTGATCAAGGTTCAAAAAGTGTAGAAGACTATTACAAGGAGCTTGATATCTTGATGACAAGGGCTGGAATTGAGGAGACTGAATTAGCTACCATGGGAAGGTTTATGGGGGGCTTGAATAGAGAATTAAGGCACAAAGTTGATGCTCACTCTTGCTATGACATGGAGGAAATGTTACACCTTGCAATTAAATTTGAGTCACATATGCAAGAAGATTCTAAGTCAAGGTATTATTCTAAACCCTATCCATCCAAACCTACTTCATCTAAACCCACTTCTAGCCAACCTTGGGGAAAAGACACCAAAAACACATATTTTGGCCGAGGGGACCAATTTCCAAAAGATAAACCTATTTTTGATAAAAAGAGGGAGGGTGAGAATTCTTTCAAGGGTAAGGGTAAAATAGAAGAAGCTAGGACTAGGGACATCAAATGTTGGAAGTGTCAAGGGTTAGGGCATGTCATGAAAGATTGTCCAAACAAAAGAACCATGTTTATTGAGAATGGGGAATACATATCCGGGGATGATGAGAGTGAACATGAAAATATGGAGTTTGAGGAGGAAAGTGATGGGAGTGTTGAGGAGGGAAACAAAGTTACTCTAGTGTCTAGGAGGGTACTTAGTGCACAAGTGAAAGAGAATGACCAAGACCAAAGAGAGAACTTATTCTATACTAGATGCTATGTAGAAGGAGTGCCTTGTAGTGTCATCATAGATGGTGGGAGTTGCACAAATGCTGTGAGTTCTACCCTTGTCACAAGATTAAACCTAACAACCAAACCCCAGCCAAAACCCTACAAACTGCAATGGCTTACTGATTGTGGAGAGTTGAAAGTGAACAAAAAGACTTTAATTTCTATGACTCTTGGGAAGTATAAGGATGAGGTGGAGTGTGATGTAGTTCCAATGCATGCTGGGGATATCTTACTTGGAAGGCCTTGGCAGTTTGATAGAAGGGCAATCCATGATGGTTATCTAAATAGGTACTCATTTACATTGAATGGAAGAAAGACCACACTTACACCATTAACTAGCTCCGAAGTATACATTGATCAATGTAAGTTAGAAAAGAGAAGGAAAGAGCTTGAGAGTGAGAAAAAGAAATTGAGTGATTCAAAAGAATTGAGTGACAAAAAGAAATTGAGTGATTCAAAAGAATTGAGTGACAAAAAGAAATTGAGTGATTCAAAAGATTTGAGTGATAAAAACACTTTGAGTGAAAAAAGAGAGCAAAAGAAAGGAGTGAGCTTGTTTGCAAGAACTAGTGAGGTTAAGAGAGCTTTGTTTTCAAACAAAACAATCCTTGTACTTTTGTGCAAAGGATCTTGCTTTATCACTAACCAACTTAACCAAGAATTGCCTAGTGTCTTTGTTGATCTTTTGCAGCAATATGGAGATGTCTTTCCCGAAGAGATGCCTAATGAATTACCACCAATCAGAGGTATTGAACACAAGATTGACTTCATTCCAGGAGCTTCAATTCCAAATAGGCCAGCCTATAGATCAAATCCAACCGAGGCAAATGAGATTCAAAAGCAAGTTGAGGAGTTGCTTGCTAAAGGATACGTAAGAGAAAGTCTTTCTCCTTGCTCTGTCCCTGTTTTGTTAGTTCCTAAAAAGGATGGTACTTGGCGCATGTGTGTTGATTGTAGGGCCATTAATAAGATCACCATTAAGTATAGACATCCTATCCCTCGATTAGATGACATGCTTGATGAATTACATGGTTGCACACTCTTTACTAAAATTGATTTAAAATCAGGTTACCATCAAATTAGAATGGAATTGGGGGATGAATGGAAAACAGCTTTTAAAACAAAGTTTGGATTGTATGAATGGTTAGTAATGCCTTTCGGATTAACTAATGCACCTAGCACATTCATGAGGTTAATGAATCATGTTCTTAGAGATTTTTTGGGTAAATTTGTGGTAGTTTACTTTGATGACATTCTCATTTACTCTAGATCATTGCATGACCATGTAAAGCATGTAGGGGCTGTTTGTGAAACACTTAGGAAAGAAAAGTTGTATGCTAATTTGAAAAAGTGTTCTTTTTGCATGGAAAGAGTAAAGTTCTTAGGGTTCATTGTGTCTAATAAGGGGGTAGAAGTGGATGAGGAAAAGATTAAAGCCATCCAAGAGTGGCCAACCCCAACAAATGTGAGTGAAGTGAGGAGCTTTCATGGGCTTGCTGGTTTTTATAGGAGGTTTATAAAAGACTTTAGCACCATTGCTTCTCCTTTAAATGAATTGGTTAAAAAGAATGTTGTGTTTGCATGGGGAGTAGCCCAAGAATCTGCCTTCCAAACTCTTAAGGATAAATTGTGTAATGCACCACTACTTGTTTTGCCTAACTTTGATTTGACTTTTGAGATCGAGTGTGATGCAAGTGGCATAGGCATAGGGGCTGTTTTGATGCAAAATGGAAAGCCAGTGATGTACTTTAGTGAAAAGTTGAGTGGAGCTTCATTGAATTATCCAACTTATGATAAAGAGTTGTATGCATTGGTGAGGGCATTGCAAACATGGCAACACTACCTATGGCCAAGAGAGTTTGTCATCCATACGGATCATGAAAGCTTGAAGCATTTGAAAGGACAAGACAAGCTCAACAAAAGGCATGCAAAATGGGTAGAGTTCATTGAAACATTTCCTTATGTTATCAAGTACAAGAAAGGTAAGGATAATGTTGTGGCTGATGCATTGTCAAGAAGGTATGCTCTTTTCAATTCTCTTAATGCTAAGTTCTTAGGTTTTGAGCATGTTAAGACACTTTATGCACTTGATGATGATTTTGGAGAGATTTATGCTTCCATTGGCCGAGGGACTTCTTTTGATGACTATGTGATGTGTAATGATTTTCTTTTTAAGAAAGGTAAACTTTGTATTCCTAAATGTTCTATTAGGGAGCTTTTGACTAAAGAGGCTCATGGTGGAGGTTTAATGGGACATTTCGGGGTAGCTAAGACATATGACATGTTGCATGAACATTTTTATTGGCCTAAGATGAAGCATGATGTAGTTAAAGTTTGTTCTCATTGTATTACATGTAAGGCAGCCAAGTCTAGGGTTAAACCACATGGATTGTATTCTCCATTACCTATTCCTTTAGCACCTTGGTTAGATGTTTCTATGGATTTTTTGCTAGGCTTGCCGAGGACAAAAAGGGGAAAGGATAGCATTTTTGTTGTTGTTGATAGGTTTAGCAAAATGGCTCATTTCATTGCATGTACTAAAACTGATGATGCTAAACACATTGCTGACTTGTTCTTTAGAGAAGTTGTTATATTGCATGGCATTCCTCAAAGCATTGTGAGTGATAGGGATGTTAAATTTCTAAGTCATTTTTGGAGGGTTTTGTGGGGTAAGCTTGGGACTAAATTAATGTACTCTACTACTTGTCACCCCCAAACTGATGGTCAAACTGAGGTTGTCAATAGGACTATGGTTACATTGCTTAGGGCTATAATTGATAAAAACCATAAGACTTGGGAAGATTGCATGCCATTCGTAGAGTTTGCATATAATAGGGCTGTCCATAGTACTACTAAATGCACTCCTTTTGAACTTGTTTATGGTTTTAATCCAACTACTCCTATTGATTTATTGCCCATGTTACCTACTGATTTGGTGAGTTTTGATGCTAGTACTAAGGTTGAAAGGATTCAAAAGCTACACAAGGAGGTTCGAGAAAGAATTGAGAAGCAAAACAACAAAGTAGCTTCTAGGATCAATAAGGGCCGAACTAAACTTGTTTTTCAACTTGGAGATTGGGTTTGGGTTCACTTTAGAAAAGAGAGGTTTCCATTGCTAAGGAAATCCAAGCTTAATCCAAGAGGAGATGGTCCATTCCAAGTGCTAGAAAGAATCAATGACAATGCTTACAAGATTGATCTTCCAGGTGAGTATAATGTGAGTGCTTCTTTTAATGTTTCTGACTTAAGTCCTTTTGATGTAGGTGATGAATCAGATTTGAGGACAAATCTTTTTGAAGAGGGAGGGGATGATATGAATCATGGAGCACAAGACAAGATAGACAAGCTTAGGATGGTTCAAGGGCCAATGACAAGATCCAAGACCAAGAAATTGCAACAAGCTTTGAATATCCATTGTCAAGCATACATGAGCAAACTCAAGGAGACTTTTGAAGATTGGAACATTGAGGCTAAGGAAGAAGACTTAAAGCACTTCAACTTGTGGCATGTGAAATTGGAAGAAGAATTTGGACAAGTTGTGCAATCAGATTCAAAGAATGAAGCTTAGAGAGAAAGTTGCAAACTTTCCATATTTGACAACTTTCCTTATTTGAGTCTTCTATTTATTTTATGCATTTAGGGATTTTTTATAATGTTTTCCATGGCCAAAGGACATGTTTTAGGCCTTTTATATTCAGTTTATATGTTTGGAAAGGATTAGGAAAGATATTATTCTTTAGAAAAGATTTTCCACAAAATCTGCCAATTTCACATAAGGCAAGTTTTGGGCAGATTTTGTGCTCCTTGTAATCCGAATTTCCTAGCTTATTTTTAGGGTTTCTTTGCCTATTTAAAGGCCTCATTTGTAACCCTAAAGACCAAGAATTCATATGATAATAATATTGCTTTTTGCTTTGCTAAAATTGCTTAGTTTTGTAGCCTTGTTCTTAGGTTGCATGTTTTAGGAACATTCAAGCAAACCTTGATCTAGTTTGTTTGTGAATTGTTTCAATCTTGAAATAAGAACAAGTTCTCTTATTTCAAGGTCTTTGATCATTGGAATAATCTTCTTTTCTCGTTTTTCCAAAGGTTTTACCTTTTTGTTCATGGGGTTTTAGGATTTGCTTCTAAGGGGTTCTTTGTGCATCAAAAGGTTTCTTTATCAATTTCCTAGGGTTTCATATCAACTTTGAAACAAGCTTTTCAATTATAAACAAGTTTTTATAGTGGTTCGGATCCTCTTTCGATATTTTGGTCCAAACCGGATTCCTAAAGAAGACGTTCCACCATTTGGATCTTTAGGATGGACCAAATCATGAGCACAACTTCAACAAGTGGGAAACCTTAGGTCTTCGGATTAAATTTGGTCTAGAGAGTGAAACAAGTACTTTGAAACAAGCTTTTCAATTTCAAACAAGTTTTTGGAGTGGTTCGGATCCTCTTTCGTTATTTTGGTCCAAAGAGGAATCCCAAAGAAGAGGTTCCTCCATTTGGATCTCTAGGATGGACCAAATCATGAGCACAACTTTGACAAGTGGGAAACCTTAGGTCCTTGGTATCAATATGGTCCGAAGAGTGAAACAAGTACTTTGAAACAAGATTTTCAATTACAAACAAGTTTTTGGAGTGGTTCGGATCCTCTTTCGATATTTTGGTCCAAAGAGGATTCCCAAAAAAGAGGTTCCTCCATTCAGATCTTTAGGATGGACCAAATTATGAGGAAAACTTTGACAAGTGGGAAACCTTAGGTTTTTGGTATCAATATGGTCCGAAAAGTGAAACAAGTGCTTTGAAACAAGCTTTTTAATTACAAACAAGTTTTTGGAGTGGTTCGGATCCTCTTTCGATATTTTGGTCGAAATAGGATTCCTAAAGAAGAGGTTCCTTCATTTGGATCTTTTGGATGGACCAAATCATGAGCACAACTTTGACAAGTGGGAAACATTAGGTCTTCGGATTCAATTTGGTCTAGAGAGTGAAACAAGTACTTTGAAATAAGCTTTTAATTACAAACAAGTTTTTGGAGTGGTTCGGATCATCTTTCGAAATTTTGGTCCAAAGAGGATTCCCAAAGAAGAGGTTCCTCCATTAGGATCTTTAGGATGGACCAAATCATGAGCACAACTTTGACAAGTGTTAAACCTTAGGTCTTTGGTATCAAAATGGTCTGAAGAGTGAAACAAGTACTTTGAAACAAGCTTTTCAATTATAAACAAGTTTTTGGAGTGGTTCGGATCCTCTTTCGATATTTTGGTCCAAACAGGATTCTCAAAGAAGAGGTTCCTCCATTTGGATCTTTAGGATGGACCAAATCACGAGGAAAACTTTGACAAGTTGGAAACCTTAGGTCTTTGGTATCAAAATGGTTCGAAGAGTGAAACAAGTACTTTGAAACAAACTTTTCAATTACAAACAAGTTTTTAGAGTGGTTCGGATCGTCTTTCGATAGTTTGGTCCAAAGAGGATTCTCAAAGAAGAGGTTCCTCCATTTGGATTTTTAGGATGGACCAAATCACGAGGAAAACTTTGACAAGTGGGAAACATTGGGTCTTTGGTATCAATATGGTCCAAAGAGTGAAACAAGTACTTTGAAACAATATTTTCAATTACAAACAAGTTTTTGGAGTGTTTCAGATCCTCTTTCGATATTTTGGTCTTAACAGGATTCCCAAAGAAGGGGTTCCTCCATTTGGATCTTTAGGATGGACGAAATCATGAGGAAAACTTTGACAAGTGGGAAACCTTAGGTCTTTGGTATCATTATGGTACGAAGATTGAAACGAGTAGATTGAAACAAACTTTTCAATTACAAACAAGTTTTTGGAGTGGTTCTGATATGAAACCCTAGAATTGAAATAGAAACGCTTTGAAAGAACAAAGAACCCTTAGATGCACATCCTAAAACCCCATGAACAAAAAGGTAAAACCCTTGGAAAAAAAACAAGAAAAGAAGATTATTCCAATGATCAAAAGACCTTGAAATAAGAGAACTTGTTCTTCTTTCAAGATTGAAACAATTCACATGCAAACTAGATCAAGGTTTTCTTGAATGTTTCTAAAACATGCAACCTAAGAACAGGGCAACAAAACTAAGCAATTTCAGCAAAGCAAAAACCAATATTATTATTATATGAATTCTGAGTCTTTAGGGTTACAAATGAGGCTTTTAAATAGGCAAAACCCTAAAAATAAGCTAGGAAATTCGGATTACAAGGAGCACAAAATCTGCCCAAAACTTGCCTTATATGAAATTGGCAGATTTTGTGGAAAATCTTTTCTAGAGAATAATATCTTCCTAATCCTTTCCAAACATATAAACTGAATACAAAAGGCCTAAAACATGTCCTTTGGCCATGGGAAACATTACACATAAGCCCTAAATGCATAAAATAAATAAAAGACTCAAATAAGGAAAGTTGTCAAATATGGAAAGTTTGCAACTTTCTCTCTAAGCTTCATTCTTTGAATCTGATTGCACAACTTGTCCAAATTCTTCTTCCCATTGCACATTCCACAAGTTGAAGTGCTTTAAGTCTTCTTCCTTAGCCTCAATGTTCCAATCTTCAAAAGTCTCCTTGAGTTTGCTCATGTATGCTTGACAATGGATATTCAAAGCTTGTTGCAATTTCTTGGTCTTGGATCTTGTCATTGGTCCTTGAACCATCCTAAGCATGTCTTGTGCTCCATGATTCATATCATCCCCTCCCTCTTCAAAAGGATTTGTCCTCAAATATGATTCATCACCTACATCAAAAGGACTTAAGTCAGAAACATTAAAAGAAGCACTCACATTATACTCACCTGGAAGATCAATCTTGTAAGCATTGTCATTGATTCTTTCTAGCACTTGGAATGGACCATCTTCTCTTGGATTAAGCTTGGATTTCCTTTGCAATGGAAACCTCTCTTTTCTAAAGTGAACCCAAACCCAATCTCCAGGTTGAAAAACAAGTCTAGTTCGGCCCTTATTGATCCTTGAAGCTACTTTGTTGTTTTGCTTCTCAATTCTCTCTCGAACCTCCTTGTGTAGCTTTTGAATCCTGTCAACCTTAGTACTAGCATCAAAACTCACCAAATCAGTAGGTAACATGGGCAATAAATCAATAGGAGTAGTTGGATTAAAACCATAAACAAGTTCAAAAGGAGTGCATTTAGTAGTACTATGGACAGCCCTATTATATGCAAACTCTATGAATGGCAAGCAATCTTCCCAAGTCTTATGGTTTTTATCAATGATAGCCCTAAGCAATGTAACCATAGTCCTATTGACAACCTCAGTTTGACCATCAGTTTGGGGGTGACAAGTAGTAGAGTACATTAATTTAGTCCCAAGCTTACCCCACAAAACCCTCCAAAAATGACTTAGAAATTTAATATCCCTATCACTCACAATGCTTTGAGGAATGCCATGCAATTTAACAACTTCTCTAAAGAACAAGTCAGCAATGTGTTTAGCATCATCAGTTTTAGTACATGCAATGAAATGAGCCATTTTGCTAAACCTATCAGCAACAACAAAAATGTTATCCTTTCCCCTTTTTGTTCTCGGCAAGCCTAGCACAAAATCCATAGAAACATCCAACCAAGGTGCTAAGGGAATAGGTAAAGGAGAATATAATCCATGTGGTTTAACCCTAGACTTGGCTGCCTTACATGTAATGCAATGAGAACACACTTTAACTACATCATGCTTCATTTTAGGCCAATAAAAATGTTCATGTAACATGTCATATGTCTTAGCTACCCCAAAATGTCCCATTAAACCTCCACCATGAGCCTCTTTAGTCAAAAGCTCCCTAATAGAACATTTAGGAATACAAAGTTTACCTTTCTTAAAAAGAAAATCATTACACATCACATAGTCATCAAAAGAAGTCCCTCGGCCAATGGAAGCATAAATCTCTCCAAAATCATCATCAAGTGCAAAAAGTGTCTTAACATGCTCAAAACATAAGAACTTAGCATTAAGAGAATTGAAAAGAGCATACCTTCTTGACAATGCATCAGCCACAACATTATCCTTACCTTTCTTGTACTTGATAACATAAGGAAATGTTTCAATGAACTCTACCCATTTTGCATGCCTTTTGTTGAGCTTGTCTTGTCCTTTCAAATGCTTCAAGCTTTCATGATCCGTATGGATGACAAACTCTCTTGGCCATAGGTAGTGTTGCCATGTTTGCAATGCCCTCACCAATGCATACAACTCTTTATCATAAGTTGGATAATTCAATGAAGCTCCACTCAAATTTTCACTAAAGTACATCACTGGCTTCCCATTTTGTATCAAAACAGCCCCTATGCCTATGCCACTTGCATCACACTCTATCTCAAAAGTCAAATCAAAGTTAGGCAAAACAAGTAGTGGTGCATTACACAATTTATCCTTAAGAGTTTGAAAGGCAGATGCTTGGGCTACTCCCCATGCAAACACAACATTCTTTTTAACCAATTCATTTAAAGGAGAAGCAATAGTGCTAAAGTCTTTTATAAACCTCCTATAAAAACCATCAAGCCCATGAAAGCTCCTCACTTCACTCACATTTGTTGGGGTTGGCCACTCTTGGATGGCTTTAATCTTGTCCTCATCTACTTCTACCCCTTTATTAGACACAATGAACCCTAAGAACTTTACTCTTTCCATGCAAAAAGAACACTTTTTCAAATTAGAATACAACTTTTCTGTCCTTAGTGTTTCACAAACAGCCCCTACATGCTCTACATGCTCATGCAATGATCTAGAGTAAATGAGAATGTCATCAAAGTAAACTACCACAAATATACCCAAAAAATCTCTAAGAACATGATTCATTAACCTCATGAATGTGCTAGGTGCATTAGTTAATCCGAAAGGCATTATTAACCATTCATACAATCCAAACTTTGTTTTAAAAGCTGTTTTCCATTCATCCCCCAATTCCATTCTAATTTGACGGTAACCTGATTTTAAATCAATTTTAGTAAAGAGTGTGCAACCATGTAATTCATCAAGCATGTCATCTAATCGAGGGATAGGATGTCTATACTTAATGGTGATCTTATTAATGGCCCTACAATCAACACACATGCGCCAAGTACCATCCTTTTTAGGAACTAACAAAACAGGGACAGAGCAAGGAGAAAGACTTTCTCTTACGTATCCTTTAGCAAGCAACTCCTCAACTTGCTTTTGAATCTCATTTGCCTCGGTTGGATTTGATCTATAGGCTGGCCTATTTGGAATTGAAGCTCCTGGAATGAAGTCAATCTTGTGTTCAATACCTCTGATTGGTGGTAATTCATTAGGCATCTCTTCGGGAAAGACATCTCCATATTGCTGCAAAAGATCAACAAAGACACTAGGCAATTCTTGGTTAAGTTGGTTAGTGATAAAGCAAGATCCTTTGCACAAAAGTACAAGGATTGTTTTGTTTGAAAACAAAGCTCTCTTAACCTCTGATACGAAAACCCTTTCGAAAATGCTTTAAGAACCCTTAAACTTAACTAAGGACCCAAAAAGATCACAACCAAAGAACCCACATATGCCATTTGAAAACAACCCCAAGGAAAGGCTAGAAAACAGATTGCCTTGTGTGATCTAAAAATCATGAAATGGCCCCAAACAATTACGTTCCATCATCTCATGACTCGAAACACTCCACAAGTTGGTTGATCACTCCCCTCTTGAATGTTTCTAAACATGTAATCTAAAGCAAGATTACAAAGGGTTGAGGCTCAAGGCTCTCCATGTGCATAAAAATGCTACATTTCATTCATCATTCAAATCTGATTTACAATAGCTAAAACAAAGCCTATTTATAGGCATAAAAGACATGTAATTTTCGTTCATAATGATCCTCTATCAGCCCAATTAAGTCCCTAGCATGTAACCTACGAATTTAATGCAAAAACTTAAGTTACATTCAGCCACCATTTTAATTTGTAACTTAAGTTACATTTGAAACTGATATTTAACTCTAATTGAAGCTTGTAAATGGTCATTAATGCTTGTCTTGGAGTTGCCTTAAGTTCCCTTGAATGAAGCTTGAGTTGTCTTGAATGAAGCTTGGGTTATCATCAATGCATCTTGAGTTGTAGTTAATGCATCTTAACTTGACTTGTAATAAATGAACTTGGGTTGCCATTAATGCAATTGAAGTGCATTTAATGCAAGTGTTCTTGATGCTTGAATTCCTCAAATGCAAGGCTACATAATTCATATCATTCCCCCATTCTTCAAAATGATTCGTCCTCGAATCAAAAAGTTTTGCTGCAAAAGAAAGTTAGAGAGAAAAAAATGGACCTTACAAGCACTCCCTCACTTTTTACAACTCTCTTTGTTCCACTCGTGTTTGCAATCAAATTTATTGAAGATTGGCTAAGATTTTTAAAGAACCAGCTCATATATATGTAAATATAACAGTAATGAAGAGCTTACAAAAGACCAATTTCAAAAATTTGATCATAATTGATAACACTTAAGTGCATAAACCAAAGTGCTGGAATTTAGGATAACCCTGCGCACAGAAAACAAATCCCCGAATTGAATGACTTCCGTTATGATTTGGACAAAGTGACCTTCTGAACATTGAAAGATAACATTCATATGAAACGTTTATATTCAGGACAAATAACCAAATTCGGAATTTATGATACGGTTTGGACAGTAAACAAAAGCATTAAATGCAGCAGTTACAAAAATGGGCAGTTTTTGAAACACTTTTAATTTAGCCGTTTTTGGGACTTTAAATTCGTGCAAAGGAAGGTGTAACTGATGGTTTATGACTTATAACTGATACAATAAAACATTCAAATCAGATGTACACGAATTTCAAGGATCAAAGTCAGAAAACCTCAAGAATTTACAAGAAGAACGCAAGATGAACAAACTGGTGCTCTTGAATGCAAAGCTTTGTTTTTTTTTTCTTTTTTTTTTTCAAGATCAGAATGTGATCTTTAAGATAGAAACAAGATCAGAACGAAAAGATGAAGACAAATTCATGCTTGGACAAAAACGAAAAGATATGACAGAATTGAAAACAACAAGAATAGAAAAGGATAGATTGGATAAAACCTGTTCTAAAGATCGGCCACAAAATCGCAACCAATGCTTTGATACCAAATGATACGAAAACCCTTTCGAAAATGCTTTAAGAACCCTTAAACTTAACTAAGGACCCAAAAAGATCACAACCAAAGAACCCACATATGCCATTTGAAAACAACCCCAAGGAAAGGCTAGAAAACAGATTGCCTTGTGTGATCTAAAAATCATGAAATGGCCCCAAACAATTACGTTCCATCATCTCATGACTCGAAACACTCCACAAGTTGGTTGATCACTCCCCTCTTGAATGTTTCTAAACATGTAATCTAAAGCAAGATTACAAAGGGTTGAGGCTCAAGGCTCTCCATGTGCATAAAAATGCTACATTTCATTCATCATTCAAATCTGATTTACAATAGCTAAAACAAAGCCTATTTATAGGCATAAAAGACATGTAATTTTCGTTCATAATGATCCTCTATCAGCCCAATTAAGTCCCTAGCATGTAACCTACGAATTTAATGCAAAAACTTAAGTTACATTCAGCCACCATTTTAATTTGTAACTTAAGTTACATTTGAAACTGATATTTAACTCTAATTGAAGCTTGTAAATGGTCATTAATGCTTGTCTTGGAGTTGCCTTAAGTTCCCTTGAATGAAGCTTGAGTTGTCTTGAATGAAGCTTGGGTTATCATCAATGCATCTTGAGTTGTAGTTAATGCATCTTAACTTGACTTGTAATAAATGAACTTGGGTTGCCATTAATGCAATTGAAGTGCATTTAATGCAAGTGTTCTTGATGCTTGAATTCCTCAAATGCAAGGCTACATAATTCATATCATCCTCCATTTGGATCTTTAGGATGGACGAAATCACAAGGAAAACTTTGACAAGTGGGAAACCTTATGTCGTTGGTATCATTATGCTCTGAAGAGTGAAACGTGTACATTGAAACAAACTTTTCAATTACAAACAAGTTTTTGGAGTGGTTCGGATGATCTTTCGAAATTTTGGTCCAAAGAGGATTCCCAAAGAAGAGGTTCCTCCATTTGGATCTTTAGGATAGACCAAATCACAAGCACAACTTTGACAAGTGGTAAACCTTAGGTCTTCGGAGTCAATTTGGTCTAGAGAGTGAAACAAGTACTTTGAAACAAGCTTTTCCATTACGAACAAGTTTTTGGAGGGGTCCGGGATCCTCTTTCGTTATTTTGGTCCAAAAAGGATTCCTAAAGCAGAGGTTCCTCCATTTGGATCTTTAGGATGGACCAAATCATGCGCACAACTTTGACAAGTGGTAAACCTTAGGTCTTTGGTATCAATATGGTCTGAACAGTGAAACAAATACTTTGAAACAAGATTTTCAATTATAAACAAGATTTTGGAGTGGTTCGGATCCTCTTTCGATATTTTGATCCAAAGAGGATTCCAAAAGAAGAGGTTACTCCATTTGGATCTTTAGGATGGACCAAATCACGAGGAAAACTTTGACAAGTGGGAAACCTTAGGTCTTTGGTATCAATATGGTCCTAAGAGTGAAACAAGTACTTTGAAACAAGCTTTTCAATTACAAACAAGTTTTTGGGGTGGTTCGGATCCACTTTGCTATTTTGGTCCAAAGAGGATTCCCAAAGAAGAGGTTCCTCCATTTGGATCTTTATGATGGACATAATTTTGAGCACAAGTTTGACAAGTGGGAAACCTTAGGTATTTGGTATGAATAGGGTCTGAAGAGTGAAACAAGTACTTTGAAACAAGATTTTAAATTACAAACAAGTTTTTGGAGTGGTTCGAATTCTCTTTCGATATTTTGGTCCAAAGAGGATTCTTAAAGAAGAGGTTCCTCCATTTGGATCTTTGGGATGGACCAAATCATGAGCACAACTTTGACAAGTGGGAAACCTTTGGTCTTTGGTATCAATATGGTCCGAAGAGTGAAACAAGTACTTTGAAACAAGCTTTTCAATTACAAACAAGTTTTTGGAGTGGTTCGGATCCTCTTTCGATATTTTGGTCCAAAGAGGATTCCCAAAGAAGAGGTTCCTCCATTTGGATTTTTAGGATGGACCATATCACGAGGAAAACTTTGACAAGTTGGAAACCTTAGGTCTTTGGTATCAATATGGGCCGAAGAGTGAATCGAGTACATTGAAACAAACTTTTCAATTACAAACAAGTTGTTGGAGTGGTTCGGATCATCTTTCGAATTATTGGTCCAAAGAGGATTCCCAAAGAAGAGGTTCCTCCATTTGGATCTTTAGGATAGAACAAATCATGAGCACAACTTTGATAGGTGGGAAACCTTAGGTCTTTGGTATCAATATGGTCCGAGGAGTGAAACAAGTACTTTGAAACAAGCTTTTCAATTACAAACACGTTGGAGTGGTTCATATCCTCTTTCGATATTTTGGTCCAACCACGATTCCCAAAGAAGAGGTTCCTCCATTTGGATCTTTAGGATGGACGAAATCACGAGGAAAACTTTGACAAGTGGGAAACCTTATGTCTTTGGTATCATTATGCTCCGTAGAGTGAAACGAGTACATTGAAACAAACTTTTCAATTACAAAAAAGTTTTTGGAGTGGTTCGGATCATCTTTCGAAATTTTGGTCCAAAGAGGATTCCCAAAGAAGAGGTTACTCCATTTGGATCTTTTGGATAGACCAAATCATGAGCACAACTTTGACAAGTGGTAAACCTTAGGTCTTCGGATTCAATTTGGTCTAGAGAGTGAAACAAGTACTTTGAAACAAGCTTTTTAATTACAAACAAGTTTTTAGGGTGGTTCGGATCCTCTTTCGTTATTTTGGTCCAAAAAGGATATCCAAAGCAGTGGTTCCTCCATTTGGATCTTTAGGATGGACCAGATCATGAGCACAACTTTGACAAGTGGTAAACTTTAGGTCTTCGAATTCAATTTGGTCTAGAGAGTGAAACAAGTACTTTGAAACAAGTTTTTCAATTATGATATGAATCATGGAACGTCACAAAAAGCCCAAGGACAAATCACAACATTAAAGTTCAAGAGAAGCATTGACATCCATTTACAGGCCTACATTAGCAAAGTCAAGACAAGCTTCGAAGATCCGAGCATGGAGGGACTTGATGCACATTAATCAATGGAATATGTATTTTGGAGAGGAATATTGAAGATTTGTTCAATCAGAAATGAAGAAGAGAGCTAATTTGGAAAGTTGCATCACTTTTGCAAACTTTCCTTATTTGGACCACTTTCCATATTTGTTATCGAACTTTCCATATTTGTTCCCAAACTTTCCATATATGGTTCCAATAAACTTATGATGTATTTAGACATGTTTTAGGCCATTTACATTCAGTTTATTAGCTAGGAAAGAATTAGGAAAGATATTATTCTCTAGGAAAGATTTTCCCCAAAATCTGCCAAATCCATATAAGGCAAGTTTTGGGCAGATTTTATTCTCTTCTTTATTCCGAATTTGCTTGTTATTTTTAGGGTTTCTTTGCCTATTTAAAGGCCTCATTTGTAACCTTAAACACCAAGATTTAACATGATAATAATATTGCTTTTTGCTTAGCCGAAATTGCTTAGCTTTGTAGCCTTGTTCTAGGTTGCATGTTTTAGAAACATTCAAGCATAATTTGATCTAGTATGTTTGTGAATTGTTTTGATCTTGAAATAAGAACAAGTTCTCTTATTTCAAGATATTAGATCATTGGAATAATCTTCTTCTTCTTGTATTCCATGGGTTTTACCTTATTGTTCATCGGGGTTTTAGGATTTGCATCTAGGGGTTCTTTGTGCTTTCAAAGGGTTTCTATTTCAATTTCCTAGGGTTTCATATCATTTGGTATCAGAGCTTAGGCTCAAGGGAAGATTTCTATCTTACTTGCTTTCTTGTTATTTCAATTTTTCTTACTTATTGTTCTTTGTTTATCTAAAAATTCCAGAAAAACAAAAAAAAATCATAGTTCCAGAATTTCCTTATTTAGCCTACTGTTTTTGTTCTTTTTCGTATAGTTACTCTCCGATTCTTAAAAAGTCGTCAACTAAAAAGGTCTTTATCTTTGAGTCTTGATTATTTGTTATTCAGAAAAGTTTGTCAAAAAAAAAGTGGAAGATTGAGAAAAAAATAGATCTTCGCAGACTGTCGGATTGTCCAGAAAATTAAAAAAAAAAAAAAAAAAGTGTTCTTGCTTGATTTGTTGAAGTTTCTGGAAAAAGTGGTTTGTGTTCGTATTGTTCTTGAAGAGTTCATCTTAAACTCATCAAAGTTTTTCTTGAATCCTAAAATTGCATGAAAATTGAGCCAAAATTGTTTATTTCCTAAAAAGCTAGAACTTACCATAAATAGCCAAAACAGTTTTAGGAAAGTATCAATTCTGTCCCATATTCAAATATATGCATATCTTGCTTAAGAAAAGTCATATTTTCTGATCCAAATTGCTTTAGGGAAGTCTAATTTGAATTTTTCTCTTTTAGGAAAGTTTATTCATGCTTATTTTCTTTCTTATTCTTTCCTTGTCACTACAATAAACCATTTGCATAAATCTGTCTTATTTTATTCTTACCAACCAAATTGCTTGTTTTTTTATTTCTTGATTGTTACTTTTTACAAATTTCATTAGTATCTTTGTTGCTTGATAGTTGCTAAAGTGTGCTAATAGTTCAAGGTTACATTTAGGCCTTTAGAATCTGTTTTGAGTGCAAACACGAGAGAACGAACATCATCGAGTGTAAACACTTAGGGAGTGATTGAAAGGTCATATTTTTATTACTAACCTTTTTATTTGCAGCAATGTATCATGAAAAGATTGGTGAAAGGAGGATTAGTAAATTTTGGGAGGTAGAACATCCTAGGAGTGAACATAAAGACATTTATGATGAGAGGATGGAGGATCAAAGCTTAGGAGGACATAAGCTCAAGTTATATACTTTCAATGGGAGTTTGGATCAAGAGGAGTACTTGCAATGGGAGACAGAAACCGAGCACTTCTTTGATTACAACAATTATAGTGAGGAAAGAAAGGTAATGCTTGCTATTTCCAATTTCACTAATAATGCTCATGTTTGGTGGTCTCAATTGAAAGTGAAACTAAGGAGGGAGAGGAAACAACAAGTAGAAACTTGGTATGATCTTAAGTGCCATATGAGAAAGAGATTCGTGTCAAGACAACATCAAGACCATCTTGTGCAAAAGTTGGATAACCTAATACAAGGTTGCAAAAGTGTGGATGATTACTATAAGGAGATGGAGTTTCTCAAGGCTAGGGCTAATGTTGAGGAAGATGAGAAGTCTGCTATTGTTAGGTTTTTAAATGGATTGAATAGAGATATTGCTTACCAAATGGAGTTAACACAATTTGAGGAGTTAGGAGAGTTGGTGCACATTCCCAACAAGGTGGAAAGAAGACTCCAAAGAGGGGCTGCAAAAAGGTATGTCACTAAACAATTTTCCAATACAATTTCTTCTTATCAAATGGGTGAAAATGGTACATTAATGGATGAGAATGGGGCTGCCTATGGCTTGGTAGAGGAAAATAAAAGATTGGTGATTTTAGAGGAGCTTAAAACTATTAGAATGGAGTCTTTGAAAGCGGTTGAGGTTTATAAAGCTAGCATGGAGGAGATTATTAGAGAGGGAATTCTAAAGTCAATGTGTGCTTATAAAGAGGGCATAAAAGTTCCAAATAAAGTGAATGAGCAAAAGCCAATTATTGACCTTGTTCCAAAAGTTTGTGCTAATGTTTGTGTGGAAGAAACTTGTGTGTTACAAAAGTGTTATACATTTGAAAACAATGAGAATTGTGAAAAAAAGACTGAGCCAAAAGAAAGAGGGATGAGTGATGAAAAAGAAATGAGTGAAATAAGTGAGCAAAAAGAAAGAGAGATGAGTTTTCAAAAAGAAAAGTGTGAAAAAGAAATTATTGAAATAAGTGAGCCAAAAGAAAGAGAGATGAGTGCTCAAAAAGAAATGAGTGACATGAGTGAGTCAAAAGAAAGAGATTTGAGTTCAAAAGAAAGAGTGTTTGAAAAGAATGAAAGAGAAATTGAAAAGAAAGAGAGTTGTGAGTCAAAAATGAATGAGAGGAATGGTGAGAGCATTGTGAGTTTTGTAGAAAGTGAGGCTAGGAAAACAATGTTTTCAAATAAAACCCACTTTGTACTTGTGTGCAAAGATTCTTTCTTTCTAACTTATGAACTTAACCTTTGCTTTTCTAGTGTTTTAGCTAATGTTTTGCAGAATTACATTGATCAATTTTCAATTGGAATGGAGCACAAAGTAGATGCATTTCAAGGGGCTGAAATACTTAAGACACCACCATACTTCATGGAAAAAGATGTTGCCAACGGGATCCAAGGCCAAAAAAGGAAGTTTCTTACTTTTAATCCTTTTGCATCGGTTTGTTTAAATGATTATTTCTTGTTTTCCAATTCTGATTTTAAGACTAGAAATCATCCAAACCAATTATATTTTTATGATAAACATGCATTCTTTTCTAGCAAAATTCTTTTGGATGATCTTTACTTGTTTGACAGCTTATCACTTGCAAAACATGTAAAGCTAGCCTATCCATTTACTTGTGATGATGTGCATAGTTCTTATTTGTTTGCTAAATTTGATCTCAACTCTGATATTTTACCACTTCAATTTCATTCTAATGATAAACATATGTTTTGTGCTACACGAATTATCTTTGATAAGACATATGATGCATTTAGGGAGAGCATGGAGTTTTCATATTTTCTAATTTACCCCAACACATTAGACCTATTTGAGTTTGATTATGGTTCATATGCTTTGATTAATGTGTTACATTCACCATGTGATCATCTTGTGAGTAGTGTTGAGTATGAGAAAATTTACGAGATTGACTATGGTCCATATATTCTATTAGATGTGTTACCACTATCCACCAACCATATTGTCAGTTCTGTGGTCTTTGATAAGCTCGAATGTTTTGCTGATTTAAAGGGAAGGAAACCAACAATATTTGACCCTGGAGGTGTTAACTTGAAAGGAGAAAGAAGGGTACCATTGTTGCTCTCTTTGGTGCCAATTCACAATACACGAGGTAAGTGTGCTTTATGTGCTTTTATTTATATTATTAACTTAATTTATTGTGATGTAGGTAATGTTATAGATTCGAGGACGAATCCTTTTCAAGAGGGAGGGGATGATATGAATCATGGAACGTCACAAAAAGCCCAAGGACAAATCACAACATTAAAGTTCAAGAGAAGCATTGACATCCATTTACAGGCCTACATTAGCAAAGTCAAGACAAGCTTCGAAGATCCGAGCATGGAGGGACTTGATGCACATTAATCAATGGAATATGTATTTTGGAGAGGAATATTGAAGATTTGTTCAATCAGAAATGAAGAAGAGAGCTAATTTGGAAAGTTGCATCACTTTTGCAAACTTTCCTTATTTGGACCACTTTCCATATTTGTTATCGAACTTTCCATATTTGTTCCCAAACTTTCCATATATGGTTCCAATAAACTTATGATGTATTTAGACATGTTTTAGGCCATTTACATTCAGTTTATTAGCTAGGAAAGAATTAGGAAAGATATTATTCTCTAGGAAAGATTTTCCCCAAAATCTGCCAAATCCATATAAGGCAAGTTTTGGGCAGATTTTATTCTCTTCTTTATTCCGAATTTGCTTGTTATTTTTAGGGTTTCTTTGCCTATTTAAAGGCCTCATTTGTAACCTTAAACACCAAGATTTAACATGATAATAATATTGCTTTTTGCTTAGCCGAAATTGCTTAGCTTTGTAGCCTTGTTCTAGGTTGCATGTTTTAGAAACATTCAAGCATAATTTGATCTAGTATGTTTGTGAATTGTTTCGATCTTGAAATAAGAACAAGTTCTCTTATTTCAAGATATTAGATCATTGGAATAATCTTCTTCTTCTTGTATTCCATGGGTTTTACCTTATTGTTCATCGGGGTTTTAGGATTTGCATCTAGGGGTTCTTTGTGCTTTCAAAGGGTTTCTATTTCAATTTCCTAGGGTTTCATATCAAATTACAAACAAGTTTTTGGAGTGGTTTTGATCCTCTTTCGTTATTTTGGTCCAAAGAGGATTCTCAGAGAAGAGGTTCCTCCATTTGGATCTTTAATATGGACAAAATCACGAGGAAAACTTTAACAAGTGGGAAACCTTAGGTCTTTGGTATCAAAATGGTCCGAAGAGTGAACTAAGTACTTTGAAACAAGCTTTTCAGTTACAAACAAGTTTTTGGAGTGGTTCGGATCCTCTTTCGTTAATTTGGTCCAAAGAGGATTCCCAAAGAAGAGGTTTCCTCCATTTGGATCTTTAGGATGGACCAAATCATGAACACAACTTTGACAAGTGGGAAACCTTAGGTCTTTGGTATCAATATGGTTCGAACAGTGAAACAATTACTTTGAAACAAGATTTTCAATTACAAACCATCCATCGCCAGATCAAGACAGCTCACACTCCATTATGAGCTCCATTATTAGATTCCTTTTATTTTGTTTTCTTATGTAATTATTAAGGTTTACTATTTGCTTTTTTGAAAAGGTGACTGACAAGGGTCCTGTCTTGTCCCCACCTTCTTTTTATTTTTGTCTTTTACTTTCAATTATTTTCTCTTTTATAAAGCTGATTCAGACAGGGGTCCTGTCCTGCTGAGTCACTCGTCCTTATCCCTTTAAGATAACCATAGTTAGGTTAGTATAACAATAGTTAGATCAAATATCAGTCTATAAAAGGACTGAGTCTTGTATCAAAGGGATCATCGAGCAAAAGCATTAAGCTCTCATCCCCCCCCCCTCTCTCTCTCTTGATAATCCGATCCTTGGCTGTTCTTATTGGTATCAGAGCAGAGTATCAATAAAATTCTCCATTTATTATCTATCGTCTTCATCTTCAATTTCTTCTCTTGCTTATTCATTTATATTATCAATTTAAATAGGGGAAGAGATAATCTTAAGTTCTCTTCAAAATTAGATTTATAAAGATAGAACTTCGATCTATTCGTCAGGTTGCTCGTCCGTAGCGTTGGTAAGCCATTAGGTGTTCCAGGCAGTCTGAGTAAGTCCGTTGGTAAGCCAGGTGTTCCAGCTGTAAGCAGCCAAACAGGGAAGTCCTTCTACCTTTGTCAATTCAATTTTGAGCTAACTTATTTTTATGTCCAAATAATTTAAAAGGATATTATCAAAGGGAAAAGCAAAAGAAGATGCCAAAGAAGAAGGCATCTTAGATATCAATGGAGAACCAGATATCTTGTCCTCCGAGGGCAATGAGGAGATGAGAATTGCTCGAGTAGAGCAAGAACTCCAAAACTGGAGTATTCCAAAGATAGATCCCAGAGAGATCTATTACAGAAGTACCTTCGACTTTACATCAAGAGATGTAATCAAGACGGTAGAAAGAAATGTATCTGTCACCACGGATGCAGAAGTACTCCATCTATTCACAAAGGAGTCTATTCTCAAACACCGAGAGGAATTCAAATATATTCATCTCGGACTAATCCAAGTAGCGGTCAAACCTCTTGTCAGACTGGGGTTAAACGCTCCAATACTCATCTCTCTAAGAGATGAAAGATTCAATAATTATACGGATAGCATGTTGGGAATAATTGAATCCAACTTGGAAAATGGTCCGGTATCTTTCAACGTTTTCCTAAATCATACGCTCTCTTTATTCGACCCTCACATCCTATCTTCTCTGATGTTGAGAGTGAATTCCAAAGATTTGAAGATGGAAGAAAAATCACTATCAGTAGTGATTATATTCAGGATGTGTTATAAGCTAATGAACACAAACATATCCCCCAGAGCAATCAAGTCTTCTAAAAGAGGCGAAACAATCTTGATTGAAGTAAATACTGAGAGATCCTCAGTCAGTACCCCAAAGAGAATACCTTGGGATCAAGTAACCTGGAAAACCAGATGGAATCTAGAGGGAGCGACAAAGCCTATTCTGGCAAAGCAGACTCTCTCTTATATCACTGAGTTCCCAGATGGCCATGTAGAAGTTAATTTCACGGATGAAACTGATCATACCCCAAAGGTCAAGAACTTCTTGAATTCAAGACCAAGCACCTCTGGAACCAGATCAGAAGCCTCAGAAAGAATTACAAGGAGTAATTCTATGAATATAAGGTCTGTTGACTTTGACCATACTATACCAAACATTAACTATGAAGATGGACGGGGTTCATCCTCTCCAACTCTATCTGACATGGCACCACCGTCAGAATTCAATACAATTAATGTTATTACAGCAATATTCTCCCATATATGGAGAAGCTAAGAGCAAAATTTCTTTCTGAAAACAATAAATTCTGCAGAAGATCTTTCTTCCGTGCTTATTGCGACGAGAAGCAAGAAGAATTCAAATCTAGCTGGAAGCAGACCATGCAAGAGCTAGAAAAGGAAATACCATTCTTTCATTGGTTTGCCAGACGCAAAGACTATGAACACCAGCTTTGCCATATCAAAGAATCCAAATGGAAGACAAGCCAAAAGGAGGTCTCCTCTCATCACCCTCCTCTTGGAGATATTATATTCCAAACCAAATATGGTCATACTGTAACAGGTAGCCCATTCAAGCAAATGGAAGAGAAAGATACAACAAAAGCATCCCTCAAAGGTATTCGCTCTGTCCAAATGCAAAATAATTATTCTAACAAATTGCTGTCATCCATGGCCACTCAGCTAGACCGGATAGAAGAAGCAGTTCAGAATAATGAATAAAAAATCCCCACGGATTCCAAAGCTGGATCACTCCCAAAGATAGATCCAACAATCCCTTTGTTCAAACCATTTGAGGTAGAAACAAACATTAAAATGATCTCTAAAGAGCAAAAAATGCTAGAAGAGATTAATGTAATGTTAGAGAAATTCCACATCTCTACGCCTTCAAAAGCATCCTCTTCAGCACAGATTAATGTCTTGAGTGAACAAGACGAAGCAATCGAAGAGATGATTCAAGGAGTGAAGAATCTTTCACTTCTCACCAATCAAATAGATAACATGGATTCGAATGATGAAAAACCTGAGGAGGTTCAGCGAATCTATAGACAAAGAAACTAGTTTCAAGGATATATGAGAAATTGGTATCCATGACTGACTTTTCCAGACATTCAAATTGAGGAAAAGGATTTTACTACAACTAGGACTTTTGATGGAAGGTCCTTCAATGAATGGAACATAGATGGATTATCTGAGTATCAAATCCTCAATGTTCTACATCAAATGATGATCGCAGCCTCGGCATTCAAAACACATGATATTGAAGATCATGCTATTGCTAGCTCTATTGCCACAGGATTCTGCGGACAGCTCAAAGGATGGTGGGATAACTTTCTCACTAAAGAAGAAAGGAGGAATGTGTTAACTCACACAACCACCACAATCAAAAGACTAGAGATAAAGGTCGAAGGACAACAGACATCATGGGAAGATAAAGAAGAAACAATCTCAGATGCTGTCAGTACACTCCTTTATCTAATTGCAAAACACTTTGTTAGAGATCCTACAAGCTATCAACAAAGGGCAGCAAGCCATCTTCAAAATTTGAGATGCTCAACTCTCCAAGATTTTAGATGGTACAAAGATACTTTTCTTACTCAAGTATTTTTGAGAACTGACTGCAATTCTCCTTTTTGGAAGGAAAGATTTATTGCAGGACTGCCAAGACTCTTCGCAGAAATACTTAGACTAAGTCTTGAAGAGAAATACCATAGTAATGTCCTATGGGACTCCTTAACCTGTGGAGAATTGATCAACTACATTATCACAGAAGGATTGAAACTGTGTAATGAAATAAAGATTCAGAAGAAGATTACCCATTCCAAAGGATCTGACAAAAAGGAGTTAGGATCTTTTTGCAAACAATATGGGTATGAAAAGACTGAAGCGCCATCTCAAGTAAGAAAGAGACAGGCAAAGAAGAACAATCCTAGAAGAAATTCTAGACCTTATAATAACCAGCAAGGTTATTATAACAAAGCTCCAACAGAGAACAAGTACAAGTATAACAATCGCAAGAGGAAGTTTAATCCAAAAAATAAACCTCCAACTCGCGATGCCAAGAAAATCCCATGCTACAAATGTAGAGCATTTGGTCATTATGCAAGTGCCTGTAAATTAAAGGCAAAAGTGAACCAGCTTGAGATTGATGAAGAAGTCAAGCAGGAATTACTCAATGTCTTCATGACAGATCCAGAAATCTCTGAAGGAGAAAACGATCAGATCATGGCCATTGAAGAAGATGATCAGCTACTCCAACTCTAGCAATGAAGAAGAAAGCAGCTCAGACAAAGAAGGTAAACACGTCTGTCCCTGCCCTAACCATAATTGCATTAATGTTTTGACTGCAGATCAAGAACTGTTGTTCGAAGCAGTAGCAAAACTTGAGGATGAACAATTAAAAATAACAATCCTCAACAGACTCAAAAAGTCAATCAATTCTAGCACATCAAAAAGGGAAGCCAATCTCGCCCCTTACTCCATTAAAGATATGTATGCAAAGTTTGAAGCTCCCAAAGAAGTATCTGTTACGGATCTTCAAAAAGAAATTAGAGACTTGAAGAAAGAAGTTTCTATTCTCAAACAGTCATCCTTCAACTTCCAAGAAGAAGCTCGAGGTGACATTTCCCAATTATATTCTGAAATTGCATTTTTAAGATCATATGATACTAACAATGCAGGAAATTCAGAAAGACGAAAAGAAGATATCCCAGAATCTTCAGAGACAGTTGATAAACCTTCAAGAGAAAAATAAGAGGTTTTTATCAACTCCATTACCCAAATTCGCCTACAAAAGTGGTATTCAATGATAACTTTAAGGATCAAAGACTTCAATATGAATATGGTAGCACTAATTGACTCAGGTGCTGACCAAAACTGTATTCTAGAAGGAATAATCCCATCAAAATACTTTGAAAAGACCACCGAAGGTCTCAAAGGAGCCAATGGACAGCCTTTAAACATCAAACACAAACTGTCCAAAGCGTATATCTGCAATGAAGGAATCTGTTTCACAAACACCTTCATTCTAGTAAAAAACCTAAGCCAACCCATTATCTTAGGAGCACCTTTAATCACTCAGTTGTTCCCCATCAGAGTCAATGAAGCAGGATTATTCTCTACCGTTGTAGGAAGAGAAGTTTCATTCAAATTCATCAAACCTCCAAGGACTCATGAGGTTAATGTTATCCAAAAAAAAGAAAGACAAATAGCTTTTCTCAAAGACGAGATTAGTTTCAAAAAAATTGAAGAGAATCTTAAGAGCCCAACTCTTCAAGAAAAAATCAAACAGGTTGATATGAATTATGTAGCCTTGCATTTGAGGAATTCAAGCTTCAAGAACACTTGCAATAAATGCACTTCAATTGCATTAATGGCAACCCAAGTTCATTTATTACAAGTCAAGTTAAGATGCATTAACTACAACTCAAGATGCATTGATGATAACCCAAGCTTCATTCAAGATATTCTTCCTCAAAGTCACTCTCTTCCCAATCTATGACTACTTCTCCATCAACATCACTTTCTAATTCATCTTCAATTATCTCCCTCATTTGCTGATTACTAGCTATCTCTAATCTACCCATGCGATCATTAAGCCCCTCTACAATTTTAGTAAGTCTAGTAAAAACTCTGGTTTGTGCCTCTCTCCACCTAGCTTCACTAATCTCACCATGATTATTTTCCCCTCGTGACATGATTCTGGACCTCACAACACTCCCTCACAAAATTTCACTCATGGAACTCTCGTGTTTAATCACTCAAGGTAGGCCAAAATGACAATTTAGGCTCTTGGATAAGCTATGGTCAAAATGAAGCAACTTGTGTTTAAAGTACTAAAAATCAAGCAATCAGTATTAAACAATCTAAAATAATGAAAAGAAACAAAAATAAAACAAGAAAAACAGATTGGATAGGCAAAAATCAGTTTGGAAAAGCAAAACAGATTTTTGAAAGAAAAGAACTCAAGAAAAATGGCAGTTACAAATTTCAAAATTCGTGGAGTTCGGGACTGAATTTTCAATTGGCAGTCTATATGTAGCTTATTATGATGATAATAAATAGCATACAAAAGGCCAAATTCAAAAATTCTTTCAAAGTTGAAAACACTAACTCACAGAATTGAAGTTCCCGGAAAATAGGATAAACCTGCGCACAGAAATGAAATTCCAGATTTGAACTGTTTCCGTTATGATTTTGATAAAGTTACCTTCTGAACTTTCAAAGCTAACCAAAAGATAAAACTTTTCTCTTCAGACAACAAAGACAAATTCGGAAGTTAGATCAGAGTTTGAATGGAAAACAGTAGCATTAAATGCGGCAGTTACAAAACGGGACAGTTTTGGAAAATGTAACTTATAGCCGTTTCTGAGACTTTAAATCAATGTGTAACTGATATATTTCAATGGTAAATGTTATAGAAACACAATTATATCAGTTATACACGAAATTATATGAATCAAACTCAGAAAAGTGAAGAATTTTCAAGAAGAACACAAGATGAACAGATTTGGTGCCCTCGGATGCAAATTCACTCTTCTATTTTTTTTTTTTTTTGATTTTGATTTTCAAGATCTAAACGTGATCTTTAAGATGGAAATGAAATCAGATTCAAAAGGTGAATCAAAATGAATGAAAAGGTAGAAACGAAATGGATGGACAGAATGTGTAGAAATGAAAGACAATGCATAAAAGTAAGATAGAATCAATTCTAGAGTAGGCCACAAGATGCAACCTATGCTCTGATACCAAATGATAAGGCAAACTCAAATGTCAAGTTCAAACACCCTATGCTATTATACTTAGCATGAACCCTTGAAGCATGAATTCAAACCCTCCCTAACTATTCGATTTCAACCATAAGGAAAGGCTAGAAACAGATTGCCCTATGTGATCTAAAAATCATGAAACGGACAAACTTTTACGTTCCATCATCTCATGACTCGAAACACTCCACAAGTTGGTTGATCACTCCCCTCTTGAATGTTTCTAAACATGTAATCTAAAACAAGATTACAAAGGGTTGAGGCTCAAGGCTCTCCATGTGCATAAAAATGCTACATTTCATTCATCATTCAAATCTCACAAGTCTTACCAGTCTTCCTTACATTGGCTGATACATGGCCTATTTATAGGCTTAAATTACATGTCAAATTCGTTCATAATGATACCATGTCAGCCCCATTAAGTTCCTAGCTTGTAACCTACGAATTTAATGCAAAAACTTAAGTTACATTCAGCCACTATTTTAATTTGTAACTTAAAATGAATTATTACATTTGAAACTGATATTTAACTCTAATTGAAGCTTGTAAATGGTCATTAATGCTTGTCTTGGAGTTGCCTTAAGTTCCCTTGAATGAAGCTTGAGTTGTCTTGAATGAAGCTTGGGTTATCATCAATGCATCTTGAGTTGTAGTTAATGCATCTTAACTTGACTTGTAATAAATGAACTTGGGTTGCCATTAATGCAATTGAAGTGCATTTATTGCAAGTGTTCTTGAAGCTTGAATTCCTCAAATGCAAGGCTACATAATTCATATCACAGGTCCAGTTCAAAATAGAAAAGGAAGTTTGCTCAAACGACCCAAATGCCCTTTGGGCTCGCAAACAGCACATCGTTGGACTACCCTATGTCAAAGATTTCAATGAGGCCCAAATACCTACCAAGGCAAGGCCCATTCAAATGAACAATGAGCTGCTGGCCCATTGCAAAAAAGAGATCGAAGATCTTTTAAAAAGAAAGTTGATCCGGCCCAGTAAAAGCCCATGGTCCTGTGACGCTTTCTATGTCACAATGCCGCTGAGCTGGAACGAGGAGTTCCCAGGTTAGTAATCAATTACAAACCTTTAAATACTGTTTTACAATGGATTAGATATCCTATTCCTAACAAACAGGATTTAATAAAAAGAATTTCAAAAGCAAAAATCTTTTCAAAGTTTGATATGAAATCAGGTTTTTGGCAAATACAGATAGCAGAAAAAGATAAATACAAAACTGCTTTCAACGTCCCTTTTGGACAATACGAATGGAACGTTATGCCATTTGGGCTAAAAAACGCTCCTTCGGAATTCCAAAAAATCATGAATGACATTCTTAATTCCATTCAAGATTATTCTATAGTCTATATTGATGATGTCCTTATCTTCTCATCTAATATAAATCAACATTTCAAACATCTTTTTAATTTCATAGAAATTATTAAGAAAAATGGTTTAGTCGTCTCCCAAAAGAAGATTAAACTGTTTCAAACAAGTATTCGCTTCTTAGGTTTTGAAATCCATTTAGGGTCAATAAAACCTATTCAAAGATCCTTAGAGTTTACCTCTAAGTTCCCAGATAAGATCCTAGACAAAACCCAACTACAAAGGTTCCTAGGATGCCTCAATTATGTGTCTGATTTCCTCAAAGACATTAGACCCATTTGCAAACCTCTTTTTCAAAGATTGAAAAAGAATCAAACACCCTGGACGGACGAGCATACGCAAGCCGTCAAATCCATCAAATCTCTTGTCAAAAAGATTCCGTGTCTTAGCCTTATTGATGAATCAGCAGACCTTATCGTCGAAACAGACGCGTCAGATATAGGATATGGAGGAATCCTCAAACAGTGCAAAGATAAGCACGAATCAATAGTCAGATTTCATTCTGGAATCTGGAATAGCACCCAATCAAATTACTCCACAGTCAAAAAAGAAATTTTGGCCATTGTCCTTTGTGTTAAAAAATTCCAAGGGGAGTTAATTAATAAATCTTTTACCATAAAGACATATTCAAAAGCTTCAACTTTTGTTCTAGTAAAAGATGTCAAAAATCTGGTCTCCAAACAAATCTTTGCCAGGTGGCAAGCAATCTTATCCTGTTTTGATTACAGGATTTTGCCTATAAAAGGAACCCAAAATCCCTTGGCAGATTATCTTTCGAGAGAGCACCTCTCAAAAGAAAAAACCTAGCTCTCTTTCTCCTTCCTTTTTCTCATCATGGGTGGAAGCAAAAGAAATCAAAAGGCCTCTTCCTCTTCAATGGGAAAGGCACCTGCCTTTGAAATGCCCTCTCCAATGAGAGCAGAACAATACGCCTTGTGCGATGAAGAAGGCTTCATGCCTGTTTCAAGAACTCGCCGTCATGGCAGAGGTATTCAAATTAACGAGCATTTGGCTCCGGGATCTTCAATCCCACCGAGGCCTTCAGCCTCGTTACTTTCTTCAAATAAGGGTTCTTCGAATCCTTCCACTTTTTCTCAAGCCGTAACCCCGCTACCCAGGTTCATCCCTGAACCCGTGGCGAAACGTTATGTTGACAAAACAGCAACAGTCTTAGACTGTATTGTTGAACCAGAATACGAAGCTTCCTCTGTTGAGGGTATACTTTCTAAAGTACTCCCTAAAGGCTTCGACTTCCTTCCTGAATCTACTGAAAAGACTAGGAAGTTCTATGAGTTGATTCTTATCGATTCTCACTCCGCTGAGATCACTCATAAGCCAGATTCAAGAATAAACACAATTATGTTCTCGAAAATAAAAAATTTCAAAGTCTTGACTCCTACCAAGTGGAATCAAGAGCGTTATACGGAGAAAAAATTCTCTATTAAATTTTCTCCTCAAACCTATAGTTATCATGACTATATTAAAGCTTGGACAAGAGTTCTCTTCTTCAAACAGCATGAGCACTCTTGGTTTATCCAGTTATGTATTAATTCTCACAGAACTCCAATACCACTATGGTTCGTTTCATGGTGGAAAACCTTCGGGTTCCAAAAGGAGATTCTTCCAGTCAATATTCAAGAATCTCTTCATTACTTCTCAACATACATAGCAAAAACTGCAATCCCTCCTGGTTTAAGATTTGCTATGACCTTCCAAGTTCCATGGATCCTTGCATGGGGCAATGAAGTTCAAGAATTTTTCGGGTTTTGCAGCCTCGTTAAGGTTATCAAAGTAAAATGGTGGGAAAAATATTCCTGGAAAACTTCAGAGTTGTCAGTCGTCAAACAATGGTTTGCCAACAATGCTCACCACCAAGATCTCTCGTTAATACAACAACAAGAGCTTACAAAGGAAAAATCAGCTCTCATGGCAAGAATGGCGCAAGCCACCACAAGAGCCGATTTAGACATAATACTTTCAGAAGCAGCTGGATCTATTTCTGAAAGATCTCCATCAAAGACTTCTTCAGTATCACTTGGAGAAGATGAAGACGAGATCGTATTCGATCCTTACGATCCGTTTTACGATTCTCAACCTCAATGATCAGTTGAAAAGCTGAGTATTAAATTAGTATTTTAATATTTTACTTTCGTACCCTGTACATTCTCAATACCCCAAAATAATTTTGTATCTCTTGTAAATTTTCTTTCTTTTTGTTTTATTACAATCAAGAACAATGTACAAGTAGGTTCTTGGTCAAAAAATAAAATAAAATAAAAGGTATACATTATTTTCTTCTTTGTACAATTATGTAAATTATCCCTCTAGCAAAGCACATCTCCAACTTCCCAAGAAGATTGTTCGTCAAAAGCCGCTCCAACGAATAGTGTGATCGTAGAGCTCCAAGACTATGTATTTTTTGAAGATTATAGAATTATGAAGGTTTCCGTCCGTTAGCCGACAGTCAGGTGTTCCACGCAGCGTGAGGCGTAAGACGGTTGGTAAGCTTGACGGCTAGCAGTTACCGACAGAATTTTACAAAATGACAAAAATACATACTACATCAGTAAAAGCAACTTTATTAAAGCCACTTTCATGGGGAGGAAGACGTGCACCATCCATCGCCAGATCAAGACAGCTCACACTCCATTATGAGCTCCATTATTAGATTCCTTTTATTTTGTTTTCTTATGTAATTTTTAAAGTTTACTATTTGCTTTTTTGAAAAGGTGACTGACAAGGGTCCTGTCTTGTCCCCACCTTCTTTTTATTTTTGTCTTTTACTTTCAATTATTTTCTCTTTTATAAAGCTGATTCAGACCGGGGTCCTGTCCTGCTGAGTCACTCGTCCTTATCCCTTTAAGATAACCATAGTTAGATTAGTATAACAATAGTTAGATCAAATATCAGTCTATAAAAGGACTGAGTCTTGTATCAAAGGGATCATCGAGCAAAAGCATTAAGCTCTCATCCCTCTCTCTCTCTCTCTCTCTCAATAAGAACAGCCTAGGATCGGATTATCAAGAGAGAGAGAGAGAGAGATGAGATTAGGAGTAAAATCCTTATGATGGATTAATTGAACTTCTTGAATCAGGAATTGATTCAAGAATATAGTCATGAACTGATTTAAATGTTGATTCATGAAATGTATCTTGAAAAGATTCATGAGATGCACCATGAATAAATTTGATGGTTGATTCACGAATTGAATCAAGGATTGAAGAATGAATTGACTCGTTATTTGAATCAAGAATTGAATATGATTCGTGAAATGAATCATTTTTTGAAGGACTAATTGATTCAAGGAAAGTGATACGAACCCTCAAGCGTTGACGGATTCAAGAACCGGATGATGGACCCTTGAACGGAAAAGCTTGAAAACCCTTAACAATTTGAATCAACCTTTAGGCGAGGTTGGGAAGATGATGACCTAATCGATCAATCCCCTAATTCAAGAATAGATTTCTTTAATTAAGGTTGAGGCACTCCACAAGAACAATGATCAATTGGACTTGAATGACTCTAAACATGCAATTCAAGAACATGAATTACAAAGAGGTTTTTCAAAGCAACAGCTTAAACCAAAACAAAAGGATTTTCATTCATTGATATCCTGATAGTAAAGCTTACAAAAGAGGCTTTAAATAGCCTAAGAAACCCTAGCTTGGTCGAAAATATCAAGGGAAATAAAGATCTAATGATAAAAAGGCAAAAAACTAGACTTTCCTAATTCAAATTAGGAAAGTTTTCCTAATCTTCTAAACTTGGGCTCCAAGTTTTAAAAACTAAGGAAACAAAGTAAATTCTTCCCTATTACATTATTAATAATAATAATAAATGAAACTAAATTAATAAAACTCAAATAAAGTACTAAAATTCGAAATTGGATGAAAATAGACAAAACTACAAGTGTCAATCGCCATTTTTGATGTCATTTTCACTCGTTTGAATGTTTTCATGCGCGATTTTCTTTGGAGCTCTTTGAAACAAATATCCCATGAGTTTAGTAGTGTTTTAAACTCATTTTCTTCATTAGTCAAGTATGTAACCCAATATCCTTGCAAATGCCCAAGAAAGTCAATCTTCACTCGTTTAGTCTTCGGATTCTTGATCTTTTCTTGATTGAAACCTTGGACTTCAATATTGCCCATTCTTTGATATTTGGGGCTGGGATGATTCATATCATTCTCTCCAACTTCGAAAAGATTCGTCCTCGAATCTAAAGGTTTGATCATGGTAGAGTCTCCCTTGAAAAGTTTGCCAATTGTTAAAGCATTTGTGGCACAATTATTGGCATTGATTTCCTGCAAAAAATCATAAACAAAATCTTGCAAAGGGTTTAGGTTGAAACTTCCCATATGATACTCGAGTGCAAAGAGAGGTGGTGTGGCCAAGAATTTCCTTTTCCTCTCAATTCTTCTAACGAGAGCTTGCTTTTCTTGCTCTAATTTTCTCAACTCTTCTTGCTTCTTTATTTTCTCCTTTTCTTCTCGCTCAAATCTCTCTCGCTTCACCGACTCCCTTTTCTCTCTTCTTTTTTGTTGTTCTTGTTCCATCCTCTTCAATCTCTCTCTTTCTTCTTCTTTAGTTTCATCTCCTTCTAGAGCCAAATCTATCTTGTTAGGGCACACCTCCCGAATATGCCCCCTTCCACGACATTTATTACACTTGATATCTCTAGTATGTATTGTCATAATGGAAGAATTTTGTGGTTGCAAAAAAATTAGGGTTTTGGAAGATGAAGAAAAAAAAACTGCTTGGTATTTGAACTTTGATACGAGTTTTTAGGTGATTTAAGTTCTGATTTTGGATTTGATGTCTTCTGTAATTTTGTAGAGGATCGAAAAATAAACAGATTGGAAAAAAATTTCGTAGGAAAAGGTGAAGGGACGAGGTCAGTAGGTGATGTACAAGTTGGAACAAAAATCTGGAAATTTCTGTTTTTTTTTTTTTTTTTAATGAAAGCGGGTTTGATGGGGGATTAGAAAAAGTGAAGACGTAGGTGATGAAGTAAACGAATTTACCTTTGATAACTCTCTCCCAGAGCAAGCTCTGATACCAAATGATACGAACCCTCAAGCGTTGACGGATTCAAGAACCGGATGATGGACCCTTGAACGGAAAAGCTTGAAAACCCTTAACAATTTGAATCAACCTTTAGGCGAGGTTGGGAAGATGATGACCTAATCGATCAATCCCCTAATTCAAGAATAGATTTCTTTAATTAAGGTTGAGGCACTCCACAAGAACAATGATCAATTGGACTTGAATGACTCTAAACATGCAATTCAAGAACATGAATTACAAAGAGGTTTTTCAAAGCAACAGCTTAAACCAAAACAAAAGGATTTTCATTCATTGATATCCTGATAGTAAAGCTTACAAAAGAGGCTTTAAATAGCCTAAGAAACCCTAGCTTGGTCGAAAATATCAAGGGAAATAAAGATCTAATGATAAAAAGGCAAAAAACTAGACTTTCCTAATTCAAATTAGGAAAGTTTTCCTAATCTTCTAAACTTGGGCTCCAAGTTTTAAAAACTAAGGAAACAAAGTAAATTCTTCCCTATTACATTATTAATAATAATAATAAATGAAACTAAATTAATAAAACTCAAATAAAGTACTAAAATTCGAAATTGGATGAAAATAGACAAAACTACAAGTGTCAATCGCCATTTTTGATGTCATTTTCACTCGTTTGAATGTTTTCATGCGCGATTTTCTTTGGAGCTCTTTGAAACAAATATCCCATGAGTTTAGTAGTGTTTTAAACTCATTTTCTTCATTAGTCAAGTATGTAACCCAATATCCTTGCAAATGCCCAAGAAAGTCAATCTTCACTCGTTTAGTCTTCGGATTCTTGATCTTTTCTTGATTGAAACCTTGGACTTCAATATTGCCCATTCTTTGATATTTGGGGCTGGGATGATTCATATCAGAAAGAATCAAGATCTGATTGAATTGATGCTTGGAGTGAATCAAGATTTGAAATATGAATTGATTCAAGGATTGAATCAGACTTTAATTGAATTGATTTTTGAAGAAAATCAAGAATTGAAATTGAAATGTTAACAGAATTAACCATTTCTTTGATGTTATTAGATCTTTGGTCTAAGTCAAGATCTTGTAAAATTATTGATTCATAAAGTGAATCAATATGTGATTTAAAATTTAATTCATGATGATCAGCAGAATCATGAATTAAATTATTTTGAATTGATTCTTGAAGAGAATCAATGTTTGATTTATGATCAGGATGATCATGAATTAATTGATCTAATGATTATTTTAGAGAATCATTATTTGATTCATGATGAAAGGAATCATGAATTAAATGATTTTCATTTAATATTGATTCAACAGAAGGCGAATCAATATTAATTGAAGTAATTGATTTATGATCAGGATGATCATAAATTAATTCATGTAATGATTCTTGGAGAGAATCATTATTTGATTCATTTGATTCATGATGAAAGGAATAATGAATTAAATGATTTTCATTTAATATTGATTCAACAGAAGGCGAATCAATATTAATTGAAACAATTGATTTATGATCGGGATGATCATAAATTAATTTATCTAATGATTCTTTGAGAGAATCATTATTTGATTCATTTGATTCATGATGAAAGGAATCATGAATTAAATGATTTTCATTTAATATTGATTCAACAGAAGGCGAATCAATATTATTTGAAACAATTGATTTATGATCAGAATGATCATAAATTAATTGATCTAATGATTCTTTGAGAGAATCATTATTTGATTCATTTGATTCATGATGAAAGGAATCATGAATTAAATGATTTTCATTTAATATTGATTCAACAGAAGGCGAATCAATATTAATTGAAACAATTGATTTATGATCGGGATGATCATAAATTAATTTATCTAATGATTTTTTGAGAGAATCATTATTTGATTCATTTGATTCATGATGAAAGGAATCATGAATTAAATGATTTTCATTTAATATTGATTCAACAGAAGGCGAATCAATATTAATTGAAACAATTGATTTATGATCGGGATGATCATAAATTAATTTATCTAATGATTCTTTGAGAGAATCATTATTTGATTCGAAATTTAATTCATGATGAACTGATTCATGAATTAAATTGCTAATGTAATTGGAATGGTCATACTTGTTATGAACAGAGAATTCCGTATCCTTACCGAGAACTTTGGCTAGTTCTTGTTTTTGAGTTTCAGATGGTTGAGCAACATCTGTAGCAGATTTGAATAATGTCAATTTGGAATATACCTGAGTGACATCATTGTCACAGTTGCTTGGGATTTCATTACAGCAAACTGTATCTCTTTTTGAAATTGAATTAGAGTCAGGTTGAACATCTGAATCTTGTTTGAATTCTTCATTAATCTTTGGATGATTAGTCTTGGCTTTAATCTTCTTACAAGTGGTAGCAAAATGACCATATGCTTTGCACCTGTAACGTTGAACATCTTTTTTCTTACAAAAAGGAGAGTTAAACATACTTTGATTTGAATCTGTTTCAGTTGATTGAAACAGTGGTATTGAAGAATCTATCTTGGGATAGATACTGTCTTTAGTTTCCCTAGGAACTTGGACCCCCTCAAGAATCTTTGAATTGCTTTCTTCGACTGCTTCTTTAACCTTGTTAAGCTTAATTGCCAAAGTGGAAAGCAGTTCGTTAGAATAATTTAATTGAAATTGGACAGAATGAATACCTTTAGACGTGGCATCTATGACGTCTTCATTGTCTGTCTGTTTGAAAGAATTTCCTTTGAAAATTCTTATTTTGACTGTTTCATCTACTGAGTCAGGCTGACTTGCTTCCGTAGATAACATTTTGTCTGAACAGATGTTCTGACTTTGAACTGTGCTAATTTCAATCTTTTTATCTGATTGGAGATCTGTAGAGATCGATTGCAACAGGATTTCTTCAAACTGAAGATCTGAAGAGATTGTTTGAAGTGGAAATTCTTCGACTGATAGAAGGTCTGGAGAAATTGTTTGAAACTTATTTTCTTTGACTTGTTTTACTTTCTTTGCATAATTACTTCTGGTGGTGAACCAGCGAAAGAAAGGAATGACTTGTTCTAGCTCTTCCATGGTTTGTTTCCAGCTAGATTTGAATTCTTCTCTTTCTTCGTCGTTGTAGTCACGAAAGAAAGCTTTGCATGCAGGCTTATTTTCTTCGAAAAGGAAGTCTGCTCTTAGTTTCTCTTTGTTCATAGAGAAAATTGAATTTTGACGGCAGATTGAATCTGAATCTACCTTTGAAAGACGTACCTCTTTTGAAGGTTTATCTTTTTTGAGTTTCTCTGTAGAGAAAGTTTGAATAACCGTCTTTTTTTACTTGAGTTTCTCCTTGTCTGAAAGCTTTGGAGAATCTTGAACTGGAACACGAATTGGACCAGATTTTGATTTTTGAATTGATTTGAGTATTGAATAAATAGTTGAAAGGAGCTTTAAATCATGGCTAGAAAGATTTAAATTCTTTGAATCATTTGAATCACAAGCTGATTCATGATTTTGATAATAACTTGATACAAGAGTTGAGTCAAGTTTTGGATATCGAGGTTCTGGAACTTGAACCGATCTGATAGGTGAACTATCATGATCTGAATCATAGATTGATTCATGATAATGAAATGATTCATCATGGAACGAATCAATATTTGAATCTTCGAATTCATCATAGAATTCAAGAGTTGAACAAAAGTTTGATTCATAGAGAGAATCAAAATTTGAATTGAAAGATGAGATGAGATCTGAAGGGATATCTAAATCATTTTTGAATAACCGTCTTTTTTGACTTGAGTTTCTCCTTGTCTGAAAGCTTTGGAGAATCTTGAACTGGAACACGAATTGGACCAGATTTTGATTTTTGAATTGATTTGAGTATTGAATCAATAGTTGAAAGGAGCTTTAAATCATGGCTAGAAAGATTTAAATTCTTTGAATCATTTGAATCACAAGCTGATTCATGATTTTGATAATAACTTGAGACAAGAGTTGAGTCAAGTTTTGGATATCGAGGTTCTGGAACTTGAACCGATCTGATAGGTGAACTATCATGATCTGAATCATGGAGCGATTCATGATCATAATGATAAATAAAATCGTGATCTGAATCATAGATTGATTCATGATAATGAAATGATTCATCATGGAACGAATCAAGATTTGAATCTTCGAATTCATCATAGAATTCAAGAGTTGAACAAAAGTTTGATTCATAGAGAGAATCAAAATTTGAATTGAAAGATGAGATGAGATCTGAAGGGATATCTAAATCATTTTTGAATAACCGTCTTTTTTGACTTGAGTTTCTCCTTGTCTGAAAGCTTTGGAGAATCTTGAACTGGAACACGAATTGGACCAGATTTTGATTTTTGAATTGATTTGAGTATTGAATCAATAGTTGAAAGGAGCTTTAAATCATGGCTAGAAAGATTTAAATTCTTTGAATCATTTGAATCACAAGCTGATTCATGATTTTGATAATAACTTGAGACAAGAGTTGAGTCAAGTTTTGGATATCGAAGTTCTGGAATTTGAACCGATCTGATAGGTGAACTATCATGATCTGAATCATGGAGCGATTCATGATCATAATGATAAATAAAATCGTGATCTGAATCATAGATTGATTCATGATAATGAAATGATTCATCATGGAACGAATCAAGATTTGAATCTTCAAATTCATCATAGAATTCAAGAGTTGAACAAAAGTTTGATTCGTAGAGAGAATCAAAATTTGAATTGAAAGATGAGATGAGATCTGAAGGGATATCTAAATCATTTTTGGGTTTTGAATATAGATCTGAAGAGAGATCTGATTCTTCTCTGAAATCAGATTTGAGATCTAAATTTCCTTTTGAATCCTTTGATACTTGGCTAGTGTCAATATTTGAATTTGGATAGATCGTTGAAAGATCTTCCTTTGAAGTATAGATCTGGTCTAGATCAATATTTGGTGTTGACATATCAGAATGATCTGTGTTTGATATGGGTAGATCTTGAAGAGATCTTCCATTGATGTCCTGGGAAAGATCTGGAGGATCTTCCGTAGGAGTTACTTGATGGTAGAAGGTTTCTACCTTTCGAATAGTGTTTTGATCTTCTGACAAGGATTCAGAAGTTTTTGAATATGAACTTACTTCTGATCTAGGTTCAGAAGTGTTTGAACTTGAACTTGGTCTAGAACTTATGATGTTCTTGACTTTTGAGTGATTTTCTTTCTTTGCATGAGCAAACCATTGAAAGAAAGGAATCTCTAATTCTAGTCTTTCCATTGTCTGGATCCAACTAGATTTGAATAGTTCTTTCTCTTCAGAGCTATGACCTATGAGGAAAGATCTTCTAGCAAGTTTGTTGCTTTTTGACATGAAGTCTTCTTCAAGTTTTCTCATGTTAGAAGAGAAACTTGAGAAGGTGTTAATTGAGGTTAACTCTGAACTGGCTTCAGGAGTTCTTTGATGATAGTTCAGAATAGGATCTATCTTTTTAAAAGAAATTTCTGTTTTAGAAACTTCTTGATGGTAGTTCGGTAACGAACATACACTTTGAATTGATTCAAGAGATGAATCAATATTTGCATCATGAACTAAGTCATGATGGATCGGATTGAGCTTACGCTCTGTCCTCCTGTTCTCTTTCTTGTTTTGATTCTTTAATTCCCAATTTGAAAATGAATCAAATCGATTCATATTTGATTTCATTGATCTTTGAAATGGCTCTGATACCAATAAGAACAGCCTAGGATCGGATTATCAAGAGAGAGAGAGAGAGGGATGAGAGCTTAATGCTTTTGCTCGATCTCCGAATGCCAAACAAATGAACTAACGAAGTCTTTTATAGACTCCAGATTTGAAACTGAAATTAAATCTAACTTATTAAAAGATATAAAGTAAGAGACAAGACAGGACCCTTGTCAGTCACTTTATGAAAAGCAAATAGTAAAAACTAATAATTTAACTAAAAAACAAAATAAAAGGAATCTACTTTTAGAAATAGTACTTTGAAACAAGCTTTTCAATTACAAACAAGTTTTTAGAGTGGTTCGGATCCTCTTTCGATATTTTGGTCCAAAGAGGATTCCCAAAGAAGAGGTTCCTCCATTTGGATCTTTAGGATGGACCAAATCACGAGGAAAACTTTGACAAGTGGAAACCCATGATCTTTGGTGTCAATATGGTCCGAAGAGTGAAACAAGTACTTTGAGACAAGCATCTCAATTGCAAACAAGTTTTTATAGTGGTTCGAATCCTCTTTCGATATTTTGGTCCAAAGAGGGTTCCCAAAGAAGAGGTTCCTCCATTTGGATCTTTAGGACGGACCAAATCATGATTACAATTTTGACAAGTGGGAAACCTTAGGTCTTTGGTATGAATATGGTCCGAATATTGAAACGAGTACATTGAAACAAGCTTTTCAATTACAAACAAGTTTTTGGAGTGGTTCGGATCCTCTTTTGATATTTTTGTCCAAACAGGATTCTCAAAAAAGAGGTTCCTCCATTTTATCTTTAGGATGGACCAAATCATGAGCACAACTTTGACAAGTGGGAAACCTTAGGTCTTTGGTATCAATATGGTCCGAAGAGTGAAACAAGTACTTTGAAACAAGATTTTCAATTACAAACAAGTTTTTGGAGTGGTTCGGATCCTCTTTCGAAATTTTGGTCGAAACAGGATTCCCAAAGAAGAGGTTCCTCCATTTGGATCTTTAGGATGGACCAAATCACGAGGAATACTTTAACAAGTGGGAAACCTTAGGTCTTTGGTATCAAAATGGTCCGAAGAGTGAAACAAGTACTTTGAAACAAGCTTTTCAATTACAAACAAGCTTTTATGGTGCTTCGGATCCTCTTTCGATATTTTGGTCCAAACCAGATTCCCAAAGAAGAGGTTCCTCCATTTGGATCTTTAGGATGGACCAAATCATGAGCACAACTTTGACAAGTGGGAAACATTAGGTCTTTGGTATCAATATGGTCCGAAGAGTGAAACAAGTACTTTGAAACAAGCTTTTCAATTACAAACAAGTTTTTGGAGTGGTTCGGATCGTCTTTCGTTATTTTGGCCCAAAGAGGATTCCCAAAGAAGAGGTTCCTCCATTTGTATCTTTAGTGATATGAAACCCTAAAAATAACAAGCAAATTCGGAATAAAGAAGGGAATAAAATCTGCCCAAAACTTGCCTTATATGGATTTGGCAGATTTTGGGGAAAATCTTTCCTAGAGAATAATATCTTTCCTAATTCTTTCCTAGCTAATAAACTGAATGTAAATGGCCTAAAACATGTCTAAATACATCATAAATTCGTTGGAACCATATATGGAAAGTTTGGGAACAAATATGGAAAGTTCGATAACAAATATGGAAAGTGGTCCAAATAAGGAAAGTTTGCAAAAGTGTTGCAACTTTCCAAATTAGCTCTCATCTTCATTTCTGGTTGAACAAGTCTTCAATAACCTTCCTCCAAATGCATTTACCATAGATGAAAGTTGATCAAGTCCTCTTTGTACGCCACCATGCTCGGATCTTCGAAAGCTTGTCTTGACTTTTCTAATGTAGGAATGTAAATGGATGTTAATGCTTGATATGAATCATGGAACGTCACAAAAAGCCCAAGGACAAATCACAACATTAAAGTTCAAGAGAAGCATTGACATCCATTTACAGGCCTACATTAGCAAAGTCAAGACAAGCTTCGAAGATCCGATCATGGAGGCTATGGAAGAGGACGTGATGAACTTCAATCTATGGAAAATACATTTGGAGGAAGAGTATTGAAGACTTGTTCAATCGGAATTGAAGAGAAGAGCTAATTAGGAAAGTTGCATCACTTTTGCAAACTTTCCTTATTTGGACCACTTTCCATATTTGTTTCCAAAGTTTCCATATTTGTTCCCAAAATGGTTCCAACGAATTTATGATGTATTTGGACATGTTTTAGGCCTTTTATATTCAGTTTATATGTTTGGAAAGGATTAGGAAAGATATTATTCTCTAGAAAAGATTTTCCACAAAATCTGCCAATTTCACATAAGGCAAGTTTTGGGCAGATTTTGTGCTCTTTGTATTCCGAATTTCCTAGCTTATTTTTAGGGTTTCTTTGCCTATTTAAAGGCCTCATTTGTAACCCTAAAGACTAAGAATTCATATGATAATAATATTTCTTTTTGCTTTGCTAAAATTGCTTAGTTTTGTAGCCTTGTTCTTAGGTTGCATGTTTTAGGAACATTCAACCAAACCTTGATCTAGTTTGTTTGTGAATTGTTTCAATCTTGAAATAAGAACAAGTTCTCTTATTTCAAGGTCTTTGATCATTGGAATAATCTTCTTTTCTTGTTTTTCCAAAGGTTTTACCTTTTTGTTCATGGGGTTTTAGGATTTGCTTCTAAGGGGTTCTTTGTGCATCAAAGGGTTTCTTTATCAATTTCCTAGGGTTTCATATCATTTGGTATCAGAGCTTAGGCTCAAGGGAAGATTTCTATCTTACTTGCTTTCTTTTTATTTCAATTTTATTCTTGTTTTGTTCTTAGTTCATCTAAAAACCAGAAAACACATTAAAAAAAAAATTGTTCCAGAATTTCCTTATTTGTTTTTGCCTACTGTTTTAATTTTTTTCATATAGGTCCCGTTCGATTCTCAGAAAATCACCAACTACAAAAGTCTTTATTTTTTTGTCTAGTTTATTTGTTATTCATAAAATTTTGTCAAAAAAAAAGTGGAAGATTGAGAAAAAAATAGATCTTCGCAGACTGTCGGATTGTGCAGAAAATTGTTATAAAAAAAAAAAGTGTTCTTGCTTGATTTGTTGAAGTTTCTGGAAAAAAAAAAAAAAGTGGTTTGTGTTCGTATTTTTCTTGAAGAGTTCATCTTAAACTCATCATATCTTCATCTTGAATCTGAAAAAGGCAAAGGAATTGTGCTAGAATTGTTTGTTTCCTAAAAAGCTAGAACTTACCATAAATAGCCAAAACTGTTTTTGGAAAGTATCAAATCTGTCCCATATTTGATTATATGCATCTTTTGCTTTAGGAAAGTCTTATTTTCTGATTCTAAACACTTTAGGGAAGGCTTAACTCGAATTTTTCTCTTTAAGGAAAGTTTATTCTTGCTTATTTTCTTGTTATTCTTTCCTATTTACACAAATACACCATTTGAAAAATCTGTCCTTTTATTTCTCTAGCCACCCAAGCTAATTGTTTCTTATTTCTTTATTGATACTTTTTACAAATATCATTAGTATCTTAGTTGTTTGATAGTTGCTAAAGTGTGCTAATAGTTCAAGGTTATATTTAGGCCCTAAAATCTGTTTTGAGTGCAAACACGAGTGAATTGACATCATCGAGTGTAAACACTTAGGGAGTGATTGAGAGGTCCTATTTTTATTACTAACTTGTTTACTTGCAGCAATGTATCATGAAAGGTTTGATCAAATGAGGAGTAATAGATGTCGAGAGGTAGAACATACCCGAAGCCAAAATAGAGAGGTTTATCATGGAGGGATAGAGCATAGAAGCTTAGGAGGTGATAAGCTCAAGGTACCTACTTTTCAAGGAAGATCAAATCCAGAGGTTTACTTGACATGGGAAAGAGATGTGGAGCTTTGTTTCGAAGAACATCCATGTAGTGATTCAAAGAAGGTACAACTTATAACCACTCAATTTTGTGATTATGCACTAACATGGTGGAAACAATTGATGAATGATAGACAAAGAAGAACTTTGGAGGATCCAATTGAAACTTGGTGTGAACTCAAATACAAAATGAGGAAACGATTTGTACCAGACCGATTTCAAAGAGACCTTGTGCAAAAGTTCGAAGATCTTACACAAGGAAACATGAGTGTTTGTGAGTACTACAATGAGTTTAAATATCTCATGACTAGAGCTAATATTGAGGAAGATGAAGAGATGACTATGGCATGGTTCTTAGATGGATTAAACTATGAGATTGCTGGCCAAGTTAATGGGTATACATATGTGGAGTTAGATGAAATGGTTCACTATGCCATCAAGATAGAAAAGAGGCTCAAAAGAAGAAGAGATACACGGTATGCTTCTAAACCTATTTCCAATACTACTTCTTCTTATCAAATGGGTGAAAATGGTACATTAATGGATAAGAATGGGGCTGCCTATGGCTTAGTAGAGGAAAATGCAAATTTGATTTTAGAGAAGGTCAAGATGATTGAAAGAGAACTTTTAAAATCGAAATATGTTTTCAATGCTAGCATGGAGGAGATAAAAGAGGATATTCGTGCTAATGTTTTTGTGGAGGAAACTTGTGAGCTACAAAAGAGTTCTATGTTTGAAAAGAATGAGAATTGTCAAAAAGAGAGTGAGCCAAAAGAAAGAGAGATGAGTTTTCAAAAAGAAAAGTGTGAAAAAGAAATTATTGAAATAAGTGAGCCAAAAGAAAGAGAGATGAGTGCTCAAAAAGAAATGAGTGACATGAGTGAGCCAAAAGAAAGAGATTTGAGTTCAAAAGAAAGAGTGTTTGAAAAGAATGAAAGAGAAATTGAAAAGAAAGAGAGTTGTGAGTCAAAAATGAATGAGAGGAATGGTGAGAACATTGTGAGTTTTGTAGAAAGTGAGGCTAGGAAAATAATGTTTTCAAATAAAACCCACTTTGTACTTGTGTGCAAAGATTCTTTCTTTCTAACTTATGAACTTAACCTTTGCTTTTCTAGTGTTTTAGCTAATGTTTTGCAGAATTACATTGATCAATTTTCAATTGGAATGGAGCACAAAGTAGATGCATTTCAAGGGGCTGAAATACTTAAGGCACCACCATACTTCATGGAAAAAGATGTTGCCAACGGGATCCAAGGCCAGAAAAGGAAGTTTCTTACTTTTAATCCTATAGCATCGGTTTGTTTAAATGATTATTTCTTGTTTTCCAATTCTGATTTTAAGACTAGAAATCATCCAAACCAATTATATTTTTATGATAAACATGCATTCTTTTCTAGCAAAATTCTTTTGGATGATCTTTACTTGTTTGACAGCTTATCACTTGCAAAACATGTAAAGCTAGCCTATCCATTTACTTGTGATGATGTGCATAGTTCTTCTTTGTTTGCTAAATTTGATCTCAACTCTGATATTTTACCACTTCAATTTCATTCTAATGATAAACATATGTTTTGTGCTACACGAATTATCTTTGATAAGACATATGATGCATTTAGGGAGAGCATGGAGTTTTCATATTTTCTAATTTACCCCAACACATTAGACCTATTTGAGTTTGATTATGGTTCATATGCTTTGATTAATGTGTTACATTCACCATGTGATCATCTTGTGAGTAGTGTTGAGTATGAGAAAATTTACGAGATTGACTATGGTCCATATATTCTATTAGATGTGTTACCACTATCCACCAACCATATTGTCAGTTTTGTGGTCTTTGATAAGCTCGAATGTTTTGCTGATTTAAAGGGAAGGAAACCAACAATATTTGACCCGGGAGGTGTTAACTTGAAAGGAGAAAGAAGGGTACCATTGTTGCTCTCTTTGGTGCCAATTCACAATACACGAGGTAAGTGTGCTTTATTTGCTTTTATTTATGTTATTAACTTAATTTATTGTGATGTAGGTAATGTTATAGATTCGAGGACAAATCCTTTTCAAGAGGGAGGGGATGATATGAATCATGGAACGTCACAAAAAGCCCAAGGACAAATCACAACATTAAAGTTCAAGAGAAGCATTGACATCCATTTACAGGCCTACATTAGCAAAGTCAAGACAAGCTTCGAAGATCCGATCATGGAGGCTATGGAAGAGGACGTGATGAACTTCAATCTATGGAAAATACATTTGGAGGAAGAGTATTGAAGACTTGTTCAATCGGAATTGAAGAGAAGAGCTAATTAGGAAAGTTGCATCACTTTTGCAAACTTTCCTTATTTGGACCACTTTCCATATTTGTTTCCAAAGTTTCCATATTTGTTCCCAAAATGGTTCCAACGAATTTATGATGTATTTGGACATGTTTTAGGCCTTTTATATTCAGTTTATATGTTTGGAAAGGATTAGGAAAGATATTATTCTCTAGAAAAGATTTTCCACAAAATCTGCCAATTTCACATAAGGCAAGTTTTGGGCAGATTTTGTGCTCTTTGTATTCCGAATTTCCTAGCTTATTTTTAGGGTTTCTTTGCCTATTTAAAGGCCTCATTTGTAACCCTAAAGACTAAGAATTCATATGATAATAATATTTCTTTTTGCTTTGCTAAAATTGCTTAGTTTTGTAGCCTTGTTCTTAGGTTGCATGTTTTAGGAACATTCAACCAAACCTTGATCTAGTTTGTTTGTGAATTGTTTCAATCTTGAAATAAGAACAAGTTCTCTTATTTCAAGGTCTTTGATCATTGGAATAATCTTCTTTTCTTGTTTTTCCAAAGGTTTTACCTTTTTGTTCATGGGGTTTTAGGATTTGCTTCTAAGGGGTTCTTTGTGCATCAAAGGGTTTCTTTATCAATTTCCTAGGGTTTCATATCAATGCTTGTCTTGAACTTTAATCTTGAAATTGATCGTTGAGCTATTTATGACGTTCCATGATTTATATCATCCCCTCGCGCTTGAAAAGGATTCATCCTCGAATCTATAACATTACCTACCTCACAAAAACTTAAGTTAATAACATAAATAAAAGCACTTAATTCAGACGTACCTCGCATATTGTGAATTGGCACCAAAGAGAGCAACGATGGTACCCTTCTTTCTCCTTTCAAGTTAACACCTCCCGGATCAAATATTGTTGGTTTTTTTCCCTTTAAATCAGCAAAACAACCTAGCTTATCAAAGACCACAACACTAACAATATGGTTGGTGAATAGTGGTAACACATCTTGATACGAACCCTCAAGCGTTGACGGATTCAAGAACCGGATGATGGACCCTTGAACGGAAAAGCTTGAAAACCCTTAACAATTTGAATCAACCTTTAGGCGAGGTTGGGAAGATGATGACCTAATCGATCAATCCCATAATTCAAGAATAGATTTCTTTAATTAAGGTTGAGGCACTCCACAAGAACAATGATCAATTGGACTTGAATGACTCTAAACATGCAATTCAAGAACATGAATTACAAAGAGGTTTTTCAAAGCAAAAGCTTAAACCAAAACAAAAGGATTTTCATTCATTGATATTCTGATAGTAAAGCTTACAAAAGAGGCTTTAAATAGCCTAAGAAACCCTAGCTGTGTCGAAAATATCAAGGGAAATAAAGATCTAATGATAAAAAGGCAAAAAACTAGACTTTCCTAATTCAAATTAGGAAAGTTTTCCTAATCTTCTAAACTTGGGCTCCAAGTTTTAAAAACTAAGGAAACAAAGTAAATTCTTCCCTATTACATTATTAATAATAATAATAAATGAAACTAAATTAATAAAACTCAAATAAAGTACTAAAATTCGAAATTGGATGAAAATAGACAAAACTACAAGTGTCAATCGCCATTTTTGATGTCATTTTCACTCGTTTGAATGTTTTCATGCGCGATTTTCTTTGGAGCTCTTTGAAACAAATATCCCATGAGTTTAGTAGTGTTTTAAACTCATTTTCTTCATTAGTCAAGTATGTAACCCAATATCCTTGCAAATGCCCAAGAAAGTCAATCTTCACTCGTTTAGTCTTCGGATTCTTGATCTTTTCTTGATTGAAACCTTGGACTTCAATATTGCCCATTCTTTGATATTTGGGGCTGGGATGATTCATATCATTCTCTCCAACTTCGAAAAGATTCGTCCTCGAATCTAAAGGTTTGATCATGGTAGAGTCTCCCTTGAAAAGTTCGCCAATTGTTAAAGCATTTGTGGCACCATTATTGGCATTGATTTCCTGCAAAAAATCATAAACAAAATCTTGCAAAGGGTTTAGGTTGAAACTTCCCATATGATACTCGAGTGCAAAGAGAGGTGGTGTGGCCAATAATTTCCTTTTCCTCTCAATTCTTCTAACGAGAGCTTGCTTTTCTTGCTCTAATTTTCTCAACTCTTCTTGCTTCTTTATTTTCTCCTTTTCTTCTCGCTCAAATCTCTCTCGCTTCACCGACTCCCTTTTCTCTCTTCTTTTTTGTTGTTCTTGTTCCATCCTCTTCAATCTCTCTCTTTCTTCTTCTTTAGTTTCATCTCCTTCTAGAGCCAAATCTATCTTGTTAGGGCACAGCTCCCGAATACGCCCCCTTCCACGACATTTATTACACTTGATATCTCTAGTATGTATTTTCATAATGGAAGAATTTTGTGGTTGCAAAAAAATTAGGGTTTTGGAAGATGAAGAAAAAAAACTGCTTGGTATTCGAACTTTGAAACGAGTTTTTAGGTAATTTAAGTTCTGATTTTGGATTTGATGTCTTCTGTAATTTTGTAGAGGATCGAAAAATAAACAGATTGGAAAAAAATTTCGTAGAAAAAGGTGAAGGGACGAGGTCAGTAGGTGATGTACAAGTTGGAACAAAAATCTGGAAATTTCTGTTTTTTTTTTCTTTTTTTTTTAATGAAAGCGGTTTTGATGGGGGATTAGAAAAAGTGAAGACGTAGGTGATGAAGTAAACAAATTTACCTTTGATAACTCTCTCCCAGAGCAAGCTCTGATACCAAATGATATGAAACCCTAGGAAATTGAAATAGAAACCCTTTGAAAGCACAAAGAACCCCTAGATGCAAATCCTAAAACCCCGATGAACAATAAGGTAAAACCCTTGGAACACAAGAAGAGAAAGATTATTCCAATGATCTATGATCTTGAAATAAGAGAACTTGTTCTTATTTCAAGATTGAAACAATCCACAAACACAATAGATCAATTCATGCTTGAATGTTTCTAAAACATGCAACCTAGAACAAGGCTACAAAACTAAGCAATTTCAGCCAAGCAAAAAGCAATATTATTATCATATTAATTCTTAGTATTTAGGGTTACAAAAGAGGCCTTTAAATAGGCAAAAAAAACCTAAAAATAACAAGGAAATTCGGAATAAAAAAGAGAATAAAATCTGCCCAAAACTTGCCTTATATGGATTTGGCAGATTTTGGGGAAAATCTTTCCTAGAGAATAATATCTTTCCTAATTCTTTCCAAGCTAATAAACTGAATGTAAATGGCCTAAAACATGTCTAAATACATCATAAATTAGTTGGAACCATTTTGGGAACAAATAAGGAAAGTGTGGGAACAAATATGGAAAGTGGTCCAAATAAGGAAAGTTTGCAAAAGTGATGCAACTTTCCAAATTAGCTCTCATCTTCATTTCTGGTTGAACAAGTCTTCAATAACCTTCCTCCAAATGCATTTACCATATATTAAAGTTTATCAAGTCTTCTTTGTTAGCCTCCATGCTCGGATCTTCGAAGCTTGTCTTGACTTTGCTAATGTAGGCTTGTAAATGGATGTTCAATGCTTCTCTTGATCTTTGAACTTGTGATTGGTCCTTGAGCTTTTTGTGAGGTTCCATGATTCATATCACATCTAATAGAATATATGGACCATAGTCAATCTCGTAAATTTTCTCATACTCAACACTACTCACAAGATGATCACATGGTGAATGTAACGCATTAATCAAAGCATATGAACCATAATCAAACTCAAATAGGTCTAATGTGTTGGGGTAAATTAGAAAATATGAAAACTCCATGCTCTCCCTGAATGCATCATATGTCTTATCAAAGATAATTCGTGTCGCACAAAACAAATTTTTATCATGAGAATGCAATTGAAGTTGTAAAAATTCAGATTTGAAATACAATATAGCAAACAAATACGAACTATGCAAATCATCACAAGTAAATGGATAGGCTAGCTTAACATGTTTTGCAAGTGATAAGCTGTCAAACAAGTAAAGATCATCCAAAAGAATTTTGCTAGAAAAGAATGCATGTTTATCATAAAAATATAATTGGTTTGGATGATTTCTAGTCTTAAAATCAAAATTGGAAAACAAGAAATAATCATTTAAACAAACCGATGCAATAGGATTAAAAGTAAGAAACTTCCTTTTCTGGCATTGGATCCTGTTGGAAACATCTTTTTCCATGAAGTATGGTGGTGCCTTAAGTATTTCAGCCCCTTGAAATGCATCTACTTTGTGCTCCATTCCAATTGAAAATTGATCAAATGTAATTTTGCAAAAGATTAGCTAGAACACTAGAAAAGCAAAGGTTAAGTTCATAAGTTAGAAAGCAAGGATCTTTGCACAAAAGTACAAAGTGGGTTTTGTTTGAAATCAAAGCTTTCTGAGCCTCACTTGCTACAAAACTCACATTTTTCTCACCATTACTCTCATTCCTTTTAGACTCACAACTCTCTTTCTTTTCAATTTCACTTTCTTTCTTTTCAATCTCTCTTTCTTTTAAACTCACCTCTCTTTCTTTTGAATCACTTATTTCTTTTTTATCACTTATCTCTCTTTCTATTGCCTCACTAATTTCTTTTGCACTCATTTCTCTTTCTTTCGACTCACTCTTTTTGTCACAATTTACATTATTTTCAAACATAGAACTCTTTTGTAGATCACAAGTTTCCTCCACAAAAACAGTAGCACGAATATCCTCTTTTATCTCCTCCATGCTAGCATTGAAAACTCCCTTTGATTTTAAAAGTTCTCTTTCAATCATCTTGACCTTCTCTAAAATCAAATTTGCATTTTCCTCAACCAAGTCATAGGCAGCCCCATTCTTATCCATTAATGTACCATTTTCACCCATTTGATAAGAAGAAGTAGTTTTGTAATTGAAAAATTTGTTTCAATGTACTCGTTTCACCCATTTTCACCCATCCGGATCCTCTTTCGATATTTTCGTCCAAACAGGATTCCCAAAGAAGAGGTTCCTCCATTTGGATCTTTAGGATAGCCCAAATCATGAGCACAACTTTGACAAGTGGGAAGCCTTAGGTATTCGAATTCAATTTGGTCTAGAGAGTGAAACAAGTACGTTGAAATAAGCTTTCAATTACAAACAAGTTTTTGGAGTGGTTCTGATCCTCTTTCGATATTTTGGTCCAAACAGGATTCCCAAAGAAGGGGTTCCTCCTTTTGGATCTTTACGATGGACCAAATTATGAGCACAACTTTGATAAGTGTGAAACCTTAGGTCTTCGTATTCAATTTGGTCTAGAGAGTTAAACAAGTACTTTGAAATAAGCTGTCAATTACAAACAAATTTTTTGAGTGGTTCGGATTGTCTTTCAAATTTTTTTTCCAAATATGATTCCCAAAGAAGAGGTTCCTCCATTTGGATTTTAGGATGGACATAATCGTGAGCAATACTTTGACAAGTGGGAAACCTTATGTCTTCAGATTCATTTTGTTCTAGAAAGTGAAACAAGTACTATGAAACAAGCTTTTCAATTACAAAAAAGTTTTTGGAGTAGTTCGGATCTTCTTTCGATATTTTGGTCGAAACAGGATTCCCAAAGAAGTGGTTACTGTATTTGGATCATTAGGATCGACCAAATCATGAGCACAACTTTGACAAGGGGGAAACCTTAGGTCTTTGGTATGAATATGGTCCGAAGAGTGAAACAAGTACTTTGAAACAAGGTTTTCAATTACAAACAAGTTTTTGGAGGTTTTCGGATCCTCTTTCGATATTTTGGTCCAAAAAGGATTCCCAAAGAAGAGGTTCCTCCATTTGGATCTTTAGGATGGACCAAATCATGAGCACAACTTTGACAAGTGGGAAACCTAAGGTCTTTGGTATAAATAAGGTCCGAAGAGTGAAACGAGTACATTGAAACAAACTTTTCAATTACAAACAAGTTTTATAGTGGTTCGGATCCTCATTCGATATTTTCGTCCGAACAGGATTCCCAAAGAAGAGGTTCCTCCATTTGGATCTTTAGGATGGCCCAAATCATGCGCACAACATTGACAAGTGGGAAGCCTTAGGTTTTCGAATTCAATTTGGTCTAGAGAGTGAAACAAGTACGCTGAAATAAGCTTTCAATTACAAACAAGTTTTTGGAGTGGTTCTGATCCTCTTTCGATATTTTGGTCCAAACAGGATTCCCAAAGAAGGGGTTCCTTCATTTGGATCTTTACGATGGACCAAATTATGAGCACAACTTTGATAAGTGTGAAACCTTAAGTGTTCGTATTCAATTTGGTCTAGAGAGTTAAACAAGTACTTTGAAATAAGCTATCAATTACAAACAAATTTTTGGAGTGGTTCGAATCGTCTTTCGAAATTTTGGTCCAAACAGGATTCCCAAAGAAGAGGTTCCTCCATTTGGATCTTTAGGATGGACAAAATCATGAACAATACTTTGACAAGTGGGAAACCTTATGTCTTCAGATTCATTTTGTTCTAGAAAGTGAAACAAGCACTTTGAAACAAGCTTTTCAATTACAAAAAATTTTTTGGCGTGGTTCGGATCTTCTTTCGATATTTTGGTCGAAACAGGATTCCCAAAGAAGTAGTTCCTCCATTGGGATCATTAGGATCGACCAAATCATGAGAACAACTTTGACAAGGGGGAAACCTTAGGTCTTTAGTATGAATATGGTCCGAAGAGTGAAACAAGTACTTTCAAACAAGGTTTTCAGTTACAAACAAGTTTTTGGAGTGGTTCGGATCCTCTTTCGATATTTTGGTCCAAAGAGGATTCCTGAAGAAGAGGTTCCTCCATTCAGATCTTTAGGATGGACCAAATTATGAGCACAACTTTGATAAGTGGGAAACCTTAGGTCTTCGTATTCAATTTGGTCTAGAGAGTGAAACAAGTAGTTTGAAATAAGCTGTCAATTACAAACAAGTTTTTGGAGTGGTTCGGATCCTCTTTCGATATTTTTATCCAAACAGGATTCCCAAAGAAGAGGTTCCACCATTTGGATCTTTAGGATGGACCAAATCATGAGCACAACTTTGACAAGTGGGAAACCTTACGTCTTTGGGATCAATATGGTCTAGAGAGTGAAACAAGTACTTTGAAACAAGCTTTTCAGTTACAAACAAGTTCTTGGAGTGGTTCGGATCCTCTTTCGAAATTTTGGTCGAAAGAGGATTCCCAAAGAAGAGGTTCGTTCTTTTGGATCTTTAAGATGGACCAAATCAGGAGGAAAACTTTGACAACTGGGAAACCTTAGGTGTTTGGTATCAAAATGGTCCGAAGAGTGAAACAAGTACTTTGAAACAAGCTTTTCAATTACAAACAAGTTTTTGGAGTGGTTCGGATCCTCTTTCGTTATTTCGGTCCAAAGAGGATTCCCAAACAAGAGGTTCCTCCATTTCGATCTTTATGATGGACCAAATCACGAGGGAAAACTTTGACAAGTGGAAACCTTAGGTCTTTGGTATCAATATGGTCCGAAGAGTGAAACAAGTACTTTGAAACAAGCATCTCAATTACAATCAAGTTTTTATAGTGGTTCGGATCCTCTTTCGCTATTTTGGTCCAAACAGGATTCCCAAAGAGGAGGTTCCTCCATTTGGATCTTTAGGATGGATCAAATAATGATTACAATTTTGACAAGTGGGAAACCTTAGGTCTTTGGTATTGGCACGACAATTGAAAAGAGTACATTGAAACAAACTTTTCAATTACAAACAAGTTATTAGAGTGGTTCGGATCCTCTTTCGTTATTTCGGTCCAAAGAGGATTCCCAAAGAAGAGGTTCCTCCATTTGGATCTTTAGGATGGACCAAATCACGAGGAAAACTTTGACAAGTGGAAACCTTAGGTCTTTGGTATCAATATGGTAAGAAGAGTGAAACAAGTACTTTGAAACAACATCTCAATTACAATCAAGTTTTTATAGTGGTTCGGATCGTCTTTCGCTATTTTGGTCCAAACAGGATTCCCAAAGAAGAGGTTCCTCCCTTTGGATCTTTAGGATGGATCAAATAATGATTACAATTTTGACAAGTGGGAAACCTTAGGTCTTTGGTATGAATATGGCCCGAAAATTGAAAAGAGTACATTGAAACAAACTTTTCAATTACAAACAAGTTATTAGAGTGGTTCGGATACTCTTTCGTTATTTCGGTCCAAAGAGGATTCCCAAAGAAGAGGTTCCTCCATTTCGATCTTTAGGATGGACCAAATCACGAGGAAAACTTTGACAAGTGGAAACCTTAGGTCTTTGGTATCAATATGGTCCGAGGAGTGAAACAAGTACTTTGAAACAAGCATCTCAATTACAAACAAGTTTTTATATTGGTTCGGATTCTCTTTCGTTATTTTGGTCCAAACAGGATTCCCAAAGAAGAAGTTCCTCCATTTGGATCTTTAGGATGGACCAAATCACGAGGAAAACTTTGGACAGGTGGAAACCATAGGTCTTTGGTATCAATATGGTCCGTAGAGTGAAACAAGTACTTTGAAACTAGCATTTCAATTACAAACGAGTTTTTATAGTAGCTCGGATCCTTTTTCGATATTTTGGTCCAAACAGAATTCCCAAAGAAGAGGTTCCTCTATTTGGATCTTTTGGATGGATCAAATCATGATTACAATTTTGACAAGTGGGAAACATTGGGTCTTTGGTATGAATATGGTCCGAAGATTGAAACGACTACATTGAAACAAACTTTTCAATTACAAACAAGTTTTTGGAGTGGTTCGGATCCTCCTTCGATATTTAGGTCCAAACAGGATTCCCAAAGAATAGGTTCCTCCATTTGGATCTTTAGGATGGATCAAATCATGATTGCAATTTTGACAAGTGGGAAACCTTAGGTTTTGGTATGAATATGGTCCGAAGATTGAAACAAGTACATTGAAAAAAGAATTTCAATTACAAACAAGTTTTTATAGTGGTTCGGATCCTCTTTCGAAATTTTGGTCGAAAGAGGATTCCCAAAGAAGAGGTTCCTTCTTTTGGATCTTTAGGATGGACCAAATCAGGAGGAAAACTTTGACAACTGGGAAACCTTAGGTGTTTGGTATCAAAATGGTCCGAAGAGTGAAACAAGTACTTTGAAACAAGCTTTTCAATTACAAACAAGTTTTTGGAGTGGTTCGGATCCTCTTTCGTTATTTCGGTCCAAAGTGGATTCCCAAACAAGAGGTTTCTCCATTTGGATCTTTAGGGTGGACCAAATCACGAGGAAAACTTTGACAAGTAGGAAACCTTAGGTCTTTGGTCTCAATATGGTCAGAAGAGTGAAACGAGTACATTGAAACAAACTTTTCAAATTACAAACAAGTTTTTGTAGTGGTTCGGATCATCTTTCTTAATTTTGGTCCAAAAAGGATTCCCAAAGAAGAGGTTCCTCCATTTGGATCTTTAGGATGGACGAAATAGTGAGCACAACTTTGACAAGTGGGAAACCTTAGGTCTTTGGTATCAAAAAGGTCCGAAGAGTGAAACAAGTACTTTGAAACAAGCTTTTCAATTACAAACAAGTTTTTGGAGTGGTTCGGATCCTCTTTCAAAATTTTGCTCCAAAGAGGATTCTCAAAGAAGAGGTTCCACCATTTGGATCTTTAAGATGGACCAATTCATGAGCACAACTTTGACAAGTGGGAAACCTTCGGTCTTCGAATTCATTTTGGTCTAGAGAGTCAAACAAGTACTTTTTAACAAGCTTTCAATTACAAACAAGTTTTTTGAGTGGTTCGGATCGTCTTATGATATTTTGATCCAAAAAGGATTCCCAAAGATGAGGTTCCTCCATTTGCATCTTTAGGATGGACCAAATCACGAGTAAAACTTTGACAAGTGGGAAACCTTAAGTCATTGGTATCAATACGGTCCGATGAGTGAAACAAGTACTTTGAAACAAGCATTTCAATTACAAACAAGTTTTTATAGTGGTTCGGTTCCTCTTTCTATATTTTGGTTCAAACAGGATTTTCAAAGAAGAGGTTCCTCCATTTGGATCTTTAGGATGGACCAAATAATGAGCACAAATTTGACAAGTGGGAAACGTTATGTCTTCGGATTCAATATGGTCCGACGAGTGAAACAAGTACATTGAAAAAAGCATTTCAATTTTAAACAAGTTTTGATAGTGGTTCGGATCCTCTTTCGATAATTTGGTCCAAACAGGATTCCCAAAGGAGAGGTTCCTCCATTTGGATCTTTTGGATGGACCAAATCATGAGCACAACTTTGAAAAGTGGGAAACCTTAGGTCTTCGGATTCAATTTGGTCAAGAGAGTGAAACAAGTACTTTGAAATAAGCTTTTCAATTACAAACAAGTTTTTGTAGTGGTTCGGATCCTCTTTCGATATTTTGGTCCAAACAGGATTCCCAAATAAGAGTTTCCTCTATTGGGACCTTTAGGATGGACCAAATCATGAGCACAACTTTGACAAGTGGGAAACCTTAGGTTTTTGGAATGAATATGGTCCGAACAGTGAAACAAGTACTTTGAAACAAGCTTTTCAGTTACAAACAAGTTTTTGGATTGGTTCGGATCCTCTTTCGATATTTTGGTCCAAAGAAGATTCCCAAAGAAGAGGTTCCTCCATTCAGATCTTTAGAATTGACCAAATCACGAAGAAGACTTTGACAAGTGGGAAACCTTAGGTCTTTGGTATGAATATGGTTCGAAGAGTGAAACATGTACTTTGAATCGAGCTTTTAAGTTACAAACAAGTTTTTGGAGTGGTTCGGATCCTCTTTCGATATTTTGTTCCAAAGAGGATTCCCAAAGAAGAGGTTCCTCCATTCAGACCTTTATGATGGACCAAATCACGAAGAAAACTTTGACATGTGGGAAACCTTAGGTCTTTGGTATGAATATGGTCCGAAGAGTGAAACGAGTACATTGAAACAAACTTTTCAATTACAAACACATTTTTGGAGTGGTTCGGATCCTCTTTCGTTATTTTGGTCCAAAGAGGATTCCAAAGAAGTGGTTCCTCCATTTGGATCTTTAGGATGGACCAAATCATGAGCACAACTTTGACAAGTGGGAAACCTTAGGTCTTTGTATTCAATTTGGTCTAGAGAGTAAAACAAGTACTTTTAAAAAAGCTTTCAATTAAAAACAAGTTTGTGGAGTGGTTCGGATAATCTTTCGAAATTTTTGTCCAAAGAGGATTCCCAAAGAAGAGGTTCCTCCATTTTGATCATAAGGATGAACCAAATCATGAGGACAACTTTGACAAGTGGGAAACCTTAGGTCTTTGGTATCAAAATGGCCTGAAGAGTGAAACAAGTACTTTGAAACAAGCTTTTCAATTACAAACAAGTTTTTGGAGTGGTTCGGATCCTCTTTCGAAATTTTTGTCCAAAGAGGATTCCCAAAAAAGAGGTTCCTTGATATGAAACCCTAGGAAATTGATAAAGAAACCCTTTGATGCACAAAGAACCCCTTAGAAGCAAATCCTAAAACCCCATGAACAAAAAGGTAAAACCCTTGGAAAAACAAGAAAAGAAGATTATTCCAATGATCAAAGACCTTGAAATAAGAGAACTTGTTCTTATTTCAAGATTGAAACAATTCACAAACAAACTAGATCAAGGTTTGGTTGAATGTTCCTAAAACATGCAACCTAAGAACAAGGCTACAAAACTAAGCAATTTTAGCAAAGAAAAAAGCAATATTATTATCAAAGGAATTCTTAATATTTAGTGTTACAAATGAGGCCTTTAAATAGGCAAAGAAACCCTAAAAATAACAAGCAAATTCGGAATAAAGATGAGAATAAAATCTGCCCAAAACTTGCCTTATATTGATATGGCAGATTTTGGGGAAAATCTTTCCTAGAGAATAATATCTTTCCTAATTCTTTCCAAGCTAATAAACTGAATATAAATGGCCTAAAACATGTCTAAATACATCATAAATTCGTTGGAACCATTTTGGGAACAAATAAGGAAAGTTTGGGAACAAATATGGAAAGTGGGCCAAATAAGGAAAGTTTGCAAATATGATGCAACTTTCCAAATTAGCTCTCATCTTCATTTCTGGTTGAACAAGTCTTCAATAACCTTCCTCCAAATTCATTTACCATTGATTAAAGTTGATCAAGTCCTCTTTGTACGCCACCATGCTCGGATCTTCAAAAGCTTGTCTTGACTTTTCTAATGTAGGCATGTAAATGGATGTTAATGCTTGTCTTGAACTTTAATCTTGAAATTGATCCTTGAGCTATTTTTGAGGTTCCATGATTCATATCATTCCTCCATTTGGATCTTTAGGATGGACCAAATCATGAGCACAACTTTAACAAGCTTTTCAATTACAAACAAGTTTTTGGAAAGGTTCGGATCCTCTTTCGATATTTTGGTCCAAAGAGGATTCCCAAAGAAGAGGTTCCTCTATTTAGATCTTTAGGATGGACCAAATCACGAGGAAAACTTTGACAAGTGGAAACCTTAGGTCTTTAGTATCAATATGGTACGAAGAGTGAAACAAGCATCTCAATTACAAACAAGTTTTTATAATGGTTCGAATCCTCTTTCGATATTTTGGTCCAAAGAGGATTCCCAAAGAAGAGGTTCCTCCATTTGGATCTTTAGGATGGACGAAATCATGAGCATAACTTTGACAAGTGGGAAACCTTAGGTCTTTGTATTCAATTTGGTCAAGAGAGTAAAACAAGTACTTTGAAAAAAGGTTTATATTACAAACAGGTTTTTGGAGTGGTTCGGATAATCTTTCGAAATTTTGGTCCAAAGAGGATTCCCAAAGAAGAGGTTCCTCCATTTGGATCTTTAGGATGGACCAAATCATGAGGACAAATTTGACAAGTGGAAACCTTAGGTCTTTGGTATCAAAATGGTCAGAAGAGTGAAACAAGTACTGATATGAATCATGGAATGTCACAAATAGCTCAAGGATCAATTTCAAGATTAAAGTTCAAGACAATCGTTAACATCCATTTACATGCCTACATTAGAAAAGTCAAGACAAGCTTTTGTAGATCCGAGCATGGAGGCGTACAAAGAGGAGTTGATCAACTTTGATCTATGGTAAATGTATTTGGAGGAAGGTTATTGAAGACTTGTTCAGCCAGAAATGAAGATGAGAGCTAATTTTTAAAGTTGCATCACTTTTGCAAACTTTCCTTATTTAGACCACTTTCCATATTTGTTATCGAACTTTCCATATTTGTTCCCAAACTTTCCATATATGGTTCCAACGAATTTTTGATGCATTTAGACATGTTTTAGGCCATTTACATTCAGTTTATTAGCTAGGAAAGAATTAGGAAAGATATTATTCTCTAGAAAAGATTTTCCACAAAATCTGCCATTTTCATATAAGGCAAGTTTTGGGCATATTTTGTGCTCCTTGTAATCCGAATTTGCTAGCTTGTTTTTAGGGTTTCTTTGCCTATTTAAAGGCCTCATTTGTAACCCTAAAGACGAAGAATTCATATGATAATAATATTGCTTTTTGCTTAGCCGAAATTGCTTAGTTTTGTAACCTTGTTCTTGGTTGCATGTTTTAGAAACATTCAAGCATAATTTGATCTAGTATGTTTGTGAATTGTTTCGATCTTGAAAATAAGAACAAGTTCTCTTATTTCAAGATATTAGATCATTGGAATAATCTTCTTCTTCTTGTTTTCCAAGGGTTTTGCCTTATTGTTTATTGGGGTTTTAGGATTTGCATCTAAGGGGTTCTTTGTGCATCAAAGGGTTTCTATATTAATTTCCTAGGGTTTCATATCATTTGGTATCAAAGCTTAGGCTCAAGGTAAGATTTCTATCTTACTTGCTTTCTTGTTGTTTTAATTTTTATTGTCTTGTTCTTTGTTCATCGAAAATTCCAGAAAAAAAAAAAAAATAGTTCCAGAATTTTCTTATTTAACCTACTTTTTTTGTTCTTTTTCACATAGTTTCTTTCCGATTCTTAGAAAATCATAAGTTACAAAAGCCTTTATCTTTCTGTTTTGATTATTTGTTATTCAGAAAAGTTTGTCAAAAAAAAAAGTGGAAGATTGAGAAAAAAAAATAGATCTTCGCAGACTGTCGGATTGTCCAGAAAATTAAAAAAAAGTGTTCTTGCTTGATTTGTTGAAGTTTCTGGAAAAAGTAGTTTGTGTTCGTATTTTTCTTGAAGAGTTCATCTTAAACTCATCATTTATGCATCTTGAATCCAAAAGTTGTAAAGGATTTGTGCTAGAATTGTTTATTTCCTAAAAAGCGAACTTACCATAAATAGCCAAAACAGTTTTAGGAAAGTATCAATTCTGTCCCATATTCAAATATATGCATATCTTGCTCAATTAAAGTCTTTTTTTCTGATCCAAAGTGTTTTAGGGAAGTCTAATTTTGAATTTTTCTCTTTTAGGAAAGTTTATTCTTGCTTGTTTTCTTTCTTATTCTTTCCTTGTTACAAAAATACACCATTTGAAAAATCTGTCCTTTTATTTCTCTAGCCACCCAGGCTGATTGTTTCTTATTTCTTTATTGATACTTTTTTACAAATATCATTAGTATCTTAGTTGTTTGATAGTTTCTAAAGTGTGCTAATAGTTCAGGTGATATGAATTATGTAGCCTTGCATTTGAGGAATTCAAGCTTCATTCAAGACAACTCAAGCTTCATTCAAGGGAACTTAAGGCAACTCCAAGACAAGCATTAATGACCATTTACAAGCTTCAATTAGAGTTAAATATCAGTTTCAAATGTAATAATTCATTTTAAGTTACAAATTAAAATGGTGGCTGAATGTAACTTAAGTTTTTGCATTTAATTCGTAGGTTACATGCTAGGGACTTAATTGGGCTGATAGAGGATCATTATGAACGAAATTTACATGTATTTTATGCCTATAAATAGGCTTTGTTTTAGCTATTGTAAATCAGATTTGAAAATGTAATGAAATATTGCCTTTTGAGCAAATGGAGAGCCTTGAGCCTCACCCCTTTGTAGTCTTGCCTTAGATTACATGTTTAGAGTCATTCAAGTTGAAATGATCATCCAACTTGTGGAGTGTCTCGATTCTTGGGCTTGGAAACTTGTCCTAGATCAATGATCATCTTTCCTAAGCAATCTGGTTTTAGCCATTCTTAGGGGGTGTTTCCGAATAGTTAGGGAGGGTTTGAGTTCTTGCTTCAAAGGTTCATGCTAAGTATAATAGCATAGGGTCTTTGGACTTGCAATTTGAGTTTGTCTTATCATTTGGAACTCTTGGGTTGATCCGATTAGTTAAGGAGGTTTTGTGCCATTTTCATGCTTCAAAGGTTCTTGCAAACGATTGTAATGGGTTTTTGGATTTGAACGCAAGGTTGCCTTATCATTTGGTATCAAAGCATAGGTTTCATCTTGTGGCCTACTCTAGAATTGATTCTATCTTACTTTTATGCACTTGTTTTTCAATTCTACACATTCTGTCCATCGAATTCATTTCTGCCTTTTCATCCGTTTTTCTTCATCATTTTATTCTGATTTCATATCCATCTTAAAGATCACATTTTGATCTTGAAAATTGAAAAAAAAAAAGAAAAAAAAACAAAGCTTTGCATTCAAGAGCACCGGTTTGTTCATATTGCGTTCTTCTTGCAAATTCTTGAGGTTTTCTGAGTTTGATCCTTGAAATTCGTGTATGTCTTATTGGAATGTGTTAGTATATCAGTTATATGTCATAAACCATCAGTTACACATTCATTTCCACGAATTTAAAGTCCCAAAAATGGCTGAATTAAAAGTTTGTCAAAACTGCCCATTTTTGTAACTGCCGCATTTAATGCTTCTGCTTACTGTCCAAACCGTGTCATAAATTCCGAATTTGGTTATTTGTTCTGAATATAAAAGTTTCATCTGACGGTTATCTTTCAATGATCAGAAGGTCACTTTGTCCAAATCATAAAGGAAGTCATTCAATTCGGGGATTTGTTTTCTGTGCGCAGGGTTATCCTAAATTCCAGCACTTTGGTTTATACACTTAAGTGTTATCAATTATGATCAAATTTTTGAAATTGGTCTTTTGTAAGCTCTTCATTACTGTTATATTTACATATATATGAGCTGGTTCTTAAAAAGTCTTAGCCAATCTTCAATAATTTTGAGTGCAAACACGAGTGGAACAAAAAGAGTTGTAAAAAGCGAGGGAGTGCTTGTAAGGTCCATTTTTTTTTTCTCTCTAGCTTTCTTATGCAGCAACACTTTTTGATTCGAGGACGAATCATTTTGAAGAATGGGGGAATGATATGAATTATGTAGCCTTGCATTTGAGGAATTCAAGCTTCATTCAAGACAACTCAAGCTTCATTCAAGGGAACTTAAGGCAACTCCAAGACAAGCATTAATGACCATTTACAAGCTTCAATTAGAGTTAAATATCAGTTTCAAATGTAATAATTCATTTTAAGTTACAAATTAAAATGGTGGCTGAATGTAACTTAAGTTTTTGCATTTAATTCGTAGGTTACATGCTAGGGACTTAATTGGGCTGATAGAGGATCATTATGAACGAAATTTACATGTATTTTATGCCTATAAATAGGCTTTGTTTTAGCTATTGTAAATCAGATTTGAAAATGTAATGAAATATTGCCTTTTGAGCAAATGGAGAGCCTTGAGCCTCACCCCTTTGTAGTCTTGCCTTAGATTACATGTTTAGAGTCATTCAAGTTGAAATGATCATCCAACTTGTGGAGTGTCTCGATTCTTGGGCTTGGAAACTTGTCCTAGATCAATGATCATCTTTCCTAAGCAATCTGGTTTTAGCCATTCTTAGGGGGTGTTTCCGAATAGTTAGGGAGGGTTTGAGTTCTTGCTTCAAAGGTTCATGCTAAGTATAATAGCATAGGGTCTTTGGACTTGCAATTTGAGTTTGTCTTATCATTTGGAACTCTTGGGTTGATCCGATTAGTTAAGGAGGTTTTGTGCCATTTTCATGCTTCAAAGGTTCTTGCAAACGATTGTAATGGGTTTTTGGACTTGAACGCAAGGTTGCCTTATCATCAGGGTTACATTTAGGGTCTAAAATCTGTTTTTTAGTGCAAACACGAGAGAACGAACATCATCGAGTGTAAACACTTAGGGAGTGATTGAGAGGTCCTATTTTTATTACTAACCTTTTTATTTGCAGCAATGTATCATGACAAGTTTGATCAAATAAGAAGTAATAGATTTCGAGAGCTAGAACAGACCCGGCGCCAAAATAGAGAGGTTTATCATGGATGGATGGAGCATAGAAGCTTAGAAGGTGATAAGCTCAAGGTACCTACTTTTCAAGGAAGATCAAATCCAGAGGTTTACTTGACATGGGAAAGAGATGTGGAGCTTTGTTTTGAAGAACATCCATGTAGTGATTCAAAGAAGGTACAACTTATAACCAGTAATTTTTGTGATTATGCACTAACATGGTGGAAACAATTGGTGAACAATAGGAAAATAAGAACCTTGGAGGATCCAATTGAAACTTGGTGTGAACTCAAATACATAATGAGGAAACGTTTTGTACCAAATCGATTTCAAAGAGACCTTGTGCAAAAGTTCAAATCTCTTACGCAAGAAAATATGAGTGTTTGTGAGTACTACAATGAGTTTAAATATCTCATGGCTAGGGCTAATATTGAGGAAGATGAAGAGATGACTATGGCATGGTTCTTAGATGGATTAAACTATGAGATTGCTGGCCAAGTTAATGGGTATACATATGTGGAGTTGGATGAAATGGTTCACTATGCCATCAAGATAGAAAAGAGGCTCAAAAGAAGAGTAGATACACGGTATGCTTCTAAACCTATTTCTGATTCTACTTCTTCTTATCAAATTGATGCAAATAGTACATTTATGGATGAGAATGGGGCTGCCAATGGCTTGGTAGAAGAAAATGAAAGATTGATTTTAGAGAAAGTTAAGATGATTGAAAGAGAACTTTTGAAATCGAAGGAAGTTTTCAATGCTAGCATGGAGGAGATAAAAGAGGATATTCGTGCTAATGTTTGTGTGAAGGAAACTTATGATGCATGTGAGCTACAAAAGTGTTCTATAATTGAAATGAATGAAAATTGTGAAAAAGAGAGTGAGCAAAAAGAAAGAGAGATGAGTGATAAAAAAGAAATGAGTGAGCGAAAAGAAATGAGTGATTCAAAAGAAAGAGAGATGAGTTCAAAAGAAAGAGAGATTAAAAAGAAAGAAAGTGAAATTGAAAAGAAAGAGAGTTGTGAGTATAAAAAGAATGAGAGCAATGGTGAGAAAAATGTGAGTTTTGTAGCAAGTGAGGCTCAGAACGCTTTGATTTCAAACAAAACCCACTTTGTACTTTTGTGCAAAGATTCTTTCTTTCTAACTTATGAACTTAACCTTTGCTTTTCTAGTGTTTTATCTAATGTTTTGCAGAATTACATTAATCAATTTTCAATTGGAATGGAGCACAAAGTAGATGCATTTCAAGGGGTTGAAATACTTAAGGCACCACCATATTTCATGGAAAGAGATGTTGCCAACGGGATCCAAGGCTAGAAAAGGAAGTTTCTTACTTTTAATCCTATTGCATCGGTTTGTTTAAATGATTATTTCTTGTTTTCCAATTCTGATTTTAAGACTAGAAATCATCCAAACCAATTATATTCTTATAATAAACATATGTTTTGTGCTACACGAGTTATCTTTGATAAGACATATGATGCATTTAGAGAGAGCATAGAGTTTTCATTTTTTCTAATTTACCCCAACACATTAGACCTATTTGAGTTTGATTATGGTTCATATGCTATGATTGATTTGTTACCTTCACCATGTGATCATCTTGTGAGTATTGTTGAGTATGAGAAAATTTACGAGGTTGACTATGGTCCATATATTCTATTAGACTTGTTCCCACTATCCACCAACCATATTGTTAGTGTTGTGGTCTTTGATAAGCTAGGTTGTTTTGCTGATTTAAAGGGAAGAAAACCAACAATATTTGACCTGGGAGGTGTTAACTTGAAAGGAGAAAGAAGATTCACAATACACGAGGTAAGTATGCTTTAAGTGCTTTTATTTATGTTATTAACTTAAGTTTTTGTGATGTAGGTAATGTTATAGATTCGAGGACGAATTCGTTTCAAGAGGGAGGGGATGATATGAATCATGGAACGTCACAAATAGCTCAAGGATCAATTTCAAGATTAAAGTTCAAGACAATCGTTAACATCCATTTACATGCCTACATTAGAAAAGTCAAGACAAGCTTTTGAAGATCCGAGCATGGAGGCGTACAAAGATGACTTGATCAACTTTCATCTATGGTAAATGCATTTGGAGGAAGGTTATTGAAGACTTGTTCTACCAGAAATGAAGATGAGAGCTAATTTGGAAAGTTGCATCACTTTTTCAAACTTTCCTTATTTGGACCACTTTCCATATTTGTTATCGAACATTCCATATTTGTTCCCAAACTTTCCATATATGGTTCCAACGAATTTATGATGCATATAGACATGTTTTAGGCCATTTACATTCAGTTTATTAGCTAGGAAAGAATTAGGAAAGATATTATTCTCTAGAAAAGATTTTCCACAAAATTTGCCATTTTCATATAAGGTAAGTTTTGGGTAGATTTTATGCTCCTTGTAATCCGAATTTGGTAGCTTGTTTTTAGGGTTTCTTTGCCTAATTAAAGGCCTCATTTGTAACCCTAAAGACGAAGAATTCATATGATAATAATATTGCTTTTTGCTTAACCGAAATTGCTTAGTTTTGTAGCCTAGTTCTTGGTTGCACGTTTTAGAAACATTCAAGCATAATTTGATCTAGTATGTTTGTGAATTGTTTCGATCTTGAAATAAGAACAAGTTCTCTTATTTCAAAGTATTTGATCATTGGAATAATCTTCTTCTTCTTGTTTTCCAAGGGTTTTGCCTTATTGTTTATTCGGGTTTTAGGATTTGCATCTAGGGGTTCTTTGTGCATCAAAGGGTTTCTATATCAATTTCCTAGGGTTTCATATCAAGTACTTTGAAACAAGCTTTTCAATTATAAACAAGTTTTTGGAGTGGTTCAGTTCCTCTTTCAAAATTTTGGTAGAAAGAGGATTCCCAAAGAAGAGGTTCCTCCATTTGGATCTTTAGGATGGTCCAAATCACGAGGAAAAACTTTTACAAGTCGGAAACCTTAGTTCTTTGGTATCAAAATGGTCCGAAGAGTGAAACAAGTACTTTGAAACAAGCTTTTCAATTACAAACAAGTTTTTATAGTGGTTCGGATCCTCTTTCGATATTTTGGTCCAAACCGGATTCCCAAAGAAGAGGTTCCTCCATTTGGATCTTTAGGATGGACCAAATCATGAGCACAACTATGACAAGTGGGAAACCTTGAGTCTTCGGATTCAATTTGGTCAAGAGAGTGAAATAAGTGCTTTGAAACAAGCTTTTCAATTACAAACAAGTTTTTGAAGTGGTTCGGATTCTCTTTCGTTATTTTTGTCCAAAGAGGATTTTCCTAAAGAGGAGGTTCCTCCATTTGGATCTTTAGGATGGACCAAATCACGAGGAAAACTTTGACAAGTCGGAAACCTTAGGTCTTTGGTATCAATATGGTTCGAAGAGTGAAACGAGTACATTGAAACTAACTTTTCAATTACAAACAAGTTTTTTGAGTGGTTCGGATCATCTTTCGAATTTTTGGTCCAAAGAGGATTCCCAAAGAAGAGGTTCCTCCATTTGGATCTTTAGGAAGGACCAAATCATGAGCAACAACTTTGACAAGTGGGAAACCTTAGGTCTTTGGTATCAATATAGTCCGAAGAGTGAAACAAGTACTTTGAAACAAGCTTTTCAATTACAAACAAGTTTTTGGAGTGGTTCGGATCCTTTTTCGATATTTTGGTCCAAACAGGATTCCCAAAGAAGAGGTTCCTCCATTTGGAACTTTAGGATGGACGAAATCACGAGGAAAACTTTGACAAGTGGGAAACCTTAGGTCGTTTGTATCATTATGGTCCTTTGTATCATTATGGTCCGAAGAGTGAAACGAGTACATTGAAACAAACTTTTCAATTACAAACAAGTTTTTGGAGTGGTTCGGATCATCTTTTGATATTTTGGTCCAAAGAGGATTCCCAAAGAAGAGGTTCCTCCATTTGGATCTTTAGGATGGACCAAATCACGAGCACAACTTTGACAAGTGGTAAACCTTAGGTCTTTGGTATCAATATGGTCCGAAGAGTTAAACAATTACTTTGAAACAAGATTTTCAATTACAATCAAGTTTTTGGAGTGGTTCGGATCCTCTTTCGAAATTTTGGTCGAAAGAGGATTCACAAAGAAGAGGTTCCTCCATTTGGATCTTTAGGATGGACCAAATCACGAGGAAAACTTTGTCAAGTTGGAAACCTTAGGTCTTTGGTATCAAAATGGTCTGAAGAGTGAAACAAGTTCTTTGAAACAAGCTTTTCAATTACAAACAAGTTTTTGGAGTGGTTTGGATCCTCTTTCGATATTTTGGTCCAAACAGGATTCCCAAAGAAGAAGTTCCTTCATTTGGATCTTTAGGATGGGCCAAATCATGAGCACAACTTTGACAAGTGGGAAACCTTAGGTCTTCGGATTCAATTTGGTCTAGAGAGTGAAACAAGTACTTTGAAATAAGCTTTCAATTACAAACAAGTTTTTGGAGTGGTTCGGATCATCTTTGGAAATTTTGGTCCAAAGAGGATTCCCAAAGAAGAGGTTCCTCCATTTGGATCTTTAGGATGGACCAAATCACAAGGAAAACTTTGACAAGTGGGAAACCTTAGGTCTTTGGTATCAAAATGGTCCGAAGAGTGAAACAAGTACTTTGAAACAAGCTTTTCAGTTACAAACAAGTTTTTTGATTGGTTCCGATCCTCTTTCGATATTTTGGTCCAAACAGGATTCCCAAAGAAGAGTTTCCTCCATTTGGATCTTTAGGATGGACGAAATCACGAGGAAAACTTTGACAAGTAGGAAATCTTTGGTCTTTGGTATCTTTATGGTCCGAAGAGTGAAATGAGTACATTGAAACAAACTTTTCAATTACAAATAAGTTTTTCGAGTGGTTTGGATCATGATATGAATCATGGAGGCACTCCAAAAGATCCTAAGCAAATAAGGTTCAACAAGCATTTATTTCACATGTGCAAGGATTGCTAGGCTAGGTTCAAGCTATATTTCACAATGAGCAGCCCATTTCGGATGAAGAATTTACATATCATTCTTTGAAGATCAATTTGTGCAACTTGCAAATCCATAAGGAAAATATCTACAAAGATAACCTTGTGCAAGTGTCAACTATGCCTTGAATGGAAGAATGCAACAACTAAGCAAATCAGATTCACTTTTATTTACTTTTTAGTCAAACTTTCCTTATTTGTAAATGTGGGCATTAAGGGCTCTAGTTTCCTTTTCTGTTTTTGCAAATTGTAACCGAATGCTTTAATGTTTGTTTCCTTTTATATTTTTGCTTTTCTTTTGCTGATTGAAGGCTTATAAAGCCATGGGAATACTTTGTAAAAATCAGATTATGTTTGAATGAAAATCAAGTCACTCATTGAGAGTTTCTTTTGAAAAAAAATTGAGTTTTCAACTTCTTGCAATTCTTGTGTTTTGGGTTGCTGTCGAGTCATTCAACTAGGAATTGATCAACTTAGTTGTTGAGTGATTCAATCTAAAACAAGGAATCTCATTCTTGTTTCTAGGTCATTGATCTTAGAGGTAATCTCATCTAGCCTTAAATCTCTTGGTTGAAACCGATTAGTTAGGAAGGGTTTGAGTTCTTGCTTCAAAGATTCATGCTAATCTTAATAGCACAGGGTCTTTGGACTTGTAATTTGGGTTTGCCTTATCAGATCATCTTTTGAAATTTTGATCCAAAGAGGATTCCCAAAGAAGAGGTTCCTCCATTTGGATCTTTAGGATGGACCATATCACGAGCACAACTTTGACAAGTGGTAAACCTTAGGTCTTTGGTATCAATATGGTCCGAGGAGTGAAACGAATACATTGAAACAATCTTTTCAATTATAAACAATTTTTTGGAGTGGTTCGAATCATCTTTCGAAATTTTGGTCCAAAGAGGATTCCCAAAGAAGAGGTTCCTCTATTTGAATCTTGAGGATGAACCAAATCATGAGCAAAACTTTGACAAGTGGTAAACTTTAGGTCTTTGGTATCAAAATGATCTGAAGAGTGAAACAAATACTTTGAAACAAGCTTTTCAATTACAAACCAGTTTTTGGAGTGGTTCGGATCCTCTTTCGAAATTTTGGTCGAAAGAGGATTCCCAGAGACGAGGTTCCTCCATTTGGATCTTTAGGATGAACCAAATCGTGAGCACAACTTTGACAAGTGGTAAACCTTAGGTCTTTGGTATCAAAATGGTCTGAAGAGTGAAACAAGTACTTTGAAACAAGCTTTTCAATTACAAACAAGTTTTTGGAGTGGTTCGGATCCTCTTTCCAAATTTTGGTCGAAAGAGGATTTCCAAAGAAGAGGTTCGTCCATTTGGATCTTTAGGATGGACCAAATCATGAGCACAACTTTGACAAGTTGGAAACGTTACATCTTCGGATTAAATTTGGTCTAGAGAGTGAAACAAGCTTTTCAATTACAAACAAGTTTTTGGAGTGGTTCGGATCCTTTTTCGTTATTTTGGTCCAAAAGGATTACCAAAAAAGTGGTTCCTCCATTTGGATTTCTAGGATGGACCAAATCATGAGGACAACTTTGACAAGTGGGAAACCTTTGGTCTTCGGATTCAATTTAGTCTAGAGAGTGAAACAAGTACTTTGAAACAGGCTTTTCAATTTCAAACAAGTTTTTGGAGTGGTTCGGATCCTCTTTCGTTATTTTTATCCAAAGAGTATTCCCAAAGAAGAGGTTCCTCCATTTGGATCTTTAGGATGGATCAAATCAGAAGGAAAACTTTGACAAGTGGAAACCTTAGGTCTTTGGTATCAATATGGTCCGAAGATTGAAAAGAGTACATTGAGACAAACTTTTCAATTACAAACAAGTTTTTGGAGTGGTTCGGATCCTCTTTCGAAATTTTGGTTGAAAGAGGATTCCCAAAGAAGTGGTTCCTCCATTTGGATCTTTACAATGGACCTTATCACGAGGAAAACTTTGACAAGTGGAAACCTTAGGTCTTTGGTATCAATATGGTCCGACGAGTGAAACAAGTACTTTGAAACAATCATCTCAATTACAAACAAGTTTTTATAGTGGTTCGGATCCTCTTTCGATATTTTTGTCCAAACAGGATTCCCAAAGAAGAGGTTCCTCCATTTGGATCTTTAGGATGGACAAAATCATGAGGAAAACATTGACAAGTGGGAAACCTGAGGTCTTTGAGATCAATGTGGTCCAAAGAGTGAAACGAGTACATTGAAACAAACTTTTCAATTACAAACAAGTTTTTGGAGTTGTTCGGATCATCTTTCGAATTTTTTGTCCAAAGAGGATTCCCAAAGAAGAGGTTCCTCCATTTTGATCTTTAGGATGGACCAAATCATGAGCACAACTTTGACAAGTGGGAAACCTTAGGTATTTGGTATAATTATGGTCCGAAGAGTGAAACAAGTACTTTGAAACAAGCTTTTCAATTACAAACAAGTTTTTGGAGTGGTTCGGATCCTCTTTCGATATTTTGGTCCAAAAACGATTCCCATAGAAGTGGTTCATCCATTTAGATCTTTAGGATGGACCAAATCATGAGCACAACTTGGACAAGTATGAAAGTTTAGGTCTTTGGTATCAAAATGGTCCGAGGAGTGAAACAAGTACTTTGAAACAAGCTTTTCTATTACAAACAAGTTTTTATAGTGGTTCGGATCCTCTTTCGATATTTTGGCCCATACAGGATTCCCAAAGAAAAGGTTCCTCCATTTGGATCTTTAGGATGGACCAAATCATGAGCATGACTTTGACAAGTGGGAAACTTAAGGTCTTTGGTATCAAAATGGTCCGAAGAGTGAAACAAGTACTTTGAAACAAGCTTTTCAATTACAAACAAGTTTTTATAGTGGTTCGGATTCTCTTTCGTTATTTTGATCCAAAGAGGATTCCCAAAGAAGAGGTTCCTCCATTTGGATCTTTAGGATGGACAAAATCATGAGCACAACTTTGACAAGGGGGAAATCTTAGGTCTTTGGTATCAATATGGTCCGAAGATTGAAACAAGCTTCTCAATTACAAACAAGTTTTTGGAGTGGTTCGGATCCTCTTTCGAAATTTTGGTCGAAAGAGGATTCCCAAAGAAATGGTTCCTCCATTTGGATCTTTAGGATGGACCAAATCATGAGGAAAACATTGACAAGTGGGAAACCTTAGGTCTTTTGTATCAAAATGTTCCGAAGAGTGAAACAAGTACTTTGAAAAAAGTTTTTAATTACGAACAAGTTTCTGGGGTGGTTCGAATCCTCTTTCGATATTTTGGTCCAAACAGGTATCCCAAAGAAAAGGTTCCTTAATTCAGATCTTTAGGATAGACCAAATCACGAGGAAAACTTTGACAAGTGGGAAACCTTAAGTCTTTGGTATCAATATGGTCTGAAGAGTGAAACAAGCTTTTCAATTACAAACTAGTTTTTAGAGTGGTTCGGACCCTCTTTAGATATTTTGGTCCAAACAGGATTCCCAAAGAAGAGGTTCCTCCCTTTGGATCATTAGGATGGACCAAATCACGAGGAAAACTTTGACAAGTGGAAAAATTAGGTCTTTGGTATCAATATGGTCCGACGAGTGAAACAAGTACTTTGAAACAATCATCTCAATTACAAACAAGTTTTTATAGTGGTTTGGATCCTCTTTCGATATTTTTGTCCAAACAGGATTCCCAAAGAAGAGGTTCCTCCATTTGGATCTTTAGGATGGACAAAATCATGAGCACAACTTTGACAAGGGGGAAATCTTAGGTCTTTGGTATCAATATGGTCCGAAGATTTCTCAATTACAAACAAGTTTTTGGAGTGGTTCGAATCCTCTTTCGAAATTTTGGTCGAAAGAGGATTCCCAAAGAAATGGTTCCTCCATTTGGATCTTTAGGATGGACCAAATCATGAGGAAAACTTTGACAAGTGGGAAACCTTAGGTCTTTTGTATCAAAATGTTCCGAAGAGTGAAACAAGTACTTTGAAAAAAGTTTTTAATTACGAACAAGTTTTTGGGGTGGTTCGGATCCTCTTTCGATATTTTGGTCCAAACAGGAATCCCAAAGAAAAGGTTCCTTAATTCAGATCTTTAGGATAGACCAAATCACGAGGAAAACTTTGACAAGTGGGAAACCTTAGGTCTTTGGTATCAATATGGTCTGAAGAGTGAAACAAGTAATTTGAAACAAGCTTTTCAATTACAAACTAGTTTTTAGAGTGGTTCGGACCCTCTTTAGATATTTTGGTCCAAACAGGATTCCCAAAGAAGAGGTTCCTCCCTTTGGATCTTTAGGATGGACCAAATCACGAGGAAAACTTTGACAAGTCGGAAACCTTAGGTCTTCGGATCAAAATGGTCCGAAGAGTGAAATAAGTACTTTGAAACAAGCTTTTCAATTACAAACAAGTTTTCATAGTGGTTCAAATCTTCTTTCGATATTTTGGTCCAAACCGGATTCCTAAAGAAGAGGTTCCTCCATTTGGATCTTTAGGATGGACCAAATCATGAGCACAACATCGACAAGTGGGAAACGTTACGTCTTCGGATTAAATTTGGTCTAGAGAGTTAAACAAGTACTTTGAAACAAACTTTTCAATCACAAGCATGTTTTTGGAGTGGGTCGGATCCTCTTTCGATATTTTGGTCAAAAGAGGATTCTCAAAGAAGAGGTTCCTCCATTTGGATCTTTAGGATGGACAAAATCACAAGGAAAACTTTGACAAGTGGAAACCTTAGGTCTTTGGTATCAAAATGGTCCGAAGAGTGAAACAAGTACTTTGAAACAAGCTTTTCAATTACAAACAAGTTTTTATTGTGGTTCGGATCCTCTTTCGATATTTTGGTCCAAACAAGATTCCTAAAGAAGAGGTTCCTCCATTTGGATCTTTTTTAGGATGGACCAAATCATGAGCAGAACATTGACAAGTCGGAAACCTAAGGTCTTTGGTATCAAAATGGTCCGAAGAGTGAAACAAGTACTTTGAAACAAGCTTTTCCATTACAAACAAGTTTTTGGAGAAGTTCGGATCCTCTTTTAATATTTTGGTCTAAACAGGATTCCCAAAGAAGAGGTTCCTCCATTTGGATCTTTAGGATGGACCAAATCATGAGCACAACTTCGACAATTGGGAAACCTTAAATCTTCGGATACAATTTAATCTAGAGAGTGAAGAAAGTACTTTGAGACAAGCTTTTCAATTACAAACAAGTTTTTGGAGTGGTTCGGATTCTCTTTCGAAATTTTGGTCCAAAGAGGATTCCCAAAGAAGAGGTTCCTCCATTTGGATTTTTAGGATGGACAAAATCGCGAGGAAAACTTTGACAAGTGAGAAACCTTAGGTGTTTACTATCAATATGGTCCGAAGAGTCAAACAAGTAATTTGAAACAAGCTTTTCAATTACAAACAAGTTTTTGGAGTCGTTCGGATCATCTTTCGAAATTTTTGTCCAAAGAGGACTCCCAAAGAAGTGGAACCTCCATTTGGATCTTTTGGATGGACCAAATCACGAGGAAAACTTTGACAAGTGGGAAACCTTAGGTCTTTTTTTTCAATATGGTACGAAGAGTGAAACGAGTACATTGAAACAAACTTTTCAATTACAAACAAGTTTTTGGAGTGGTTCGGATCCTCTTTCGATATTTTGGTCCGAAGAGGATTCCCAAAGAAGAGGTTCAACCATTTGGATCTTTTGGATGGACCAAATCACGAGGAAAACTTTGACAAGTGGAAACCTTAGGTCTTTGGTATTAATATGGTCCGAAGAGTGAAACAAGTACTTTGAAACAAGCATCTCAATTACAAACAAGTTTTTATAGTGGTTCGGATCATCTTTCGATATTTTGGTTCAAAGAGGATTCCCAAATAAGAGGTACCTCCATTTGGATCTTTAGGATGGACCAAATCTTGAGCACAACTTTGACAAGTGGGAAAACTTAGGTCCTTGGTATGAATATGATCCGAAGATTGAAACGAGTACATTATAACAAACTTTTCAATTACAAACAAGTTTTTGGAGTGGTTCGGATCCTCTTTTGATATTTTGGTCCAAAAAGGATTCCCAAAGAAGAGGTTCTTCCATTTGGATCTTTAGTATGGACCAAATCATGAGCACAACTTTCACAAGTGGGAAACCTTAGGTCTTTGGTATCAATATGGTCCAAAGAGTGAAACAAGTACTTTGGAACAAGATTTTCAATTACAAACAAGTTTTTGGAGTGGTTCAGATCCTCTTTCAAAGTTTTGGTCGAAAGAAGAATTCCCAAAGGAAAGGTTCCTCCATTTGTATCTTTAGGATAGACCCAATCACGAGGAAAACTTTCACAAGTGGGAAACCTTAGGTCTTTGGTATCAAAATGGTCCGAAGAGTGAAACAAGTACTTTCAAACAAGTTTTTCAATTATAAACAAGTTTTTATAGTGGTTCGGATCCTCTTTCGATATTTTGGCCCAAACCAAATTCCCAGAGAATAGGTTCCTCCATTTGGATCTTTAGGATGGACCAAATCATGAGCACAACTTTGACAAGTGGGAAACCTTAGGTCTTCGGATTCAATTTGGTCTAGAGAGTGAAACAAGTACTTAAAAACAAGCTTTTCAATTACAAACAAGTTTTTGGAGTGGCTCGGATCCTCTTTCGTTATTTTGGTCCAAAGAGGATTCTCAAAGAAGAGGTTCCTCCATTTGGATCTTTAGGATGGACCAAATCATGAGCACAACTTTGACAAGTGGGAAACCTTAGGTCTTTGGTATCAATATGGTCCGAAGAGTGAAACAAGTACTTTGAAACAAGCCTTTCAATTACAAACAAGTTTTTGGAGTGGTTCGGATCCTCTTTCGATATTTTTGTCTAAAGAGGATTCCCAAAGAAGAGGAACCTCCATTTGGATCTTTAGGATAGACCAAATCACGAGAAAAACTTTGACAAGTGGGAAACTTTAGGTCTTTGGTTTCAATATGGTCCGAAGAGTGAAACGAGTACATTGAAACAAACTTTTCAATTACAAACAAGTTTTTGGAGTGGTTCGGATCCTCTTTCGATATTTTGGTCCGAAGAATATTCCCAAAGAAGAGGTTCAACCATTTGGATCTTTAGGATGGACCAAACCAAGAAGAAAACTTTGACAAGTGAAAACCTTAGGTCTTTGGTATTAATATGGTCCGAAGAGTGAAACAAGTACTTTGAAACAAACATCTCAATTACAAACAAGTTTTTATAGTGGTTCGGATCCTCTTTCGATATTTTGGTCCAAAGAGGATTCCCAAATAAGAGGTACCTCCATTTGGATCTTTAGGACGGACCAAATCTTGAGCACAACTTTGACAAGTGGGAAATCTTAGGTCCTTGGTATGAATATGATCTGAAGATTGAAACGAGTACATTGAAACAAACTTTTCAATTACAAACAAGTTTTTGGAGTGGTTCAGATCCTCTTTTGATATTTTGGTCCAAAAAGGATTACCAAAGAAGAGGTTCCTCCATTTGGATCTTTACTATGGACCAAATCATGGGCACAACTTTGACAAGTGGGAAACCTTAGGTCTTTGGTATCAATATAATCCGAAGAGTGAAACAAGTACTTTGAAACAAGATTTTTAATTACAAACAAGTTTTTGGAAGGGTTCGGATCCTCTTTTGAAATTTTGGTCGAAAGAGGATTCCCAAAGAAGAGGTTCATCCATTTGTATCTTTAGGATGGACCCAATCACTGGGAAAACTTTGACAAGTGGGAAACCTTAGATCTTTGGTATCAAAAAGGTCCGAAGAGTGAAAAAAGTACTTTGAAACAAGTTTTTCAATTATAAACAAGTTTTTATAGTGGTTCGGATCCTCTTTCGATATTTTTGCCCAAATCGGATTCCCAAAGAATAGGTTCCTCCATTTGGATCTTTAGGATGGACCAAATCATGAGCACAACTTTGACAAGTGGGAAACCTTAGGTCTTCGGATTCAATTTGGTCTAGAGATTGAAACAAGTACTTAAAAATAAGTTTTTCAATTACAAACAAGTTTTTGGAGTGGTTCGGATCCTCTTTCGTTATTTTGGTCCAAAGAGGATTTTCAAAGAAGAGGTTCCTCCATTTGGATCTTTAGGATGGACCAAATCATGAGCACAACTTTGACAAGTGGGAAACCTTAGGTCTTTGGTATCAATATGGTTCGAAGAGTGAAACAAGTACTTTGAAACAAGCTTTCAATTACAAACAAGTTTGTGGAGTGGTTTGGATCCTCTTTCGATATTTTGGTCCAAAAACGATTCCCAAAGAAGAGGTTTCTCCATTTGGATCTTTAGGATGGACCAAATCATGAGGAAAACTTTGACAAGTGGGAATCCTTAGGTCTTTGATATCAATATGGTCCGAAGAGTGAATCAAATACTTTGAAACAAGCATCTCAATTACAAACAAGTTTTTGGAGTGGTTCGGATCCTCTTTCGAAATTTTGGTAGAAAGAGGATTCGCAAAGAAGAGGTTCCTCCATTTGGATCTTTGGATGGACCAAATGACGAGGAAAACTTTGACAAGTGGGAAACCTTAGGTCTTTGGTATCAATATGGTCCGAAGAGTGAAACAAGTACTTTGAAACAAGCTTTTCAATTTAAAACAAGTTTTTGGAGTGGTTCGGATCCTCTTTCGATATTTTGGTCCAAAAACGATCCCAAAGAAGAGGTTCATCCATTTGGATCTTTAGGATGAACCAAATCATGAAGAAAACTTTGAAAAGCGGGAATCCTTAGGTCTTTGGTATCAATATGGTCCGAAGAGTGAAACAAGTACTTTGAAACAAGCATCTCAATTACAAACAAGCTTTTGGAGTGGTTCGGATCCTCTTTCGAAATTTTGGTCGAAAGAGGATTCCCAAAGAAGAGGTTCCTCCATTTGGATCTTTAGGATGGACCAAATCATGAGCACAACTTGGACGAGTATGAAACCTTAGGTATTTGGTATCAAAATTGTCCGAAGAGTGAAACAAGTACTTTGAAACAAGCTTTTCAATTACAAACAAGTTTTTATTGTGGTTCGGATCATCTTTCGATATTTTGGCCCAAACCGGATTCCCAAAGAAGTGGTTCCTCCATTTGGATCTTTAGGATGGACCAAATCATGAGCACAACTTTGACAAGTGGGAAACCTTAGGTCTTCGGTTTCAATTTGGTCTATAGAGTGAAACAAGTACTTTGAAACAAGCTTTTCAATTAGAAACAAGTTTTTTGATTGGTTCGGATCCTCTTTCGTTATTTTGTTCCAAACAGGATTCCCAAAGAAGAGGTTCCTCCATTTGGATCTTTAGGATGGACCAAATCATGAGCACAACTTTGACAAGTGGGAAACCTTAGGTCTGTTAGGAATGGTATCCTAGAACTTGTAATTATTTAATAATAATAATTTATTTAGAATAAATTAAATAAATAAACATAAGTTCTTTATATTATCTAGATTGATTCAATTAACGATATTAAGAATATATGGAAATATAGAAATATCAAACATTCAAATAGTAAACCCTAAGTTACTCTTATGAAATCACGACTTAGTATGTGAGTCATACAAGAGGATTAAAGTCGAGATGAGTAGCTTAAACGTGTCTGCAGTAAACGGATAACGTTTAGAAACCTTATGCTGGTAACACTTTTGATAGCTTCGCATTTTGTTTATTGACAAATGATCAAATTCCTATCATTCATGTGGGAGACATGAAATGGAAGTATCATATGCAATGTTGATTGTATAAGACAGGACCACGATGTTCGATCAAATTTCTCATTAGTACCGTTTACGAGAAATAATCGAATATCAAACTAAGTTTATCAACCGTGATAGATCTCAATCCTGAGTGAAATGCGGACTCCTGTTTGTGGAGTTATGTTCTTTGATTCACATAGTTGAGAGCGATCTGTAAGAATGCTCAATACACTCCTATTTTGGGAAGATGACTAGATAAGTAGCTGAGAGCTCATTTTCACGAGATGGAATTTATGACTTTCCTATAAATTAACGGTATCGGTGCGATACCTAAACATTTTAGGAACTTTAGGAAACTCCCTTGATGTACTGATTCGAGACATGAACAAGTGACGTCACGACTTCTATTGATCACAGAAGTATCTTATCTCTAGTTCGACTAAAGATAAAGTTCATTGGAGAATCAGCGGGAACACAAGGATAAAGCGGTAATTACAGGGGCAAAACGGTAAATTTACCCGCCTGTAATTATGAGGGTTCCACGTGAAGGATAATATCACAGATATAAATAAAGATAAACTAAATGGACAATAACTCATCTATAGTGAGGGGAGTTTAGCTATGAATCTATAGTGGAATTATTCATAGTTAGACAATAAGTAATTAACTGATTATGTGTTAATCACTTAATTGGCTAATTATTAAGCCCATGATCTATAGGTCCATCGGGTCCCTATGCTAGCCCAAATATCGTAGTCGCGAAATCAAGTAGAAGAAATGGAAAGTTTAAGTAAATCAGATTACTTAAATAGGCAGTATTAATTGTTTAAATATTTAATATATTTAAACGATAATTAATATAAACATTATTAATAGTTTAAATAATGAGTTTATTTAAACATGAAATTAATAATAAAATATTATTAATTATTTGAATATTGAGTATATTTAAATGGTAATTAATAATTTAAAATTAATTGACAATTATTAAATGTTTAAATAATTAATTTTATTTGAACGGAAATTAATAATTAAAATTAATTAATTAATAATAAAATATTGTCAATAAAATTATTAATTAAATAATGAGTTTATTTAATGGAAATTAATAATTATAATATTTAGTCGGGAGAAAATATTAATATTATTAATTGTTTAAATAAAATATTTTATTTAAATGGTGATTAATAAATTAATTAATTAAGTTGGACTTATTAATTTAAGAGAGAGTTTCAAGCCCAATTGGATTAATGAACCCAATTGGAATTGGCCCAAAATAATTAATTAAATAAATTAGAATTTTTTATTAATTACTATTGTACTTTTCGGCCATCATATGTATTTTAGGAAGAGATAATTGTTTGAATTATATCCTAAAATAATTACATAGATTTATTTACCCAAGATAAATAAAATAAAGAAAATAAAATAATCTCCTATTTATCTATGGCATTTTCGAAATTGCAAGATAAAGGAAAGAGATAATCTTTTTTCTTTTTGTATTTATCTCTATAGATTAATCCTAATATGATTAGGATTCCTATTTTCCTATAAATAGGAGGGTTGGGTAATTCATAAATCATACAATTCAATTCCATAGAAAGTTGGAACTCTCTCTTCCTCTCTCCCAACCCCTTGCCCGATTTTCCCTATTGTCTTATTGGGAAGAAAATATTTTTCTTCTTCCCAATTTCTTCTTAAGTTCGATCCCACAATCGGGTTTCGTTTGATCGATCGGGATATAGCATAGAAGATCCAGGTGTTGTTGAGGATTGATGCTTGTAAAGAAACCTCCAACCAATTCTCCAATTTTACTCAATGTAAGTTTCGGTTTGATTTTAATTTTCGAAAATTAAGCATGAATCTACATGTTCTTCGTGTTTTTATCACAATTTGCATGATGTTAATAGATCCGTTATTAAATGTTAATAAGTTTACTAAATAAAATTCCGCTATTTTAGTAAATCATCCCTTCAATTGGTATGAGAGCTAATTTTAATTATCATGCTAAATTTGTGATTTTTCGAAAATTTTGGTGGGTTGCATAAAAATCGTTTTATGTATGTTTATATAAATTGTGGAGGTTTGCTAGTTGACTGTTTAGGTATTCTTGAGGCACTTAGGATTTTAAATTTTAGTAGAAAATTTGTAAACCCTAATTTTAGGGTATAGAAAAAAATTTGTATTTTTCCCATACCAAAGAGGAGCAAAATCGGCTACACCAAAGGGGAGGAAGAAAGAAATTTTTTCACCAACATCCATGATGTCCACGCCCAAGGAGAGAGAAAAGATGAAGATATGGTAAGATATTTTATCATTATTATCTTGTTATCTCAATTTAAAAATTTAGATATTTAAGATAAGGATAAAATCTTTAAAGATTATATGCCTATCTTAAATTATGAATTTAGAAATTGATATAAGATTACATGGAAAATATTTTCTTTATTTTTTCCATTTAATTAAAAGATAATTATTTTAAAACAAGTATTTATGGAAATATTAAGGAGATAATATTTACCCCATAAATACCCACGCCCACGCCTACACCATGGAGGAGAGAGTTGAAGCCTCAAGTTCTACAATGGAAGATTTAAATTAAGTTGTAATTTTAATTTTCCGTTTTAGAAATAGTGCCAAGAATACCGGTCAATTTAGCTATTTATTATTTAAATTGTTTATATGTATGATATAATTGTTTTTAAATAATATTCATGCATAAGAGTATGTCATGTAGAAAATCCCACCATAGGTTGTATGATTTTAATTAATTGTACATACATGCATCATGATATAATATGTGTTATTATATGCTAATGTATGTGAAGCATGCTATAATTTTATTTTATAAATGTTATTATCGAAAATTATATAATTTTATTCTAATTGTTTTAGAATTAAAAGCATGCTTATTTTGTTAAAATTCAAAAGTTAAATCTAGTTTAAAAGTTGAATAGAAACTAAATGAATTATTTGTAATATGGAATTATTGTTTAAACAATTGGGCCAAAATCCATATAAGATAAAAAAATAGAAACTTTTAATTAAGAGTTAATTAAAAATTAATAATTATGATTAATTAAATTAAATGGATCTCTGGCGAGAAAGCTCTGCCCAAGCGATGAGGTTTCATAAAGTTCCCCTAACACGGAGCGCCTCTGGGAGAAAAGTTCAAATTAATAAATCGAAATTATTAAGACGGCGCATAATGTGATTAGTTTTAATTAGGAAAACTTGAACAATCACATTTATAAAATTAATCTAACCAATTTAAGAGTTAAAGTTGATTAGGTTAATTAAAACTTGGATTAATGAGTTAGCCTGAATTAGTCTAAGTTATGAAACCCTAATGTAAAATATTAAGTGGGAGAAGGAAACATGTCAATGTATCCTATGGTCTCCACTAATGGGCTCGAAACGTGAGATTTATACATGGCCTTTGTAACACTGCTGCAGGTGTTCATTCCCATAGGAAGGTTTATTGTATAAATCAATATCAAGTTGGGTCTCCCGAAAGGGATAAAGAATTTTAAATGCGGTTGAAGACTGAATCTACACTTCGTAGACACTCTTCAATTTTTATTTAAAAGACTAAATTGGTGGGTCACACTTAAAAGAAATTTGATAAAATTTGTTATCAAAACTCAAGACCAAATACACGGTAAACAATGACATAGGAATATGAGTTGTTCTGGAGTTGTCAATTATTCGAGTGGCATCTCGTTTTAATGATGGTAACTGACTTATCATTCAACGACACCTTACTGGTATCATTAAAATATCGTGACATAGTAACATGTTTTTGGGCTTTTCGGTTCATTAATATGTTCGCATTCATGCATCATATTTAATTATATGTCGAAACTTTGAGTATTTGAATGTTGAATGCATATTATATTATTAAGATAAAGTTTATTTAAATTTCAGTAATATAGCATCTGTTTTAGTCACTATACTTGGAAAGAATAAACTGAAAGATGAGAACTATGTTTCCTACAAAAGGGAAATGAATAATTTTAGTAAAGTAGTTTACTTAAATAAATGACAATATTAATTATTTAAATAATGAGTTTATTTTAATAGAAACTAATATCATTATTATTAATTATTTAAATAATGTGTTTATTTAAATGGTAATTAATAATAAAATATTATAATTATTTAGGTAATGTGTTTACCTGAATGGAAATTAATAATTAAACATTTATTATTAATTTTAAATAATAGTGATTATTTAAAATGATAATAGTAAATAACATATTTATTATTAATTTAAATAATGTCGATTATTTAAATAGAAAATAATAAATATTTATTAATAATAAAATTCAAAATCGGAATATGATGTTTTATTTGAATAATTGATTTATTTAAATAAATATCAAGAGTTAATAAATAAGATTTATTAATAAGGAGGAATCTATAATTGCATTATTGAATTCAATGGATTTTGGTTCAAATTATTAAATACCAAAATCGGCCCATATATAATATCTTAGGAAATAATTGTTGAATTATTTTGGCTAAAATAAATATATAAAAGAATGTTCAACCAAAGACAAATTAAAAAAAGAAAAATTAGTTTTTCTTATTGATTTTATACACATAAAATCGGCACGTAAGATAAATAAGGAATAAAATTTGATTTTATTCTTGGCATTTATCTTGTATTTATTTTGATAGTATTTCCTAATTCGATTAGAAAACTGTTTTACGTATAATTATATTGATAGTATTTATTTTGATAGTATTTCCTAATTCGATTAGGAAACCTTAAGTCTTCGGATACAATTTGGTCTAGAGAGTGAAACAAGTAATTTGAAACAAGATTTTCAATTACAAACAAGTTTTTGGAGTGGTTAGGATCCTCTTTTGAAATTTTGGTCGAAAGAGGATTCCCAAAGAAGAGGTTCCTCCATTTGGATTTTTACGATGGACCAAATCACGAGGAAAACTTTGACAAGTGGGAAACCTTAGGCTTTTGGTATCAAAATGGTACGAAGAGTAAAACAAGTACTTTGAAACAAGCTTTTCAATTACAAACAAGTTTTTATAGTGGTTCGGATCCTCTTTCGATATTTTGGCCCAAACCGGATTCCCAAATAAGAGGTTCCTCAATTTGGATCTTTAGGATGGACCAAATCATGAGCACAACTTTGACAAGTGGGAAACCTCAAGTCTTTGGGATCAATATGGTCTAGAGAATGAAAAAAGTACTTCGAAATAAGCTTTCAGTTACAAACAAGTTTTTGGAGTGGTTCGGATTCTCTTTCCATATTTTTGTCAAAACAGGATCCCCAAAGAAGAGGTTCCTCCATTTGGATCTTTAGGATGGACCAAATCATGAGCACAACTTTGACAAGTGGGAAACCTTAGGTCTTTGGTATCAATATGGTCCGAAGCGTGAAAAAAGTACTTTGAAACAAGATTTTCAATTACAAACAAGTTTTTGGAGTGGTTCGGATCCTCCTTTGAAATTTTGGTCGAAAGAGGATTCCCAAAGAAGAGGTTACTCCATTTGGATCTTTAGGATGGACCAAATCACGACGAAAACTTTGACAAGTGTGAAACCTTAGGTCTTTGTTATCAAAATGGTCCGAAGAGTGAAACAAGTGCTTTGAAACAAGCTTTTCAATTACAAACAAGTTTTTATAGTGGTTCGGATCCTCTTTCGAAATTTTGGTCCAAAGAGGATTCTCAAAGTAGAGGTTCCTCCATTCGGATCTTTAGGATGGACAAAATCGCAAGGAAAACTTTGACAAGTGGGAAACCTTAGGTGTTTACGATCAATATGGTCCGAAGAGTGAAACATGTAATTTGAAAAAAGCTTTTCAATTACAAAAAAGTTTTTGGAGTGGTTCGGATCATCTTTCGAAATTTTTGTCCAAAGAGGATTCCCAAAGAAGAGGAACCTCCATTTGGATCTTTAGGATGGACCAAATCACGAGGAAAAGTTTGACAAGTGGGAAACCTTAGGTCTTTGGTATCAATATGGTCCGAAGAGTGAAACGAATACATTGAAACAAACTTTTCAATTACAAACAAGTTTTTGGAGTGTTTCGGATCATATTTCAAATTTTTGGTCCAAAGAGGATTCCCAAAGAAGAGGTTCCTCCATTTGGATCTTTAGGATGGACCAAATCATGAGCACAACTTTGACAAGGGGGAAACCTTAGGTCGTCGGATTCAATTTGGTCTAGAGAGTGAAACAAGTAATTTGAAACAAGCTTTTCAATTACAAACAAGTTTTTGGAGTGGTTCGGATCTTCTTTCGTTATTTTGGTCTAAAGAGGATTCCCAAAGATCTTTCCTCCATTTGGATCTTTAGGATGAACCAAATCATGAGCACAACTTTGACAAGTGGGAAACCTTAGGTCTTTGGTATCAATATGGAACGAAGAGTGAAACAAGTACTTTGAAACAAGATTTTCAATTACAAACATGTTATTGGAATGTTCGGATCCTCTTTCGATATTTTGGTCCAAAGAGGATTCCCAAAGAAGAGGTTCCTCCAATTGGATCTTTAGGATGGACTAAATCACGAGGAAAACTTTGACAAGTGGGAATCCTTAGGTCTTTGGTATCAATATGGTCCGAAGAGTTAAACAAGTACTTTGAAACAAGCTTTTCAATTACAAACAAGTTTTTGGAGTGGTTTGTATCCTCTTTCGATATTTTGGTCCAAAAAGGATTCACAAAGAAGAGGTTCCTCCATTTGGATCTTAAGGATGGACCAAATCATGACGAAAACTTTGACAAGTGGGAAACCTTAGGTATTTGGTATCAATATGGTCCGAAAAGTGAAACAAGTACATTGAAACAAACTTTTCAATTACAAACAAGTTTTTGGAGTGTTTCGGATCATCTTTCGAATTTTTGGTCCAAACAGGATTCCCAAAGAGGAGGTTCCTCCATTCGGATCTTTAGGATGGACCAAATCATGAGCACAACTTTGACAAGTGGGAAACCTTTGGTCTATGGTATCAATATGGTCCGAAGAGTGAAACAAGTACTTTGAAACAAGCTTTTCAATTACAAACAAGTTTTTGGAGTGGTTCGGATCCTCTTCCGAAATTTTGGTCGAAAGAGTATTGCCAAAGAAGACTTTCCTCCATTTGGAGTTTTAGGATGGACCAAATCACGAAGAAAACTTTGAAAAGTGGGAAACCTCAGGTCTTTGGGATCAATATGGTCTAGAGAATGAAACAAGTACTTTGAAATAAGCTTTCAGTTACAAACAAGTTTTTGGAGTGGTTCGGATCCTCTTTCGATATTTTGGTCCAAACAGGATTCCCAAAGAAGAGGTTCCTCCTTTTGGATCTTTAGGATGGACCAAATCATGAGCACAACTTTGACAATTGGGAAACCTTAGGTCTTCAGATTCAATTTGGTCTAGAGAGTGAAAAAAGTACTTTCAAACAAGCTTTTCAATTACAAACAAGTTTTTGGTGTGGTTCGGATCCTCTTTCGAAATTTTGGTCCAAAGAGGATTCCCAAAGAAGAGGTTCCTCCATTCGGATCTTTAGGATGGACAAAATCGCTAGGAAAACTTTGACAAGTGGGAAACCTTAGGTGTTTACGATCAATAAGGTCCGAAGAGTGAAACAAGTAATTTGAAACAAGCTTTTTAATTACAAACAAGTTTTTGGAGTGGTTCGGATCATCTTTCGAATATTTTGTCCAAAGTGGATTCCCAAAGAAGAGGAACCTCCATTTGGATCTTTAGGATGGACCAAATCACGAGGAAAACTTTGACAAGTGGGAAACCCTAGGTCTTTGGTATCAATATGGTCCGAAGAGTGAAACAAGAACTTTGAAACAAGCTTTTCAATTACAAACAAGTTTTTGGAGTGGTTCGGATCCTCTTTCGAAATTTTGGTCGAAAGAGGATTGCCAAAGAAGAGTTTCCTCCATTTGGATTTTTAGGATGGACCAAATCACGAGGAAAACTTTGACAAGTGGGAAACCTCAGGTCTTTGGGATCAATATGGTCTAGATAATGAAACAAGTACTTTGAAATAAGCTTTCAGTTAAAAACAAGTTTTTGGAGTGGTTCGGATCCTTTTTCGATATTTTGGTCCAAACAGGATTCCCAAAGAGGAGGTTTG